>JMRO03000063.1:0-731194 GCA_000743665.3 Scytalidium sp. 3C | reverse complement strand
GGGGGAGATTCAATTTCCAAATGCAGGAGTCCATATAAATGTGCTGGCCTATGCAATGTATGCCATGGAGAAGCCATTAGGGTCCTATGAAATACACATGGGACGTGAAAGTTTAAAGTCTCATCGAGTAATGGCTTGTTGGGACCTTTGAATCACTTGTACTTTCTGGTAAGATGAAACAGATCCCGTTTATCTGCCTGCCTCATAAATGATGGTAATAAATTTTATTTAGTAACAATCTAGCTTTAAATGTGCTAATTTTATCATTGAAATTATGACTTAACGAGAGAGTTCTTGAATTTAACATATTTGTTGTATGCATGCAGATTTACCATCATTTATTATGTTTTAGCATTTTTTTTGCGGAGTGCAACCAATCACATTCTGTTCACCTTCTAAAAACGTCTCAGTTTTGCAGCTGATATATTCAGCGCTCGTTCAATATATCTCTTACAGCTTATACAGCTGTCAGGTGTTAGCATATCGGATTGCACCAATTATCGAAAATCTCAAACATCAGGAGTCAGCACAGCCTGTTCTTGATCCTGGCAAATTCATAACCGTAAAATCGAATATCAAAGCTGCAGAAGGTTTACCTGGGATCGACGCTACAACTTTGCACCTTTTGTTCCGAGGAATGCATCGTGAAGACTGGGGATCCCAAGTCCNCACGGCAGCAGTTGCACCAGCATCGACGGGAAGGATGGCTCCTAAGTATAGTTAGTCATACGGTATCAAGGAGAGTCCTTTCAGTATTGCAGACCTGTTATCCAACGAGCACAGTCAGAGGAGAGGAATCTGACCGCAGCTCCAATATCCCATGCACTACCCTCTGTTCTGAGAATGCTTCGCGACGCGCGAGCTTTTCTTTCAGCATCAGACATGCCGCCCTTGACACCACTACACGAGAATAAGTTAGATCCGGTCTGGCTTTACTCAAATTTCAAAGGCTAACTTACTACATCATTGGAGTATAGACCATCCCTAGCATTGAAGAATTAGCTTACAGATATCCTTTTTTGGGTGAGATACACTTACCTGGGCAAACACAGTTAACTCTGATTCTATCTGTACCGTGGTGGGTGGCCTACACAGTCAATTAGCAATTCAAGTAGCATAATTATCACACAATACCTAGAAATCACACACCATGGCTCTTGTCATGTTGATGACGGCCCCCTTCGACGTGGGGTAGAAGATGCCCGGGTGGCCTCCTTTGAGACCGGCAACACTGGCAATGTTGACAATGCTTCCTGCCCACTGTCCCTTATTTTTGACCATTTCGGGGATCGCGTATTTTGTCATCAGAATATGACTCCCGACATTTACTTCCATGGCCTTGTAGAGGCTTTCAATGTCGACAGCGGTTGAGTTCCCCTTAGGACCCGTAATACCTTTGGAACGGATCAGGCTGGCTCAATACAAGAAGATGATAAAACACAATTTCTCTTACCAACATTATTCACTAGAATGTCGAGGCGGCCATAGGTCTTGACAGCTTGCTCCACTATCTTCTTGCATTCTGCCTCCTTGGTCACATCTGCCGCGACTGCAATTGCTTTTCCCTTCCCATCAGCCTGAATCATCTGGGCGGTCCTTTGGGCCAATTCCAGCTTGAGATCTACACAGACTACAGAGCATCCATCCTCGGCCAGCAGAATAGCTGCGGCACGACCATTTCCAATGCCATCCGCCAAGGCTCCCGCGCCAGTCACAATGGCTACCTTTCCCTGCAGGAATCGTTCAGGCCTCGGGTGTGCCATCTTTCACAATGGGAGCTACCGGTAAAATACAAAAGGCAAGTTTCTTACTTTTTCTTCACAGTGAAGCTCCTTGATTCGGGCTCGCACTAGGCGGAAGAATGCAGGCGGTGATGAAACAAGGCCGGCGACTAGTCGGACGCCACGACGGTGTGCCGCAGAGCTGTCAGGAGGCCCGGGAAAAAGGACAATTATGTTAATTACACAGCTAAACAAGCTTCCAGGGCTTGACACGCTGCAAGCCTTCCGTATGCAAAAGGAAAACGTGAGGAAGAAGCAAAGGAAGGAGGACCAGGGCCCCGAGGCAGTTGAGCTCCGGCAAAATAGAGATGCGGGGTTCGGCGAAGGAGGGCGTCGCGGGGCCCCGGCAGCCACCAAGCCACCGCTCCACTGCTGTAGAAACACCATTTCTCCGTCGCCGGCTGGGCTTCAGCCACCAGGTGCCATCGCCGGCGTGGTCGTCGTCAACGTGCATGCGTCGGATTCGGGTGTTTGACGTCGAGAGAGTCTATATAACGGTGGAATTCAGAGACAAAGATATCTATCGAGAAAACTCGGCGATTTCCTACTCCTATTATTAGACTGCTAGGTGCTGTGTCCTTTTCAGTACCGTGCCTGGCCATCACGCTCGGTATTCGGATTCCTCTTTCTAGAGATCTCCTCCGGAGCTACAGATATAAACTGACCTGACTAGGGCCAGTCTGGAGGTGACGCGCTGTCAATTTCGCGAGCTCTTTTGCGCTCATCATCTAGACTACAAAGGAAAATAAGGACCTAAATCCCGTGTCAATTGGCTGGTAAATATATAAGTGCCGATTTAGTAACTGGGTAAAATATCCGTTCCTTTTCCGGTGGAAAGCTGCTGTTCCTCAAACGGTCCATGATTGTCGCAAACACACGTGTTTCAACTCTAGTTTCTACTGTAAGGGCCAAAGCTAGAAAACGAAACATGCACAGCGACGATCCCCCAGGACTGAATTGAGAGATTCTTGCCGAGGCAGCATTGAACACAAGAACCAGGCCAACCCAAGTTGTGTAAATGCATTGTCCGGATAATTACATCTGATACCGATGGGTTCAAAGTTAATTTGGAAGAATCAGATTCGAAGCTGTAGATAATCTTCGAAGCATGGAAGATCTTCAATCGCGGGTATCGGACCCACAGTCACGGAAAGGATCGACAACCTCAAATTTAACCGTCCGGCAAACCGAACCTGCTGATTATTTTCGAAACATTTTTGTTTCGATTTTTGCCAGCAAGAACAATAGTATAAATACAAGCTCATTCTCTCCTTTGAAGGTTGTGCTCAACAAGCAATCAATTCAGAGTTGCATTCAATCTTCAAACCTCTGCAGCATTCACTCATCAAAAACCAACAACTTCAAATTCTTCAAGCATAACCGCCATCATGGTCTCCTCTCTCACACTCGCAGTCGCCTTGACAACTGCTATTAGCGGTGCCTTTGCATCTCCCCGGCCCGCTCCGAACTTCGAGCTTACTGAGCGTCAAGCTTTGACCTCGTCCTCCACCGGTACCAACAATGGCTACTACTACTCCTTCTGGACCAATGGAGGTGGCACCGTTGATTACACCAACGGTGCAGGTGGTCAATACAGTGTCGACTGGACAAACTGCGGCGATTTCACCGCCGGAAAGGGATGGAACCCCGGAAGCGCACAGTAAGTCAGATTTAATAATTCAAGAAACAGAAAGCGAAGAAGAACGAGAAAACCAAAAAAGAGATAGAACTTTGGATATCTTCAAATACGAAGATCTCTGCTAATTCATTCAACAGGGACATCACCTTCTCTGGTAGTTTCAGCCCGTCCGGCAATGCTTACCTCTCCGTCTACGGATGGACCACCAATCCTTTAGTAGAATACTACATCCTCGAGGACTACGGTGACTACAACCCAGGCTCCAGCATGACCCACATGGGCACTGTGACCAGTGATGGTAGCACTTATGATATCTACGAGCACACTCAAACCAATCAGCCATCCATTGAGGGCACCTCAACCTTTAACCAGTACTGGTCCATTCGTCAGAGCACGCGCTCTAGTGGCACTGTTACCACCTCCAACCATTTCAATGCTTGGTCCAGCCTTGGTATGGATCTTGGTACCTTCAACTACCAGATTGTCTCCACTGAGGGCTATCAGAGCAGTGGTTCCTCCTCCATCACTGTTTCCTAGATGGTAAATCAATGATTCTGTCGTCAACGTCCTCAAATTGCTGGTGCTAGATCTAGTTGGTCTGGGGTTAGCTGTGTGTGGAAAGGATCTTGATGTTGTTATGTACATACAGTATATTACTGAATGAATGATGAGGCCACGAGTTGTTCATGAAATGAAGCTAGTTTCGCTCGTTTAAGGTTCAGACTGGAATTCTTATGCCTTACACCAAGTGAATGAATGAGTAGAATTAAGTGTGAAATCACCCTCTATCAAACAACACACGTGTGTCGCAAACGGATACTTTATTTGTAGCAAGCAAAATCGCACAGGCGTATGATTTCATGTTTCACCAGCTTCTTCCCTGCACGCTATAATCGTAATCAAAGGTAATATTGTAGAGTCGACTAATACCCAATTGGACTGGACAAGACATGTGGTTGATGATATACCTACTGCAGCCCATACACAAATTACCAAACCTATTGCTATCATGGGAGCGAAGTGATAGGGTAAAACAGAATTTCTTCGGTACACTACCAACCGCCGTGAGCTATTCACGCATAGTCACTAAGTATGACGACCAGTTTGCACAAGGTAGATATTCCAGAACCATGGATAGTATAACGAACAGATTGATATAAAGTTCCTCTCCGTCGTCAATTACAGCAAAATCCCAATCAAGTCTTCGGTAATCATGAAGTCTGTCAATCAAGAGTCCTTGACTGCTCTGGTCGAGAGCAAACCAATTCTTATGCTAAAGCATGCCAATCTTGGATACACCTATGTCAGGGAAATCATTTGTCAATCTGCAGATGATATCGCAACTAAGCAAGGAAGTAGCCGACTGCCCAAGGATGTTTGGTTGAACATCCTCGATTTCGCGCTGGAGAAAAATGAGGATTACTGACTTGTGCAACCGCAGTCAATAGAGCAGAACGACGCAAATAAATACCTAGTTTGTCTTCCGGTCGGGCGAAAATATCGAGAGTTATGTGGGAGCATATGTGACGCAGATGGAATCGACGTGTACGAGGAATTCCTAGCTAAACCTAATCGCGATATGGAACAGTCACGTTTCGATGAGCCGCCTTTTGACATCCCTAAGATGACAGCTGACGACAAACGCTGCATTAGGGTCCCAGTCTACTTGTGTAAAGACTCAGTCAAATTGTTATTCATGGACCTCACGGTTCCAGACATCATCTCACGGCTCGAACGTGGGCGCTGTGGGCTGTGCGAGGGAGGAAATATCATGTGCCCGGGTTGTACTGGGGGGCGAGCAAGCAGGTTTTTTGGGGAATATTGTGGCTGTGGAGTTTGTCTTTGCCCGCTATGTATTGTAATGGACGTTGCAGGAGAGCATTACAGACGAGTTATGCGAGGGGAGACAGACGGGATGCCAGAGGACGAATTTGAAGAGTGGTATAAAGAGCGTGGCAATCAGTTGGGATATGAATACATCCCTCCGAGCTGATCAAGAATTCTATACGGAGCAGTTTCCAATCGAGCTTCAGTTATGAAACAAGATGCACGTACAATTCATTGGGGATCTAAATTGGATAGGGGAAAGCGGTAGTACAACTTTTACGAACTGAACACCCAGAACTGATGGGGCGAATTAGAAAACTGGTGAAAATGATCATTCAGCATATGTTTATTACATAAGTCCTGGTTAAGTGATCTTTATTGACGGATTTAAATATATTTTATGACGTTTAGAGCGCCAACGCCGCAGCTCATTAGCAGCCCCAACAAACATACCTCCGAACTATCTTGTAGATTTCAGGACTGCTGTACTCCCGGCGCAGAGTAGATATCTAGCAACTACTGACTCTACAGTGCTCTGTGAACAGCAGTAAATGATGTGTTATATGGCTTGAGGAAGTGTGATATGACCTGTGCATGAATAATTGCCATGTAGCATTGGAGTTGAACGAGCAGTTGCAAAAATCGCCGAGACCCCTTTCGGCGATTTTCTGGTATCGCCGAGCTCAAATAAAATGGCACTTATATCCGATACAAGACCATTGCAACGTACGTAGTTCCTTGTGTCATGTCACCGTAGTGTACCTATGACCTTTCAAACTCTAAATAACCAGCATCAAGGATCAAGGCATTGACTCGGAATATTTTGGCGGTTCAGCGTATTGGTCAGGCGCTTTCTATGGAGCCTTACCGATACGAATGAGCAAGACGATCTCTGGTTGGCGTTTCTTGGCCTTAATGTTGCCCTATGTAAGATAAAGTTGGTTGATCGGCGTTAACGCATTTGTAATTATTGGGCCTGTAGGCTATTAATTTCCCCAATAGGCTATTGCCTGGTGTTCATATGAAATAGGAGAAGCTCTTCGCTAAATCTCGTCTGAAATCCAGGGCAAAGTTTTCGATATTGACTAATTGGAATTTGAATGTTAAATGTTATCTTTTATTAATAATGCGTTCTAATTCAAATTACTTCTCTAGTCTATTGCTCTGTTCGTATGGACTGCTATCCTAATACGGAAATTTTCTTGGCCTCGTCTCTGACTAAGCCCCTCCGGCGGACATTTTCATGAACAGTTTTTCCCATTTCATAGCGAACGAGGCAAGGAAAACAACACCACCTGCGACGATTACGAGAATGTAGACTCTATCCATGGCCTTGATGATTGCTCCGACGGCCAACACCTTGACCTCCTCACTCGCATTTGCCAGAAGCCCACTTTGAGCTCCAGAAATGGCACCATGCAACTGAGAATCTGTGAACCCTCTTCCGGCCAGCGCAGTCTTAAGATTCTGGAAGGCAAGGTTCTGGAACACAGTACCAGATATAGCCAAAGCATGGACGACCGATCCGATTTGTGCCATGTTAATGAAACCGATTGCATCAGGTATCATCTGTGGTCCGTAACGTGAATTCATAGCTACCTTTACTGGTGCAATAGAGTAGGAGGACTGACAAGTGAGACCCGTCCCAATGGCGATAAGCACGCTGTACCCATAGACCTTGCCTGCCGAGGTGCCAATATCAACGGTGAACATCAAAGCACTTCCGATTACCAGAAAGATTCCTGATATCACAAACCAAGGCTTGTAGTAACCGGTCTGCGGCATCATCGCGCCATTCAGCATGGAGGCCATGATTGTCAAAACGATATACGGCAGGAGGCGTACAGCAGCTTGAAGCGCGCCATCTCCTCTGGTAAACTGGAAAAAGATTGGAATATAGTATATCGGGACGAAGAGTGAGGTTGCTGTGCACGCTGTCACGAGATATTGCAGCATCAGGGACCTGGAGAGCAGGAAGCCGGCGGGGAAAATCCGTTGTTGGAGTGAGGTGAACATCGTAAAGCGTTGCTGCAATCCAAAGACGATTATGAGANACAGCAGTGACTACAAAGCATGCGATAGTTCGACCGTCACTCCACGCCCACTGAGCTCCACCGAAGGTGAGAGCCATTACCCAGGTGGTGTAGATGGCTGCATTCAGAACTGTTCCAATCCAGTCCATCTCAGTGAGCCGATCGCGAATTTTTCGCTGCGGTTGCGGATCCATAGAAGGAATGGCGAATATGTAAACTGGCGAAAAGACAGCAAAGATCACCAGATTGATATAGAATGCCTGAATCTTTGTTAACACCCTCTCTTTGTACCAATTCAGAGACTCATACCCAACGCCACGTCGCCGAGCTCCCTGAAAAAGCACCTCCAATAACCGGGCCAAGGATGGTTCCGATACCCCAAGAGATACCCAAGAGAGCCATATATACAGGGCGTTCGTGCTCAGAGGTCAACATAGTCACGATATTCAGACCTCTGTAATGGATTTCAGCTAATGACCCCAGCGGAATCGGGAACGAAACATCCTACCCAAGGTAAATACCAGCTCCACCGGCCCCAGCAATTACTCGTCCAATGATCAGCGCCTGTAAAGCAGTCCATGAGCAAAGTTACTGAGAAGCAATAGCCACCTTGAAGGCTACTAACATTCATATTTGGTGATCCACCGCAGAGCGCACTACCAGCCTCAAAAAGTATGATACTCGAAAAATACAGCCACTTAACATTGAAGATTCCGAATGCTTTGCCCCTGAAGAGATGGTATCAGTAACAAAATTATACTAGAGCGTTGCAAGAGGTAGGACTACAATGAAAGAATGACAGCAATGCTGCCTAGGGGAAATCCAACTCCAATCCAGGTGAGTTTCTCAGGTTCACCGAACCTCTCGACGACAGTTCCCTGAACATCTGCAACCACCGTTGTATCGACGCCATATAATAGGGCCGCAGCATACACAGCTAGTAGAATTAATATCCACTATAGTTAGGAAGTAAAAATCAGTTGGCGCTATCTTTTGAATCTAATAGAATAGAGTGGTGCTCGCCTTGAAATTCGAGAAATTCCTAGGGGAGCCGGCTGACTGGTCGCCTCCCTCGATGTCTGAGATGGCTTTCTGATCAAAACTCTGTACCGGTGTGTCAGTGCCAGATGATGTTTGCTCTGGGCTCTTTTCACCAGCATGCTCGCTGGTTTGTTCTCCGATAGGTCCTAGATCATTCTGATTAGAGCTCATCTTGAAAAGCCGCACTACAGTCTGTGGTAATATAGAAACTTTGTATAAAGAAAGGAATGGTTTCAGAAGCTCACAATAAACTACAACCGTATTATAGTTATATCGGATTTAATGGAATAGTGATCTGGAAGTCAGAATTATGTAAGAATACTGTTGAGTCTCGAAGCTGGCGTTGACTAGTCCGCGGAGTTTAGGGAGAGTCGTATTGCGCACGTCTCAGGCATGCATGCACGCTGCTGGGGTCTGAACTATTTCCACTCTCGGTTCACCAAGAACTGTCTCATAATAAGCTATCAGATAGGCTATTAATTATAAATCCGTGGATATAAGTCCGCATAGGATCGCTTCTTCGAATTAAGCCGTTCTTTAACGATATTCCACCGATCTCCGACAATGATTAATCATCCGTTTAGTCTACATGAGTCAGATATGTAAATAGAGGCTGAAAAACTCTTCAACCCGCTCTTCGAATGCACCGGTATCAGCGACTGAACTTCGGATCTGACAGGAATGGATTTATTACTTTGAGGTACTAACTAAGCACTAAGCAGCAGTAGTTGCAAATGTCAAGGCTATTGAACAGTCACTTTGGCCTAGAGGAGGAGCGGACTAGCTTTGGAAATACAAAGCCTTGGCACTCGTTGTCCTCCCACACAAACCAATTGTCAGAGCGCAAATCTAAGGCCGTGAGGAGATTGCCGGAACCATCATAGAAATATCAGCCATATGCGAGTTCGGTTTACAAAATTGCAAATGGATGTTCGGCGTAGAATTTGCGTATGTCAGAGATATTCTTGGTGTACAATACGTTAGATAGGACAAAGAGCGACTCACCGCAGTTTCAGCATCGGGAAAGGGAGGTCATATGTCTGGAGCTAACAAGTGCTACTGCCATAGGAATCAACACGTTACTGGCGCTGATATCGAGCATATAGCTGGGTTACAGAACTCTCCGTCATGGATCGTGTCAGCCAGCGAACATATCTAATTTCCCTCTACGCTCTCTAAAATGAAAAATGTGACCTTTATTTCTAATCAGAGGATTACAGTATGGTATACATGCCCGAACTGAAATCGAAAGCCGGAAACGCCAGGATAATCGAGGTGTGGTAGAGCAAGCAGAACTCGATCTAAGGTTGTTATCGACGCTTTACATGTCAGGCTGATATTGGCTTTCATGGTATTGGCTGTCGGGTCACATGCTTGTACGACTCTCCGTATGGGGGCAATATTTTCCAAGCGAGGCAGTAATAATCAGTAATGTAGCTGTATTTCTTTTAGCCTGCGCCACCGCCCCCAAGTTATCAAATCATACAAAACCATCATCTCCAACTTAACGTAGCTGAACAACAAGTTACGTCACTCTGTTTGACTTAATTCTCAATTTTATACCCTTCAAAACCGGTACTTTTACAGCACTACCGAGCCATTTAAAGCTGATACGAGCAAGGACTCTCCCCGCATGGGGAAGTGTGGAGAAAAAGGTGATAACTGACACACCCCCATCTTTCTCCAACCGACCGACCGAAATTGCCCTGTTTTGGTATGAAGCATCTTAAATGCCGTTTTCCGCACAATCCCATGTAGAAAAACTGGGGCTCAAAAATGTCAGCAACCTCACATACGAGTAAAAGAAGCTGGTTTGTGGCCTCTCTAGCTCCGCTATGCTAGCATCTAGAGATATACTGATGGCTACATTTTCCTTCTAGTCAGACCTGTCGTACGCGCCACTACAAGTGTACTCGACCCCGCCCAAGCTACATAAGCTACCTCCCAGCTAACCATCAGTAGGTGACGGGGCAAAGCCGGTATGTCGAAATTGCAGTGATAATTATCGCACCTGCGTACCTGCTTTCAATGTCCGGTTTCGACGACACAGGAATTCTTTAGCTGCCGATGCTGGCCTTCACAAGCATGGAAAACTCACGTTTGATCAGCACCAAGCGTGGGTTGAAACTCCCAAGACCTGTTTGTATATTGTGGTCCATCGTGTGTTCAGCAGCTAAATGTAAGAAGTGACGTTCGTGGATGACCAGCACGACGAGAGGATGGATGAAACTAGGATCCCTCTGGTTAATTCTCAAGGGTTAGATACAGGCGGAGAAATACCCTACCACTCCACCGTCATCGGAAAATCGTGCCACAGGCCAAGCTCGCCGGAAGATTCTTCCGGTATGAGATGGGGCTTGGCCACACATCTTGGCCAGTCAGCGATATTCGAGCAAGATCCTGAGCAATTGAATCTTCATCGCCTAGAGCTTGAGCAATCACCCCGAAACCAGATTGGAGAAATTGTTGAAAGTGCTCAGCGGACGGATCTACTCAGTAGCCCTGCAGTTCTGGAGGCGTCGTCCTCGTCGTCAGGATCGCATAGCAGCTTGCTCAGTGGGAGAAGACTAAGCGGGCATGGGGCGCTTTACGTTGACCCATCCATAACTAATCTCATTGACCAAAAAAGTACCGCGCTCCTGCACTATTTTAAAATAGCAATTGGGCGAGTATGGGTATGTTTAAATTTGCTAATCTGCAAGGATCTATGGCACTGATCACTCCACTCAGTTCGATGTTGTAGATCCTGAATTTACTCTAGAGGCATTGCGCCTCGCCCCTATTTGTCCGCTTTTGCTATACTCCATGCTAGCAACATCCTGCATGCATAAAAGTCACTTTGCTACAAACAATATCATCGCACTGGAACATACTGCCTTGGCGGAGGAATATCACGAAAAATGCGTGAGCATTTTGCTTCCCATGCTCCATGATAATGCTGCTATCACAACTGATGAATTTCTTGCTTGCTCGACAATACTCAGATTCTACGAAGAGATCAGTGGTAACAGAATATCCTATCCTTGACTACTCTGTGCCTACTAACCACTTCTCTCTCAGCATCTGTCCATGGAAGGGACGATGCTAGGCACTTATTAGGTGGTTACGCCTCTGTTACGGAGTCACAGAAGAATATTATCCAAGAGACCGGACCTCTTGGGAAAGCCGCTTTCTGGATCCATCAGCGGCAGGATGTTTTCAATGCTATCATCAATCAGCGCCTCCCGAGAACTGATCTCGATCGCTCAGGACTTGACCGCTCCGTGTCGGTTGCAGAACCAAATTTGTGGGCAAAGCGGGCAACATGCCTTCAGGCTGAGGTGGTTAGTTTCTGCTTCGGGGCTGATAATAACTCTGTGGAGAAATTCCGGCATGTGGCGCGACGATTGGAGGAATGGGACCTCTATAAACCTAGAATATTCACCCCAGTATTCTACCAAGATCGTGATCTCTCACAGGGACGTTTTCTTCCAGATATCTGTGTGTTGTGGGATTGCTCTGGTAAGTGTGCTGGCTGGTAGGGAATGTGAATCTGGCACACTAACCAAACAGCATTTGCCCTTTCGTACCACTACTTTTCCATGCTTCTTTTAACTATATATGACCCCACAAAACCGAGAATCGGACCAATGCTACTCTTAGACCAGAAGAGCATCAAAGTAAGATACATCATACATTTTGATGATTCCCTTTTAATTTGTGTGATGTAGGATAAAGTCTTGTACTACCTACGGCTTCTCTGCGGCTTAGCCAACTGCAATCCCGTGCCAGCCGCGAGGGTTATCACTTGCTTGGCATTATCTCAATGTAAGTATACCAATGACTAATTTTGGAGCTTGCTGATTATAAATAAGGCGGGAGTTGGGTCAGCGACCCCGAAGAGCAGAACGCGATGCTCGATCTGCTGCAATTGATAGCCCGAGAAGATGCGTGGCCCACGTTCGAAACTCAGCAGACATTGAGAGCGCAATGGTCACAGACTTGATCACATTATTCAACCGTGCTAGCTCCAGACATCCTCCAGTAGCTGCTTGGATTGCCGTAGCTGCTTTATCCATGACATTGCTTGCTCCTCGGTTGATCCAGCATAATCCATTTTCATCTTCGCAAAAGTTGCCACTACATCCCGAGCCATATCTGCTGAACCGCAGATATAAACGCGGCAACTAACGTCTTCCTGCAGAAGGCTCAATACTTCCTCGGCATTCTCAGTTAGACGGTCCTGGACATACACTTTCTTGCTCTCATGCTCACGACTGAATGCTGTCCAATATTTGAAGGTATCTTCACCAAGTACATCCTTGACATTATCCCAGTCTTGTTTGTAGATGTAGTCTACTTCAGGATGGCGAAAGCCCATGAACAACAATGTTCTACCCACCACTTGATCAAACGCCTTCCGCCGGATGCGTTCTTGCACAAAAGCTCGAAAAGGTGCAACACCCGTACCTGCTCCGATCATAATCACAGGAGCAGAGACTCTCGCAGGCAACTTGAATTTGCTTTGAGAGACACGACCGAATATCTTCCCTCCAGTCAATATTCCACGGGGACCACTTAGTGCGAATGTGCTGGGTGCGCGGCAACTAGAAGCTTCTTGATCTTGAGCGTTCATTCTGGTTTCTAAAGCATGGATATAACTTGTTGCCAGCCCATAGCAGCCCTTGGGAATTGCATTTGGGTCATCCTTTATATTAGGTGATTTGTTGATTACTGCAACCATCGAGATCATCTTCGGTTGGACAGCGGCGGAAGAACAAATGGAGTAGGATCTTGGCTTCATTGGTTTGAATTTCTCCAGAATAAATGACATCGGAATTCTCCAAGTGCTACTCGAGTCGGTTTTACGTAAGAGCTCTGCTAATGTCAGATGTGGCTCCAAGATCTCGGACCTAAAAATACTGCCATCGCTAGTAAGGCGTTGAAGCTCATTTATAGCACGATCAGACGGAGCAAACTCGATAAGTGCGGCAATAGTCTCCAATGATAAACGTCCAGAGATCTCGAGGTAATAGCGGAATAAAGCATCTGGAGTCGTTAGTGTCGGAAAGAACAGTTTTTGCCCAGCCGATCCGTCGATTGATCCTATCGAGATCGGGATATGTCTTTTTTCCGAGAATCCTAAAATAGAGACCAGCTGCTCAACTTCGTGGTCCGGGTTGAAGGGCCAGATGGTTAGATAATCGCCCGTCTTGTATTTCACCAGCCTCGTGTCCCCAACATCTACATCTACATGAATGCAGAGCCTAGCATCCGTTTCCCAGAGCTTACGGGCCCGAGAAACAGCAAGAACACTCGGAGCAATAGCACTTGACACCCTCTGTGGGACGCGCAAGAGGAAGTGAGGCTCTCCGAGACTAACCTTGTCGGGTGCAATGGAAGGTACCTCCGTAATCTGGAAAACTGGTTGGTATCCACAGGACTGTTCGGTCAGGTGCAACAGTAGTTTCAGCTCCTTTTCCAATGTCCTTCTCCAAGAGAGAAAGTCAATCTCGGTTTCGCCATTTGCATCATCACCTTGACCAACTTGGCCAAGTCGTTCGGCTCCAAGAATTTGAAACACGGAATCCACATACTCTGCTACTCGATTATATTGGCGGTAGTTTGAATTCCCAAGACCAAAAATCATATAACGAAGGCTTTCTAGTCTAGTATTATTTGATTGGAGTAGGTTCAGCGCGTTCCAAAAACCATTGGTGTTGTCCGGCGGATCGCCATCCCCGTACGTGGAGAGGATGAATGCACATAGCTGTTGTTTTTTGAGCTCCACCAGATGTTTATGATCGTAGTCGTCCAGGTCAGCAGCAAGAGTTTTGAACCCAAAGCGGGTCTGAAGATTTCTAGCAAGAACCCTGGCAAGGAGTTCTGCTCTTCCGCTCTGACTACCCCAGAAAACGACGAGATCAAGTTGGTTCTATGGCATGCTAATAAGCCTTAAACTAAATAGAAATCTGAGTATATACTTACCTCCTCAAATTTTCGGGCAATACTCCTTGATTTTAGTTCATTTTTTCTAGCATCAGCTTGACCACTTGATGCTTGTGGCACTTGATACCAAAACTCGTTTGGGATTTCATCTGAAGGAAAGAGATACCGCTCCCAAATGAAATGGAATGAAATCAAAGTAGTGATAATAATAAGAAATGCATTGTCATATTGCGAGCCCTGGGTTAACCAACCAATGATTTTCTGGGAGCCACCGGAATACATGGTTAAAGGTCAAGAAGCCGTCGTCATTTCGACTGTGTACACACGGGAACTTGTTTTATTATATGTACATTCGGCCTGCTCAGAATAATTGATAAGAGCAATTGGTAACTCAGTATAATATCCGTCTCTTACGGCAAAGCTCTTCCGTTGGGCATATAGAGGTGGGCTAGAGTCGGACAGGGGACGACCAAAGTTGCCTTTTTGGGCGGTGTCTTGCCGGGTCACGCGACTTCTGATTGGTCACAATCACACTCAAGATGAAGTGCCACAGCAGGGTGAACAGCAACCCACACTGTTCCCGTCTTGGCTCTATGACATCTTGTTAATCTGTAATTGTTAGCATAACTGCTGAATACCTCCGCAGACTCCATCATCTAGGGCTACAATAGCCCTTACAGCTTCACCAACACCACTCACATCGACGTCTTGAAACAGATCTCCTCAAATCCGCGCACAATTTGACCGAAGTCCTGGCATGATATAACATCCAGATCTACAAAATGATTCTGCTAATATCGTTTGCTTCATGCGTGGCCAGTGTGCTGCTCCTGTTGGTGTGCAAACACTTATACGACTACTTCATGGACGCAAAGAGCCTACGCCGATTTCCAGGCATGAATGTATTTGCCCCTTTCACTAATATCCCCTATATGTACTATGCATCACAGTGTCGGAGATTCAAAGCAGTCCATGAGGCACATATGAAGTATGGACCCATCGTCCGAGTTGGTCCTAACTCAGTTTCTTTCAACGATGCTATAGCAGCTCGAGACATTTATGGACACGGCTCGCCTGTTCGAAAAGACGAGTTTTACGACCTGCTTTCCGGCACCCATCGTCACCTTGCCGATGTTGCAGATCGAGAAGAGCACACTCGCAAACGCCGAGTTTTAGCTGGAGCATATTCTCAAGCGGGTCTGGAACGTTGGGAGCACATCGTTGCAGACAGAACCAAGGCACTTATCCGGCAATATGACCGTCTATGTGAAAACCCGGAGTATCAGGCAACTCCACACGTTGATCCATCACTTCGTCCTGATGACTTGAATGGTTTCATTAACCATCGCCGCTGGATGGGAATATTTGCAGAGGATGCCATCACTCAAATTGGCCTCTCGGCTGATCTCCACCTTCTCGAAGCAGGGAATGACCTTGTCACAATAAAGGATCTAAAAGGCAAAGAACATAGATTTAGCTATCGTGAAGCTCTTTGGTACTCCCACAGAATTCAATCATGCCTAGTATGGTCGCCGACGTGGTTCGCGCGTCTCGCCCGCATAACCTCGTGGCATCCATGGTGGAAGCTCAACTCCAACTACACTAACTTATGCGTATACCTTGTTCAAAAACGCCTGGAACGGTACCGAGCTGGAGAGAAATTGGAAGATTTTTACGACTATATCTTTGAGGATAAGGATGGAAATGGAAACATGTATCCGATGGGTGAGTTGGCAGCGGAGTGCAGCATTATGCTCAACGCGGGTTCCGATACGACTGCAACAGCTTTGACAAATGTCTTGTACTGGCTTCTCAAGAACCCGGCCTGCTTCTCTAAACTCCGTGCAGAGTTGGATTCCGTGTTGGACGACGACGAGGCCGTCGCTCCATATGATCTTATCAAGCATCTGCCATACCTTCGTGCCTGTCTTGATGAAAGCATGCGACTCACACCACCAAATACTATGAATATACCCCGCATGACACCTCCAGAAGGTATGTCAATCATGGGCCAGTGGATCCCAGGCAACACCACAGTACACTCGCCGACGTACAGCATACATCGAGATCCAAAGGCATACCCGGATCCAGAGGTGTATAAACCCGAGAGGTGGCTCGCTGAGGATGCGAAAGAGCTCCAGCCGCATTTTCTGACCTTCAGTGCCGGCGCCCGTGGATGCATAGGCAGAAATATAACGTACTTAGAACAGACCGTCGTACTAGCCAGTCTAGTACATCGCTTTGACTTTGAGCTAATTAATGATGACTGGTGCTTGATGCAAAAAGAAGCATTTACATGTTCACCCGGAGATATGCCTGTGAAGATCTCTAAGCGGATTTTTGGGAAGCAATAGGGAATGGTCGATATCAGGGTCGAGACTTCATGCGCTCGTGTAACTTAGATTGTATTGTAGTGGCTTCAAAGCTACTATCATAACTGAAAAATTCATCCATATATTGTATTTAATCTCTAGGTCGTACAAGAGCTCAATATGCACAGAGTTATATCTGGCCATGATCATACATTTTGAGTGTTTTCTCCGGGCAGGGTCAATCTGTTCAACTAGAAGAGAATAAACATGTTTTTAGTCCGTGGAGCTTTTAGCATTATAAACTACCAGTGGTATACTTAATAGGTATGAATAACGGGGCATAGCACAATAAGTATTATTTGCATTTCAAAATATTTTGCATTAGCCCATCATTTCATTTGTCAAACATTGCAGAGCACCCTCTTGATATCCTTCATCCATATCGTTTACATGGCTCTCCAATATCGTAGTCAGTCTCCCTGTATTCTGTGTCCGTACTATCGCCACAGCTGCTACATGCGAAACCAATCTCCCTTCTTAGTCGAATATCTCATTCAGTTGTTCCAACGTCTTGTTTGCCGTCTCTGGTATTAAAAAGTAACTAAATACAGCTGCTAACGCGCAGAAAGCTGCGAAGAACACAAAAGTCCCATATGTGATATTCTCAATCATTGGAGGCACCACAACGCCCTACATAGATCAGTATTTTCCTAATCTCTCACCTCACCGTAGAGTCATTGAGAATGTCACTTACGATAACAAAATTTGAAAGCCAACTGATTGCAACTGCAAGGCCAACACCTTTCGCTCGGTAGGCATTCGGAAACACTTCTGATGGCAGTGTCCAGATGAGTGGACCGTAGGTTAATCCGAAGATTACCACATAAGTATCTATTTAAAAGTTAGATTCGGAATCATTTAAGTTAAGATCAAAGACCTTACACACAAAGGCCACACAGGCCCACCCTGCCGCGGCATGTTCGGACCATGATTGACCAAACTTCCCGTATATCCCAGCCATGATCGCGTGTGATGCACCCATGCCAATGGCCCCCCAGATGGCAAGTGGACGACGGCCGATATCGTCCATGAAAATCATGGCAGGTGCCACGCCGACGAACTGGCCGATGTTTATCATTCCAGCGAGAATTAAGCTGTTATGACTGCTCTGACCCAAGCTTGTAAACAAGGTCGGTGCATAATATACGAAAGCATTGATCCCACTAAACTGAGTAAAGAAACATATGCCACACGCAGCTATTGTTCTTTTGAAGACCTTTTTCTTGAGAAGATCGAACCAACCCAATAACTCCAGCTTTACGCCAGTGGCTGTGGGATGCTCTCGGCGCGAAAGTTCTCGTTGGAGGGTCACCTCGCTAATAATGGAGTGCCACTCAGCCTGAACGCGGTTATCTGTGGTTGGTAGACGTCGCAGCTTTCCAAGAGCAAGCAATGAATCATCATGCCTATCGACCATGACCAGCCAACGTGGAGAGTGGGGATAGAAGTGGATGCCTATGCCGAGTAATGTAGCCGGCACCATCTGAAGCCCAAAGGGGACACGGAAAGATGCATCACCAGGCAAGTACTGTGTCCCATATGTTACCCAGTAGGATATAATGGCCCCGATGACGATAGTGAGTTCTTCAAGAACAAGGAGAGAACCACGCATTTCTGGGGGAGATATTTCTGAAATATAAAGCGGTGCTCCCATTGCAAGGGTACCGACCCCAATTCCACCAAAGAACCGACCGACTACAAGAGTCGCATAGTTCTGGGACGCAGTTTGAATGATAGCACCAAAATCGAAAAAAAGGACTGCCACTGTAAGAGCCCATTTACGGGAGTACTTGTCGGCTACATATGGGTAGAAGAGACACCCCAGGAATCCGCCAAGTAGGAGCATTCCAGTCATGAAACCTGTATTGAATCCGTAGTTGGCGGCTGAAGGGCTGACCTGCGGATACTGCTCGCGGAATTGCGGCATGACGAGAATGAGAGATATGACCCCCTGATCTGTACATCTGGGTCAGATATAATTGTCCAGCATGGATCCAAAAAGCAGAGCCTACCATAGCCGTACGAGAATCCACCCATTGACGCCAGAAGCGCTGCACCGAAGACGTATGGCGAACTGAAAAATGCTTTTGCACCAGATTTGCCATAACGAACCTCTTCAATTCCAAAGCCAGCATGATGAACTCCATCGCCGTCTAGTTTGTATGCTACTTCAACATGTTCAGCATTCTCATCTCTTTTCTCGCTGCTGGAAGTATCCATCGGCATTGGCCCACCAATTCAGGTGAGCTAGTCCAGGCGACAAGCAATACAAGTCAAATATGCCGGACTACTTCTAAAGGTAGTGTTGCGTGAGATCATGAACATAAAGGGAGGATGAATTTGCCTTTTCTTCTTTTTATATTCCTGCAAGCTGTGTGATCAGATGTGCACTACGACCGACCATCACTGTACAATTTGAGTGTGCCTTGGTGCGGTAAGTCCAATGCGGGGACGGCAAACATGGGGCAAAGTTGCCCCTTATGGAAACCAAACCTGCCGCTTTCGGCACGCAAACCCCTGCTCCAGAAGCTCAAGCTCCACTGGCAAGGCCCACTGAAGTTGGAGAGGATTGGTGGAAAGAAAAGAGAATGCTTAACCTTAAACAAGGGAGGCGCTGGCTTGGAAAGTTTATCTTGTTGGTAATATATCTGACGAAAGTGGTTTGCGACTATCTTGGGTATCAATATAGAGACTAGTTCCTTGTTATGTAATTCTGGATCGATTTATAATACAGATTGAACCATATTTGACGTCTCATCACTACCAGCTTTATGTTCTTAACATCGCAAAAACAAATTTCAAGGGCTCATTAGCCTACCCCTGCATGTACCGCGAAAATACAACACACGACCTTTGATTAATTATACTATAAAATAACAACTGCGCACAGGTACTCAACACTTACAACCAAGTTACCTGTCAAGCGGCTGCCGGGCAGCCGTTAGCCAACCAGATAGTAATCCACCTACTTCAGTTACAGTTAAAGTAATTTGCCGCAACGACGGGACCGAGACCAGCCTTCTTCTCCCAATCCTTAATGTTCCATCTAATCCTGTCACCAAGACCAAGTTCCTTGCCTTTTGGTTGCATAAATTTCTCAGGATCAAAGCTGGCAGGCTGCTCGTATAGCAAGAAGACATAACGATGGGGTCCAGATGGCCCTGGTGGCGCGGCAGGTATCCAATTGGCAATGTAAGGAACGTTGGAAGTAAGAACCGGAGAGGAAGAAGATATTGTGAGACCGGCTTGATTGAGTGCAGGAGGGGGCTCAGAATGGTGAAAGATGGAAATGGGGCGTCTAAATCAACGCTGATAGCGGTGTAGGTCTTGCTGGGCGAGAGGCTAGAGGGAAGAGAGAGGACTGGCAGTCCTTGGGCGTCTGAGAATAAAGTCAGTTCTGTATTGGAAGGTCCAGATAGACACCGCCATATACGAACCAGATTTGGAGATATGCTGGCCTGGTGTTGTGATATTGTGCGAACCGACAGTCAAACCGAGGATCTTGGAGGCATCCTCCGTAATCATGGAGACACTCTGGATGTCGCGCTTGCTATCTGGCATTTTTATTAAACCACAAATTCAAAGGAGAGAATGAGGAAAGAGGAGCGTATGTGAGATGTGAGTGGAAAAACAAGAAATGAAACGAAACCGCTTGGCATTTACCTCCTGCTGGTATTACTAGACCTTCTCTTATCATTTGAAGTATTCAAATACTGTTTTACAACTCCTCCAGTAACCTTTATTTGCGCAATCGGCCCGGCGCCGGGCCGTCAATGGGAGTTTTGACCAGAGATTTACTGGTTATTGCATTCTTGCAATTCGTCAATTTTGTGTTCACTAATCTGGAAAATTCCCCATACGGCCGAAAGAATCTACAGAACTCCTGTCTAGTCACTATTTCGTAGAAGCGTCACTGCGACGATAATTTGATTTAGCTTTTCATTAATCAGCTCTGGCAAAAGTTTACTCTTAGTCAGGACTGAATTAATTGGAAACGATGTTATAAATTTCCGTATCTTAGCATATTTCACTTTTCATACTATCGTTTGTCAGTACAAGGTTCTTTCTCTACACTATCTTACCTAAAACCTTTTTTTAAATGGCTACATTCAATGCAAGCATTTCTTACACATCTCCTGATATTGGGGACCTGGCTACTAAAGCGCCTTCCTCGAATAACTTGTCCACATCGGACGAAAACACAGGAGGAGCTGTCCAAGCGAAGGATGAAAAGGCACATCTAGCACCATTACCGCAACCACCACCAAACGAAACAGTGCAGGATCCAAATATTGTCAAATGGGAGCCACACGATCGAGAGAATCCGCAAAACTGGTCCAATACGTATAAAGGCATCGTCACAGCACAACTCGGTTTACTCGCTTTGGTTGCATCGTTAGGATCCAGCATTACCTCAGCTGCAGAGAATAGAATTGCGTCAGCGACAAATCTAGGTTATGAGGTCAGCGTTCTATCGGTATCTCTCTATATTGTAGGATTTGCGTTGGGCCCAATTGTGTGGGCCCCTGTCTCTGAAGTCTGGGGACGGCGAATCTCGATGTTACCTGCCGTATTTTGCCTTGGAATTTTCTCCATTGGCACTGCTGTGAGTAAGAACGCGACATCCGTCTTTATCACCCGCTTCTTTGCTGGCGTGTTTGGATCCGCGCCTGTTAGCAACGTTTCTGCAGCCTTGGGAGACATCTGGCCGCCAAAATTGCGCGGGACAGCAATGATGTTCTACGCCATTACCGTTATGGGAGGGCCTACCTTCGGTCCTCTTATTGGCGCTGCAGTTGTTGTCAACCCACATTTAGGGTGGTGATGGACAGAATATATGGAGGCAATTTTGGTTTTTGCTGCCTTTATCATTGCGTTCTTCTTCCTGCCCGAAATGTACGGACCAGTCTTGCTTGGCCGAAAGGCAGCGCGAATACGACGGGAAACTGGGTGCCAGGATATTTACAACCCACACGAGCGTATTGAATTAGACCTCAAGTCTATCATCCAAAAGCAACTATCACGGCCATTACTTATGCTATTCACCGAACCTATGGTCACGGCCATTGCGATTTATGCCTCCTTCGTCTACTCCCTCCTTTATCTCTGCTTAAAGTCTTCCCTCTCGTCTTCCAGCAAAACCGCAGATGGTCACCAGTCGTAGGTTCCCTGCCGTTCCTAGGACTCTTTGTCGGTGTACTTTCGGCCACAAGTATCCTTAGCATAAACCAGGTTCAATATAACCGTGCAGTTGATCGAAATGAGGGGACGCCTGTCCCGGAAGCACGCTTGCCAGCTATGGCAGTAGGAGGCTTTATCTTTGCTGCAGGTTTATATTGGTTTGGCTGGACAGCTAGTCCTAGCATTCATTGGATTGTCCCTGTCATCGCCGCGGCATTCATTGGCTGTGGCTTTTGTACTATTTTCGGACTGCGTATTGCCTTCTTAGTCGATACGTACCGTCAGTATGCAGCTTCAGCCACAGCTGCAAACACTATCCTCAGGTCTTTTCTTGCTGCTGGGTTTCCTCTGGTTTCGAAGCCCTTATTTGACAATCTAGGTGTCGGACCAGGTATGTCGCTTCTTGGTGGCATAGCAACTGCTTCTATTCCGATCCCGTTCCTCTTCATGAAGTATGGTTCGGAATTAAGAAAACGCTCAAAGTTCACTCCGACCAAAAAGTAGAGATTTTAAGGAGTATTATCGAGGTTATATCTAAGGAAAATGGCATATCAAGAAATGCGGAAGGCATACGGAGCTCATTATAAGCATTTTTTAACATATCCGGAGCTACCGCACACTATTCACTCAATCACCCAAACCTTTCACTCTATTTTTGCAAGTACTATAAACAGCAGCTAAACCCTTGCAATTCCATTACTAATATTGCTACATTGACCTTTGTAGTCACTTCTTAATCGGAGTGTCTTGAACCAGTCAACCGACCGGGTACATACTTCGGCGGACTCGGCCGAGACGAATATCCTTTGAGCTAGCATAAAGTTCAATCGCTCCACCATGTCGAGTTTTCTTCCCGCGACACTGAATATTATCATTCCGGTAATTGAGAAATAGTATTTATAAATTTAATAATATGGAAGTTCTTTTAACTGGCGCAACCGGTGCCATCGGGAAAGAAGTTTTGGTGCAGTGCCTCAATCACCCTTCTATCGCGACTGTCGTTGCTTTCTCCCGTCGCGAACTTCCCGAGGAAGTTAGTGGTAATGGAAAACTAAAAGTTATAGTGAGGAAAGATTTTGAACAATGGTGCGACGCAACCACTTTAGAGGACTTAAAGGATGCTGATGCTATGATTTGGTATGCTTTGACAGTAAGAAACTTCAAGAACCCAGGTTCACAGAATAACTGTTTCATTAGGACAATGGGTACTTACCATGGAGACCCGGTCATTGACCTAGAATTTCCAATCAATTTTCAGAGTTCACTCCTCAACGCTATGTCGAAGCGGTCTCGAATTTCTTCCAGGTTTAGATACGTGCATTTGAGTGGCTGCACGAATGTCCAAGATCAAAATAAGCCATTATGGTTCTTAAAACAGGTGCGGAGAATTAAGGTAAAAGTGTTCCTCTACTATTTGATAGAAGCTCTTAGGGCTAACTATTACTTTACTGTGTAGGGGAAGGCCGAAGCTGAATGCATTGATTTTGCTAGAGAGCACTCCGATGCCTGGCAGACATATATTGTGCGACCTGGGGGAGTATTGCCCAAAGAACATTCGATTGGCACAAGTATTTTGAAAGCAATTTTAGGCAAGAAATGGTGCATCCGTCTCAACGAATTAGGAGCCGCCATGGTGGACTTGGCAATCAATGGGAGAGAGGAAAGGACCATAATAGAAAGTCCACAATTGGTGGATGTAGGTCGCGAGTTATTGAAAAGGGGCAGTTGAATTCTACTTTTGTCTGCCCCTAAGTTTCCACTTTGGTAGCTGCGACGTGCAATTATATTCCAAAAGATGTTTATAGCAGCATTGTTACTAGGAATATATCGGACATAGTTTCAACCAGCCCAACCGTTTAATCGTGCCGCATGGTCCTACGATGTATTTCAGCCTATTTTGAGGCAGTCTCATACCGGCCAATTCATAGTTCTACTGAACCCAGGTCAACAAGGCTCTTTAAATAAGAGTATTATTATGCTGGAGCAGTGTACAGAATTGTTGTCCCAAGGGTGCATTCCTACCACCATTATTAGGTGAAACACTCCTCGGCCGGTGTTCGGCCGAGACGTGTTTGATATAACATCGTCTCGTCAACGGACCAGTTTTGAACCGGGGGGTTCTCTTTTCAAAGCTGTAATATACGATTGCGACTCCTATCTCTTCGATAGTGTGTCATCAATTCGTAGCTGTCACTATTGTTAATATGGGCTCGGCATTCAGCCAGTTCCTTCCGCCAGCTCCGCAGTTTACGGAAAAGGACATTCCGGACCAGAAAGGCAGAGTGAGTTAGCTTTTATTGGATATGCAAATATTAGATTCTCAAATGATCTTAGGTCTTCATTGTGACGGGCGCATCTAGCGGAGTGGGAAAGGAACTTACGAGAATCTTGTACTCTCGAAATGCGACAGTCTACCTTGTCGGCCGAAGCGCCTCTCGTTCTTTAGACACGACCTCGGAAATTAAATCCGGCTTCCCTGACTCTAAAGGCAATCTCATATTTATAAAGGCAGATTTTGAAGATCTTGTCAGCGTGAAAAATGGTGCAAAGCTATTTCTGCAAAAGGAAGAAAGGCTGGATGGACTGTGGAACAATGCCGGAGTGATGCTACCGGAGCCGGGAAATAGGACTAAACAGGGCTACGAATTGCAATTAGGGACTAACACCCTTGGACCATTCCTATTTTCGAGATTACTGACACCCATACTGATATCTACGGCGAAGGAACGCAAACCGGGAGAGGTAAGAATTATGTGGGTTGCCTCTTCGGCCGCAGAACTATTTACGCCGAAAGGCGGGATTGACATCGAGAATCTTGACTACAAAAAAGATGTGTCAAATACACAGAAGTATGGTATAAGCAAAGCCGGGATGATCTTGCTGAACCAAGAGTTTGCGAGAAGACACAGAGTGAATGGTATAATAAGTGTTGTCTGTCAAATCAATCCATCTCCTGGCCCTTTACTTACTAGAGACATAGGCAATGAACCCTGGAAACATCAAGACAAATCTTCGCAGACATTTACCTTGGTTTACTGCAACTATCTTTGGCTGGATAAGTCACGACCCAATAAAGGGGGCATATACAGAGCTGTTTGCTGGGTTTTCACCGGAAATAAAAATGACGAACTCTGGATGTTGGGGTACGTACTAAGATACTACTGTGGAAGATGTGGCAGAACACTGATTGTTTTGAAGTGATTCCCTGGGGACGCATATCACCACTCCGTCAGGATATTCAAGATTCCGCCATCCCTAAATCTGAGGGAGGAAGTGGGTTAGCTGCGCTGTTCTGGGACTGGTGTGAGGGAGAAATCAAAAATTATTCAGAAATTTGACTAGATATGTCCGTATGAAAAACAAGTATTAATCTTCGATCTGATTAACCTAAGAGTTGGATCAATGCTTCAAAAATAGAGAAAGTAGTTCACTTAGGAGTTAATATTAAGCAGATATATAATGTCCAGTGTACGGATCGAAACAATTAAGACTGTCAATTTTTGTAACAACATGTCTTAGACGTACAACCTTGGGAAATGTATGTTCGAAAACATATCATGTATCACAGCTCCATGGAGATGCTTTAAGTGACTCCGAAAGAAACTCGTAATTAATTTGTTTATGGATGCCTTGCCCGCAAGGCCTACGCGCTACTAGAGAACGGAGGTGTTCGGCGGTTTAGATAATTGAGTGATCCAACATCCAGCAACCTTTTGCACGTGAGTCTCCAATAATCATAGAGTAGCAGCAACTCTCGGGCCTCCTGACTTCTTAAGGCGCGGATGTAGCAATATGAATGGGCCTTACCCTAAGCGTCTCAAGAGAGACATGCGAACCTGCCATGAATGTGAGACAATTCCTCAATCTCTAAGTATGTAATTAATATTAATTGATCAAGTAAAGGCCGGAAACGGAAAGTGAGATGCCAAGTAACCGCAGAGAGCGAACCTGCCTGTATGCAGTGTATGCGACGGGGACTTGATTGTCATATCACAGCAGCAGACTCTGAGGGTGCGGGGGCATCTAGTCAAAGCTCAGACGAAAGATTAGAACGTATTGAACAGTTATTGGAACGTTTGACAGAGCAGAGTAACTTCTCGAGGTCGATTGGGAACCTTAATGCAACATCTACTCTCAATGCTGACATCTCCACCGAATCGTTGGATGTACCTTATCTCCCTGAAACCTCCCCGATTGATATCCTGTTCAGAAATAACCTTGTAAGACTCATGAACTTCATACATGCATTGAAGTTAATAGATGGTAGTTTTCTCGATTGGGTTCCATCCCAGGTTCTAGAAACAGGGGTTCTCGTTCTATGATTAACAGAAATTCCCAGCACAGGACGAGGGATGAGATCATAAGACAGACATTTATCGATCTCCTTCCTTCTCAGGAAGATGCGAGTATAATATTTCAGCATACAAATGCCTGGGCATTGGGAATGAGTAACCTGCCCGGAGCTACACTAGAGTTGAGCGATCGAGATTCTTGCTTTTCAATGGAATCAGATAAACAAATGAACTCTGTATTTCTTGCAAAGACACTTTTATACTTGGCACTATGTATACAACAACTCCCTCCCACATTTGACAACTCCAAGCTTCAGCTCAGCTATTTGGAATCGGTTGCAGATACCTATACATCAACGGTGGCTACACTGGCTCTTGCCAATGATGAGCTAGTATATTCTATGGAAGGTCTAGAATGTCTTGCACTTCGTGGTATGATTCAGATTAATTCCGGTGCGATTCAGAAAGCGTGGATGACCTTTAGGCGAGCGCTAGACATTGCAAGGGTATTAGGCCTTCCTGGAAGCTATTATTCACCAGCTAGAGAATCACGGCTTCAAGATAGTATATCCCAGCGAAGGATGTGGCATTCCTTAATAATGGCCGATAGTTACCTTAGCTTACTACTTGGGCATGAGGATGCTGGAGGGAACAAACCTTTTGGCCCCGAACCATTATTGGAGGCTCCTTCAGAAGACGCTAACATCATGTTTCAGAGGAGGCTCTGCCTAGTGTGCAAGGATTTAAACCAAAGAAATCTCTCAGATGAAAAGTTGGAGTATGCAACCGTAATATCCGCTGACGAAGCATTGGTTAAGCTAGAGAACGATATGTCCCAATCATGGTGGCTCGCGTCCCCTCCAAATACACAGAGATCTGCAGAATCATCGAGTCAATTGGATTGCATTCTATGCCATATTTGGTTTTTCCAAATAAACATTTTAAATCACCTAAGCTACTCATATCGAACGGGCAAGGAAGGTCAATTTGAATATAGCAGGCTCCGGAGCTTAGAGGCTTCGAGGTCTCTATTACAACGGTATCTTATCCTTCAAGGAATCGAAAACACGCAACTTCACTGTAGGGTAGTAGATTTTGCGGCATTTGTTGCCTCTATCACCATCATCCTGCTTCAACTACAGAAGATTGGCACTTGGCCATCCATGATATCAAATCAACACGATAGCCGTGACTCAGGCTTAGTGAAAGAAGTGATCCAATCAATGGATATGTTGGGAAAGAGCGGCTGCAGAGAAGTTGTTGCAAGACAGGGAGCAGAGGTGCTCCAGAAGTTGATGCGGCTCCATGATAATCCACCGGAAACAGTCGAAAGTCTGCAACTGAAGATCCCTTACTTCGGTACAATATCAGTGTTTTGGCGTGGAGATTCGGTATACAGAGTCAACCAGCAGATAGTAGATTCCCTTGAACCTCCAAATCAAGGGGACACATTCAGACCTGCAGAACCCGGCGAGGCTGCCGCAGGATCGTTTCAGCTACATTTCTCCAACGTCTACGGCACCGCCCAAAATGAGATTCCACCTTCTTGCAATTTTGAGGGGTTAGACACTTTAATATTTGATAGTATCTGGGAACCAGATATTCTGCGTTTGGATCCTTAGCAATATACGGGGAGAGTACTCTTGGGGAAGTCACCGGTCTAATTGTTGTTCATGTCTTGACATAAAATCGATAGTTCCAATCTAATGCGCAATGTTCGATATGGTCCGTCCTATCGGAAGTGACATTGCCGAAATTTTGTCTTCTCAAATGTAAGAAAAGAGGTAAGTTCGCAGTGGAATTGGTGGGTCTTGCTATCATTACCACTGCCCTTGAACCAACAGACCTACGTAAAACGCCACACATGGTTTTTACGTATTGCGCAGCAAGTAAGCAATGAAAATGGGGGCCTGAAATATGCAATTGCACACATTGCAAAAAAGTTAATAAGTAGACCGACCTGCGGATTACGTATGTAAATATATTTTTTCCTCATTTCCAGTCTATCGTTTTGTTCTCAACGCTGACTCTTTCTGCTGCTTCCCCTCTTTACAATCATGACCGAATCTGAAAAGCCCGTAATACTCATTGTTCATGGCGCCTGGCATCGGCCATTGCATTACCGCGCTTTGATCAACCAATTAAAAGATCAAGGCTGTACTGTCCTAGCACCGCCTCTTGCTAGTAGCGGGTACGACGACTCAATAAATATAAAGTCGCATTTAGACGATGTTCATCGGATTCATGAGGTGCTGGTGCCATACATTGACCAAGGGAGGGAGGTTGTCGTTGTCGCCCATAGCTACGGAGGCATCCCTGCAACAGAAGCAGCCGAGAATCTGACAGTGGTGGAGCGCCGGGCCAAGGGTTTACAGGGGGGTATCACCTCTTTCATATACATCGCGGCGCTCGTAGCTCTTCAGCGAGGTATATCTCTCTATGAAGCTACTAACAAGGAGTGGACGACGCTCCGTTATCATGGCGTGGATGTAAGTCTTCGAGAAGAAAGCAAATAGCGTGAAATTCAAGGGAATTTCTGATTATGACAGGAATTCACGCTTCCCTTGAAACTGGCGGAAGCTTCGTATGCTTTCTACAACGATGTCGAGGACGGTGACGTTAAAAAGTATGCAACGGCATACCTGTGCGGGCAGAGTCGCAAGCCTTTTGAGGATCCACTACAGTACACCATGCAGGATATCAAAGTTCCTAAGACTTATGTTATCTGTACTGATGACCAGGCGATTTATTCACCCGTGCAACGCATGATTGCTCAAGCAGGGGAAGCCAAGGAAGTCGAACTCAATTGCGGCCACAGCCCCTTCTTAAAGGATGCAGAAAGAGATATGCTAGTTAAGCTAATTTCCAAAGCTGCAACGGAACATGTATGATGAGGGTCCTAGTATAGCTAGATCACTGGTAGAGTGCTATTTAGACTGAAGGAAATAGATATATCTCCCTATGAGTGAAATTTATCCCCGATATTGCTCAAACTGTCCTTTGTGCCAGAATTTAAAGTAAGAAAAGAATCACAGATATACCTTGAAACGAGATTCATGAAATAGCTAGCTTGGGTATTCTGCGCGCTAAAAAAGAAAGGCCTCCTTTATTAGCCCAGCAAAGATGTCGAGCCATTGAATACTTTTTTGTAATACACAAGGACCATTTGGGCGCTGCCTCCAACTCCATTCCTGTATACTCCGTCCATGATCTATATTCTAAGGCCAGGAAATTGAAGCAAAACTAACATATGTCGCACAGCTGGCATAACTAATCAACAATGTCTTTCCGCTAGGGTCCCACCCTGGATGAGCATGGCCCTGGTAGTTCCAAGCCTGTGAGGAACTCAAGCACTCTGGCGTGGTAGGTGGGGTCCAGATGGCAACTGGTTCACTCCAGGGGCCTTCTAGATTATTATTCAGCGCGTAACTGAACCAAAATGTCCCATCAATTCCACCGTCCCCCCAAATCATCACGATCCGTTTGTGGTAGTTATCATACCACACATCACCTAGTGAAGGCCCTACTGGAACACCAGCAAGGTTTGTGGAGTGCCATGTTATGATATTTCCGGTGGCATCACCGTTCTTGAGTGGCTTGCGTGATTGCCATTTCCCTGTCGCTGAATTGTAGTACTCGTATTGGTTGCGATCTGCGATGCTACTACTTTTAATTGGTGTACGTGCCAGCTTCACCCCGGTGACATCTGCTCCAAATAGGTATAGATAACTACCACTCTGGTATAGCCCGAAAGTGCCATAGTTAACCTCTGCAGGGTAGAATAGGCGGCCATTTCCAAGACGAGAAAATGGTGGGTTACCACCCGCTGGAACAGTACGTGGGTCAACGACTTCCATCTGTACCATAGTGCTGTAGAGCGGTTGTGATGTGGCTTCGTTGAGGGCGGGAAAGACGCCCAAGATTGTCTTGCCGTCTGGCATGGGAATCATACCACTGAGCATCCATATAGAAAAATCGGCGCCGAGGGCGGTTTCGTTGCCTTGAGGCCCAACAGGAACGTTTCCAGTGAAGACGGCTTTACCTGTAGGACCGCTCATGCCAAAGCTGTACTCGTCCAGAGGATCATTTCGGTTGCGCTGCACGAAACTTATTAGCATTGCTCTATGCATACCGTATGTCTGTGATGAAGGAGAGACTTACGTATCCATAGTATGCCACTGAGTTGTGGACGAAGTTAAAGCCACTAGAGTTGGTCATAGAGTCGGCGAAAACCTGGACATGATATCCGTTCTGAGAGGCTCCACCTCCTCCGTCATGGAAGATCCCGTGACTATTCGAGGTAGGATCATTGACGAAACCAAGATACTCAACTTTGGCACCAGCAAGATTGAGAGACTTGGCTTGAGATGGGGCACATGACACTAATCTCAAGAGAGCAAGGAGAGGAAACGCAAATCTATGCATCATGAAGAAGAAGACGACGATAAAGAAAAGAGGAAAGATAAGGAGAGCGAAAAGTATTAACGTATCACCATCTGAGGTGAGCATATATACATATACTCGTTTTTTTAACTCTCAGCTGGGCGCCGGTGGAGGCTTCTATACCTTCGGCTTATTGATTCACTAAGACATTCCTACAAGATGAAATCCACTTCTTACAATCCAACCACTGAGAGGGAACACTGTGGCCTGCATTCCCGTGGATCGTGCTTTGGGTTGACGCTGCAGGATTGCAGGGGAGCAGATCACGCAGCGCATTTCTGACTACACCTACTAACGGGTGTCGATCTCGGCGGAGTGACATTATTCCCTTGAGCAACGGCGGCTGGGCGGGTATCCCGAAGATAGCACGCACCCCACTAAATGTCTCGGTCTTCTAGACATGCGTTCACTAGTTCTGAAGCTTGTTCGAAGAAGCCCCCCCAGCTAGTTGTTTGACATTATGTAGTAAAATGCGGCGTGCAAATCTATCAATAGCGATGGAGGATTTATGATCAGGGCGCAACTCGGCAATCTATAAATGGGCCGTAAGGCTGACCAGATCCCTGTTTCTCGATAAATCACGTACCCGTCGTGCAGCCCCGATCCACGAGTGTCCATAATCCTCAATTCCTGTGGATTCTAGGTGGTCTGAACATTGCCATGAGACGGAGTAGGCATCAGGGGTGTCAATAGGAAATAAAATGAGATCACAAGTTTGTAGTTCATCGCAATTCAGGTTACCACTGTTACCCTAGTTGCGTTCAGCCGTCGCTGAGCTGGCACTCAGCTTATCTCTTAGTGGCCCTCAGCTTGCCACATGGTGAGCAGTTGCGACAAATCAAGGAAAATAACTAGAAACAGAGCCTCCGATCTGCGATAAACTATTGAAAATTCCAAGCAACTAGTCTTCCGTTCGGGGATGGCTACATACTACCGGAACCATGCTGGAACTCTACGCGTGCCCTATTCAATAGTTTCAAGAGTCGTAGATCTCATACAAAGAAGGCAACGCGATATGTGCCAGGACACCGAAGTAGATTCCCTTGCGACGATAGCTCCAAAATACAATTCTCACAGAAGATGCGGGTCCCTCAGGTTGATGGCTTGTCACTAGGTTGGCATCCAACACGTCGCCGTGCCCGCATTTCCGTCGGTGACAGGCTTGCAGACACGCCGACGCGCTGCTCTCTCGCCCGAATGGATCTATTAGGTTGAATCACAGCTGTGATTACTTTTACCTAAGTCAGATCACACTGAATACAACAAGACAATATTACTTGCAAATGCAGGAAACAAACAAACCACGTGAAAATGGTAACTGAAGGAATCAGAGGATTGATTCGCTAGTAAACTGTGCTTCTGTTAAAACATGTACAAGACCACAGAAAAAGCCGAGATTTCTTGAAATAATTAATGATATGTCCCAAATTTCTTCTCGCATAACATTACAGTATGTTAATCCGTAAAAATTGCCAGTAGAACTGATATATCCTGGGCTTGCCTGTTTTTCTTGACGATATGCGAAACGTGTCTGTTTTTTACGTTTTGATTTTGGCTGTAGAAATTACGATTTAAAAATGCACCATAAACCTTGATACATTTACAAAAATCGCTTTATTTCAAGCATTTCAAGATATCCTCTATATAACTGGGAGTGCCTATTTAACCGTACCATTTCAAGCTGCTCTGGATTGAAAAGTATTGCACACATATAGGGCAGTTGTAATTTGCTTGCATCCATGTCGTGCACAAAACTACATATCCGGTGGCCAACCGCTGAGAAAATACTGTCACTGTATGAATGAGGTGCAAGAAGCAAATAACTGACCCCCACCCCCCTCCCCAGCCGCTGAGCTCTGTGTTTTTATTTCCTTTTATTGGCGCCGCGCATATGCTCCCACGAATTGATATCCTGTACGATTAGATGACTTCACATGGACGCTGGGGCCTGGAATAGGCTGGGGATATATGACAAGGCACGCATCTCGGTCTCTCTCTTTTCTGTGGATCTGAGAGATAGAAACTGTCGAGACGGCACTCTTTTCTTTTCTTTTCTTTTCATTCCCGCTCTTCTAAATGAGCCATGTACAATTACACTTTCTCGTGGCTTTATTAGCTTTGACGTGCCACAAAAGCTGTCTACCAGGCGCTTAAGAACCGTATAGTCAAATGCAAATTGCAGAGCAATACCGTCACTGTTGAACAAGACATAATTGTAATCAATTAATCAGGCATATCATTGGTATCATAACGCTAACCCAGCTCCCATCAAACCAAGTAAACCCTTTTGTAAACCTATCATATACGACTTCCAGAAGCCCAAACAGAGGTACCCAGACCATGACGCCAGAGCACCAATTGGGAGAACACCACACCAACCCTACGGACCCTGCTTTTAAAGCATAGTTGGATGACCAAAGTACAACATTTCGATATCAGCCCAGTTTTCAAACGTATTCTCCCTTGTATGTAGAGAAGCAGTCTTCTTTGGTAACTCAGGGCTCTCTCTGGCCTGACTTACTCGCCGCCTCTTTTCCTCGTGCATGTCCTCCCTTCGGTGCTTCACGGTTTCGTGATCATTATCATCAGGGACCTCGGGTATACCGCTCTTTCCCCTGAAATGAGGGAATTTGTCGAAGAAACGCTTGCTCATCCCCCAGTTATTCATATCCCAGAAGTACTTCTTGAAGAGCGGCGATATCGTGTATTCCCCCGTGACGATATCGTACGTGTACGCATCCGCGAGGGGGTATGGCCAATGAAATCTCACCTGCGTACGATACGCTTCGTGTAATTCCCTATCATAGGCGAAGAGGGTATGGTAGTAGATGAGGAAATCTCGGAAAGCAGGCCACGGGAAGAAATCGATCAAGAGAGGGTGCGGCTTGGTACGCTGCGAGTGGCTGTGCGGGAGGATAGTCGTGAGTGAAATTGGAAGCATATGATTTGGAGGCGTAGGTATACGATAAGGAAGCAAATGTAGGGACGCAATTCGAGACTTACATAGGCCGCTGCCATTCTGGTATATCTTCCAAGTAGCTATCTATGGCGTCAAGATAATACTATAGGACAACATCTCAGCTTCCATGCTTTCAGAAGGTGGGAAACCACAAAATACTCACCTTCATCAGCATCTGACTCTTATAAAACGTCGCAATCTTGACGACAGGCTCCATGTCCCAAAACAGACTCTCATTCACGTCCCGCATGATCTGGATCAGCGGATTCGACTTCTCAGTCACGCTCAGTCCGTCCCAGCCGTGCTTGACGAACCGGATCACGGTCCCGGCGGAGGCTTGTGCTGCTGCTGCCACGCGAGATGCTGCAGAGCAAGCAAGGATTTTTGCGTAGATGTGGTTGCCTTTGATCCAAAATGAGTAGGGCTCGCAGGAGGCAGGGGTTGGGGGTGGTGGCATTACCGGGATAGAGCTGTCGAGCGGTTCAGAGCTTGGAAGCGGGAACTTCACCATGGGGATCGAAGAGTTCGCCGTGTTGGCGGCGGCTGGCGCTGCGAAGCCGAGCATCTGACCTGCGGAGGCATTTGCTTGCGTTTGAGATGAGGTAATAGTATACGGGAACATCTCATTGCCCGTAAAGGGCTGCATATCCCACCTACCGACGCCATCCTCTTCTACGACAGCACCCGATATGCGCCTCTTCCGCTGTTGTGTGGCGGGGTCGTGGATACTGAATGCTGTTGAAGGTGCTGAGATGATACCGTCCGCCTCCTCAGCATTGCCAGTAATCCCTCCTAGCCAGCTGTGGTCTTCCTCGTCGTCCAAGTCGAGGTCTAAGTCTTGCGCTAAGCTGCCAATACCCTCAGCCACTGACGCCGTTCGCATACCAGACGTAGACCCTCCGCCGTTGTCATCGTAGCCGTGCCTAGACAAAGAGCTTTAAAATAAGGAATGTCAGCCATGCTCTGTCCATTTCGCGTAGTGCGGGAGCTGAGATGCGCAATGTCCCTCGACAATGACGAGTATAATCTCAATAGATGAGCGTACCTGATCGACTGCCCCGCCTCGGTAGCAGCTCTGCTATCCCCAAACTCCTCCACGAGCCCACCAATCTCCTTGATGATCTTTCTCAGCTTCTCGCTCTCTGCCGTCAGCCGCTCGATCTCCGACAGCAGCTGCTGGACGGTCTCAGCCTCATTATGCTGCTCGCTCAGGGCCTTGACGAGATTCTCCAGGTGCGCGATGCGGGCTCGCGTCTTCTCTCTCGACGCCCGCTGGGCCTTGCGGTCGAGCGCCCGTTTCCGCTCCCGTGCCGAGAGCGGTTGCGCACCAGCAGCAGCGGTGCTGTTTGTTGTTGAGGACGACGACGAGGGAGCTTTGTGCTGAGATGTAGTCGTTCCTCCATTTGCGCCATCACCTGCATTCGGACCTGTGCCTGTTCCGGTACTCGTGCTTGTCGCATCTTCGGGAGATGCGGAATTATAGGCCTCGATTGGCTTGCCCGAGTTGCTGGTGCTGGGCTCTATTGGAGCGCTTGATATCAGTGAGGCTTTCCGCTGCCGGCGTTCTGCCATGGCTGGGTCCGTCAGGTGAAAGAGGCCAAAGGAAGAACGACATCAACGAACGGTAGCTGGAAGAGTATAGACGTGGAGCCAGGAGTTTTGTCTGAGGAACGTTCGAGGAAAACCGGTGCATCCGGATCGTTTCGGCCCAGTGGAGGATCAGAACGCTGGCGTCCATTCCTGGCTGCTTATTCTTTCCCCCTTCCCGCCGTCTGAGCGTTCTCCACGACGCTTTGCACACCACCGAACACCGACTTTGTGTCTTCTGTTCCCCGCAGTCAGATCCTTCTTATTAGTCCGCACGCTACAGGCGCCAGCCTCGGTCGTCGGCTGACGGTTGTTAAAAAGCATCCATTGCTGGCCAACGCCATGGAGCACTTATTTGCTAGCGTAGCTTATTTCCCATCTGCCGCATGTGCAATGTTGGGATCGTTCCTATGACGCAGTGGAGACGTTCTAGAGGATCTACTGGGAGCTTGTTTCGCCGTTACACGGCAGGCACCCTGGACCCAGGTTGCATTGTGGCCCTCCATCGGCTCTACCACTACGACCTCGATTCTACAGTTGCAGTTGCAGTATGGGACGAGTATTGAGTTGAGGATAGTAATTAATTGTTTTGCATGTGTAAATGCTCTACGTATGTACGGCAGCTTCCATGATACAAGTTCCACATCGTTTCCGTACCAACACCATCGTAAGCCACTCTCATCCTGCTACTTGATACGAAAGTCACATCACTGGTAAGCACACTGAGCAATAAAAGTTTGTGGAGAGTCTTATTTATCTATTTGGAATTATCACGGCATGGTGGTATGATGCATCATCACAAATCCCATCTGCCTTCCTCCAACCAGCTCAAAACCGCAGCTGAGTAGCGCCAACCAGCCCTTCTGAATGGTCTGGAGCACTTCCGTATGCCATCAGCGCAAAAGGCGCAAAAGATCCGTGAAACGTGCTCTCCCAAACCTGCCTCGCCTCTCCTGAGGTGGAGACCAANGCTGNGCCATAGGAGCCGCCATTTCACAATTCCATTTCGAGAGCTAGGTGAAAGAAAACCCCCAAGCAAAGTAAAAGCAAAGCCGTTCTAATTCCCACATATCTCCATCCCAATTCGTGCTTGTCCCGAAGCACAACCCGATGTGGTTGGAAGATAATCAAGACCAGACCAGACCCATGTTCCACTNTTTGTCNTATACTNNGCAGAGCAAAGGAAAAATAATGGAAGTAACAACTGAGCTATAGTCCAACAGACAGCAATGTTGAAAATTAAGAAGGCATCCCGCGATGATTCTATTGTGGAGGCAAACGACTCGAGCCCTCTCCCACGAGGTCGAAAGTGAAAAGCCCTGAAAAGTATTCGTCCCGAAACATAAAACCGATCAATTCTTAATGCACTCGTCCTAACCTGGGATATAACATCTCTTTTTATCTATCCGCCGCCTTCCCAGGCAAAAAAAGCATTATCGTGACCGGTACGCCAATAATATCGTGGCGTCTCATGCACCTGCCCTCGAGCGCTTTGGTTCATCTATAGGGGTATCATAGAGACAAAGCAGAACAGGCAGAAACAGAAGACAACGCTCTCTATCTGATGTCGTTTCGACTGTGAGACAAGGACCGAAAATTTCGCATTCTATTCGTGGATCTGCAGCCACCAGAAAACCAAGTCGCAGGAATCCAGTGATGATTGAAAGCAAATGCGTGGAAGCATAATAACAAGTGCGAAGTTAAAAAAAGAAAACGCGAACAAAAAAAGGCAAGGACCATGTAATGAACTTCATAATCGAGAGGATCGAGTACCTGTCGATTTCCGTTTGACGCCTTTGTCCCGGATCTAATGCAATAACCGCATCCGAAATCGAAATGAGGACAGAGAAGGAACAAAGATGCGTCATTTAACGAACAATCTACCACCAAGATTGTCCACCGCCGCCGCTTGGGTTGCCATAGCTGCCACCATTGTAGCCACCGTTGCCATAGGATGGGTTGCCACCGTAAGCAGCTTGTGGTGGGGGGCCGCCAAAGCCGCCTCCGCCATAGCTAGGAGCTGGGGCTCCCCCAAATCCGTATCCTGAACCACCACCACCGCCGCCGCCGCCGAACTTTCTGAAGTCACGGGTGGCTCCAGCGCCGCGGCCACGGCCGCCTCCGGAGCGTCCACCTCGTCCACCTCCATATCCGGAGCCTTCACGAGCAATGTTCTCGAGGAAAGAAGGAACCTCCTGGTTAGCCTCCTTGAGCAGCTCGATCAAGTCACGGACAACACCCCGGTTGCCACGGTTGAAGAAAGCAGTGGAGATACCAGTGTTACCAGCACGACCAGTACGACCAATTCGGTGGACATAATCGTCAATATCCGTGGGAAGATCGTAGTTGACGACATGGGTGACGTTAGGAATATCGAGACCACGTGCTGCGACAGCAGTGGCCACAAGGATTGGGCAACGACCGTTGCGGAACATCTCGAGAGCTCTCTCACGCTCGCGCTGAGTGCGGTCACCGTGAATGGAGGTGGCTGGGAAATTCTGGTTGATCAAGAAGTCTGATAGAGAATCCGCCATGCGCTTGGTCTCGACGAAGATAAGAGTGAGACCGCTGCCGTGGGTGTGCAGGATGTCGAGGAGAACAGAACGCTTGTCGACGTCTTCAACGTACTCGACCTTTTGGGTGATGTTCTCAGAGGTTGATCCGACGCGACCAACAGACAAGAAAACGTAGTCCTTCAAGAAATCTCTGGCAAGCATCTGGATATCGCGGGGGAAGGTCGCGGAGAACATGAGTGTCTGACGATCTTGGACGCCTGGCATGTCCTCTCCTTCGACGATTCTTCGGATTTGTGGCTCGAAACCCATGTCCAACATACGATCGGCTTCGTCGAGAACTAAGTACTTGATGTTGCAGAGGGAGATACGGCCACGCTCAATCAAGTCGACGAGACGGCCGGGGGTAGCGACAAGAAGATCGCATCCTCGCTCAATTTGTCGTAGCTGGGAGCCGATGTCTGCACCACCGTAGACAACGCATGGGCGGACCCAGGATCGGTAAGCAAACTTGCGGGCTTCGTCGAAGATTTGAGAGACCAGCTCACGAGTAGGCGCCAGAATCAAAGAGGTCGGGTAAGCCTTACGCTGGCGCCCGAAGCTTCCGGCAGCATTCGCCGGGATAGGTGATGGACCAGTGAGGAATGCCTGGGACAAGATCGGGAACAAGAAACCACCAGTCTTGCCAGAGCCAGTCTGAGCACAAGCCATCAAATCACGACCGCCCATGACGATGGGAATGGAATACTTTTGGACAGGAGTAGGCACCTTGTAGTGTGCAAGTTCGATGTTGCGAATCAGATGGTCATCGAGAGGTGGGTTGGTGAACTTGAGAACGGGCTCAGGAACATCATGGCCGGACGCTTCCACAGGGATGTCGTCGTACTTTTCAAAATTGATGCCAGTTTGTTGCTTGGTTGGGTCATCTGCCACACCAAAGAGCTCACGCTCAATACGAGGGTTGGCTGGACCTGGGATGTGCTTGCCATCTCGCCACTGACCATCACCGCTGCCGCGTGCCTGACCGCCGTGGCCACCAGCACCTGGGTTACCATAACCATTTGGGTTGAACTTGGGGGCTCCAGAGTCCCATCCTCTACCACCACGAGGTTGGAAGTCGGGAGCGTTAGCCCAGTTTCCACCACTGGCACGAGGGTCGGAAAAACCACTATTCCTGCTGCATTAGATGTCAGTCAACTGGCCACCGCAATATCTTGTCATCTAGAGCATATGGTACTTACTTGTTGCCAGAAGGTGCCCAAGCACTTCCGTTGATGCCAGCAGGTGGCGGGCCACCGTTGGCGGCGTGAGGTCCACCCTGATTCATCTTGGCTCGCATATGAGGTGGGATGTAAGAGCGTGTCTCGGCCTGGCCTCCAAGGCTGAGGCCGTTCATGTTGAGTTGATCCGCCATGTTGATAGATCGCTCGTCGGGAAGGGGTAGTTGTTGGGAAGTTGAGGAAATCTCGATTCTAGTATCGCGTGTGTCGTTGCAAGTGTAGCTGTCAACCTGATAATGAAAGTTGACTAAGGAATATGCTCTCTAACTCTGAAGAAAGTAAGGCAAAGATGCAGAAAAAAATCTCTAAACCGAAACGCGACCGAAAAAACGTCTGTTACAGAAGAAGGCTCTCGCTTCTCCTGATGGGGTTGTCTTAATTAGTAGTTACTCGTGTAACTAAGAGCCTCCAGAAAGAACGACTTTCAGAGGCCAAAAAGAAAAACAGAAACTGATGAATGTGTTCTGATATTGCAGATGGAGAGACTCGAAGAGTGCTGAGGGAGGTGAAGGTGTTTTTGTGCGTGTCGGGAGGGTCGAAGGCAAAAAAATCCAAGACTCCTCGCTTCGACGCGCTAGCGATAAAACTCAGGGTCAGGAGATTATATAAGCGAATCTGGACAAATCACAACGGCTCACCGCCACACTCGGCTCTGGCACCAGACCACAATCTTGGCCTTGTTGGGCCGTTGTGTGCCTCAGAGACCGGAACAGCGCCTCCTGGTTGGCCGGAAGATTTTTCTTGCTTCTGATTTTACGCAGTTCACGTGATGCCATCACACGGAAATACGGTGTGGGATGAGGGTGCCGTTGGTGCTTGAGAAATCCAGCAAATGAATGCCTGAGGCGTTCCAGCACTTACGAGACCATTCCACTGCCTCACGGATAGAAACGGATCTCCCGATATGACATAATACCACGCAGAAACTTTGGTTGAAGGCTCATTTCTGACGCCCGGTGGCAACGGCTGGGAAACTTGACTCTCAGCGGCTTTCCCCGTGTCTCTCAATTTCTTCCCGACTCTCACCTGGAGGAGCAGTCTAGACTGCCTTGCTTCTAGAACCAGTTTATCTAGCGAGAATACGTACTACGTAGGTGGTTGTCCTTCTCAATATCACAATTTGTGGTTATCCCTAAGTCAGCATATCTGTATAGGTTCTACCATTGTGATTCCTGTGGACAAGATTACACTTGCCATGGACGGAACTCTGGCAGAAAGCTCCCATGGTAAGGCGGCAGCGTGAGGAGATACTTCTCTATGTATGCTTCTCTCGTTATTGGTTGTGCCAGAGACACCGAGTGTATATGTCAATGGTTACTTATGCGACAAGATCTGCCTTTCTTATATGTCGTGATAAAAGTGTACCATTCCCATGTTAATCGCCATAAATAAATGCAAGATATAATACACCCAGCCCAGTTTTCCTCTTTTCAGCGATACAATTATGGCACGGCAACCTTCGCATCATCATTCCACTCTAATTCCCTGATACCATCTTTCGTGATCACCTTAACCGTCATTCCTTTAAAGTCAATGGGCAACCTCCTCTTCAGCTCATCTGTGCATAGCTTCAAGATCTTCACTCCTCCCTCAAAGTCCACGTCTGGGTGGTGATGCTTATCCAGGATGGAAAGGCAGTAATATTGCGCATATCCGTGGGCAGCATATGGCACAGGTGCCAGTGAAGCAAGGTAGTCCAGCCAGTACAAGCTGGGCTTTTGGGTAATGGGATCCACACCGCCGAGAAGGAGATTCACGTTGTAAGGGTGGCGCGAGCGTAAAGACGAAGCCAGTTCACCGCGGACAAAGTTTGCGACTGCTGAAGGAGAGAGTTCGACGTTGTTGCGCATCGAGTAGAGTTGTGCATTGGCTTGGATATATTCTGCGAATTGGACTAGGAGACTATGTCAGCTTAGATCCACCCCACAACAACACCCAGGCAGATATTAAGAGGGCATACTAGTATCTCCTGCTTCTCCAGAAAATGCCATCAATGTATGCTTGTTCAACTCCCTCGTCTTGTCATCGGATGCTTTCAGAATAGTAGCTCCTCTCATAGCAGCCTTGGAGGCAGCGATGAGAGTAAAGTCCTTGCCAGTAATTCCTAGTAAAACCTCCCTAAAACCATTGATTCAGTTCATGAGCACCTTCTAAAGCTTTGGAAGTACCTACATTGTGATTTTGGTGTGCGGAGTGGTTAATTACAAAGCTGCAGAGAAGATCCTGATATACAGCAAGCTCCCATACGCGTGTAGCTTCTGCTGCCTCGCGGTCAAAGCTCGCTAAATTCCGTCGTCCCTGTCCTAGCTTTGGTCCCTCCACGTGATCCTGCTCAATGTCTATATTCTCACGTGATGTAAGCCCAGATTGGGTTTAGTTCGCAGCCCACCACCTAACGATAGACTCTGCTAAAATAATCCCTGTCAAGAAATTTGGTAGAAGCAAATAATTATTTCGGCGAAGAGGTTCTCACGTCTGCATATCGACGCAGGTCGCATAGAACGACAATGTCTTCCTTCTTCACCATTCCGAATGCGCAGAAGAAGAGGAAGAGGGTCGATGGAGGTGAGACTCCCAAAAAGAGACTTGCATCTTCTGCAAAAGCTCCACCAAAGGCTTCCAAAGCGGCCCCAAAAAGGCCTCGGCGAGACGAATCTATATCGGGCAGTGAAGACGAGAGCGAAGATGATGGCCCACGGAGAAGACAAGATGAGGAGTACGGGAGCGATACATCTGGCTCAGAGGAGGAGGGAGAAACTGCAGCTGAGAGGCGGTTAAGGCTTGCAGAGAGGTACCTCGAAAATGTCAGAGAAGAAGTGGACGAGATTGGATTCGATGCCGAGCAAATCGACCGAGATATGATCGCCGAGCGATTGAAGGAAGACGTAGCTGAATCGAAAGGACGGATGTACAGAAAATTGGCGGAAGAATTGGAGTTTGAAGCCGCCACCAGATGTTTGTTCCGAAATAATACAGAGACTGTGACCTCCATTGCTACTTGTCCACCATACGCATACACTGTCTCCAAAGACCTGTGTCTCACGAAGTGGCTGATACAAGATCTGCCATCCGAGCAATCCCCTCAAAAGAAGAGCAAAAAGAACAGCAGACCTCCACCTCCGCCTCGTCGAAAACCCCAGCAGCTAGCATTCGTGCGAGGCGACCAACGGAAAGCAAAGGACACAGGCTACGAGGGTCACACCGATAGGATTCTCACGGTAGCTGCTTCGCAGGATGGCAAATTCGTCGTGACAGGAGGCTCCGATCGAAAGATAATAGTCTGGAACACCTCGAATTTAACTCCTCTGCGTGTCTTCACGCAGCACCGAGATGCGGTAACTGGACTTGCCTTTCGTCGAGGGACAAACCAGCTGTATTCATCTTCCAAAGATCGCACCGTCAAGACCTGGAGTCTAAATGAGCTGGCGTACGTGGAGACGCTGTTTGGGCATCAGGATGAAGTAGTGGATGTTGCTGCATTGGCGCAGGAGAGATGTGTTAGCGTTGGCGCCAGAGACAGGACAGCAAGACTATGGAAAATTGTAGATGAGACACAACTTGTCTTTCGTGGCGGGGGAGGAGAGAAAAAGTCTCGAAGTGGCCCAGTAAAGGCTTTGGAAGGAAGTATGGACAGGGTTGCCATGATCGACGAAGAGATGTTTGTTACCGGTAGTGATAATGGGATGCTATCACTATGGGTTACTCATAAGAAGAAACCCATTTTTACAATTCCATTTTCCCATGGGATTCAGGAACCTATGGCTCCCGAGGAAGTCTCTGCAAATCTCCACCCGGATCCATCTATTGTTCCTACACCACAACCACGTTGGATTACTGCTTTAACCACCATCCCCTATTCAGATATCATTCTCACAGGAAGCTGGGACGGATGCATAAGAGTGTGGAGAGTCAGTGACGACAAAAAGAAGATCGAGGCCGTCGGTTTGTTAGGCAAAAACTCCACCAATGGTCTCGGAGATACTCTCACACTAAATGGGATCAATGGACACGTATCCCATGCGTTAACAAATGGCAATGAATCTTCAGCGACGGGAGAAGAGGCCATTATAAAAGGAGTCATCAACGATATCTCGATCTTTGAGCGGGGAGATCGAGGGAAAGACGGCATATGCGTCGTTGCGGCGGTTGGTAAGGAGCACCGCCTTGGAAGATGGTTTAAGATCGCCGGTGCCAAAAATGGAGCAGTGGTGTTTGAAGTACCGAAGATTTCAAAATATGGAAGACAAAAGGCTACAAATAACGAGGATGCGGAGGAATGATGATTGCATTCACATTTTGCATTTGCATGGCATTTTAGGCGTTTGAGAGAAGCGGTCAAAAAATTGGTGTTCTGTGTTCATATTACATGTAAATCATGAGCTCCATGTCAATTAGTGGCATTCCACTCAGAGCTGGGCTTCGGTCTTCTCGAAAGCCCAGAAATATATTACATCTCCATCCCAACATTTTTTTCCCATATGGGTATTACTCATCGCCATCTCCCGAACTAATACATGAACCATCTCATAGCCTCTCATCTACCCGTGGGCTTTTTCTTGCCTTCTCTCCTTCTCTCCCAAACCTGGATATAACTCTCACCAAGATACAGCAACTCCTTTTGTGTCTTCTCAACAAATAGATCTTGAATCTGCACCCACTCATCTCTCGCTCTATCTTTCAGTTGAACCTTCCACGTGTGGCGCTCAGGCTCACCTTCTACACTATCCTCACGCCCCCTTACTGCCTCATGGACGATATTTGCCACCAAATCGTACCAGATAGGCTCTCCTGGAGGGTGTATTGCGGGATTTGGTTCCGTGTATGGTGCCATGTTCAAGTTTCGTGCATCAAATGTTACAATCGTTGGGTTGCGTTCCTCGACGAATCTGTTCTTCGAAAATCGCTTGACGTGAAAGAGGAGATAAGGGGGTAAGGGGTGGAGGAGGCGGTAGCGGCGGCGATGGTTGAGGTGCTCTTGCGACCTTATTCCATCGTATTTAGCAAGGATGCTGGTAAGGGGTACTTGAGGGATGATGTTCCTTTCCAGTTCGTCTTGGAACAAAGGTGCGGAGGGAAGATCCAGTGTCAGCATCATGAAGCGGTTCACATCTACTTTGACCTCGGCCGCCTCTTCAAAACGCAGTCTATCGCCTGCATCTGCTTTTGCTGTTATGGCCTGACTTTCCATCTTGAGTTTCCCTTGAAAGACTTGTTGTATCATGCTGCTTCCAGGCTTGGTCTTGCTTCCTCCTAACTCTAAATGGACGTTGTTTAGAAACCAACTCAGGAAATCGACAGGATCCGATTGCTGGGTGAGTGTGAATCTTTTGTTGGATTTGAGAGAGATCTCTTGGAGAAGTTCATGCGGGGAGACATGGGATTTGAAGGCTCGGGGATTCCAGATTTTGCGGAAAAGGATCGAGACCCTCTTCACCAGCTCAGGCTTCGATGTAAAGTCCTCCAGAATGAAGTAATTCCGTAGTGGAGGCACATGTGAAAGAGCTTGAACCACAACGTTAAAATAGTCGTTTTCCTTGATGTTATTCATTCCAACAAATCCCGGAGTATACTCCTTCCCAGTCAGCGCCCAAGACGTCTTTGGCGTTCGATCTAAGGCCATGACTTCTTCTTTCGTATACCTTGGATCTGACACAAACTTTATATCATCCAAACTCTTGTTTTTCACCTCATATCCCTCCGGTAAGACGTATACTTTCTGTGTCTGCATATTGATATACACATGATGTCCGACGTCCAGCGCATGAAAGTAAGCATGCGACTTGGGCCCCCGCCCTTGAAAATACTTTCCGCAAACTAGGCACGCATAGACATTGATATTAGACAGTGAAATAGAGCACAATTTCTCAAAATCGAAATCCAGCACATTCCGATCTATCGTGTCCAGGTAAAGATCATCAAAGCCTTCCGTTGGCGCATTCTGTCGTATGGTCCTCTTTGCTTGCTGCGTCTCGTAGTCGTCTAATCCATCTTCTCCTCCTTCTTCTTGCGCACTAGGTAGGGACCCGTTCGAATGTTGATCCTCGGCCTGCTCTGCCTTTGTTCTAGATGGTAAATCCGCACCATTATGAAATTCGTGAAAGTTCTCGACGCGCGACTTTTTTGACGCAGGTGAATCAACGCCATTGAGGTCGTCAAAAGCTTCTACAGCTTGCCGTTTCGACATGATTGGAAATTTCTTCAAGGTATCGTGTGGAGGCGGCCGTCAACTACCCTGAGCTTCTGCAGCGCGAGTAGCTTCGTTGTCGCGGGTTTTTTGTGTCGCTCGTGTCAAACCAGGCAAACAGGTCGCCACAGGCGAGGCTGACAAGGCTGGTATTTTTGATACAGGCTCCTCGCCCCGCTTCTGAAGCTCAATTACGACCGATCACACCTATGACATGATAGCTTTATTTGATCATGTCTAAGTTAAAGTTGATTTTCTATTTTCTTTATCACGTCCTCGAATTATTTGATCTGGTAGAGAGTTCATTTTTAGTTGTTTGAAAATCTATTTTCCATGCCAGTTACGCCTAACTCCCACGATGATATTCTGACTTCCGTTTTGAATTGGTTTTGATTCTAATCTATACCATGATAACATCTTGTTCTTCATCAATATCCAAATCCTTTCTACTCCCATCAGTTATTTGTTGCTGATCGTTATCTAGATCCAGATCAAGTCCATCCATTCCTCTCAAGGTGTATTCTAACAAGAAGCTTTCATCAACTAGCTCCTCCATCCTGCGATAGTGACGTTCTGTATATGCTTTCAGGGCATCAAGGACCTCCTTTAGAGCCCTTGCACCTTTGCCTTTGACTTTCAGATTGGCCAATCTACTCGCAGGATACATCCTGATAATCGTCCACAATATTCTCTGTGAAACAGGGGCAGTGCGTGCATTGGTATTCCAGTCTCTGAGCCTTAACAGAAGCAGAAACAGTTGTTCGTCACTCAAGGAGCCTAAAACCTCATCAACGGCCTTGTTCCCACAGAAGCTTCCATCTTCCGGGGGTGCAGTAACAACTGATGTGAACAGACTCAAAAGTCTTCCCGGATGATTGAGTTGCAGCGCAAGCGTAATAGCCGCTCGATAATCTTTGGCGTAGATATGGTTTTGAAGTTCCTGCTCTTGTTCTACAAACTGAGTCGCTGCTGCAACAGCCGCTTGTTGAGTGGCAGAACTAGTATCTTTCCAGAATGTTACCACTGAGTCACCACCTCCCGATACAATTGCATTAGTAACGGGATGCACAGTCAAAGCCCAGACCCGGTCCTCATGATTGTCGAGCGTAGATGACACTTCTCCAGTCGTAGCATCCCAAACTTTCACCAGACCATCGCCTCCTGCACTAGCAATCTGGATTGGTCTCTTCGAGCGCTCTTCGGCTGGCGGTAGATTCAACCACGCTACTTTCAGCACGCTGTTTGTATGGCCTTCAAAGGTCCGTAGACAAGTGTAGTCAGAAAGATTCCAAATCTTGACAGTCTTGTCTCCACTTCCAGTAAGTATAAGTCCCTTGCCTGCTGCAGGTCCGGTCTCGCCGAGGATCGTAGGGGTGTCTTTCGGTGCAAATTTCACGGACCAGACACCTCGTCTGTGGCCACGTAGGACACCTTGAGTCTCTCCCTCTTCAGTTGACCAAATCTTTATAGTACGATCCTGTGAAGCAGAAGCAAATAATTGGCCATTAAAGTTTATATCAAGAGCATTGATATCTTTCTCATGAGCTTTCCGCGTGTACAAGGCTCTGGGAGCTTTGTGGGCTTTCTGAAGAGCTTGAGGGTTTGGTATATCCCAACGTTTTACAGTTTGATCCTGAGATCCGGTAAGCATGTATGGAGGTGGGTGTTCCAGTGGCTCTTTATAAGCAGCTGATGATTCGGGAGGCGTTATGTGAGGTAAAGATATTGCCCCAATAGATTCGGCATGCCCACTAAAAGTAGAATAGCATGTGTAGGAATTATTTTCTGGGTCGACTTTCCATAATCGAGCTATGTTATCCTTAGCTCCGGTAGCTATCCAGTGTCCTGACCAATCTATATCAAGACAGATAATTATATCTTCATGCCCGCTGAGCTGAGCAACGTCGGCTCCGAAATAATCCGTGCTATCCTCAGACTCGTCTGCTTGGGTAAGAGACACAATTCGGATTTCCTCCGCGTTCGTAGCTAAAGCGAGGAGCGATCTGTCTCGTCCCACGTATCCAAGGTCGATGATTTCGTCATGTGTCCCTGATATCCGCTTAGTTCGCGGTAAGGCCGGAATCGATATGGTATAGTCCGCATCGTGTAATAAGGATAAGGAATGTAGAACCAGGTTCTGATCCGCATGGACAGACATGATGAAAGAGAATTCTGGGTAATGGATCGAAGCGATTATCGCCTCCCCTTCCGACCTTGCAGGTTGGGGTTGAGTAACCTCCCGCCCATTGTCAGATTGCCATATTCGAATATTTCCACTTGGGCCGCCTGTGTATGCGAACTTTCCAGCCTCAATAAATCCGGCAGTCTCAACTTCCTGCAAAACTGGCACAACCTTTTTGACTTTCCAAGAACCGGTGTCCCAAAACATGATGGTTTGGTCTCGACTACCCGTTAACAGAGCGTTTTCTTCTTTCGAATAGTCTAAAGCTCGGACATCGGATACGTGTGAATCCAGCGTGGTGATACATGTCCGTTTTTGAAGATCCCATATTCGGACCTTGCCATCCTGGCTACCAGAGGCAAGTCTGAATCCTCTCGTGGCATTGCTTTCTGAATCCTCCTCTTCTGCATTACTTTGTCGTCGCCCTCCCTTCCTTCTGTTTCTTGCCGATATTCCCCCTGGCTGGTCCTTGTTTGCTGTCGCAACTAGCTCGAAAAAGTGCAGAGCAGAAATGAGCACGTTCGGTCCTCGAAATGTATGTGTCACATAACCTCCCACAATATCCCAGACCTTAACTACACCATCTGCAGCACCGGTCGCCAGAAGTGTGCTTGTCTGATCCACGGCTAGAACTACTACGGGAGTAGTATGAGGCTTAAGGGTTCGCAGAAGCTCGAAGCTAATAGCATACGAAGACGTAGGGGACGGTTTGAGTGAATATATTCGCATAGATAGTGACCGAGAGCATATGATCAGATGCGACGCAGATGGGGTCACTAGCGGTGTCAGTAGAGACCAGAAAAGGTACACAGCAGTGACACTTACGGGTCAAGGTGGATATTGTTTCCCCATCCTGAGAAAATGTTAGTATCACAGCCCAATTGAGAAGACTTAATTGTGATTGACTCACTCCTTCGATCTTTGCAAGCTGTCTGCCGGAGTTTAAGTCCGTCAGTAACGCATCTTCACCGAGAGTGGTCGCAAGAATGCGCCCGCTCTGATCCAGCGAAACACTTCCTCCGGTGTAGATTGGCTGGATGGTATTTTCTACCTCAAATGTAGTCTGATATGCTGACTTATTTGCCATATTAGGTCCTATTGAGGAATAATAAGCAAGTCAGGGCAGCGAAGGTGAAGCGAAAGGTCGCCGTCAAGCGGCTCTGGCGATTTTTCCTACAAAAAAATATTTTGGCGGAGACGCAAGTTACGATAAGCTTAATCTTAGCGCCTTTTATTAGTGCTGTTACTCATCAACTACGGTTAAGTCCACATCATCCCTTACATCCAGCTCTATTTTCTCATGAGAGCAGAGGTGTTAGGATTGTCTGTTTTCCACGTATATTCAATATATGTAACTCTGTATAATAATTTTCGATGGCTTGAGAGATCTACAGATACAAACTGATAATAATAATTTCCGAAGACCATATAGGGGAGAAATCATGGGAAGGCTGGAATCCCTGACCACGTGGGCGTTGGTATGTCATTTAACTTTTACTCATACACAATTTTACTACTCATATTTTGATTATATATACTTTCATTTCTGCTTATTCTACATCAAGACTTAAATGCTACACATTGAATAACAACTATGCAGGGCCGCTCGCCTTTTGAAGACGAGCTCATTGAATCGTCGGAGGACGGAATCCGTCCAGAAAATGGCCAAAGATATGATGAGCATGGCCATCCAACTAATCCCAACACGAGGAGGCGGGAAAGAGAGCAGGTCCGAGCAGCAAATGAAGTAATGCAGGTGACCGGCGTGGTTGAAGATGGCGCAGCGGTCAAAGCAAAGATGAAAGCGATGATTCATGAAAAGAATCAAGAGACCATTACAGGATTCAGAATCATGGAGGCTGGTCGTGCGATGCTGGTTACAGGGGTCTGGGGTGTCCTCGGATTTCGAAGGCGGATTCTGGTGAGTCTCTATAACATTTTTGAGTAGGATGATCTGCTCATGGCTTACAGTTGTACCGCTCCCACGCCACTCTCGGATTCGTGGATCTTGTAAAATATGAGACCGCTCATAATTCCGTTTCGGAACTGATTCTTGCTGGGATCCCCACTGTGCTTGCATACCATGTCTCAGACTGGGTATGTTTCGTCATATACTCGCTCATAGATGAGAATTTTGAGGAGAGGCACCTTACACCTCGTCAAGTGAGGATGAAAAGGTTTTTACAGAGGAGGTAAGCAAAAAATCTTGTACTCCATGCTCCCAATAGCTCACTCTTTAGTCTCGATGTTGTGTTTTGCTATTTCACGCTGCATTTCCGGATGTTTGCCATGTTACAACAGCTTCGACTTATTCCAGCTTCTCAAAAACTACCGAGTTTCCGTTCATTTATTCCATTTTCATCCACATCACCGCTCCAGCTTCCGCCTCTACCATCGTTAAACCCCCCATCACTTCTTTCATGGTCCGCGGCACTCGCCCAAGCACTTACTCCCTTCCTCATCATCTTCACGCATGGTAAAACCAAGTTCTTTGTCGCAAGACTGCTCTATGGCCCCATCTACAGGTCTCTTCCGCGACCAGTCGGTGAAAGCATGTTTGCTGGCATGTCATTTTCTTCGCCAAGCGGTGAATACGATTCCCCGGACCGCGAACGGAACACATCTACGCCTCGGACCGAAGATGAGCCAACACTTCGTGCACTAGAAGGGTTGCCCCCAGCCGCACCAGAAGCAGGCGATCCTCAGGTGCGCATAGCCGATATCGAGACTGATTCCATATTCGACGAAGATGGTGAAATCACACATACAACTCTCATAAGCTTTGATGTGGAAGCCACAGAATCAATGGAGACCTCATTAGGAACTTGGTCTGCCGAACTACGAAGTGCAAATGAACCAAAACCAATACAGGGCACGCAGTACCGAATCACGGGGCTGACGATGCTCTCACCTATCCTCGCAGCTGAAGGCCTTCGAGAGATCTTGGCCAGCATGGTTGTGTTACCGCTTGAGGCTGCAATGGTAAGAGTTGTTGCAAGGTCATACAGGGGCACTTTGAGAGTGAGTGCTAGTGATTTCTACGCATTTTCAGACGGCATCCACGGACTGGGGAATCTCTTTGCGGCCTTCGCAATGCAGCTGGTCGTCACAGGGGCTGTCTGGACCGGAATGACTGTTGCCACACAGTGGCTTATCAGGCGAAGGAGGGAGAAGTGGGATATGTGGAAATGAGCATGGCTTTGTTACTGGGGAAGTGAGGGGGGTTTCCCACTGTCGTCGGTCTCGACCTCCACGATCTTGGGTCACGTGATATTCCAACGGTGTTCATCGTATGATCGGGTGGTTCCGTAGTGCATTTCCTGCTTGGCAGCCGTTATCGGACAGAATGATTCAAGCATTTACAAAGTACGAGACACTTTAAGACAGTTGAGGCGGTGGCAACGGGGATACAATTGAAGCATTTGAGAGGCCCCCGAAAGCCTGCGGAGAAAAAGTTTGTTCTCTTGGCAGGGGCCCATCCCAGCGACACTCCTCATTCGCGAAAGGGAGCAGGGAAATCAAGCTTTCGCGGAGGCATTAGGCAATCGCAAATTCTTGTGAGAGGCTGTTGAGAGTCACATTGTACGTCAAGATGTCGATCCATACTGCAAACATTCCACCTCCACCATCTCCACAACGTTTTTCCTCCTCCGCTGCGTGACGATATGGGGGTCTCAACATGAAATTTCTCCACTTCCTTGAAGCTGTGCCCTATCGCAATTTATTTCGGCTCTACCAAGATGGGGGGCGGATGGAGTACGAGTCAATAATTCTCATGGTTACGGAGAAATGTCGCGGAAATTCGAGCCCCCATGGTCACGGAGAAACGTCGCGGAAATTCGACCTATCGACGAAGGCCTGCACCCTGATCATCTCTGTTGTGCGACTTGATCTTGTTGGCTATGATCTCCGCACCCCAACCCCCGCGCAAGGCAAGGATAATTTTCCTCTTTATCTTCGCATCTGTTACGTTTTCTCTTTTTTCCTATATATTTTGATTGTTCTTCCAGAAGAAGAAGTTGTGCGGTGTGGAAGCAGGCGATCAACTAGTTTTGAATTATATGCGATATATTTCGAAGGCCGTGGAGTCATATTCTGTCTACGATTACTGCAAATATGAACGCGAAGTCCCCGGAGGAGAACCATCTTGAAGGCGGTGACGCCATTGAGACTGGCCACTCAGAAAAGAAATTGGAAGATGCGGTCCACGATAGCTCAGCCGTGCCTCCCAGCCAGCACCATCTGTCTGAGTTGGAGGCAATGCAGATTGCGGAAGCAGGCGATTTCTCCTTCATCGATGCAGAAATCGAGCAATTGGAAGCAAATTTGCAACGCACCCAGAAACCCTCCCGCTGGTATCGCTACGAGCTCCAGTTCAAAGATCCGCGCTACTTCACTTGGCTTCTTGTAGGATTCGCCTCAATGGGCGGTTTGCTCTCTGGTGTAGACCAGAGTCTCATCAGCGGCGCAAATCTCTATATGCCTCAAAGTTTGAATCTTGATACAAAACAAGTCAGTCTGGTCAGCTCTGGGGTCCCGCTAGGCGCAGTGGGAGGTGCGTTGCTTTTGGGCCCCATCAATGAAGCTGTCGGTCGCCGAATGGCAATCATTATCTCCTGCGTCCTCTACACAATCGGTGCCGCTCTCGAAGCCGGCGCCATATCTTTCGGCATGATGGTCGCCGCACGTGTTGTGCTTGGCCTCGGACTAGGTCTGGAGGGCGGTACCGTGCCGGTCTACGTTGCTGAGTCCGTCTCGCGCAAATATCGTGGAAATTTAGTTTCGCTATATCAATTCATGATTGCACTGGGAGAAGTTCTTGGATATGTCGTTGCGGCTATCTTCGTAAATGTCAAGAGTGGCAGCTGGCGGTATATGCTTGGATCTTCACTGCTCTTCTCAACCATTATGTTCGCAGGCATCCTATTCATGCCTGAAAGTCCGCGATTCTTGATGCATAAGGGTCGCGAGACTGAGGCATGGGGTGTGTGGAAACGGATCCGTGGGGTCGATATCGATGCAAAGAAGGAATTCTTCGTTATGCGCCACTCAGTCCAAGCAGAGACGGAGCTCCTCCGTAGCCGGAACCGCCGTTTCCCTTGGTTGGATTTTATCACTGTCCCGCGAGCCCGCCGTGCAATTGTCTACGCCAATATTATGGTTTTCTTGGGCCAGTTCACTGGCATCAACGCCATTATGTATTATATGGGTACGTTGATGTCACAGGTTGGCTTCAACTCCAAGCAATCCGTTTTCATGTCACTCGTTGGTGGTGGCTCCCTTCTCCTGGGCACTATACCCGCAATCCTCTACATGGAACGGTTCGGGCGACGATTCTGGGCCTGTACGATGTTACCGGGCTTCTTTGTTGGGCTTATCATCATTGGCTGCAGTTATACGATCCCTCTCGGCAACAAAGCCGCGAGTCAGGGTGTTTATATCACTGGGTTGATCATCTACGAAGCGTTCTTCGGCAGTTACGCTTGTTTAACTTGGGTTCTGCCAGCCGAAGTGTACCCTACTTACCTCCGGTCTTACGGCATGGAGACGTCTGACATGACTTTGTTCTTATGCTCATTCCTCGTAACTTATTTCTTCAGTCAGATGCAAACCGCCATGTCGCGCATTGGCTTATCTTTAGGCTTCTACGGTGGAATTGCAGTTGTCGGGTGGGTTTATCAGCTATTATTCATGCCTGAAACGAAGAATCGTACATTGGAGGAAATTGATGTAATATTCAGCCAGCCTACGTCGACCATTGTGAAGGAGAACTGGAGGAGCGTTAAGGTCACAGCTGGAGATTTTGTCATGGGACGGTGGGGAAAGGTTTTCAGCTCAGTATCTGAAAGCGAGGATTTCCATATGAGAAAAGAGTTAGAGAAGAATGCTTTGGGGGAGGCGTAGTAGTGTTGCAAGCAAGAGACCCAGCGGCTGACGCCGGGCTCATTTGATATAGTGCATGGTGCACCAGGCGCCTTGTCTCAGTTTTCAAATAATGAAATATGTATGCTACAGCTCTCTCACGTTCTTGCTCGAAGCGGCTGGGTTCAACTCGAGAGAGAAATATAAGTGATACCCCTGGTTCTCTCTGAGCGTTCTCTGGGCTCATTAGACACTAAAACGACATGTCGGAAGATCAATACAAAACCTTAAAATCTACAACTTCATTGGTATCTGAAATCGTATCTATAATCTGAACGTAATGTACAACATTATCATTCCCCTGTTATGCTACCGGCTTTGATTTGGAGCATAAACCTCTGCTATGCCGGAGCCTTTGCCCTCAAACTTTCATACCAAAGCCAGATAACAACAAACTTAGCTATAGTTAAAACAAAAGCTGCAACGAAGTGCTCTCAGAAGGGTATCAAGCATTGCTGCCCATCCTTGCTAACTTTTGTTGCCGACCGATTGTATCATACATGTGAACCGTCCTGTCCATAACCTGCAATCTAACTCCAATGCATCATTCGTCAATCTTTAATCATCTATGGGCTTGTCCGTTAGGCTAACACCATGTCTCCCGCCTTCCTGACTTCCAATACTGCCAACACTGTCCCTCTTTTCGGATCCTTGATCCTGGCTTGCTCTCCCGACACCTGCGGCTCTTCTGGCTGCGTATCGTGCCCCGCCAGCAGCAGATGCTCGAGGCAAACTATTTCCCTTGTCTCCAGGTACGCCATATTCTTCAGGTAGCATTGGATCATCTGCCCCTGGCACATAAGTGGCACTAGTTTGCGGGGTACCATTTGTAGAGGGCGTAGCTGAACCGTTAAGAGATTCGGTGCCACCTCCAGGGGTGGCCGGACTAGGTACCTCAAGGCTGTGTCTTGAGGTGGCGTCCGCTCTGTGGCTCCGTGCTTCTGCCGCTCCCGGAGATGAAACATTCACTGGGAATCTTGTTTCTGGTCCTCCAGAGCTTCTGTCCCTTCGGTGGCCACGTGGTCCTGGAGCTGGACTCGGATTTCTGCTACGTGAACCCCCTGCAGAAGCCCCAGCAGCAGCGATAGCCCGAGCTCGAGCCTCCATGTTAGCTTTTCGGTTACTCTCATCCGTACTTATGGCTCTAGGGCGCGTTTGGATAGCTCCACTATGCGTGAGAGATGAAGCACGTTTTAGCTCAGTGAAAATCGCCTCTTTATGAGCGAAGAGATCTCGGATAAGACGATACGCATGCCTCTCTTCCATTGTCATAGATGTTTCTACCTTTGGTCTCAGAATGCAATGTGCGATGCTATTGGCCAATGCTGCAACGTAAGCCTCATCTGCAGACGTGAGCTCGATAAGCCTAGTGAAATGCGTCATAAGTGCGTCCAGGGTTGCGATATTCGCAAGACGAAGTTGACGAAGAGTATTTTGTATAATCGAGATACGCTGGTGATCAGTGGTCTCAGAAGCTGGAGTAGAATAAATCGTCTTAATAATCTCGTAGACATGTGAAGAGACCAAGGAGTCTGTCTAGCGGTTAGCGCATTTCCAGAGATACATTGCACAAATGAACAACTCACCTGGAAGCTCTAGTAGATACAGCTTCAAAACGCTTGCAATAACCGGTATGTCATAAGGCTCCAATATCTCCGGGGAGAAAGACTGGCCAGTATTCAAGATCTCGCGTACCTTGTGCGTAGACGCAAGAGGTACATCTACAAGCCAGACATTGCGCCTGGCCTCATCACCTTCTAGATCTGGGTAGTGAGCGTCCAAAAATGTCAAAATTGTGGTAACAATAGCGGGGACTCGTTTCCTATCCGCTCTCGCCCGTGCCTCCAAATCGATACCGAAAGTCTGAGCATCTACCGAGTTGTAGTAATTCTCGTAAACTGTAACCTTTGGAGCAAAGTGGCCAGTCCTATAGTTTTCTAGAAGATAACGAAGATCTCCAAGCGGCTGCACGGTCTCTTGGTAAAGCATCATATTATCTACAGTTGATTGCATGCTGGGAATGACGTTACTGATGGTTCCGGAGAAGTCGAGTATGATGGTCTTCATAGCCTTTAGTCTATCCAGCTCACAACGCTCAAGGTATTTAAGATGTTCCAGAATCGCTTCCTCGAGTTGACAGCGGATTTGATCAAGCTTGCGCACGCCAGCCTTGTATTTTTCATCGCTCTCTGCAGCCTCCCTTCGAAGACGTTCGGCGGGAGTCTCATTCGGGTGTGCTGTATTGAGAGGATTCCAACCCGACAGCATTTCACCTACAGAACCTATAACCGGAGATTCCACACTATCCGCGCTTGATGCTAGAGAGAAAGTTCGATTGAGTGTCTGCTTTTTCTCCGGTACCCCTGCTAATTGGAATGCTTTGGGGCGCCACTGGTAGAACATTTTTGAGCTGTTTGCAAACGTGTTGCCTACATTACCGATTAGTCGTAAAAAGCCAAGCGTAATAAGGTCCTGCCCGATACGCTCCGCATGGCTCACAGTTGTCGCCCCCAAGTGTTGTTGCAAGTATTCAACAATATCAGAGCCAGCTGTGGTGTTTTGATAGGTGCCAAGAATAGGGACTTTCGTGTCCACGAGTTTGATGGTTTGTAAGGCGTGGGCAAGAACTTTCTTAATCTGTTCGGGGCTGTAGACCTCATCTCCTATCTCGAGTGGCTCTTCTTCTGCCTCCTTGTTTTCAACTTTGATCTCTGGAATCTTGGCTTTAGGACTAGACTCTGGGGCCTGAAAAGCGAGTTTGTTTTCTTCCTCCAAATCCTCCACCAAGAGACATTTGTTGAAGTATTGACTACGCAGTTTCTTCACAATCTCCAATTGTTTGTCATGTTGCTTAATCCGTGCCTGTAAGTCGTCCTGCGAACCTTGAATTCTGGCTGCATGTGCATCGCACCATCGCGAAAATGGATTGACCACAAGATCTCGGATGTTCTGGGCAATCTTGCGATGATTCTTCGCAGCCTCCTGCATCTCTGTCCGAACTCCATCATATGCCTATCTCGAGCCAGTTAGCGCCAGGTGGCCAAAGAGAAGGCAGTACCATCTCACCTTTCTTACGCTTGCTCCATCATCTCGACTAAAGCCGCCACTGATCTTGTCCGTTGCTGGTCCAATATCACCGAGTCGCATACCATATAGATCTTCAGCCTCCGCACGCATCCGAGCAATGGTTAAAATTTGCTCATTTTCCGCTACACCTTGTTGGAGCTTGCTGAATAGAACACCAAGACCTAATTGTGGACACCTCAGTTATATGATCAGATACTCTCTTCCACAACTGCTTACCAGCCGCATAGTCTCCGGTCCAGAAGGAATCCGCAAAGCCTTGCATGATGATAGAGCTTTGCTGTGCTAAATTGTCGTAAATGAAGTCTGCGACCCAGAAGGAGTCGAGCTGAGGCGATATGGCAACAGGAGAAGAGGCCTGAACTTGAAACTTGAAACAGAGGATCTGAGCTCCTCGTATTCTAGCTTACACGCAATATCCTCGGCTTGGAGACGATCACCGCAGAGGAGCTGTGTACTTGTCTTCAGGCTGCGAAAAAGACACAAATATCAATGAGAGTGATTGCTTCTAGGAAGGAGCGTGGTTACAAGTCGTCGCGATCGTGAATTATATTTGGATGAGGCGGTGCTGGATAGGCTTGAACTGGAAGGATGTCATCAACGTGCTTTTGGCCTGTTTGCTTCCTTCATGTGCACTTTCTGCCTTGAAATTCAGGACGTGCATGCACTCTATGACTATCAATCTCGGGCAACTTGCGTGCTTCTTATCAACAAGCCCCGGCAAAGGGATATCAGTATGGGCTGGCGTGCTCGAAGTCACATATAATTTGCCTAGTCATAGCTAATGCAGTAAATCCTGTTTAATCGCTCTAGATTGTCACTCCAGTGAACTGCGCGATGGCTCTCCGCATAGAAGATTGTGTTTCACCAACCAAAGAGGAACTTAAACATCGGTCCCCGTCCTCCGGAATTTCCATCTCTAGCTTCGCGCAGAGAGCCCGAATCCGCAATTCAAACGTGATCCGTGGGATCGCGACTATTTTCATCATATTATGCGGAGGGATTGTGCTCCTACGCCCGTTCTTCAGTAATAGATTAGGCATTCGATGTGGTCACCTTAGTCATGAGCTGGATTCTCATCTTACGATTGAGCAAAGAGTAAATCAAATTCTGGAAAAGACTCCTTTAATTGGTGAGAATACAGACGTCGCAACATGCTGTCAGGTGTATGGTAGGCTAGACGCTAATAGTATGAAGATGGACACAATGATCTCGCCATTTTAATACGGTTTGCATTCAATAGCCACATCTACTCGGAGGAGTTCAAGGTGCCTTTTGAAGAAGGCGGATTGCGCGGGCATGTTGATTTGCCGCGATTAAAGGAGGGCAAGTCTGGAGGCGCTTTCTGGAGTGCCTACGTTCCGTGCCCTGCAAATGGAAGAGACTTTTCAGATGCGAATTATGGCCCATGTATTTGTCCCTTCCCCCCTTCCTCCTTCCCCCTTTCCCAAGTCACTATATGTTATATGTCCTATACTTCTCGACACTGACAGTAGTTTAGCTGTCGCCTTTACGTTGGATCAGATTGATCTCCTTACGCGCCTTCAAGCTGCATATCCCAGCCATTTCTCTTTGCCAGGGAACAGCAGCACCGCCATATCAGCTTTCCAGTCAGGGCAGCTTATCTCTCCTATCATTATTGAAGGACTCCATCAAATAGGCAATCGTATCTCGAATCTCCGTTTGTACTACTCTCTCGGCGTCCGCTATGCAACTCTCACGCATAATTGTCATAATATCTACGCCGATGCAGCGCTGGAGGAACTTCCTGGCGGCGGGATCGGGGTAGCTACGCCGTATTGGAAAGGGGTATCTCCAGCAGGCCGAAACCTCATTAAAGAGATGAATCGCCTGGGAATGATCGTCGACTTAGCACATGTCAGCCCAAATACTATGCGTGATGTCCTCGCCGGACGTGATGGCTGGGAAGGTAGTGCTGCCCCAATCATTTTCAGTCACAGTTCAGCTTATGCGATTTGCCCACATCCTCGAAATGTTCCGGACGATATTCTGCATCTGGTGAAGAAGAGAAATAGCCTGGTAATGATTAACTTCAGTCCTGACTTCGTCAGCTGCATTGCCAACCCAAATAACGAGAATGGTCTTCCTGACTTCTATCCAAATAATTCTACACTGAAACATGTCGTCACCCATATTAAACATATTGCAGATCTTATTGGCTACGAGCACGTTGGGTTAGGGAGTGATTTTGATGGGATTCCATCAACACCTGAAGGATTGGATGACGTCTCGAAGTTCCCTGATCTGGTTGCTGAGATGCTCAGGCAAGGAATTAGTGATGATGAAGCCGCAATGGTTGTAGGGGGCAACCTGTTGCGAGTATGGAGGGATGTAGATGCCGTTGCTATCAAGTTACAGTCAGCCGGAACAAAGCCTGTCGAAGATGAGCTTTCCACCAAGAATTAATTTCTACCATCGAAGGAGTCCGTATCATGGGTGTCCGATTTGTCATAATCATGTTACCACAAGAACGACCAGAAGCGTACGATAATGGAAAGCTCTCGAATTAGATATTGAAAACATAATTAGATGGCATGTCAAATTAGTTGATCCCAAGCTATGCCATAAGCCTTGGTCATTCAGGCGTGTATTTCCAGACTCGCGTGGTTGATCAACGATCAAATATGAATAAAGGCCACGGCCATGCAGGCTCGGTGTGCCTTCGGAGGGACCTCCTTAGATTCTAAACATTAATAGATATTTTCTTGATAATTGCAGGTATCCACCGCTAGTTTCTGAGAATATGAGAACGTATAGCCCCGTAATGCAGGAGCTCAGGATGCCATTGTATTTGGGAAAGCGTGCAGAAATTTGATATTAATCAAGGCTTTCGAACCGAAGGCTCGTCCAGGCCGCATTTAGAGAGTTGGTCTCCTCTCATATTTAGTCACCTCGGCGTTTTCCAGCAGAGTCACAGAACAAAGTACGATCTCGCGATGATGATCAGAGACCCCTTTTTGAGAACATCAATTCTATACAGTAGTCGTACATATCTCAAGAACGCCCATAATGTAATGCCTATTTATACAAAGCACCCCGGATATCGCCTTTTAACTAACCAGAACGTTCGACCTTGTTCAACTTCCTGGAGGTTTGGATCTTGTAAAAGTCAGCGGAATTTCCTCACGATCAAGCCTGGGACACAATTACCTGACTCCTTGTTCGTTGACCTCGCACAGGCAATCCCATTGCATGCCTCCTACCCCGGTAGCTACCCATATCTCTCAATCGTCTGATGTTATCACGCAATTGTCTCCTTAAATCGTTTTCGATGGTCATGTTTGAAAGCTCCGCGGTCAGGGCCGTGATAGTCTTGGTTGGCAACGCGCCAACTTTTGCTCGGGGATGTATGGAGAATTTTGCAAGAAGTCGGTTGGAGTGTTGAGCCCCAATACCATAGAAAGTCTCGAGGGATTTCTGATCCTCAGGTCAGTCCAACTTCAATTGGGGATCAAACGATCGATCAACAAACCTTGATCAACCGGTTTTCGGGGAAATTGACCCCCAGAATGAAAACCTATAGGCAGCGGTCAGAAAGGGATTTTCTAATGTAATTACTCAGAAAGCTTACCATTGTGTCTGTTGATCCGCTAACACTTCTCTGTTGTCAAGATGCTTTTACGCCCTAGATCTCGAATTTCCTCAATTGCATGCATGTCCTTGACCCGGAAAAGCACGGACCTTATCTGCACGTGATAACTCCTCATAGATCCCTATCATGGTAGGTACGGTAACCTGTAGCGCTAAAGGTGCAATCTGACACCTATCCGAAACATAGCTACCCCCCTCTTTTACTTGGATTGGCTTTGTATCTTTTGATCATTTCATACAATTGATACCATATTACAGCGGTATCTCACAAATGGTCGAAATGTCCTCTCTTCAGCGTCTCGTAGTGTCCGCACTACTGATCCTCACTGTTACGTTCTTGTTCTTTGCCCAATCCGCTGAAGCAGTCAAGGGACCTAAGATCACACACAAGGTCTACTTCGAGGTCAGCCATGGTGACGAACCTATGGGTACCATCGTCCTAGGTCTCTATGGCAAGACTGTTCCAAAGACCGCAGAGAACTTCCGAGCTTTGGCTACCGGAGAGAAGGGCTTTGGATATGAGGGATCTACCTTCCATCGTGTTATCAAGAACTTCATGATCCAGGGTGGAGATTTCACTAGAGGTGATGGCACCGGCGGAAAGTCAAGTATGCATATCTATAGTCACCGAAACAATTGGGACAGTATAGCTAATAAAGTCAATTCAGTCTATGGTGATCGATTCCCAGACGAGAACTTCAAACTCAAGCACTCCAAGAAGGGTCTGCTCAGCATGGCCAACGCTGGAAAGGACACCAACGGATCTCAATTCTTCATCACAACCTCAACCCCAAGGTAAGAGTGTTCATCCCCACATCTGGAGGACTCGAATTGTGTCTGACTCTCAGAAAGCCATCTTGATGGAAGACATGTAGTGTTCGGTGAGGTATTGGAAGGCTATGACATCGTTGAGAAGATCGAGAACGTTCCCAAGGGTTACGGTGATAAGCCAGCAACTCCAGTTAAGATCACTAAGAGTGGAGAGCTACCGGTTCCAGAAGAAGGTATCCATGTGGAGCTATAATGTACTTTCCTTCCTAGCTATAAACCCCCAAACCACTCCAGATTGCTATGTGTACGAAACAAAAGGAGTTTGCTGATCGGTGTCTGCCTAAACAGCTGAATATGGCTCTGCCGAATTTCAACCCGGGATGGAGGAGGTTGAGGAACCCATAGAGTTGGGAGAGAAGCCAGTCACAGAACCAGTCAAAACACCAGAAGCAGACTCTACCATCGTTGAGCCCATCACTTCGTCTTCGGAAGGGTTTTCTGTTCTGCAGAAGGGTCTTTTGTTGGCTGTGATCCTTGGGTGTGTGGCAGGCTACGTGCGCATGAGCAATAAGAGGAAGGGACGTTTCGACAAAAGTTCAGTTTAAGTATATACGAAAGTCAATTTTCAAGATTCATTTTATGGCACCCTCTTTTCATTAGAAAACTACCTCCGGGTTTGACTATCATTATTCGCTCTGTACGGATATCTGGCGCCATGAAACACCAAACATTTAATACAACCACCAGACCTTAAGCAAGCCCATCAAGTCCATGATCATATAATATACAACCAATAAACTAAGCCCAACTTAGAGCTCAATCAAGACAAGAGGTTATCCGTAATAACGAGGTTGGAAATTAAGCGTACGTCCCAATATTCAAGCCGGATTGCCTTTTAAAGGCCATTACCGTTGGCCTAGGACCGTCGCTGTTCCCTTTTTTTTAATCTAGTCATTCTAACGCAAATGCCGGGACATCTATCATCAAATCAATGGATTTAGATATGGCAAAGAAAACGAATATAGCCATAGTTGTCATTCTCAGAAACATTCTAATTTGGCGAAATTAATTTGAGACCACATTAAAATAAAATTAACTTGTCCCATATATCCCCAATATCCGCTTTCTTCAAATTTATTCTTTCACAACTTTCCCACTCCTGATCATCAAACATGAGCAATGTGAATACCAAAATAAAGAGAGGCACGCGGAAAATGGGAAGTGTAATCTATTCGTTTTGTAGGTTTAGCATTTGCCTGGTGCAACCTTGGACTTGGGATACCCAAATCTTACATTTTTACCAACAATAACCTCTTAATATAAAGTAGAACAAAATATTGAAATATCTGTTCAAGTAATTAGTTAAGGTACATAATCTTAACTAGGTAATCCAAGGTATCCAAGCCTTCTTGTGTATGCCCACTGGCATATATGGTGCGCCGCACGTACCGCAACCCCATCAAAAATTAATTTTGCGACCCTGAAATATTTCCCCTCCACAAAAAACCACACCCCGCTATCGAATTACCGTTATCTTCGGAATTTCGATATAAACCACAGCCTAGATTCTAGACATCCTCGCCGGTTTATTCCAAGGCACAATGAAGGTTTTAACCCTCAACTTCGTCACCTGCGCCGTGAAGGCGTGCAAAACCAGCTCAGCCTCGTTCCCGCTCCACCCAAAGGACTGCGAGCTGGTTACGGATGAGATTGAAGCCAACCCGCAACTGGTTCTCAATGTCTTACCAAGGATCGATTGGGAAGCTTTGAAAACCACCTCGACAGAGGTAAGACTGAAGACCTTCCCCCTAGGGCCACCATCGAGCAAGAAGCTCTTCGGATGGTCTTGTGAATCGCGTCAGAAGGAATTTTTGCTGATGATACTTCTTTCAAACAGCTTGGTTTCCCAACCTTACCCCCCTCTCCACCAACACCCGAAGAATTACAAGCAGACACGAAGATGATGGAGGATTTGCATAACCTGCTCTTGCAGACTCAGATCAGCGAGGGTGTATTGGTGTGTGGAAACTGCGGGCACGAGTACAAGATCAAGGAAGGCATTGCTAATTTCTTGCTGCCGAACCACCTGGTATGATTTTTCTGGATCAAGGGTAAGGCAACGCAACTGTGACTTGAGAATGGGTTGTGTTCGCTTTTGTCCGATTCTCATATACACAGACCTAAGCCCTGGGACGTTGCGCTCAGGAACCAAGCCATATTGGAGGTAGCCAAAGAGACGGTATACTTGGATCTTGATTGACGGATCACCAAGAGTGGTGGTTGGGGCGACGTCTAGGTGAATACGTCGAGTATGAGCAACTATGGAGTTAATATTGCGTATCTCTAACGGTAGTGGAAGTCACTCAATATGTGCGCACCTGCAGAAAAACCAGGACATATAAACGATTAGGACACCACCCAGGATGGGTGGGGACTAAGCTTCAAGGGAGAATCTCACACGGATTAGAGCAATGTAGGGTCATAGAATGGCGATGTTCAAGAATACAGATAGTCACTTGGAAGTATTATCCGTGTTGGTCACTTACGCAGCTAGCTTAACGCCGATTCCAAGGATGATAAGCACAGAAAATAACAAACCAGAGAATTTCCAATCCACGTATTGATTTCATTGTTTCTATGGACCTCTGCGTGCGCTTCGACTCGATGTGGAAACCTACACATCCTTTTACTCCGGCTGTGAACCCAGTCATGCCCTATTCTACTGTACATTTGTCACACTGTAAAACACACGACCCAGGCGTGAGATTTCTCCTTCCAAAGACAGCAATCCCGCTCCAATCCCACCAAACTAATGAGATACAAAAGATTACCAGTGCGGAAAACGCCGTCGAAAAATAACTCGGTTGAAAGAGTTGCGGAATAATTTTTGCCCACCGGCGACTGCCCCCAGTCGCCTTCTGTATGCATAATGAATCGAAAACAGACAGGTGTAAAGAAATGCTTAAGATCCTGATATAATATTAATGTACCCGCTATGAACATGCCTGCTAGAAGCAGGAAAGTACTTTTTTCTCATGAAGAGATGCATAAACAGCTTCTCCCTTAACACAATAGCGAGAGGGTATTGAGAGGACTAGATTCAAAAACCAGATAACTCGGAGTAGTTGTATACATGAACGAGGATACGAGTAAAGGTTAGTTGAGGAAACCTTTGCAAGCAGGAGTGCCACAGAGACAAGGGATACGATCTGTGCTGCCGATCTCACGTTCGAATTTGTAGTCGTAGGTTAGCTCCTCATCTACAACACAGGTTAGCGGTATATAGCGAGACTGGAGTGGAGACACTTACTCTGAGCAATATCGCGTAACGCATAGATAACGATACGCTTGCTCTTTTCCACCGTGATGATCTTTGCCGTGCAGTTAGGCATACAACTATGATTAATAAATCGGGCGATGCCTCCCTTCTTTGTGGCATCGATGACGGTATTTTCATCGATTCGGAATAAGTAACTACTGCCAATGCCGCTCCGCAAATATCGATTCTCTCTGAGATCCGCAACTTGCTGCCGAACCTTTTCTCCAACGTACTCAATGATCATGTCACCCATTGGAATATCCTCCATGGCATACAGGCCCCAATTGTGGATGGCTGACCGTGCGAATTTGACAGGTTTCTTACGCTTCTTAAGTTGATTGAACCGCAGAACATCTGAATCAGCCCCGAAACTTTTCTTGGAGTCATTGAGATCAGCAACGAAGCGCCGATTATTGACACGGTTGGCACGAGAGCTGCCCTTTGCCAGTAATCTTTCCGCTGCAACTTTTGCAGCCTCGGCGGCTTCGGCTGCGAGATCCTTACCCGCCTTCTTCGCTTGAGCCTCGCGTTCTTCTCGAGCCTTCTGAACCTTGATGCGATGCGGAAGATATTTGGACTTTTCAGAGTTAAGAATCTTCTTCGTACCTTCGGTTCGGGCACAGCCAGACTTGTTGGCGACGTAATAGCCCTCGACAGTTGTCGATTCTTTAACGGGACCACGGTAGCCATTACGATTCAAGGCTTTGATATCTTCCTGCTTCCAAGACCAGGTCATTGCGTTCCCTATAGTGTTTTTCACATTATGCTTAATGGCTTGGACACCTGCAACAAGATCTTCGTCATCCTTGACCAGAGCTTTAAGGCCATCAATATCCAAGAGGAAACTAAAATCATCCTCAACGGTGGGACGCGGGACTTCAGCAGACATACCCCATTCCACCGAGGTAGTGATTGGCACACTCTCATGGACAACGTCTTCGTCGTCCTCCTCTTCCTCGACATCGGCAATTCCTGGAGGTTGTAAGTCTTCCTCTGGTTCTTCTTGCCGTTTGAGAGCTTCACGTTCTTCGAAGAGTTGCTTCTTGGTTTTCTTCTTTGCCTTTGGCTTTTTCTTCTTACCCATAGGTTCAGAATCAATAGGCTCACTTTCTTCTCTTGCAACACTATCGAGGTCTTCGATGAGAGCTTCTTCAGACACAGAAAAGTCGCCAAGAGGAAACTCCTGCTCGATCTTGTCTGCATCGATGCCAAAGAGTTCTTCATCTGTCTTCTTCTGACGCTTAATAGCAGCATCTACTTGCAGCTCGAGCTTACGTTTCTTTGTCGTTCCAATAGACTCTGCCACAGAGAAGCTGGCCTCGCTCATAGAATCATCTTCTTTAAGATCCAAGGATGCAAGTTTGTTCTTAGTCTTGTCTCGTCTCCTGAAAACGATGCTCTCATCCTCAGATTCATCCTCACTCTCTGCTCGGCTACGAGCTCGTGATTCAGGTTCTTCAGTAGTCTCGGGTGCCCTAGAGTGGGAGCGGGAACGCGATCCCTCACTAGCTGAATCAGAATCCTCATCGTCACTCTGGAAAAAGCGATGATGCAGAGGCCGAACGTAGGCTTTGCGAACTTGCGGCCGTCCTCTAGCAAAAGGATCAGTAAAACCGACTGTGTGTTTCTTGCCACCCTTGACCTTCCGGATACGAGGTAGGGCAGTCACGTTCACTCGTCCAGCACGGCGCTCAGTCAGATCGCCACGAGAGCTAGGGGTGCCAACTGCAGGGCTTTCTTCCCTATCGTCCTGCTCGTCAAGAAGAGGTAGCTTCAAGTCGCTTGGATCGGCAATATTAAGTTTTCGTCGTTTTGTAACGTGGTTAGCTGGATCCATAAACGAGTGTAAGGCGGGAGCTGCGATCTTTGTGCGGATATTCTTGATCAGTTGGTCTCTCAGGTCCCTTCGTATAACTTCGATAGCTTCTCGAGCCGGGTCAAAGTTCCTTGCTCGTTCCCTCTTCTCTTCCTCCCAATCTGCTTCCTCTAGCTTCCTCAACGCTTCAGCATCCTCTTTCTGCCTCTTCTCGAGTGCTTTCCGGTCTGGACTTCGACTGTGCCTTCGTCCGCCGGATCGATGAGCAGAATCTCGGTTCGAGCCGCTAGTTCCATAAAGGTACATTTTAATATACATCTCATATGTAAAAAAAGCCGTCCTATGAACTGCATGGTAACACCTCTCCGCCTCGAGCCGCCCCTGAGAGTCATTAGAGAAGACTATATAATAGCCTGATTTATCGGCTCGGACATCGTCAAATGTAAACGTTCGTATCCGCTTCTTCATGTGGGGAATCGTAGCTGGGATGACTGGCACGTAGTCCTTAGAAACGAACAAATATGGGTCCGTTTCAAGTTGCGCAGCTATAGGATCATCTTCAATGAGGGTAAGTACTCTTGGTTTTGTTGGAGCACTAGGCACAACCACTGGCGCTGGAGGAGTAAAAAGCAATGGTGCCACATGAGGAGCAGCCACAAGAGGGCTTCGGAACGGGGGTCTATTGAAGGGTGCATGATGCGCCGCAGGTCCTCTGGGAGCTGTCGGGGGTGGCCCTGGAACCTTCAGAAGGGTTTGAGATCTTGGACCTGAAGGAACCTTCGGCGCGGCAGCAGCAGCAGCTTGCTGTTCTTTCTTGACTATATTCTCCAGCATTCGCCGGCTCTTAATGCCGTCTGGATCAAACTCGACCTTGACATTATTGGTGCCAATTCTGGAGCCATTGCCGCCCTTTACTGCCTTTTTGGCTGCTTCGATAGCACTAACGAAACGCCCTGCTTTAATCGACTTGGAATCTCTATATCKGAATGTCGCAAATCCAAGACAGCTGCCAGTATCGGGATGTAGTTTATTGCTACTTTCGGCAATTTCTCCAAAACTTGAAAAATAGGCCGATATGTTCGAGAAGTTGAATAGTGGATCAAAACCCGTTACGAGAACCTGTGTTGGCGGGCCTGAGCCAATGGAGGTTTTGGGATCGTATGCATAAGGTCGGAACATATATGGCGCATGGCGCAAGCGGGATTTGGGCTTGTGGAAGTCTACATTTATATAGCCCAATCTGCCGCCCTTTGCCAGTCGAGGATCCGCTGGGGGAGCGTCATCTTCCTACACGGTTGTTAGCCAGACAAAATTTCACACAAGAAAGATGACGCTCCCCGCAGATATTATACGTACCAATCCAAACTCCTTGTATGTAGGTTTCGCCTTCTTCCTGTCGTTCGAAGATATGGCTCGATCGAGAAGAGGATCATATGTACATTTGACACCTTTTACACCTTTGTTAGGATCTCGAGCGGAGACTCGTGGTTCTGTAGAGGATTGCACGGCGGTGAATGAGATGAGATCATTCCCCACGGGAGATTTATAGGAAGCATTCTCAGTTGAAGGATTTGGTGAAGGTCCTTGTTTCGTGTGGTTGGGACTGGGGATTTGTGATGGAGAGGAATCGATATTCGTTAGCGGCGTCAAATTGCTAGAGTTGCGTAGCCCACCAAAGGTCGACATAGCCGACTGCTGGGCTGGAGCACTGAATACCGAAGAAACAGTGCTTGTGTGAGAGCTGGCGGAGCCCACGCCATTGAGGATATCTCCTTGGACGGATTCGTTGTCTTCCGCGGCTGCGACAGTGATATCTGTCGTGGGGGTGCCGCCTGTCTCCCGGGAGAGACGAAATGGGCTGGCCGTCTTACCGCTGGATTCCGTACTCGGATTCACCTGACTATCAGGGACCGAAGGGATACTGGGAGATTCAAGGCTGTGCGACTTGACCTTCTCCCGCTCCTTGGCCTTGTCCTTTGCTGCCCGAGGAGCGGAGGGGAAGAACTGCGCGAAGCTCGCCCCGGACGCGCGAGACATCGTAGGCTGGTGATCGATCTAACCCTCCCTCCGTCGTCCTACCATCATCTCTCTGATTGCGATTACTGAGCGACTGCATGCATTTCAGGAATGAAGAGAGCCGACGAAGCACGCGCAGAGCAAGGCTTGCTTGACGATCTCCACGCGACTCGTTGCCGGGGCTGTGGGCAAAAATGTGTACGCAGGTGCGACTTCGCGGGCGGCGTCGGCACGATCTGCTGCGTAAGAGGAAACTGATGAGAGCGGTATAGATCTCCAGCTAATGCGCCGGCGTATCCAGATGAAGGTTGCGGTTGATGTACGAGTGTAGTTGAGGGGGTACAGTGCCGTGGCCTTGGATTGCTGTGATGTTCGATTTCGCTTTCAGCACTCCAAGCAAAGGGAAAAGCGCGCTAACGGCATTCGGATGACGACTGGACTTTTCATTCAGGAGACAAATTTGGCCTCACCGCCACCTTTTCCAGGCAGCCTGACGTACAGTACAAGACACATGAATTTCTACTATTTGGATTTGTCCATTTGCTACATTCACTTGTTTGACACCGCTCTCATCTGGGCCTTGTTTGCTTTGTCCATCCACTCTCGTGTTTCCCCTGACGGTCAGCCACGGGTCTTCTCACCTGCGTCACCGCGATGAAGCGAGGCAGAAATGGGTGGACGACAACACTTCCCCTTCAGCACGCATCGCGCTGGCATTTTACGACAACGCGTACCGGCCAATGGCCACAACTATTCAGTTCTGCGCTACGAGAGACAACACGTAATAAATCTCTATCTAATAATTCCATTCGTTGGTTAACATACAAGTTGTAATGCTATGATTTTGCCCATCGCTTGAGCTAGCCCTATCCCCTTATTTCCGGAATGGGAACCTGTAGCACGTGCCATTCTTTCCACGCACGACTCATGTATTATACAGTAATAAGGGGCCTATGGCCAAATGTAATACCGAGAAAAGCAAAAGAGTAAGAAAAAGGAACCTAACCCCAATCGCAAACCAGATAGACCACCAGTGAGAGTAAAATGAACCGTACGCCGTGAGTTACCCGTGAAGACGGAATGGCTTTTTCTAAGCATGCAGTGTCATAACAAACTCCTCATCTTCATCATCGGCAAAGTCCAATCTATTCGGTGGGATGCCTCTCAGCCCAGGCTCAAGGTCCTCATCGTCAAGATCAATGTCAAAAGCAGAAAGGAACGCGGGTCGTCTGCGATCTTCCTCTGCCGAGGTCTGAGCAAACCGAGCTGGGGTGATAGTTGAGTCAGACCCATCAGACATGTTACTCGCAGAGCGCATTAGACCGCTTCGTGCTGGTGCTGTTGTACCACTGTGTAGAGCACTTGAAGCAGACCTGCCCTTGGTGTATCCGATCGTGCTTTTCGAAGTGGCAGTTGCGGCTGCAGCGCGCATAGTGGCTCCATTGAGGGCTACGGGAGCGGGAGGCTTCTTCCCTCCAGAAAGGAATGAGGTCGATGGCTTTGGCTTGGGTTTGGAGGCGGCAGCCTGTTTATTAGGCATCATCGAGAGAGCTGAAGCAGCTTGTCTAGAAGCAATCGTTGCGGGGCCTTTGATGGCCGTAGCAGTAGCCTTTTTCGTGACAGGAGGCTTTTCGTTCTTTTCTTTTGGTTGTAGAGGAGCTCTCTTCTTTTTCAGATGCAGAAATGTTTCAGGAACGTCGCCAACGGTCCAATTTTCCTCGAGTGATTTCTGGACGCTTTCTTCCAGAAGCTTAGCTGCCCTTTCAGCACTTTCTTTATGTGCGCGTTCCATCCTGGTAAGGCCATTTTCATCACGTGGATTGAGATAAGTCTCGTGGAATCCACGGAAGAGGTTATCTCCTTTCAAAGGCTCGAGATTGAGGCAGCCCTCGGGAAAGTCTTCGGACTCGTAAGGGAGATCTTTTGGCTTTGGTGGGCAATATTCAACCTCCCTCTCTTCAACAGGATCCACTTCGTCACCATGTATATGTAGCTTCGATATCTCCGCGTGAGGGACTTTAAGTTTAGGTCGATTCGCGCTCGCTCGTTTCACTTGGGTCTGTTCGAGTTCTTTTTCTGGAGCTGGTCCAGCGGGCGTCTGGAAAACCTTTGCTTTTGCATTGGTAGTCTTTGCACCAAGAGGAGCACGATTTCGAGGTCCTGAAATTACATTACTAAAGTGCTAAAGATAAATTGGTTTTCGGTAGACCTACCAACAGGTGTAATAAAAGCGTTCTTGTCCTTGCCTCCGAGTATCAGATTCTCAGCTCCTTTTCCCTTTGTTTTTAACACTGATTTCCCCCCAAATCCACCCGGAGCATTCTCATCGTTAAGTGGGACTTTCAATGGGGTCTTCGGAAACCGATTACCAGGCGTTTTTGGTTGTAGGCCTCTCACCCCGTGATTCAATGGCTTTGATGCCGCAACAGTCTGGTGGTTGTGAACCAGATTTTCTTGATCCCTGGCAGCCAACATCGTGAATGATACCCAGATTGATGGAATCTGTCGTATATTAGAGGTGAGGCATTGAGATGATTTTTCGCATAACGGTTAGGAGACTGAGGACGTTCTCGTCGTGTCAAGTGTTTGGGGTGGTTCCCGGAGCAACGACGATACCCGTGCATACGCCCAGCGACAACCCACACCCCTGCACTTACAGCAACCCAGCATTCGGCTGCACCACCGGGGACCCCTTCAACGACCTGGACACCACGAACAAACTACCTCACCCCATTCTAAAGCCAAGCATCCTATATCTCCGCAGACTATTTGAGCCCAAGCATTAACCTTATTTACCCTTTGGGAATATCACACCAAGCGACTTCAAGATGGATCGTATCAAGGAGGTGAGTGCAGTTGATCCAAATCACCCCGCCTTTTGCGGTCTCACCCCTCATCAGCAAGAAATATTCGTGGAACGACCGCATCTACACAGGAGCTGACAAAGATGTGCCTTAGAAAATGAACCAGCTTCGCATCGAGGCTGACGAAGCTACAGCCAAGGTTGAAGAGCTCCACGCCAAGGTTAAGGCGCTTGAGCAGGACAACGTGCAAAAGGAGCACGAAATCACCTCTCTTCAGCACAAGAACACTCAACTCGAGAGCGAGGTTGAGAAGCTGGAATCAGGAATCAAGGAGGCAAAGGATATTGCGGAGCAGGGTGCTGTCCATGGTACGCAGAATGAAGCCTTGCAACGGAGACTGCAGCTCTTGGAGGAGGAAGCAGAAGAGGCAGATAAGAATCTCCGTGAGACCAATGATAAGTATGCCAAAACCATTTGTTTTATCACTATATTTACTTTAGAGCTGGTCAACGATCAGCCGGATTTTGAGCGCCATTTACTAACACGTTGGATCTTGTAGGCTCCGCCAAACTGACGTAAAAGCCGGCCACTTCGAACGCAAAGTGCAGGCCTTAGAGCAGGAACGGGACCAGTGGATTTCGAAGTACGACGAAATGGCCGCAAAATACGCTGCGGTGCAGAAGGAGTTGGAAGATTTCCAGGCCGAAATTGGAAACATATAAAAATGCGGTGTGTTGGGTTGGTTGGCATTAAAAGAATCGTGTTGGAAGATACGTGGCAGTAAGCCTGGTGCTGGTATAAATTTCAGGGTTGGAGGAATTAGTATTCTAGCATTAATGCTTTGGAAGACCGTCTTTGATAGGGATTACTTTTTGCTGAAAATGACAGGTATCACAAGATCGTCTTACCAGAAAGAGAGATTCGTTGTAGTCATTATTTTTTTTATTTCTATTCCCCCTTTCTGGCTTGGGCTTTGGCTCTTTTGGAGGCCTTTTGCTTTGCCAGTGCGAACCTTCTTTCCACCTTCGTCTCGTACCTGAACTTTTTCTTCTTCTGCTTCTTTGGCCATTCCTTTTTTGCGCTCGAATTCTTAGCTGTAGACTTCGACGTTTCTTCCTTCGTTTTGTTATGTTTAATCCCATATCTATCACCCTCATCGTCATCATCATAGTCTCTCTCGTCTGCAATCTTGTGGATCCCTTCCTTGTCGATACCCACTTCCTCCACTGTGACCGTAGTGTACTTATCCTCGTCAATATATTCCTCCTGATGATCTAGGAGTTCAGTCACAGGTTCGACAGTATCATCGTCGTCTTCAATCCCATTCCAACCTTCGCTGTCCTCACTCTCTCCATCCTCCTCGCTACCGTCTATTGCGGCTTGGCTTGACTTTAATGCCGCATTCACAGCTCTAACATGTTCTTCCAATTCTTGTTTCTTTTCTTCTCGTAGCTAAACATGAGCAAATATTAGCAAACTCTCTGACATCTTTTATTAATGGTCTGAGCTCCCTAACCTGTTTTCTCATCCTGATTCTCTCTTCCCGCTCCTTCTTCGCAGCCTCCTCCTGCGCCATTTTCACACGCTGTAGCTTTCTCTTATGAAACCCCGTCAGATAATCTTCCCTTGCACTAAAATCAAAATTGATCTCTTCAATTGTTGAGTTCGTCTTCCGCTTTTTCGAAGGCGGCGGCAGGACCGATTTCTTTGGCCTGGGAGGCCGGAAGACTTGGATTTCAGGCATAATTAATTTAATTATAATATATTATAGTATAAATGCGGAACATAAAACTGTTCTATTAAATTTGGTCGCGAGATCAATCAATGTGTCTCAGAATTTAAAAATTCGTTTCTTCAAGTGAGGCCGGCAGTAATTTCTTGCAGGCTGTCGAAGGCGGCGTGCAAGGCTGCACAAAAGAACATTTGATGCCTGCTATACAAGGCATAAGCAAGCTGCCTGGCGAACGGCCGACCTCCATCATAGCTCCCGCTTCGCAATCACCAAAGCTAACCAACAAGTCGAAGAGAGATAGGGCCACAATGCGTCTCTCAGCAGTTGCCACGCTCGCAGCTAATGTTGCTTTGGTGCATGCATTCAAGGACACATTTCCTTTCATTCTGCTGTCCTCCAAGTCGTTCGTACCACCCTTGTCACTTGTCCTGTCTTCATACTTTCAACTGGGAATGAGACTAACTCATGAGAACAAACAGTGCTCCCTCAGCCAGTCAAAGCCAGTTGCAATCTTATTCTACAGTCGTCGACGCGGTGTCTGATTATCTAGCATCATGTCCCACAGATAACTACCTGATCGTTTCCCAGCCAGGTATCAGTGCCTCCGACCTCTCCATATCTGGGAGCGCCACTAATAATGCGGGTCATTTGCGGCACGTTGTATCTGATGAGCGATGGAACGCGAAGCAGATGGTATCAGAAGTAGTTGGGTTGCCAGCCAATGCAGTGGATAAATTGGCCTCCACCATTCAGTCGAGCTGCGAGGCGATGAAGAAGAAAGTTGTGATCGTTGAGAAAACGTATGATGAGCTTCCATCAGATAAGGAGGCTAGAGGTGTGGCATTGAGAAATAACGGTATGTTATTCTCAACTACAAAACCCTTAATCTTGTGCCTAGTTACCATAATCTGGAATGAATGGTTGGAATACTGCTTTGATAAAGGCACAATTGGCGGGGTTGGCGGATGATTGATAGATTGCATCAGTTGAACTGACTTGACTGCAACAGATATCGATGCCTTCAGCGGTATCCGGGATGCTGCCTTGCAAAGCTACACCATACTCTATCTAGGCGCGCCGTCTACACAAGAGGTTACTGACCAAGAACTCCCGTCGTACGACGCATCCTTTGATGCGCCGCTGAAGATGGATCTTAAGAGAGACCTGTGGATGCGAGATGACAATACCCCAGAATATGATCCCAGGCCTCTCTTCGAGAAGTACCAATTCTTATCGCCTGGTAAGTGCCACCACATAACGTGCTTGTCTGGCAGTGTAATTACACTCTCCGCTGCTTTACTGACTAGCGAATAGGTCTCTTCATGGGCCTCTTCGTCACATTGATTCTCGGCGCGATCCTCAGCGTTGGCATCTCAGCTGTGTCCAGTCTCCAAGTTTCGTACGGAGCTTTCGAGAAGGAAATGGGACCCGCTGCTCAGAAGAAGCAGCAGTAGATAGTATGGGAAATCGGGAAATTACTGGAGTTTTCAATGTGTTCAAGCATGTATGGATAAATCTACGTGTAATAAACAGGCTGGGCTATGCTTTTTCCTTATTTTTGCTTGTTAGTAAGCTGAGATTAGGGTATCTCATCAACCCCTCTCTCCCAGCGATAGACTGAGCTGATAAATTCATGAATATTTGCACCATTTGCATTTTATGACGTTTTTATTTGCACCAAACACGTAGAACTGTTCCTGAATTACCATGCATATTTGAGTGATATATTTTGCTATATTGCTGTAATGCAACATTTGCAAGGCGGAGTTGTTTCTCACAATCTCTACTCCCTGGTCGAGTATTCTCCAGTAACAATGCTAGGACGTATGAGTTCTGAATCTCCAATCTACGTTGTTAGTTTCTGATGCGATGACACCCAATATAAACACTTAAAACTCCCAACGCCAACGCTATGCAATAGAAACTTTTACATCTCCCAACTGCCACATCGATGTTCTTATAAATCTGTAGCCTTCAATTGTAGTAGCCTCACTTTGCCGGCGCATCGGGGAGTCGTTCAACAACATATTTCCCTTTAGCTACGCTCACTGTATACCATGATTGAATCAGTCTCAATGTCTCCAACTACGAGAGAGGACAAGAAAAATAGAGATGATAGATCCTCATTCTCAAATGACGTACCTATAGGAACACCTGGCACTTTACGGATCCTCCTTTTCAGCTCCCTATCGTTGGTACATACGAGGTAGATTGGATGTTTCTGGACTCGATCGACAATACCTTTATCTCTTATTAGTTTAATGTCATTTCTTAAATCATATTAGGGGGGGGGGGGGGAATYTTGCAGTCATCCGCGTAGCTTCCTGCATGATCGCATTGAAGCCTTTCCCAGCGTTCGTCTCGTGCTATCCTCAGTGCGAGTCTGTACTTAGGGCCAAGCTTCTCAAGTTCAGCCATCTACGCCAAGTTATTCCATATTCATCATGGATCTTCCAAATTCAAATACTTACCACACAAGAGGTAATGATTGGATTGCACTTTGCTAACAGACAGTCCATTAGAGCTGGCAGGAGATCGAGCTTGCCCTTTATCGTCCAGGATAAGAAGTTGGTATCAACGAGGCAGTTGTAGGGTGGCACGAGGGCGGTGTTGTATTGAAAGAAGAGAGCGGAGGAGACCTGGGGTCTGTATAACGTTTGTTAGACAAGTGCGATCGAGGTATTGAGACCCTACTCACACTGCGCGGACAACCTCTTCGCCCTTGGCGGGTTTCTTCCCTTCCTCCTCGGCCCGCTTTTGGTTCTTCTTGAGACGCGCATCTCTTTGTCCAATGACTCTCTTGACCTGTGGACAGAAAAATGGTGTTAGCCAAGATATTATATACTCCGAACTGCTATCAAGTGAGAGAAGAGGTATGTGGTGGTGCTGAGGAAAAAAAAGACTTACAAGGCCGAACTTGCGAGTTTTCTTGGCGACACCCATGGTTATTTGCGCTCCAGCAGAAGCTCAATTATTTAATCCACAAAAGACTGTGTGATATTGCCCTTCCCGGGTTGTCTGTGCAGCCTTGTATGCAACCTGAGCAGGCGTTTGGTGGTCCAAGAAACTTTTTGGCGGCTTTGTTCCTGATTAGCCTTATCGCCTCTCCCTCGTATTGGGCAGTCAGTGGTAGGCGGTCCCGTGACGCGGCCGCGCAGCAATACGGTATTTTCGATACGGAAGGACGGCGGACGGAGAAACTATGTTGCGCCCCGCTTTGGCAGAGGGACGACGACTAAAAATAGGGGCCTAGTTGGCGCTAGGCCGTATCGAGCCGCAGTCAGCGCAGGAACTGGGTGCAAACGTGCGCTGGAGCCTTGTATATCAGGCTACAAGGCTGCCGCTGCTCGTGTTGACGTGCCATCCGCCTGCGCCCCCTTCGTATGTTTGGGTCTGCGGGTTTTCGCTTCCCTGGCCTTGACCCTTTTTTGCCTGCCACCCGCCAACCCCCAGCCAACGCCCGCTCCGTCCTCCTCCAGAGCCTTCGTTCCTTCTCTTCCCTTATTCCCTATTCCAGACGCTGCTTTTCTTCATCTCTAACGCGCGCGCTCCCTCGTTTTGGCGCCTCCTCCCATTCCTTCCTCCTGGTCCTCGTCGCTGCTCTCGTCCAGCGCCAATTCGCTCGTCGCTTTCCCCAACTCATCCGACCCCTTGGCGGCGGGCACTGCAGCGGCTTCAAACCTGTTGTGATCGCTTCTGTAACAAGGAGCGAAGAGGAGGAGACCCTCAACCCAGTTTCATTCCACGCCGAGACACACACGCACACATATATCCAACTCTAAACGCCCTTCTTTTCCCTTCTGTTCCTCACATCGCCGATACTTTCCAGTCGCTTCCAGCCGTCGAATTCGCTGCCCTTCGGTCTTTCGCTCGAATTCCTCCTGTTGGGTCAGCTGTGTAGCCTGAAAGGATCGCTCCTTGGCTCACCAGCTACGCAGACCACCAACAGCGTATTCGCAGCTTCTTTGCCCTCGTTCTCGATCGGAATATCCTCGCAATTGCAAACACCTGCATCATGCGGCCTCCCGCGCTTCTCTCGACAGCGGTGCTACTGTCCCTAGCTATGACCGCCGTGGCACAAGGTAACGACAACAACAATAATGATGGTGGGCTTCCAAATCTCAACACAGCACAGCAACCGGGCACAGCGGATCCTGCATCATCACAGGCGAAATCCACTGGTGCCGCAAACACAGGCAAAACTACCGGCGCTGCGGACACAGGCAAAACTACCGGCGCTTCGGCCACAGGTAAATCTACCGCCGCTGGCAAGACGACCGCAGGTGGCACCTCCAAAGGCCCATCTCCGACGTCTCCTCCTGCATCATCATCTAGCAACAATCCAGGCGGCGTCACAATTTCCGGAGGAGCTACGGCATCAGACAGTGGCCCACTCCCTGGCCTTTCAACCGCCCTTCCGAAGCTACCTACTCTCCCAGCCGCTGATGGAGGATTCACCATCCCCGTGATGTCAGTCCCTCCGACTGCAAATGCACCATATATGCAGACTTCGACAATGCCAGAAGGAACCGTCTTCATTGCGGTCGGTGCTATTCTAGGCTTCATGGCTCTTGCCGTGTTGCTCTGGCGTGGAATGGTTGTCTGGGCTCTTCATCGGTCAGTCAAGCGTGCAGCATTGCACCAAAATTTGGCCGACACCAAAGCGATGCTCCACGCTCCCGCGGCTCCTCTGTACAAGTACTCAGATCACGAATCAACTATCTCTTTGTCCGGACTCGGCCCCAAATCGAACCGAAAATCCATGCGACCAACTACCGCCGGTGGTACCCCCAGTCGATCCGATCTCTTCTTCTCACCTACAGCTGGTGCCGCCACGGCCGGTCTCAATACTGCAGGCAACCGAGGGTCCAACTATCTGCCGGCAGGATATTATGCTGCTGGTGCAGCTCAGCCTGGTAACGGCACGGGAATGACGCATCTCAATGCTGATAACCACCGCTCCATCAACTTATCCAACATTGCGGCACAAAGCCAGGGGTACCAGCGAGCGCGATCGATGGGTACCACACCTCCTGATAGTCCCCGTCTCGGTATGAGCCGTCATGTAGCCAGCTCGAGCACGGTGAACCTGTCAGTACCTCCGGGAGATCGACGAACACCGTCTACTTATCTCGAGGATCTGTTTGATGGAGAGGGTGGTAATCCTCCATTACCGCCCCCTCATCAGGGACGCATATGATGATTCTACGTTGTCTTTTCGTGTTTGGATCTCTTTCCTAACGAACTGATTGATACTCGACGACGAAGATTGTCCTGTCCGATCCTCCACATCTCCGTTAATCAGCCCCTAAATTACCTCTCTCTGATTGTACGGATCATTGGAAGGATAAGGCGGTTTTTATGGCACAATACTGCGTCTCTCCCTCCAACTGGCCCATCATCTTTTAGATTAAAAAGGATACGACGGGTCGCCTTTCATTTAGCAGACACTTATCAAAAGACGGGTTTGAACGGCGCTTTGGCTTCTGGCTGCACTCTGTGTCTCTCATGCGTTTGCTCTTTACTCTCTATTTTTGGATTTCATCCCTGCTTTTATCACCTTTAATTGTGAAGCTTTACCACAAAACCTTAAAGTCAGGAAGCAGGCGTCATTGGCTGACTGGTTGTTGTTTTCTTTTAATTATGTTTTGTGCCCTCTGTTCTGTGTTGCCTTGAGCCTTGTTGCGCAATCTTTGCCGTCCCGGAGCACTGCATAGAGTTGGTTGGCGGAATCCATCTTGATGTTGAGCGGGCAATTTTTGTAATTGTAGCGTTGCTGTTACAATTGCGGCTTGCTCCTGTTTGCTATCTTTTGTACATAGGCTGAGCAGGAGTAAAATTAGGAGGTAGATTAATGATTACGGATTGATACGTATAATAAGTCATTTGAAACAAATGTGAAAAGTGATCCGAGTTCCATTTGTGTCGTTTTGACACACTCTAGTCTAGCTATAGTTTCCTGTACAACCTTGTCCCTACTCAACTGCACATTTATTGAACCTCTTGATAGTTACCAGGAAAAGAAACCTGCCACGCATAATTGACACAAATAAAACAAGACTTGAAATTGATGCATGCCATCTTGAAGTTCACTACGCTTTTTGAATTTCTCTCTACTCCGTACCCTTTTTATGGACTGAAAAAAGGAGGCCACACACCCCGCTCCTTCTCACCCATTTTCTACATCTTTAACACCTGCACATAGTCCTATTCTAGAACACAACGCATCTCTCATTAGTCTGCTCTCGTGACACCTCTCCCCCGATTAATCTGTACCATCTTATCCTCTCCTGTACTGACAATTCCCAGGTCTTTGTCCCAGCAGACGCTGAAAACCTTGACCCCGGTGCCTGCAACGGGCCTCTTGCCTTCCTCGCTCTTACCCTTCCGTGACTCCCGCTCGATGACATACACCGGTTCACCCACAACACCACCGCCTTCGTCCTTGGTACCTTGGCGAGAACTGCGCAAGTCCCACACACGACATGTGCCATCGTGGCTTCCGGATACGAGCCCGTAATTGCTTTCCGGGTCGGGAGAGATAGATACGACTTTGTTCGTGTGGCCTCGCAGCGTCATGACTTGTGTCGTGGTGGTCGAGACTCGTGGATCAACGAGCGTGATGTGTCTGGCGCTGGTTCCTGCTGCCAAGAGCTGGTTGCTGATGCCCGGTAATGCGCTGAGGGAGAGGAGGGGGTGAGAGGTAGTACGTGTGTCGACGACCGTGGAAGTGGTCAGGTCTAACGNTANCGGATAGTATGGTCCTGAGAGGTGGAGTAGGCGACTGTGGGGTCAAGGGGGTTGAATATTACGGCTGTAGCGGCAGACGTGTGTCCTGATATCAGAGAGAGTGGTCCCCGCTGTGGTGTTGAAGTGGAGGTGGCCAGTTTCCGTCGTTTGGCTGTTGGGCCGGAGGTGAGTAGTTCTGAAGGTGCTTCTGGAGCAGCGGATTTCGATGTTGTCCAGAGCCCAACCGTCCCGTCAGCGGATGCGGAAAGTATTCGGCTGGTGGGTCCGTGGATGTCTATCGAGTCAATGCTGCCTTTGTGGCCATAGAGTTCTAGGATTGGCTTCAAGTCGGCAGAGAAGTGGTCTTCGGCTTCTGTGTATTTCCAAACTCGTATTGTGCGATCGAATCCCGAAGACGCAATTTGGGTGGGAGATATGAATTTGGCAGCTTTGATGCTTGATGTATGGCCACCTGCACTAGATGAAGCCGAGGTAGCAATTGTTTGTCCGGATTTATTCCAGACCCGTAGTAATCCATCGTAAGATCCGGAAAGAATGCGTCCCTGTTCTGGGACCACTTCGGTCTTGCTCCACTTTGCTGCTGTAGAACTTCCAGACAGTATATCCACGCAACTGACCCAATCGTCATGCTCAAAGCTAGACTCATATAATGGCGGAATCAAACTTCTAGTGTACTGGAGAGTCAAGGTCGTCTCGGACGATAATCCATTCGCGGTGAGGTATTCTTCTATCGTAGTGCGGAGAAATGCGCCGTTGATGAGGAAATCGAAAGGAATTGGTGCTGGCGTATCGAGCATAGCCTCTGAGTTAAGGATCTGGGACAAGCCATATCTGCGCACATCTGGGGAAAGCAAAAGAATTAGCCAGAATGAACAGCAAACGGCGATTGCGGAAATGCGATTCTCTTTTCACTTACTCGTTGGCACAAGCAGCTGTCTTTTGCTCTCAGGCAGTTCGATATCTGGAAAGTTGGTGGTAAATATCACTCGAATTTGACCATGTCGCTCGGTGTGAGCGCCATCTTCAGCCATGGTGACATCCATTGCAAATTTGTTCGCCCGGTGTTCTACGATACCCAGTGGTGAGGGGAAGCCCGAGCGATAAAGCATGAAGTTCCTTTGCAAACGTCGAAAATATTTTACGGTTGCCGATAAGACCAACCAGGCAAGCTCAGCCTCGCATACAAGGCTGACACCACATACCTTGGCAGTCAGTTTTAGATTAGCAACATAACTTGGTTGGATATCTCGATTTAGCTCAATTCACTCTCGTAGCTATGTATAATGGCTTGGATTTCATTGTTGTAATGATTCTTTGGCAAAAATGCCTGTCGAGTGGTAGGAAATTTTATGGACGAACTGCCTGCCCTTATCACCGAGGTATTCGCATCGCTGGCGCTAGCATGTAAGGAAGATCTAGAACGAAGTCTGATACTCTGAGAAACAATTCATGGTATATGGAGCGAGCTGGTGTTGTATCCTCCTTATTAACTTGACTATCCCTTGCGCGCATCTTCTCTCCAGATCGCTCACGATCAGACCGCATCGTCCTGCTCTTTGTAGCTATTTCCGTTGATCCCGAAGGGGTAGCGGGGAGAAATCTAAAAGTATATTGTCCGAGTGCGTAATCTCGATTTAATCATCCATAGCCACTTGCTTACGAAGATAATTCTTCATAAACTATAATATATGACCTTACGAAATGCCTGTGTGGTCAAACTTGTTCCGTTTATAAAGCAGCCACTCAAACTCCTTTTTAACTGCCAGGGTTTCCGAATGTAGACCAGTACCTCCCGGACATTCCGGGAGATCAGTCTACAAATCTAAACTAATTTACAGAATCAAGAGCGACTCGAATGTGATAGTCACGTTAGCAGTTGACAAATCAAAGTCACATAGAAATGACTCATTACTGTGCACCGACGGACTTAGAAAAACGGGGAAGTACTTCCTCTTGGACAAACGTTAAAATAGGCCATACTTCCATTCAACACTGTGAGGAACAATAAATTAATTTGCAGCAGAAATCAGAAGAATCGATGTCTTAAGCTAGGCAACCGTCATGTCAATTACTTCTGGCATTCCTACAATCATAAGCATCATCATTTACCCTAACCTTCTCGGAATCACCTAGAGCTCCTTACTCCTAAAACCATCCCAAACCCGTTCCAGAGTATCAATCCCTGAAAATCCCACTAAAGCCTATAAATTCCGTAACCGAAAACTCCCTGATTGTTACGTGGCAGAAACAATATCAACCTTGCCATCAAACTCCACATATTCCACCACTATCGTACATATTGCTAGAGAAATCCCAGATAAATTTGAGCATGGGGTTCTTTTAAGACCACGACGGAAAAGTTCCTCGATCTCTTTCCAAATGGTATGATTGCTCTTTGGCGAATGACATATACTGACGTCCGTCAGGCAGCGTTCTCCTTAACCCTGTTTCCTAGTATTTAACACCTACCACTAGGTATTGATGTATGGTACTAAATTCCAAGGGTGTCTTTGGATTAGGGATCGAGCATAATCAACTCGTTGGTCTGTTGCCCCAAGAGATTATACCAGTTCAGAACACGGCCAATGACAACCAATGACCAGTCATTTCATATTCTAGAAAGTCCTTCACTAATCCCAATATCTGCTACTCTGCACGTAGAGGAGCTGCAATTTAGTCCTCACTGCTTGTGGGAGAGTGAGATTCGAGATTTTCATGCAGCTCCACCAGCCTTCGTGGCGGTGACGCAGTTTCAGCTCGTTTCGAATTTCTCTCCTGATCAGCAAGAAAGAGAGCAAGGACACTCGGTGGCCGACTTTCATCCTGTTTCACTTGTAGGCTCATTGTCAGCCCTTGACTCTCAATCGTTTTGAGCATCTTTATGCACCACATTACTTTCTCCGAATCCCCTCTCACACCGTAATATACAAGGATCGCAAATACGGATACGGTAGTCTCTTGTGCCGTAAAGAGACTGGGCTTGAAACCAGAAGAGAGAGAGCCAGCAATATCTGCAGCAATCCGATCCAAATTGCTATAGCTCCTTCCAAGCTCCGCCAACTCGACCGGAAGTGGAATAGGGTTGGGAAACAACTTGGCTAACGTTGCATGACGAACTTGGAGTTGCTTGATCAGCTGATCTAAATAGAGTATCATACCCCAATACAGGATCCATATATAACAGTCTCCCGGGTCATTGTATACTAGGTTCTCCCTGGGGAAATTTTGGCAGTTTATGGGATCGACAGGTACATGAACAGGATGCTTTATTGAGCTTGCAATTTCCGAATGCCACTCAGCCAGGTTCTGGTCTAGCTTCGCAGTAAGACGCAGTAGATCTGCTACAGCGCGCTGTCCACGTCTTGCTACTTTTGGCGTTTGACAGCTCAAGGCGTCTAACTTGTCAGCTTGCTCCATGACAGCAGGCATCCATGACATGCATTCAAAAGCTCTTTGAATCAGATAGTCTGAGTCATTCGGATCAGGCCTGTAAATTGTGTTGTAAGGATGGTACGCCATGAAGAAAGGTTTTCGGTGTCGGGCTGCCTCATAGAACTACCGAAACTATCAGCACTGACCATGAACCGAAACAGAGATAAAAGGAGGTAATGTTTAAATCCGAAGAGGTGGATTCACTCACTCCCAGAACACGAAATTTTTTCACAAGAAGCTTAGTTAGATCATTCTTAGGTAACCGGGATGCATATTTCTGCAAGATTTGGAGGCCCCCTCTGATGTGAGCCATGTACCCCCCACCTTCAGCTAGCAGTAACTCGCAGCGAGAGAAGATAAGTGTCGTGGCAAGCTGTGCATCGATATCGTTGTTCCATTTTGGGGACGACCATATCTCACTCTGCCGCAGAGCTTGGAGGGCGTCTATATAAAGTTCAGTTCCACGGCTAGCCAATCGAACGTCACCGTTTCTGCGACCCACAAATCCGGTGTACAGGGCCAGGAGGCTCTTGTCGAGGATCTCGTTACGACCATGGAAGAGTGAAGGCAAAAGGCATACCCATCCACCGGGGAGCACTGTCATACTGCTAGCTACCTGGCCATTTGGCATGAACAGTTCATAGAAAAGTCCAGCAAAGAGCTCGCAGTTGATGGTTTTCTGGTCTGGGGTTTTGGACAATGATGAGGGTGAGCCCGGTTGTTCCGAAGCGCTGTTGCAGAAGGCACAGTTTTTGGCCCCCTGGGATGGTCCTTGGCCCTTGCTTACGCCCTCTCTCCATGGTGTGGAATGCAGAGGACAAGCCGACCAGTTGGAACTTGTGGTAACTACGAAGTTGAAATCCTGTTCGTACCCACTACATCTCCTGCCGGTCGTGAAGCACCGCTGACATTCAGGCTTCCCACGATCACACTACCCACAACTTGTTAGCTCTCTTGATTTGGTTACGGTTGATAAGCTAGCTCTTCTCGTCACCGAGCCAGCAGCCACCTACCCGAACCTTCCTCTTGCGGCATGTCCAGCATCCCTTTCCAGCAGCTCGAGGTGGACGATGTTTCCGCGACTGAGGCGGCGAGGCCCGTCGCAGAGGGAGAACCGGGTGCTGCGAAGGGGTAGGAGGATCAAGCATGATATTAACGTGTGAGGTACAGTAGTGTAGCTGTCGTGTGCACGATGAGCTAGGCTACTCCAGTCATGAGGTGTATTCTAGCCAATCCAGGGCTCGAGGGGATGGCGTCACCATTCCACGGAGTGCAAGAGAGTACCGCTCTCATGGTACAGCACAGTGCGAGGTAGACAAGCCGGTGAGCGCGGACTGTGCAGTAGAAATGCGTTTTCGTCTACAGCTCGCGGACGGTGGTGGGGCCGGGTTGACAGCCGCCTATAAATAAAGCTCCTCAACTGGTCCCTTCTGGTGCATCTCACAATATTCATCCTCGATCATTGGAGAAGAGGGTTAACGTTGATGGAGACGCAACGTGGGAGCGGATGCTGGATTCACGGTGGCGCAACACTTGCGCTAACCCGAAGTGGGACAGTGCGTATGTCGGCGTGATATTATCACAATCTCCGTCTCGATGTCATGGACGAAATGCCCATCAAAAGCCTCCTGTCACATTTCCGGAACTTTTAATTCGGGCTCGGAGTCAGACTGTCGAGGCAGCCAATCTTCTCAGCTAACTCTTTTTGGCTAGAATTCTGTCCCTGCCTAACGTCAAGTCAATCTCGGGTGCGACTCCGGTGAAACGGATGTGATCGGTGGCAAAATACTGACAGGCGGAAACGACAGAATATTTAGGGGTTCATCCTTGGATATGGGGGTGTAGTCCACGCCGCAATCCATGGCGCACCACCCACGCACGCCAACCTCTCAGAACGATCGTCATCCTCGACGCACTGAGCAAAAGCAATACGGTATTTGCCACTGCCCCTGTGGTGGCAAATGATTCGGAAGCGTGTTACCCTTGCGAATGCGGAATACCCGAGGCTACTTCCGTAATTTTCGGTGAGGTTTTCGCGATGTTGGATCCGACGTGCTGAGACGTGCGAGGATTCGCAATTCGCTCCTCCTGAGTCAACAATCGTCTGGTAGTTAAGCAAACAGAATCAGAGATCCAGGTGAAGTCAAAACTGCCATTTTTATCATCTAGCAGATCCATATTGCCACTCAAGCTTTTGATACAAGCTAGTAGCACATCTGGCGCTACACTTGGGCTTAGTTTCGTATGCAACAGAGCTAAGAAGCCCTCTGGGTTGGAAGGGGGTGGGGAATTGCAAGTTTGCACAGAAGTGGAAAGTAATTCGATAGCTTTGGGTCCGAAAGCTTCGTCTGACTGGCTTATGTTTCTATCCTAGCCCTATTTTGGGAAGCAATACCGCCAACCCAAGTAGCGGCCCCATACATTCATATCTGCCGTCCCAGCTCCAGACAGCGCCGCGGTGCTAAGCCCTGCATGTGGCTGTCTACATTAATTAAACCATGAATGCCGGAGAAGTTGCTTAGCTGTCGGTCTCTTATCTGGATCTACCTGTAAGACGTCCCTGACAAAGTCTAAGTCTGGTTTCGGAATTCTAAACACCTCCCCTACTAATGATAACGTAATCGGCGTGCCTGCTGGAGTGAGTCTGGGAGAAAACCCCGAAATCATCTTCCTCCATACGTCTGGTACTCGCTCAAGGAACGTTTCTGGGAATGGACGAAGTGTCCAAAGCATACGCAGGAACTCCCTATCTCGATCCTGATCAGGAATATTTGCAAGACCACCCCATGGCCGAAAAAGCATGGCACCCGGCTCCATAAGGAGGGAGCCTACCTGTCCGATCATTAGGACTGGGACATCATAACGGCCATCATAATGTCTACTTACGACGGCACCGAATGACCAGATATCAGCTGCTGGTCCCCAACGCATTCCAAGCCATGATTCAGGACTTCGCCAACAGGGGTTTGTAATCATGCGGCGACGATCATCATGTCCAGTTGATGCTATATGCCGTTCTATGTCAATATTGAACGGTTATTCAATGAAAGGACGAACCTAATCCATAATCTATGATCTTGATCCGAAGTCTTGATGTAGGTGAACCTTTCAGCCGTGACAGCACGAAGTTGCCAGGTTTAAGATCTATTATCAGTGAGTTTTAGTAGATTTTACAACACATACTTTATACACTAGCCTGTGTGAACTATACCACTTTTATGCGTAGCATAAAGTGCTTGTAATATTTGCCTAGAAAGAGATTTGATTTCAGAGCGAGATAAATGCCGCCTTTGGGTTATATGAAACTTGTGAAGATCTGTTTCAAAATATTCGAAGGCCCCGACCTGAATATTCTCGCGGGATCCAGATTCAATAATGATCTTGTCTACCAATTGCCGTACCCCAATAGCGTTTTTTAATGGTCCGTCAAGGATCTTCACCTCGGTCTCTAGCTGTTGTATGGCCTTTGTTTGCTTATTCTCGGAAGAACGTAAAGGCGACTTGATTATCACCTTGGCGCCATCACTAGATGGTCAATAGATTGAATAGCTTCGTTCCTAGTATAATACTAACCTCTGTGATTGAGCAATCCAAACATATGGATGGAAAATATTGGCAGATTCGATCAAAACATATTTCCGTCTCGAGACTCCTGTTAGAATTTCCCCAGGTTGGAAGCGTTGAATATTTCGGAGTGATAGTACACTCATGATTAGCGTGGAACAAAAATGGTGACGGCCCGGCCCTCGGATCCAATGGTTGCTGCGAACCGTACTGCAACCGAAGTGTCCCCTCACCGTTCTCCAAACCCTAACAATTCCATACCAGGTATTACGGCTTTAAAAGCCGCATTATCTAATTTCAACACTGTACTGCAATGAAAAATATGTCGCATTGCAAAGCACTATTTATGTATTTGATAGGACGGAATGGGCCGGAATGGCTCAGGCCATAATCATGTGACGTACCCCCCCATTCTTCGTAGTCAGTAGAGTCGTAGCAGCAATTAAAAGTGATAATTACGAGTCAGCAAGCCTCATTCGTTGGACATGAATCAGTCACCGCTTACCTGTATCCTCCCTCTACCATAGAGATGACCAATGGTCCATATATGCATGTTAACAATATTTCACCATGAACGCAAGCTCTTGCCTATTCAATTTTCTCGACACGAAGCTCGTACTATTTTATATAATGTCTTTTTATACTTCTATTTAACGACCTTAAGTGGTGGAGGGATACATAACAGCTGGTGGAAGATCCCAAATGGATTTATGGTCCCCTACAAATTCTACCCCGGCAGTCCCGGCTCAGACAAATTCCCTGAAACTGGCCTGACTCCCTCCAATTGATAGGTATTAAGAACTTAATGAACATCCTCTCCATATTACTAAGTTAACAGATTCTCACTAAATGTGGTTAGGGTCCAGCACGTGCAAAAGTCAAGTCGGTGGGAGATATACATGTCTCGTGGAGGCCTGGCATTTCTCCCTCCGCCTCAACAAAAAGGCATGAGGGTTTTAGCTCTGTAGTATATCATTAGAGCATGAAAGTCGAGTCACATTAAGCCAATTGGGGGAACCTTAAAAATGCACCCTTGTTTAGTAAAATGCTTGATGCTCCACAAGAACAAGCCACCACGATCATGGTGCGGAACATCTCCGCGACACCCCCCAGACATTACCGTACGGGGAAATACTGGGGTAAACAAGGCTATGATTCGTAGAACAAATAGAATCGTGTATCGCACTGGTTCTTAATCTAGTGCTAGCAGAGGGCGATCGGGGATTTCATGCGGAGAGATTCCGGCCCGGGTGGGTGGGCTGCGGATCCCAAGGATACGGGGTAGTTGCGCTCATCATCTAGGGTTTGAGAGTATCTTATATTTAGGCTGCTACCCCATCCTTGCTTTATGTATATTAACTCTCGCCAGATACCAGTTTCTTGCTCTGAGTCGCTTTCACAGGCGCTGCCCTCGACACACTGTTTTGACCATTTACTGCACATAGACACCACCGACTATGGAGGACCTTGAGAAGGCACATGTCGTTTCTCCTGCGGTTGTTGCAGAGCTGCTCGATGTGGAGCTTATTCCTGGTACAGAGGTAATGAGAGATATTGAAGGCTTCCGACTAGCCCATGGGGAGCATGATAATATGTAAGCTCTTTCCCCTTTTTAAGAGTAGAATATCAAGATTGATCCGGCTAGTCTCATTCCTGCGCCATCTGCAGACCCAGCAGATCCCTTAAATTGGCCAAAATACTGGAAAGGTAACGGCGAATAGCTCGAATAGCTGGTTGTAATCAAAAGTGCTTTTTTTAACACATGCTTTATAGTGGCCGCTGTCGTAACAGTGGCTTTGTATACATGCTTTCAAGCTGCTTCCGCCATCTCGATGGCCCCCCTTTTTCCTTTATTCACAAAGCAGTGGGATCTCAAGGATAGTAACCAGGTAACCATGATTACGGGTAGCACGGTTCTTACCTTGGGTTACGGGAATTTTATCGTGATTCCCTTTTCAAACGTCTTCGGACGTCGCGCGACTGTACTGATATTCGGAACTCTCTTTCTCGCCTGTACGATATGGGAAGCCTTGGCTCAGTCGTATGGAAGCTTCATTGGTGCGCGGAGTCTTGTTGGAATTGCCGCATCACCCAGTGAGACGATTGTTGTTCAAGTAGTAGCGGACATGTTCTTTTTACATGAGCGAGGAGCCTGGATTGGATTCTCGATGTAAGTGGAAAACAGTCAGAGTAACCGACGTTTAATGTGGTATATATTGACGCATAGGAACACAGGTTAGCTGCATTTTTAGGGACTTTCCTTGGCCCTGTCATTGCTGGTGCTATGGCTCAGCAGTAAGTCTTCTTCCTATGACTCGTAAATACAGAAAGCTAATACGTTGTTAAAGCTACGGTTGGAGAAGTTTCTTTTGGCTTTCCCTCGGTATTTTTGGATTTATCATGGTCCTCATAACGATACTATTCCCTGAAACAAAATATCGGCGTAAGTCCAATGAGACTACTCTCAGTGAGGATCTAGCGTCCAGAGATGCAGCTAAACGATCAACTGAGCATGTCGACGTAAATGAGCAAGGCGCAACAATAGTTGGCCATGGTCGCCCGGCTCTTAGACAATACATGCCGATCCAGAAACCAGATCACCGCTGGAAGGCCTTCCTCATCCGGGATTTCATCTCTCCCTTTCGGATTGTCATATATCCGATCATATTTTGGGCTGCTCTATGCCTTGCAGGTGCTGCAGATCTCACACTATATTATAATCTGACCGAGTCCTTCATTCTGAGTGTTGCACCATACAATTTTGACACGGCTGGAGTGGGTTATTCCAACTTTGCTTTTGTAGTTGGATCCGTAATTGGCGTCTTGACAGCAGGCCCTTTTTCGGATTGGATAGTTCATCGAGCTACAATAAGGAACAATGGTGTTCGAGAGGCAGAAATGCGACTACCCGCTCTCATTCCCTTCGGCGTCGCGCTGGCAATAGGAGTAAGTCTCAGCGCTGTGGGTATTCAGTACAGTTGGCCCTGGCCAGTTCTCGTTATTTTTGGATTCGGCAGTGCGGGCCTGGGAGTCACAAGTGTGCCTACAATTGGAATCGCATATGCGATAGATTGCTACAAGCCTGTGAGCGGAGAGCTTATGGTCATTGCTACCGTCCTTAAAAATTCTAGCGGTTTCGCCATGTCATATTGGATTCCTAGTTTGGGCGAGGCCCATGGGTTTATGACGCCATTGATGGTGTGGTGGACCTTTACAGCTTTACCCATTTTGTTGGCCATACCACTCTATTTCTGGGGGAAGAACTTGAGACGATGGACAAAGAATGTAACTGTCCACCAATATGAGGAGCCTTTGTAACTGAGAAATCATGATGGGTTCAACAACGGCTTTGCAGCTGGGATTATTTAGACTGTAAAGCTGGAGATCATAGAGGGAAATTGGACCAGAACGTTAAATAATGTGAAAGCTGCATATTAGTCTCGGAGATGTCATACGTATATTTAACTGCAGCTCCTGATATGCCAGATTGGCTCTTTGCTGAAAATCAATTTGGTATGAGGATCTAGATATATGGTAAATATTAGCCATACTTCTGCTGCAAGTCTTATATTGCTGATATTCTCCAATGCGGTTCTTGACAGTGGCTAGGGTTGCTACATGAGTACGATATTTAACCGTGGTATTCTCTGCTTGACAGCGGGAGCTATGTAATTCTGGGCCTATTAATTATGCTAGAGAGGTGGCATCAAGGCTAATTGAAAAGCGGAGATAATTCCTGTCGGAGTCAACAAGCGTGGAATGTGAATGGCATGCATTCGCCATTTTCTCATTTAGAAGCAGGAGACACCTTGTAACCAAGGATGCCGTATATATGCCCGTCTAGCACGTTTCTAAACGCAACTGTCATAACTCGTGTATTGATAGAATCGGGAAAAGTAGTTGCTGAGTTACTTAGAATGGTTTACTGCATCAACCGTTCCAGCAATGAGTCACAAAGAATGTGATTCTTCTTTGATATGCCCAATGCATCACCAGCTGGAGGTGAACTCGTGTTGAAACGAACGGAAATTGAAGATTAGAAGGAATATCTGGATATTGTCTTTGAAATATTTTAAGCTCGAAATCACACCAAATGTGAAATCCGGTCAAAAGTGGATCCACAGGCCGAGAGTCATAGCGAAGAACTCACAACGTAGACTCGCAACAAAAGACGGTGGCTGAGTCACCATGCAGTCCCTCTTAACGCAGGACGGAGTGAGAGACGGAGAAACAGAATAGTCTGCCGAGACCGGTAGCGAAAAATCAAACATTAAGATACGCAATACGCAACGGACCAAGGCCTGTTGAATGTGGAAAAGAACCTGCCGAGTTATTTAGTGAACGACACTAAAGCGCAGATTCGCAACGAATATATGTGGAGAATATAGGCCGCCGAGTTCATGAGAGACATACCGAGCCTGTAGTGAGAGGAGCTAAATGCGAGATGCGCAACGGAAATTGTGAATGTCAGAATCATAGGTGACGTCTCATCGCCGAGGTATTTAGTGAAAGAAACTGGTCCCCGACCTGCAACGAGAAACATATCACACTATTAGAAAGAAGCATATGTGGTTGGGAATAGAAGTAAACCACCAAAGGGCAGCTGTGATAGTTTTGGAGAGGTTGGACACGCTACAATGGAACGTTGTTACTATTGTTATCTAGATAAGCAAATCAAATGCGTAATGTCATAGAGCATTAAGCAGCATACGTCGTTCAACGACAGACGGTCAACAATGACGCCGTGTAGTACACACTTGGACTCCTATTTTCCTCAAGCCCCAAAACCCTTGACCATGTTGCCCATCCAGTTCTAATCCCAGTCATTATATTATATCTTGCTGCACAAAGTGCGACTTTTCATTGGTTTATAGGATTCTCAATCTGCACCTTCAATGTGCATTCCCAAAGCATTGGGCATGCCGATTAGAATCTTGCCTCGAGGCACCTTTACATTCTGGACTCCAAAGTTGCCAAAGACTTTCAAGGTCTTCAAGTTGGGGCAACTCCGGAAAATGGACCCAACAACGAAATCATCCACGTACTGACAAAAGCTGAGATTCATTTCGCTCAGCTCTGGGTACCTCTTATCAGCTGCGAATACTGTCTCGAACGCTTCACGTGAGATATGCCTGCAGGAATGAATATTGAGGTGTCCCAAAGTCGCACCAGAATGCGCCATGAGTGCAACAAAACCGTTGGATGCCAAACCGACTCCTTCAGAGTTTTCCCGTGGGTCGGCAGCATCGATGTGGCGACACTTGTGAAAATCCACATAGGCCAGTGAGGGGTTCGACCAGTTTGTGAAGAGATCATAGAAGCCTTGGTCCGTCAGCACCTCGTTATCCGTTATTCTAAGCTTGCTGAGGTGTTGGCAATTCTCATGAATTGCTCTCAGAACACTATCGTCGATATAGTGGGCTGCTCCTATGGAGAGAGTCTGGAGCGACGAACCTACGGAGTTGAGAACATTCACGTAGGGTTCTGAGCTTGTTGTTTTGTAGAATTGAAGTCCTAAGTGTTGGAGGTTGGTTAGTTTCGCGATGTGATTGATTCCCACATCCGTGGCTTTTTGGTTATGGTNATATCTNTGAGCCGATTGAGACCAGGGCAAGTCTGATGGAGGAGTTCGATCTGTTCATCACCAAAATGTCCGTCGGTGTAGTAAACCTTCAACGACCGCAGATGGGAGCCCTTTTCTCGGAGGAACGTCTCCCAACTTTCGTCATCAACAAGGTTAGCTCCATGTAAGCTGAAGCTTTCTAGCTGGACGGTAGTGCCAAGCAGATGATCCATGACTTTATTCTTGAACTGGATAGCATTGCGTATCCGAAGATGCTTGACAGTGGGAACAATCTGAAATATTCTTATGTAGTCATCCGAAGATAGTTTGGCACCGTCGTATACGGTAATTGTTTCTGTTCCCGGTCGAAGGAACAAATCAAGAGTCGTTGGTGTGAGGAGCCGTCTCTTCGCCAGAATCGCGGCGAGCCGGTCAATCAGAGTCGGAGGTAGATCACCGAAGTCTTCAGCCAAGTCAACATTCTTAGCCAAGGTTTCAATGCATAGAGTCACAAGGTCCTTTGCACCAGGGTAAATGCCATCAAGCAGATTGCTCTGCACTTGGCGACGTCGATTCCCGGCCGCAGCAGGCTTCTTCTTCTTTTTGGCAGCTCCTTCCTCTTTATCCATTTCCTTTGAACATTTTGGACACAAAAGGCCTCCATTAGGTCCCGACCGACTGTAGGCTGTAACTGTAAACCGTTTCTCGCAAATGGCACAGTTTTCCATCTGACCTGGCAAAGGTGCCATGCTCGTTTCGAAAATAGCTCTGGCTAACTCATCCTCGTCTGATGCATCATCACCCATATGGCGTTTTTGGCGTTGAAATCTTTTGGATGCTTTGATTTTCGCTATAGCTTTCTGCAGTATATATGAGCACAATGACGGAAAGAGCTCACCACTAGGGTGACGATGAGTCCTTACCTCCTCTTCCAACTTCCTCTTCTTCTGCTGGTTTTTTGTTTCATTTCTCAACCTCGGGGTTGGCTCTAAGTCTGAAGCAGCAGCATCCTCTGTGTCATTATCACCACTATTTGTTGCATCATTCGGTTGCTGGGATGCCAGCGCGGCCGCTCGTCGAGCATCTGCATCTTGTCGGATCTGGTGGGCACTGATGTTGTGTGCCTATGGAACATTAGAAAGATGGGCAGCCAGAAGAACCTAGAAAACTCACAGCAAGGAAATCAGTTAAGGCAGATTGTCTGCAAACAAGGTCAGTACAGAGCAGCAACTGTTGCTTTTGGTGGTCAACTCACGGCCCACGAATTTGACGGCCAGCAGCAGCACGCCTATCTCGAGGTCCTGGGTGGGGCGGTGGTGGATCCCTAAGTGAGACTTCAGTTAAAGCGAGCTTCTCTATGCAAATTGATGTGTACCAACATTATTCTAAGTTTTATTGTCAAAGGGAGTCGATGATTTCAGAGGAAAGAAGCTTCGTCCTTCTCAATCGCCTCCGATCACCTTAAAGTCCGATAAGTGCGCGCAGATCGATCCAATTCGTGAGCCTACGGATAAAAAGGTGCTTCCAATCACAAAATACAATGTTTTTCGCTCTGCAGAGAAGTAAAAAGAGAATGAGCAGAAGATCAGCACGGCGAAAGTTCTGCCGTGCGTTGGCACTATTGGAACGGAATCTCGATGGTATCGGTATGCGGGACGTCGCGACACCTATGGATTCTGTCCCGCCCTGAGCTAAAGTGGTTTTAAAGTGGTTTTCCCCTAATCGGGCATTCAGCCAATCACCGGGCCAATTGCTGCCTAAATTTGAGCAAAAAGGGCGTGAAAAGTCACGTGGTGGCGCGCCATAGCGCGTTGCGCGTTGCTGAGGGAAAAAGATCGATAAGCGGCAGGAGCGTGCGATTCCCTATCGATTACCCCCTCTTGGCCTTCGGTGTCGAGTTGTGTGTTTCTTCATCCTTCATCACTCCTCCCTTCGTCCGGGGATCATTAATGTCCACAGTCTAGATTTGTTGCTGCACCTGGCGTGGATTGATTCCGGTGTATTGTCTGAAAATTTCTTTTCCTCTTTGTCCCGTCTCACCTCCTACCTCCTAATCTTTTCGGAGATAACGAGGTGTAGATCATTCAGGCTCACGACTCGCGACGGCACGCCACTGAGAGGAACTTGACCATCAATTCCCATCCCTTGGTGTATTTCCATCTTCGGGTTTTGTTTGGGACTTCCACCGTCGCTCCTCTACTCGAATCATCAATTCTGCCAAACAATGGCGTCTACGGGTCGTCCTAGGGGTCGAGTTGGAAAAGTGCTCAATGGTAGCAGCGGCAGCGCAGCTTCATCCAGAAATTCCTGTAAGCTTTTTTTTCATCGGCCTTGTGTTTCCTTCCTCGTTCTCTAATGCTCATACTTGATTTGCTGCTATTCCCTTTCGTTCATGATTGCCTCCACCGGTGCGTTGGGGCCAAGTTCTAGGCTGACTGGAGGGCACAGCAACCCGTCGATCGGCACGTCTCTCTGGAGCTGGCCTTCTTACAGAAGACAACCTACTTGACAATTCTACCATAGTGGTCGCTAGTGAAAGCCGCTCACAGTCTGTATCACCAACCGATATTCTCAACACTGATGTCAAGGTGACCACATCTGGACGTGCTTCATTGTCTTCCGTTTCTACTTCGAACGATTCGGTCCCAAACAGCGGCTATTCTACACCTGCTACAAGTGCTGTTGCTACACCAGCATCTGCTGGGACCGCAATCAAGTCGTCAAACACTCGCCGAGGTCGACGGGCTGCAACGGACTTGTCCGATAGTCTATCCAAACCTACTGTCACCCTCGCAACTAGAGCACGAGCATTGCGCAACAGTGAATACTCCATGAATCCTATAACGAAACGAAAGAGAGGAGGGTCTGATGAAGAAGATCTTGATGATGATCTAGACGAGGATGACACTGCAGATGCACAGCTCGCACGAGCTCTTCAGGACGAAGAGGACGCACTTGCTGCTGCTGCCTCTATGGTTGGAAATGCTGCAGACGAGCTTACCAGTTCTGCTTCAACGATGAGAACAGCTGGACTAGGGGGACCTAATCGAAGATCTACCCGCGGCCTGGTTTCTACACAAGACGAAGAAGAAGAGGACATCTATGGCAATGATGACTTGCCTCTTCGTGCATCCAAAAAACCCAAAATCGAACTTAAGTCGGAAGGCCGTAACTCAGTGAAATATAACAAAAAGGATAACGATATATCTGAGCTTGAGAGTGAACTTTCAGACGAGGACGATGCCTTCGAGCCGTCAGATTCCGATTATGAATCAGATACTCCATTGTGGAACAAAATTTCAAAACACACTGGAACATTGAGTTTCGAAGCCGCAGAGTCTGAATCTGATATGCCTCTCTCTAAAAAGCTCACCAAAAGCAATGCTAAGACGACTAGAAATACTTCTGCTGGAGCAGGTCGGGCCAATCGTCGTTCTATTAATCTGGCCGACTCCGCTTCAAATTCCGCGCTTACCAGTCTTGGCTCAACCCCATTTGCTCTCAGTGAGATAGAAGATCCAGGGCTACCGACTCGATCGGAAGCTGATTTAGAGAGTGAATTCTCAGAGCTATCTGAACTTGCCTCTGAGTCGGAGGATAGCTCAGAATCTGATACTCTAGCTGCGCCCGTTCGCCGGAGACATGTCCCAAGAATGCGGGAAGAGGTCATATCAAGAAGAGCAAGAAATGAACGCAAGCGTCTGGAGACTCATCATCCTGAGTTGACAACCATGTGGAAAGACCTAGAAAATCTCCCAAAGCTTCAGACAGTAAAAGGGGAGCAGCCCAAGAATATTAGCAGAGAATTGAAGCCTTTCCAACTTGAGGGTGTTGCATGGATGCGGGCTATGGAGGAAACAGAATGGGGAGGCGGCTTACTAGGCGATGAGATGGGTATGGGTAAGACGATTCAAGCTGTCTCCCTGATCATGTCGGACTTCCCTGCAAAGCAGCCCTCACTCGTCTTGATTCCGCCAGTGGCTCTTATGCAATGGCAGCAAGAGATCGCAGATTACACTGACGGGACACTGAAGACGTTTGTGTTTCACGGTACAAACACAAAAACCAAGTCAATGACAGTTAAAGAACTCAAAGGCTACGACGTTATCCTTATGTCATACAACAGTCTGGAGTCCATGTACAGAAAGCAAGAAAAGGGGTTTAAGCGCAAAGATGGTATCCACAAAGAAAAGAGCGTAATCCACCAAATCAGATTCCATCGTGTCATCTTGGATGAAGCGCACAACATTAAGGTAAGCTGTGATTTCCCGTCTATACCCGAACAGGGCAAGATTGCTAACTACCATCCAGCAACGTACTTGTGGATGTGCCAAGGCCTGTTTTGCACTTAAGGCAGACCATAAGTGGTGCTTATCCGGTACACCCTTACAGAATCGAATTGGTGAATTCTTCTCGCTTGTTCGATTCTTGAACATTAAGCCATTCTCTTGCTACTTCTGTAAACAATGCCCCTGTTCCACACTGGAATGGGACATGAATGAGGATAATCGATGCAGGACTTGCAACCACGGTGGTATGCAACACGTTTCGGTATTCAACCAGGAGCTGTTGAACCCAATACAAAAGTACGGAAATAGAGGTCCTGGCAAGGAGGCATTTGCAAAATTGAGATTACTTACTGATCGATTCATGCTTCGTCGCGTAAAACGCGATCACTCCTCTGCTATGGAGCTTCCAGCGAAAGAAATCTACGTCGACCGCCAATTCTTTGGAGAGGAAGAGAATGATTTTGCAAGTAGTATTATGAACAACAGTAACCGGAAGTTTGAGACATATGTAGCTCAAGGTGTCTTGTTGAACAACTATGCCAACATCTTCGGCCTCATCATGCAAATGCGTCAGGTTGCCGACCATCCTGATCTGATCCTCAAGAAGAATGGCGAAGGCGGACAAAACATCCTAGTCTGCTGCATTTGCGATGAGACTGCCGAAGAAGCTATTCGATCTGCTTGCAGACATGACTTCTGTCGAGAATGTGCGAAGAATTATCTCGGATCAACAGGTTTGTCTTCACATTTTCGCCTAAGTTACTGTTGGCTAACTGTTACTAGAATCACCTGATTGTCCTCAATGTCACATCCCGTTGAGCATCGATCTTGAGCAGCCTGACATTGAGCAGGACGAACAGTTGGTCAAGAAATCATCAATTATCAACCGTATCAAGATGGAGAACTGGACCTCGTCTTCTAAGATCGAAATGCTGGTGCACGACCTGCATGAACTTAGATCGCATAACTCTTCCAGTAAATCCATTATCTTCAGCCAGTTCACAACCATGGTGAGTATCCTTATAATTTAAACATAGCAAATACGCTAATGTATCTTAGCTCCAACTTGTTGAGTGGCGTCTTAGACGTGCTGGTATAACCACGGTTATGCTCGACGGAAGCATGACCCCATCTCAGCGTCAAGCTTCTATAAACCATTTCATGACAAATGTTGATGTTGAATGCTTCCTTGTCTCCCTCAAGGCCGGTGGTGTTGCTCTTAACCTCACTGAAGCATCGAAGGTGTTCATAGTTGACCCGTGGTGGAATCCTGCTGCTGAATGGCAATCTGCTGATCGCTGTCATCGTATCGGCCAAAGTCGCCCATGTAGCATCACGAGATTGTGTATTGAAGATAGTGTGGAGAGCCGTATGGTATTGTTACAGGAAAAGAAGGCAAATATGATTAACAGCACCATCAATGCTGATGAGAGTGCAATGGAGAACCTTACGCCAGAGGATATGCAGTTCTTGTTTAGGGGATCTTAAGGATAGTTTCATCAATAGCCCCGCTACTGTTCCTGCTGCTGTGCTACGTGGGCAGGTCCCGCCTATTTTAAGGGGTTTGGTTGGCGTCTTGCGCTGGGTCATTACGGGGAGGTAACAATGATTTTCGCTGAATGGCTTATTATGACCACAGCTTTTCTCTACTTGTCATATTAGTGCTATTACTTTGAGTAGACAAAATTAAGTATAATAATATCACGACCGTCCACGCACATTGAGCACTTATTTTCTCGTGGATATCTATTGCTCGTGCAGTGAGTCAATATGTTATATTTCAGCATCCATGCGTATTCTAGACAGTAGTTTTGAATCTATATCTCTATCTAGAGTGACTGTCACCATCCGCATGCTTAGCCTCTTCACTCAACCCGACGAATAACAAATGGTCCACACTTGATCGCTGAATACCTCACAGCAAATCCACCAACTTAGTCGCGACCTGATCGATGTTCACAGCCCAGTGCTCGAGATCCGTCTCCATAATCAACTCCCCGTCCTCAACCAAAAGTCGGTTGTAGCCACTGGGCAACTTGGGGATGACGCGGAGCTTAACAACTCCCTTTTCCACACCCTCCGCAAATCCCTCGCGCAGCATCTCATCGCTACTAAATTTCTCCCGGACCAGCACGTCCACAAAAGCCTGGTAGTAGAGCAGGACTCGGTTGCCCAGGGTCCCCTCCCATCTCTCAGCGTCATAGTGGTCCCATTTCTTGGTCTTGAGCGTGTCGACTAAAGCCTCGAAGTCCGGCTCGAATTTGATATCTGGGTTCTGGAGCTCTGCGGCAGCCTTCTCTCGGAGCTCTTCGATTTGAGGCGCGTACTCGGTCTTGATGCCGTGGCGGACGGCATAGGAGAGCTTGGGTGCTGAAGTGGGCTGCGGTGCCTTGGACAATGCCTTGGCCATTTCTGCAGCGGTGTCGTCAATGTTGGTGCCCAGCATGGTGGATTTGAAGGTCAGTCGGAACACGCCTTCGGGAGTAATGTCGACGCCGCAGTAGGACCAGGCTTTAGTGTCAAGCATTTCCAGAGTAATAGTATGAGCAGTAGCGACGCTGTTGAGTTCCGCAATGCCCTCTGGGCCGTGGTTGTCCACGAAACGTTTGAGCTGATAGAGGAATCCATTGATGTAGCTACAAGGCGTCAGATCATAGTATATAAAAGAAATGTTTACATGTGATGTAAAGAGTGGATTTTGACAGAAAATAAAGGCACACGTACGCTGAGACACAGCTTCCTAAGGAGTTGTGACCGTAACTTCCCGGTTCAGCGTAGGTGAAGACAGCATTGGGATTGATATCAATCTTCCAATCTGCGTCTAGGATGTCCGAGATTTGTTTTTCGAAATCCTCTTTCTTTGCCTCAAACTCATCACGGTCTGTAGGATTGGAACGTTAGAGTACTCTTTTTATTATCTCGAGAATGGGAGTAAAGTAATGGATAAAATTGAAAGGTTACTTACAATTCTTTCGAACCGCAAGAGGAAGTTTTGCGACTGGTTCTTTTTCGCCAGCCATCGTGAACTTCTCGACTAGATATATAAAAGATATATATAAAATAATAAGTTATAGAGGTAAAAGATAAGGAGGATGAGAGTAGATTCTTGTTGAAATCAGGTGAAGACGCTAGAGCAACGGATATATGAGTTGGTTCTTATACTTCCTCTACGTCCTAAAGCCTCATTTCAAAGTTCCCAAATAATATATCACGGCTTGTTTCATCCCTTCCCTTCTTCAACTCTCCAGCCTGTTAATCCTCTACAAGAGAGGAGTTTTCCGCTTTAACTCCTTGGCAGTCATGAGAGATCATTCTCCTGTCCTCATCCGCACGGTCGTGAATGCATAGTTGATACCAGGCTGCTGACCGGCACATGAAGCTTTTCCCAAAGCTCTGCCGCGGGAAGCATCTCTCAATGAAGTCTGTTTAACGGTGTGATCGCACAGCGAATCATCATCTCAGCCACTGTTGCCAAGAGCGGTTGGGAGGAAGCCCTTATTTCCACCCAAGTATGGAGAGGCTTGCGAAGCACGCATTGGGGCGTGGGGAGGCTTCAGAAGGCGCTCAAGCGGTGAACTGAGGGTGTAGCTCCAGGCACCCGTCGCCAATCACCAGCTCCATAGTACGGCGTACTGAGGTTGATCCTAAATGCCTCAACTGCCGTGAGCGAAGGCGTCCAGGTCAATGCTACCGTGGGGGCTGACACTGCCTTGGGTTGGGTTCAACAGTTCCGGTTGCGGGTACCACTAGGGGGCTTCCTAGGCAGACTTGCTCGCTGAGAGCCGTGGTCTCGGCCTCGGAATCAGCCCTACGGAAGGTATTTTCCAACCTGGCCGTACCTGTAGGAGCCTTGCCGCAGAACTATTTGAACGCCAAAAGCAAGCACGCTCAATCCTTCAGCGTCGGAAACACGGCTGGTCTCCGTCTGGCCAGCATTGAATAGGTGAGACATCTGTATCACAGATTATCCTGGTTGCATGGTGGTGTTTAAGTCGGGGGATAAGCTCGTGAGCTTGCTTCGGACTTGCGGAATGCAGAGCTCACAAGTTAGTAACTGTTAGTTCGCGGATCGGGGCCATTTGGCCGGGTTCTTCTTTTCTTTTTCCTTGCCAACGGTGATGGGCATCCAAGAGAGGGGGGGGCGGCAGTTGGGCGGTTCGGAGAAAAGAAAGCGATGGACTCCGCAGCGGTTTTCAGGGCCGTTGCTTAAAATTAGTGATGCTGCTTCGGCTCTTCCGGGCTGCTTCCGGCTCCCCGCAAAGTGCACCCTAGAGCCACCAAACCGCCTGAAAGCCACACGGAGGGGTGCCCTGCAGCCGACATAATTTCCTCAAAGCGGTGGGAACGCCTCGAAGGTGCATCCTCCTCCGTGGCGCCTTAATAGAGTAAATTATGAAAAATGTGAGACTCAACATCCTTTGCGAGACCAACTAGCATGTCATAGATATTTGCAATTGCAATGCAGAGTATTTCGTCTTGAAACCTGTAGCTTCGTACTCTTGTATATGGCCCAGTGTACCGTATACTCGCCGCGTCTTTGCTGAATTTTTAATATCAATCATGTCACTGTATCAATCGTTACTTCCTTGCAAAAATATAATAGAATCAAAGCTGACCAAATGGTTCAAGACCAACCCGTCTCAAAATCTCCATCCGTGACCTCATCGACGCTCCAGCTTCCCCTTTGCAGACTCGCTTGGCCAACCTCAAGACCACACTAGGTTATCCTGTCACCGTTAATGCGGAATGGGCTATGTTATGGACGTCCTTATCCAACTTCTTTCCTGACCAATCCACTTTCATCCCCATTCTTGTGTCAATCCTAACGACGTGGGTTGATGCCTTTGAGGTTTGGCTGGACGAGGAGAAGCGGGAACAGCAAGTGGATAGGTGCCTAGATGCATTTAAAACTGCAGGAAAGTTGAATTTAATTCTGGAGGTGAGTAATATTTTCTTTCAACCTTTGTAAGTAATTACCTCTACTGCTTCTCATATCCATCATGAATCCCAAGAATGCCGTTCCGATGACCTGCAAATCTACACATTCATATTAAAATCATAGGTCTCTACAACCGCTACAACTAGACCAACCACAGCCTGGTCACGTCCAAAATCATCCTTTATCATTTATCTGCCCAAGTCGGACCCCCCAGGGCAACAAACCACCCTCGCGGGATTCTCCTCGGATCTACTACCTCTCTTCGCCTCTTCGTCATCATCTACTTCTCCTGTTCTTCCTGCACAGACTTCAACTCAGGAAATAGCAAGCGATGATCCAGATGCCTGGGCTGATCTGACGTTTGATGCCGCCCCATTGAGATCCGCTGGGAGTCATCCTGCAGCTAAAGGGTGTAATAGTGCTAGAGTAGATGAAGCTACTCTAGAACCTGAAGCACTGCCGGATATCGCAACAATTGCAAGGCCGGAGGAGCTTCTCTCTCTACCACCATACCATTTGATTGTGAGGCAGGAAAGACTCACGGGCATTGAGATCCAAGCGAGGCATCAGGGGACATTAATGTTCTTGGAGAAGTACTTGAAAAGATGGGTGCGGCATTCCGTGAACTTCGCAGATAAGGTGCGGAACTATTTTTCTCATTTATCCCTACGTCCTTTTCTATTCTTTCAATCACTGGTATTATGAGGGCAGATTTTATTGATAATGCGTTGACTGCATGCATTTTGCTGACTTGGAAACGAATTAATAAAGCCCGCTCTTGTAAACATTACCCTTAAAGAGTCAGTATTTGGGCTTGGTCTCTTATATGATCGGCTCTGGGTGGAAGGACTTCGTGATACAGAGGTTAATGTTGTGCTTCTTCTAACACTTGTGGAAAATGTACTTGGGTATACCATGCTGAGAGACAGGGGCAGCGCCGGTGCCGTCTGGGAGTTTGAAAGACGCCGAGCATTTAAATAGATAGGAAAGTGTGTACTAAAAGACACGTAACAATGGACTTCGGTAAAAACCACTATTAATTACTCTGTATGTAAGACCATAATGCTTATCCTCTAGCCCTATTATTACTTGTGGGCTCCGTCAGTACAGTTGTTTCTACATTCAGCTGGGGCTGTTACGTATGCAAGCTTTACCCAAGCAGGTACTGCTACTAATGTACTAAATGATCATCAAACTTAGGTTACCTTATCTTCGAATTTAGAATTTCAGAAAGCTCCAAGTTAGGTTCTTTCTTGGCGGGTTATTATATTCTGTCATGTCCGGTTCGAAATCGGTCTGTTTGGATAGATATTAATATTCGAGCCCAAAAATTGGTGTGACATGGGCCCAAAAATTCAAAAATTCCCACTTACCACCTTAACTTTCAAGTCATCTTCGATCTTCCCACCAAAATAATCCGCTCGTGTTCCCTCGGGGCTTAAACCGAGCTTGACTCCCTGCACACTCTGACGACTCGCATCTCGGTCGTGGAAGTTGAAAGGAGTGAACATAACTGACGAAGAAGATATATGCATGAGAGTATTTGGGATGTCACCTGAATGAGGCACATGATGGGTGCCCAGGTTGAAAAAGAGGACTCTGAAGGCGGCATTAGTAAGGTACAACCCCTCGGATCATTGCCCTATGGCCATCCAAGCTCAGTTTTCGAGAGTACTTACAAGTCTTCTTGCTCAATATTCTCCCCATCTAAGAACTTTCCAAAATTTACTAATGGGTCCGTTGAGCTTATCACATTGGAGTAATGAGCACTCATGGGCTCTGTATCCTTTTGTTTCACAACCCATAGATCCTGCTCGGCCCACAGTGCAGCCTTTCTCAAAGACGTAGAATTTAAGATCTCTAAATGAGCCGGTGTAGCTATACCTGTGCCAGGCATGATGCGATACCCTCGTTTCTCCCCCCATTCATTCTCCGTATCTTCGTTCAGCACGATATACATATCAGCTGAGTTCTTCGGCCAAAGCAGCCCCGTTTCAGAGGTCACGTTCCTGTAAACAAGATGCATCGAATTTCGAGGTGAGGTAGTTTCGTCGTCCCAAGGATACGATTTTGAGTGAGGCTCAACAGCAACTCGCTTCAACGTATTAGCAGTCCCTGCAATATCGAGGTCCGCTTTGAAGTTTATTACATGGTCATGCATGCTCGTTGCTAATGCATCATGAACCCTATATCCATATTCTCCTTGAGATTTGCCGGTAGTTGAGGACCAGAATGAGCCAAAGATAAAGCCACTGGCCCTGACCTTGACTTCTATGGTTCCATCGAGATAGAAGGTATAATCAAATGTATAATCATAGTTTCCTACGGTCGAGACGAACCGGACCACAAGGTACGTGTTGCGAGAAATCGAGACTTGGAAGCCTGAGGTATGGCGTTGCATAGGATGATCAGCCGTATATTCGAAAATGCAGATGCTATTCTTGTTTGTTATTGGTGATCCATCCTTATGAAAGGTGGTGTCGAGAAATGTAGCGTATGGCGGACAGTCATATCCAGGGACGAGCTCGAACATTCTCAAACCCATTCCAAAGTATGTGTCTAGGAAAAGCAAACCCCCTTGTATAGGATCATCACCAGAGTAATGAGCGAGAGCCTCTTGGAGACCGAGTTCATGGATGATACTCTCTCCGTTGAACCTGATATCATGTAGGGCTGCAGCTGTATGCGCCGAGGCGGATATATAAAATTCAAAGCCCATCCATGAAATGAATTTTTCTTTCTTGTCTAGCTTGTATCGATTTCCTTGCGCTTGTATCATAGCTGGGGGAGGAAGTTCCCTACCCGAAGGCCCGTCTCCGAAGTCCTCAGTATCTGTCCACTCTCCGTCCAAATTAACCATGTCTTTCTGAAAACCGGGGGATCGCATAGCAGCTCGGAGTTCATCAGCTGATGCATAAATATTACCAGCGTAGTACCATTCGTGCAGTCTCCAGTTAGATGGATCTCTAGTTGTGATTTCTAGCAAATTATCAGCGCTGCCCTGCCCTATTCTCTCCAGGTTACTCACCCATCTTAACATATAAACCTTGCGGGAGAATGGTCGTAGCATCTGATCTGTATCCTAGTCTGAAGAATTGCGCCCAAAAGATCAACGTCCCGTTGTTGATATGGGACATTCTGGGGAGGGCTGTTACAGCGTCGCGCTCCACTCCCAGTACCTGCATAGCTTAGTAAATGTCGCTGATAGGAGAGTCCTTAATGGTGCATACTCCCCCAAGTAAAGTTTTGGTAATATCAGAAAACTGCGGCGCAACAGTCATCACCCATAGCTGTAAGTCAGCTATACTTGGTATGGGATTTGGGACATAACTTCTTCCCGCATTGTAACAGAAATCGAGCGGCCGGACTTCTGTAGCTGCACTAATTGGCAAGGGCCCAACCTGGTGTTTCTATCAGTAAACAATGAAGCGAAAATTAAGATTCAAAGAAAGGTTTTATAGAGACCATGTAGTTCTTAATAACTGGGTCTTCAGTTGCGCCTTCTGAGATGACGGCCTTGGCCCAGCGAGCAGGAGGGCCAGTTTCTCCATTAAGGTACTGCAGAACATCGGTCTTATTTGGCTGTAATAGTTCTATAAACATGACGCTGTTATCATGACTGCCATTACAAGTTGTTAGTATTGACTGTACATCAGCTTAGCGGGGGCGCATTTAGTCAACCTAGTGGCAATTGCAGCATCTGTTAAATTGAGATCCGTTTTTTGAAAGAGGAACTGGAACACTCCTTCTGCCTCGTTTCTACTCAACTCCGCCCATACATTCTTTTTTGGTGAGCTGAAGCCATCATCTTTCTGACCATCTATCGGAGAGCCTTGAGTCCAATATTGAGTATTACGTCTCAGAAATGGGGTTGAAGCAACGAAGATGAAGAAGCAGAAGAAGAGGAAGGAGGAGACAGCCAGCAGAGACCTAAAACTGCTCTTAGAGGCCATGATTCCAAAGTAAAGATGTCTATGATGGAGAACAGTAAGCTGTCATTAAAAAAGGCAATACATTAGAACCGGGAGACCAATTTTGACATGATCTCTACATCTCCTTCCGTGCATCAGCAGAAGGGATGATAAGTAGTCCTTATCTTATCGCCCCTCACCTTGCTTGGCCGCAGACGTTGCATGCACCAACCAGAAATCAGCCACGAGTCCACCCTAAGCTCCAACAAGAAGGTCCAGGCGGCCCAGTGGCAGGCACCCATCTAGATCAGGAAATCAAGTGCCATTGTTACTGAGTGGAGGATAACGACACGAGCATCCAGTTGAGGATACCATTCTACACAATTAATACCATCGAAATACGTGATTACGGAAGGACCTTCAAAGCAGTAAACCAACTTATTACGGGCCAAAGATAATTCATGCGTTCAAAGAAGCGATAAATAGTTCTCTACATACAAAGCCTCAGGGTCAAATACTGGCATCATTGAGTGATAATTCTATTTGCGTTTATTGCCTACCACCTCGGTACCTTCCGGGGAGCTAAACATGAGTTAAACTTAGTGTAATTTCGACTTGTGAAAGCAGGGCATGATGGGAGAGCCAAGCAAACCACGGCCGGTGACGACCAGGTGTCGGACTGTAGCAATGAGCTTATGAAAAGTGCAGCATAAGTCATATGGTATCAGAATTCCGGCAATTCTTGAAAGGCAAGAAAGACTAATTCGTGCCCCAGACTCATGACGTGGAACAAAGTCTCAAAGCATCACAGTCGGGTTTGTGCCAAGAACTTACGATATGCAACAAAATTGGAACCACCAGAGCATGAACCGTAGTAAATGTGCCAAGAATTTGCGATGTGCAACAAAATTAACATCTCATCAAAGATGGAGTGCCAAGGACTCATGATGTGCAACAAATTCGACATCTTCAAAAGAATAAATAGTTTGCCAAGGATCCACGACGTGCAACAAAGTAGATATCTTCAAAGCATAAACAGTATGCCAAGGACCTGCGATATGCAACAAAACTCACGCTCTTCTAGAAGCCTGTTCGTTGACTGAGGTCAACAGCCTCCTCAGTCATATCGCCGTGGCATACACTATCGCCTAGAAGATCCGGTCTGCAACAAAACAAAGAATATGGAGGTTGAAACGGCCAGTAGATGATTCATGAGTACAATCGCCCCAGGCGCCAGCCCATATGACATGCAACAAAATGCTTCGGATAGAGCTGTTGTTGTGCTTGATTAGGCAACTCATCTCATGTTTGATTTGGAATATAGTTAACAAATGGAAGCCAAGCAGGTTACAAGTAACATCCTCAAACTGAAATCAGTGCTTGGCGATCACATACGACATGCAACAAAGAAGTGGCAAAGGAGATAAACTCTCACTGTAACAGGCAGGGCATAACCATGCCAAGTCTTTGCGATATGCAACAAAAAGAGAGACGCAGCACAGATCTAATAGGTTACCTTTGACTTTCAATATAACGTATGTAATGCTGGTGTATTGGATGCTGGACAGCGAGGAACTGGTCTTTTCCAATAGCTCTGACACAAATGTCCAGAGACCCAACATGGACCAATGTACATAGCGTGGACTACACGTGTAATTTTTAAAAGCCAAGTGTAAAGAACTAGGTGTCGTAGGAGAAGTCCTATAATCACAAATATCGACAGGAACTCGGAACTTACATTAAGGAACCAACACAAATGAATGATCGAGCAACCTGCTACCGGTACAACGTTTACATATTTCCCAGCCTGATGTGCGTATGGCAATATGTCCTGTGCTGCCGGTAGTCCCAGTAACACACTCCGAGAAACTTGCCGGGATATCGCTGCTTCTTGGCAAGCGCAGAAGATGAGTAGTCATAGCTAAATGAAGATACTAGATCTGTACGGAAACGTATATCATTGCCATAGCTGAATCAACAACTATCTAATTCCATTGTTAGAATGCTGTCGTTTTAAAATGTGAGTCTTGGCTTTAGGAGCATCGGATCCTGGAGGAAAGGTTGCACGTGAAGCTGCTGCGTGGTCGCGGGACTTTAGCCGGGGACAGAAGACCATGCCAATGCTGTAAAGCTTGAGGCCCGCTCCACACGTCAATGTTCCGACGAATTGAGCGACAAATACGCCGTTCCACGCTGGAGAAGGCACGTTACCTTCGTGACCGTCGTAATTATCTCTCTGCGGCTCCACCGAGGTTTGGTGTTGGAGAAGAGCCCACTCCCTGGATCCCCTGAGAAGGATCCACGGACAATTCTGCTCCGTCCGAACAACGATCTGTTGGTGTGCATGATGGACCTGCCAGCTACCCACTATTGATCTTGTTTATGTAGGTACAAGAGCCACGGTCATAACCTAGTTATAGCGGCGGCTCTCTATTTATCCACACCATTTCTCTTTGTTCTGAATTTTAGAATCGTATTCTTGAATCCTTCACGGGAGAAGTAAGTTGATGATTTTCATTTACCATTTGTACTATTCGCATACATGACGGTCACCGATCGCATTTGGTGGAAGGATGGAGTGGTCTATCAGATATACCCAGCCAGCTACAAAGATAGCAATGGCGATGGTCTGGGTGACATTCCGGGCATTATCTCCAAGATAGATTATATTAAAGACCTCGGTATCGATATCGTCTGGCTTTCCCCTATGTATAAATCGCCACAGTTGGATATGGGGTATGACATCTCAGATTATGAAGCGGTGCATGCACCTTATGGAACTATGGAAGATATGGACACTCTGATTGACGCTTGCCATTCTCGTGGGATGCGCCTCATTCTTGACCTGGTCGTTAATCACACTTCGGATCAACATGCCTGGTTCCAAGAATCTCGCTCCTCCAAGAATAATCCCAAGCGCGACTGGTATATTTGGCGACCAGCAAGATATACGGACGATGGTAAACGAATACCACCTTGCAATTGGCGCAGTTATTTCAGCGGCCCTACTTGGGAATGGGATGAGCATACTCAAGAATACTATCTCCATCTCTTTGCGAAGGAGCAGCCGGATCTCAACTGGGAGAACCCAGAAACGCGAAAGGCGATTTATAAATCCGCCATGGAGTTCTGGCTATCAAAAGGGGTAGATGGATTCCGTATCGATACAGTGAACATGTATTCCAAAGGGACTGAGTTCCGAGACGCTCCCATAGTCGATCCAGGGTCCTTCGAGCAGCCTGCTGAAGATTTCTTCTGTAATGGCCCTCGCATGCATGAATTCCTCCGTGAGATGAATGCTCTCGTGTTAGACAAGTACGATGCAATGACCGTGGGTGAATTACCCCATACACCGGACCCGGCACATGTGAGGCGCTATGTGGATGCACTAGATAAACAGCTTAACATGGTCTTCCAGTTCGACGTTGTGGACTTGGGAACTGGAACGACTCATAAATACGATTTTCAAGAGTACACCCTTAAGGAATTTAAGAGCATAATCACAAAATGGCAGACTTTTATCACGGGAACAGACGCCTGGACTACAGCGTTTTGTGAGAACCATGATCAAGGTCGCTCCGTCTCCCGGTACGCATCTGATGCACCTCAATGGCGTATACGCTCAGCAAAGTTGCTCTGCATGATGTTGTGCGCGATGACAGGTACACTATTCATCTACCAGGGCCAAGAAATTGGAATGATCAATGCTCCTAAAAACTGGCCGATTGAGGAATACAAGGACATCGAGGGCTTGAACTATTATCGCGAAGTCGAAAAGCGGACAGGAGGTGACCCAGCGGCGCTGAAACATGTTCTGGAATCTCTCCAGATTATTGGCAGAGACCACGCCAGGCTACCTATGCAGTGGGACTCGTCGCCTCATGCTGGATTTACGACGAACAAAAATGGAGGCTGGATGAGAGTCAATGACTCCTACAAGGAGATCAATGTGGCAGATCAGCTTACCAACCGGGAATCAGTTCTAAATTTTTGGAAGAAGATGCTGCGGAAGAGGAAGGAATATAAAGATGTCCTCATCCATGGCGACTTTGAGTGTTTTGATCTAGACGATCCGAAACTTTTCATTTTCTCAAAGACATTTGGACAGGATGTTGCGCTTGTTGTCTTGAATTTCACCGACCAAGACGTCGAGTTCCAATTCCCTAGGAAGTTGAATGGCAGTAGGTTTGATCTGCTTATTGGAAATGTGGAGGGAGATGGGTCAAAGAAGGTATTAGGGGGATATGAAGGGAGGATCTACATGGTCAGCTAAGTAGAATGATATATTGGGTTGGACCCTCATAGATTCTAAGCTCATTAACTCTTTTCCGCCCCTGCTCAATCATCCTCTTCTTCAGATCCTTCATAGTCGTCTTCGCCATCATACTCCTCCTCTTCGTCATCCTCATCTTCATCGGACGGTTCTTCTCCTTCTTCTGTCTCATCGCCCTTCAGACCATAATCATCTTCGAATGCAGACAATGACTTAACTTCTGTTTTGAAGCCAAGGCCGGAGAATCCTTTAGATATATTCTGTGAAAATATAAGTTAGCCCCTAATGCTCCTCTTTCTCCAATCAGATGATAAGGAAAATACTCACCTCCTCCATTATTGGTGCACAAGTTACGACCACATTTGCCTTTCCAGGCAAGAAAGCTGGCAAGAGCACATCCTTCATGACAGCCTTGATCTCGTCAACAGTAACTTCCCGTATCAGTTTCAACATCTTGCTACTGTAGTCTTCATCCACTCCCCAGATAACGCTGTGGATAAAGTTCATTTGGCCAGCAGCAGCCATGGTTGTCTGCTCGTCAGCATGTTGGACGACAATACTTGAAATGGCACCCTCAAGCGCTGGTGCCTCAAATTTGGTCGTTCCGTTAATATATGCCTCAACGATATTCTTCGCTGCCACAAAAGCTCTGTGGGCGTCTGGGGATCGGTATACGCTGAATTGTACGGCCGCAGTATCAGGTTCCCGCTTAAAGTTCGCACCATATGCCAGTCCAGTACCACGGACAGCTGTCCATAGTGGACCTTCGACAGCTTCAAGGAAGGAAACCGCCACCATGAGAGCTGGGAGGATAGGGTCTGTATATGAGGATGGACCTTTAGCTGTGGAGATGAGGAATGAGGAGTCAATTGTCGTCATCGGTACTATCGTTACGCCATGAGAGCCAAGTTCCTTGCCGTCGTTACTTAATAGAGAAGTTTGTTTGACAATAGGGAGGAGAGGTGTGCTAGTATCAAGGTGCTTAAGAAGAGGCTCCCACGCTTCCAGTGGATTTGGAAGTTTCTCAATGTCAGCAATAACCAGCGCCCGCATATTAGAAAACTTGAAAAGTGATTTTCGGACTGATTCAAGTCCATCAATAACCGCCTGAGGGTCTTTAGCGAGTAGCTTCTTCAATCGTTTCATATAGATCGCTTTAACGAGAGTGCTGCGGGCTTTGACAATGGACGCGTTATCCAGATGAATCGCGTTATCAACAGCATACATCATGCTATTCCCACTTCGTTTCTCTTGAGGAACCTCCGCAAGAATCTTTGTCATGCCTGCCTTAAGTCTGACTTCATCAAAAACACTGTCGAACATCATTGTTCTCATCCACTCAATTGCTGTGGCATACTTCTCTGGCTCAATACGGAACTGCAGTGCTAAGCCTTCTGGATCACCAAGACGGTTCCCAGTCATGGAATAGGTGATAGTATCTTGTTCTAACTCCGTGACAACTTGCTCAAATTCGATCTTCTGTCCGTTGCGTATAATTGGTGTGTTGAAGAAGTTATCAAGGAATAATGATATCAATGGTTTATGCTCGGTTGGAATTGTAGATGTCCCCAACAACAGAGTGAGATGAACAAAATTTGTTGGAACATGTTCAAATTGGACGAACAGAGGTGGTTCTGGCTTCTTCGAGTCAATAAGCTTTTGGATCTTATTATCAAACACCCCAGATTTTCTGGCGAGTCCTGATCTTGCAGTAGTTGATTCAATGAAGTGGATCGACTCCACCCCAGGAACTGGCCATTTCTGAAGAAGAGACGCAGGTATCTCGGCATCATTCTTAACAATTGCATCCTTCAGTTTCTGGGCAAGTCTCTCAAGGCCTTCGGGGCCAAGCTCCTTCCTCCTCGCTGCCAATCGAGCTTCTTCTTTGGTCTTTATTTTTTCTGCCAAATCCTTCGATGGTTTACCAAGAATGGAGACATGAGGAGCATCCGCAATCCATTTCTTTAAAAACTCTCTCCACTGTGGTTCTGTCCATGTCTCTAGTTCGTCGTATTCTTGAAGTGTGCCTAGGTCTTTTAAGGTAGAGCCATCCCTCTTCCCGAAAAGAAAGTCATTGATTACACCGTTTGCATAAAATGACAGTGAACTCTCGGCTTGAAACTTGAGCTGCCGTCGTTCCCTCTTTAAACAATCTGTAAGATACTTCATGTCAAGTGGTTTAGATGAGATATCCTTAAGGATTTCAAAGAGTCTCTTTTCCACGTGAGCAAGCTTTTCCGTTTCGACACCGGCTGGCTGGAACCAAATCACACTACTAGGTCTTGGATCTGACCAGTACCCAATTGAACTGGCGAGCTCTTCCTTCTCAACCATTATATTTTCAAGAACTGAAACAGAAGATCCTGCAAGATAGGTGAGGATAACATTGAGGGCGGCGGTAGCAACCGGGTCATTGCAATCGGGTCCAAGGAAACCAACAAGCACATCTCCTGATGATTCATCCTCTTCTGGAAATTCAACAGTTTCAATCACCGATTGTTTGAGAGCAGGAGGTTGCGGAGATTCTACCCATGGTCTCCTAAATGGCGCATCTGGTTTTGGCACTTCGTCTAGAATTCCATCCTCAAAATTGTCAAGGATCTCGAGCAGATTCTCCTGATCTACTTCACCCACCAACACAAGACAGAGGTTTTTAGGTTGATACATCTCTTTATGAAATGCACGAATCCTATCAGCTGTCAAAACGCGTAGTTGCTCCATCATACCTCCGGTCTCATATCTAAAGCCCACATTCTCGGGATACAGCAAGTGTCTAGCTTTTATATCCATAAGCTCCCCTCCTGTATTTTGGACGCCTTGCATTTCTGAGTACACGACGCCCGCATCATTTCCTTCGCCGTCAATGTGGTGAACCTCAGTATAGCATCCTTCATCGGTGAGCGTAGGGAGAATAACATGCTCCAAATATACCGGAAGAATTTGAGCAAACCCCTCCCATCCAGCTGTGTCAAGAGTATAGGCGGTATGATCTGTTGCTGTCCATGCATTGGTGTTGGAATATGCTCTTGTTGCGAGTTTGTCAAGGAGTCCTTTGTACCGGTAACTTTTTGAACCCATAAAGACGAGATGCTCAAGAGTATGTGGAGATCCGGAGTCATCAAAGATTTCAGTTGCCAAAGTGAAATATCCATTTACTTTAGGTCCCTTTTGGTTGACAACCACAACATGCATGCCAGTCCGTTCTGAGACATATTGGGATATATTTACTGGCGCATAGTCAACCGCAAATTTCTGAATCGTACGAAAATATGTCTTTCGGGTTTGCGCAGGCATCTTAAAGCTCCCAATAGTGAACTGATCAAGATGTGTTAAACGTAGAGCCCTAAATAAACTTTAGTATGGCTTTGCAAAAAGAAGCTGCATCACTGAATGTTGATAAAAACTCGAAATGAGACATAAATAAGCGGAATGAATTAAAGGCGGTCACAAGCCTGGACTAAATAGCTCTTTTCGCCAGAAAGCAGCTCTAAATGCGAAAACATTCTAAAGNTGTNTGTGATATGACTGCCTTTAAGCCCGAACGCCATAGGGTTATGATATGATAGCGTAATGGATTCCAGTTGACAAGAGAAGTTGCACAAAACATCAGAACAATATGGAATATAAAGCATAGCATCATACCAGGAAGATTCTTTAAAATGGTATATCAAGGCTACAAGAAGGGGTAATATCAACCCATAAAACAACAATTTACCCCGCGTCCAGTACCCCGCCATAGATTTCAAAGAGCTTGAACGAGAGTAGCGTGCATTCCTGGGGTATAAGAGCAAGAGAAGGAGATGGGAGATTGCTTGTTGAATTTGCGTGACACAGAAAATCAGAAAAAATTAAAGTAGTCTCACCCAAAGTTGCTCGCTTTGAAATACGCTGTAGGCTGATGCCTTGCAGCTTCAAAGATTTTGTGGGATAAAGAAGCGGCAGCCTAAAACACGGAACTGAAATTGTCTGAAGTAGGGTAATTCAATGCGAAGAAATATCCGAGATAAGTATACAGCTGTGCGCCTATTTAAATGCTTTAAGAGACAAAGCAAACCAGCTTTTCTTTGTGTTCACAGAACAATGCTAGCAGTAACTAGGATATTCTCCATTCTGATTGGATTGCAGAACCTCAATCCCATCAGGCCGAAAATCTAATGCCTTTGATATGAGGCAAAAATAGTTAATTACACGGCCAGAAGGCCGAGATGGGCTAACAGATAACTGGACTGTTAAAAAAAGCATAGATCTAAAATTTTTGATCAGATACGGAGTTAATAAGTTTTGTTATTTTCAATACTCGGGAAATTGTCCCTGGCAAGACTTATTTGAGATATAGCTTCTCAAAGACACCATGACGTGCGGCTACCCCATACCGAGCATTCACCGCGCTTATTACGCTTAAATTCGAAGCTGCCAAATGTTCCAAACAAGTTCCCAAGCTTGCTCAGTTCCTCCAGCATTTGCCGTAGGACCACTGGATTGATTTGAAAGTAACCTTGGCACTCGATGATCGATAAATACACCACCCATGATATGTGTTTGACGGAAATTCTGTGAAAGTTGTATTTGTTCCGGTGCCCATGGCTTCTGTCGGGGCACAAAACCAGCTTGGCCGGACTCTACTTGAGTTCTCCCGCAATGGCCTCTTTCCCGACGACGAAAGTATATCTGCAGCGTATGTAGAAGGATCTGCACTCCCTGGAGCACTGGAAGTATTAACCGCTGCTGAGGCGGACTTGGAGGTAGGTATTTGACTTCTTGTTTTCCCCACACAGATCAACCTATACAGCTGGGCAGCTAGAGAAGCTTTCCCTGCTATGCAGAAGCAGAATACTAATCATTAGTTAATTACAGAGAGAGATCCGCGAGCTAAGCCGTGAAGCTGCACCCGATGTCGACAGCTGGATCGAGAATGCCAAATCCATTCAAGATGACATTGACAAGTCGAGACGGCTTGCCAGCGAAATCGTTCGACAAGCGGAGGCAGATGAGGAGAATCTGGAGGCAATACGTGAGCGAGAGAAATATGTCGAGTTTTTGACCAAGGAGACATTATTCAACAGTCAATTACATGAGACTCTTGAAGCGTTGAGGGCAGCAAATGATGCTTTCGATAATGTCCAACAGCTTTCTTACGAAAACAAAGTCATAGATGCGCTTCATTTGCTCCAGGGTAAGATTGCAAGAAGAAACAATAGATTGGCCGTTACTGACCATTGCAGAAGCTTGGAAAAACGCCGAGAACTTGCCATTAGACAAGACAACTCGTGCAGTAAGGTTGCTTGATGCGAGATATTCGCAGCTTAGGGATTCGCTTCAAGAACAATTATTAACCGTCTGGAATTCCTTGGTCAGCATTGATGAGGAGCAAAAGGTGTTTACGATTACGCAAGCAGTCGAAGGCAAGTATGGGTTCTCTTCTTGCGTGGCAGGTCACTGACGCGTTCTAAGGAGGTGAAACAGATATGGAGCAAGCTGTGGTAGGGTTAATCTCCCATTCACAGCTAGATAGTGCTGCAAAAGAGCTCTGGGGGAAATTAGATAAGCTCGTGGTGCAGCCTCGAACTGAGCTCAGTCAAGGGCAACTATCCTCGATACAGGTCCAAGAGGTGAGCATATTCAATTCACCAGCAGGCTCAAAATTAACTTCGCTCTTCAAGAACACAATTAGGGTCGTCGGGATGCAAACAGATTACTCTATCAAACAGCTATTGGTCGATCTAGAGCATATTATTCGACTCCTTGCTGCTAGCCTACCATTTGACTTCGCAAAGGCATTGTCAGCTACTATGATGCCAACTCTCTCCTCTCGTATTAAAGAACTTTGGCTAGATCCTGCCGTACCAACCTCATTGGATGATATGACAGAGTATCAACAAACATTAGCGCATGTTAATACTTTTGCTGCTACTCTGACTGAGTTAAAATGGTCAGGAGCGGATGTTTTCCAAGACTGGGTCTCGAATGCTCCTAGAATATGGCTCACAAATCGGAGAGAGAGAGAGTTAGATTGGATCCGACATCAGCTCTCATTAGGTAAGCACGCTCATGCTTCTCGTATTTTGGACTCTTACTCTCGTTTACTGGTCAGGCGACTGGCAATTAGCTCTGAAGCTAACACATCAAACCGACAGGAATTGGCAATGTCAGCAAAGTAGATCGTGTTGAGAAGCGGGTTGTCTCTGAACATGAAGGAGACAATCTTATCTCCAATGAAAACGGTGCCACTGCCGCAAATCAAGACAACTGGGATGAAGCTTGGGGCAGCGATGAAGATGTAGAGCCTGCCTCAGAAGAAACAGGCAACGCAGCTAGTACAGACATCGAAAACGCATCTGAGGCGAATGCTGGTGTGCAAGACGAGGATATTGATGAAGCTGACGCCTGGGGCTGGGGAGATGAGGGAGATGAGGATACCGCTGAACCGCAACCTGAGCCCGAGGCTAAACCTGCCATTACCAATGTCGCTAAATCGAGCGCCGAATCACATCTTCCGCGATCGAAACCAGCTCATAATCGAGAGATTACTTTGACAGAGTCATATACTATATCATCCATGCCAGGCCCGGTATTTCAAACTGTTACTTCCATTCTCAAAGATGCCTCCAGGTTAAAATCGAATGGGTATGTTGTATTCACTATCTACCTCTTTCCAAATGCTTACCGCAGAAATTTTAGAAACGAGAATAATCCCGTGGCTCCTGCAGCTGTCGGGCTTTTCAATCTCCCAGTCCTTATTCTGGCTATGTATCGGGCGGTCTCCCCATATTATTACAACCGTGACCAATGCGGAAATATGTAAGTGTGACGGTTCCGAGGTAGCATCAAGGCAAAATACTGACGGCGTATTAGGTATCTCTATAACGATGCCACTTGGCTCTCTGATAAGCTCAAAGAATATAGCGAAGCCATGGCAGAAAATGAAACTATCCGCTCTGGTGTTACCAAATTGTCAGCAGATATCAAGGCTCTAGAGAGCTTTGGTAAAAGAGCATATACGAATGAGCTGAACATTCAAAGAACCGTACTAAAGGATCTTCTTGGAGGTTGTATATGTTTCCGAATGTGAGAATGCAGGTTACTGACGCGTTGCAGGGGCACAAAACTTCTTGCAGCAAGATGGTCTATCCCCGGATGATCTCCAAAGCGGTGTAGACTCTGTTACAGAACACATCAGACGGCTTGCCGATCTCTGGAAACCTATTGTTTCTAAATCTGCGTGGGCTAGCTCAATTGGTGCCCTCCTGAACACGGCCGCTACAAAGATCATTCTAGATATCTTTGAGCTTTCAGATCTCAGCGGTGACCAAGCTTACCGCACTGCTCAACTAATCTCCCGGATCACTGAGTTGGATGCTCTCTTCCTTCCTGAGAACAAGGACGACCCGCAGATCCCCACAACGTCTCAATATGCTGACAAATGGCTCAAGCTGCACTTCCTCAACGAAGTCCTGCAGAGCAATTTGAAGGATATCCACTTCCTGTGGTTCGAGAGTGATCTTAGCCTATACTTTACGGTGGAGGAGGTTGTGGACCTTATCAATCTTAGCTTCGAGAACAATGCGACTGTGAGGGATACAATTCGGCAGATCAGGGAAAACCCGGCACCCAAGGGCGTTACGGCAGAATAAGCTGCTCTTGATACCAGTTTCAGCTATTCATGTTGGATTATATGATACCCTAGATGTCTTTTAAGGCCAAATTTAGTTAGCATCAGCGCATATTGATGACCCAGTTTGAATGTTGAAGTTACTATTCTGATTTCGGGAGGACGATATATCAACCCTAGATATGCTAGAGCCGCGACGACCAAGGCCCTCATTTCTGTCTTAAGTAGGCTGGATCGCAGGCTCGAAATAAGAGCTATGGTTACAGTAATACCCGTGTCTACGGTTCTGGCTTTCTTAGCTGCTTCGAAGTCCTGAGTCTATCCCTCCAAAAACACCAGTAACAGTATGGAATCCCGGTTCCCCCGTTCTCATCCCATCATGAGAGTTTATTATTAATGGACGTTGCCATTTCCAGACATCACATCCTTAATAAACTAGTGCTGTAGATCCCTCTAGGAATACAAGGAGGTAAAGACTTCGCGGCCTCAAAGCATTGCCAGCGCCATCGTCTGAGATGGTCATCTTCCTGATTCGACGGTTCATAATATGCTCTAAGTCTGCCCTTCTCCCACTCATCGTCTGTAATCACGGTGCCTATCCCTGTCTCGATAGTTGTTGCGATCTCGTTCTCTTTCTCTCGACCTGTCTCTCTCCCGGCGATAGCTCTCGCCATGTCTTTCATCTCTCCTTGCCCTTTCCCGCTCCTTCTCGCTCTTGTATTCACTTGCCTTCGGCCTCCTGTCACCACTGCCGTACCTTGTACTCTCCGACCCTTTTAATCTCTTGGTATCACTCTTTTGCACCCACGCTCCAAGCTCCTCGGCATCTTTTAAGTGTGAAGCACCCAGACCTAACAAATTTTGCCTTCGCTTGACTTCCCTCGGGCCTGAAATCTTCTCTCCCTTCCAACCCATTCCCCGTAACAACGCGGCTCCAAACTCCTCAACCGGCACCCGTTCGTAATCTTCCAACGTGGAAACATCCGGTGCTTCCTGGATGNGCGCGCCGATATGCATCGGTTTCGCTAATGGGTGCTTGAAACTGCGCTCCCTCTCCGGACTCCTCCTCCGAAGTCACCGGAATGATCAGGTCGGGGCCTTTCTTCTTCGACTGAGTTCCCATGAGAGCTTCCAGAGCCAACTCGTCATCAGTTTTGGGCCTAGGCGGTGACTGGGCCACGTCGTCTATAGTGGCGCTTGGATCAACTCCATTGCTCCCCCCAACCTCAGCAGACTGTGTCGTGATCTCGGTTTTGGTCTCAGTTTTGACCTCCCCTTCGGGCTTCTCTTCTACAACGGTCTTCTTCTCCTTGATGTTCAAACCCCACTTTGGCCCTTCACCGCCGTTTACCACATCAACGCCGTCAATTTTCGCATTTCCTCCTCCCTGAGCAGCAGCAGCAGCAGCAGCCCGTTGTGCCTGCACTTCGGGTGGCAAAAGATTCTTTCCCGCGGGCCTTCGCATCCGTATCTCAGCTCGCCAGTCCCGGTTGCCCTGCCTCTCAATAACAAGTGGCTCCTTCTTTGCTCTCCTATCCTCATGCTTCGTGGCGCTCCCGTCGGCGAACCCAGTTACAAGCTCGTGGCGACCGTGGTGGCCATCAATGTCCTCCTCATCGTCGTCGTGATTGCCATGATGGAAAGCGTTATTCCGAGGCCGCTTGCCAAGAACTGGAGTTGGTCCTCTAGATTGCTTGAGCTGGATACTGGATTTTGTAGTGCTAGAGCTAGGTGATGCTGAGGTGGAGGCGGTGGACTTGGAGGAGAGCGAGAAGCCCTTGATGGCAATTTTGGCGGGCGCGGTACTCGATTCTGAAGGCGCCGCAGGATCTGGAGTCGAATCTGCTCCTCCAGTGGATTGAGATGGAGAGTCACGACTCGGCGGCATGTTTGCTAGACTTGTGAAATGTTGTAGGGATATGAAATCCGAATCGCGACACAGACTCCAATATCTTGGAGTTTCTCTAATAGTTCAGTTTAGGCCAAAACATTTCGTCAGTGGTCATGTTTGCTGTGTTTGCTTACAGCGAGTCTTACATAATCATGACTCTAATAGTTAAGTCACGTGCCAACGCTGCTCAAAGTTTAAGCCATGGTTTTACCAATGTGTTTGAACAGTCTGTAGAGGAAGATAGGTTAGAATTTACTTGAGCGAATATGATACCAATTCGACAAATGGCATATTTGTCAAGGGCTTGGGTGCCGTAAAATGTGCACCTTCATATGCCTTTCGTGCTCCTAAGACTTGGGATCCTCCAATTCCCTCCTGGTTAAACCCTATAGCATACGAAATGAGAACCACACATTCAAGGATGAATAATTAAATTTGATACATTATATCTGCAAGCATTAGGGCAAGCAAGGGTAAAGCACATACATTCGTGCCGTTGAAGGGAGGTATTGCAGGAGCCCACGCGCACCACCGAACAAGATCTGACCTCCTATCCCAGATCAATCGCATTGCCTCAGTTCCCCTAATCTTATGTTTATTCCATAAAACTCAGCCACTAGCATTTCCCGAAAACATAGCTAGCTGGCCGACCGATAGAATCACATATTTGAAAAGAAAAACAGGAAAATAAGCCCCTCCTTGGCTCTACTTTTTCTAGTAACACATTATACATATGAGTTCTTAGCGACAGAAAAGAAAAACATCCAAATCTTCATTTGGCCATTTTGCTTGAACTCATTTATTCCCACTGGAGTGAAGAAGCCGCCAACTCCTAGTCCGCCAAATAAAACTCCAAAATATCATTGACTCGCACACTCTCCCACCTCTCCTGGATCTTCCCATGCACATCAATTATTTCCCACTTCCTGCACTTGAGCTTCTTGGTGTCTGTTGTGCTTGGACCTGTCCCTGAACTTGGCTCTGGTTCATGACAGGACTTTGACTCGAGCCATGGCTTGGTACTGTCCCTGCCACAGGGCTTTGGCTTTGCACTCGGTTTTGTGTCTGCAGTTGCCCCAGCGCCTGTCCCATATTCGGGGCTCCATTTCCGTTAGCTGCATTCGCATTGGCACTCGCTGCATTAATAACAGCAAGCTGTTGTTTTGCCTGCTGTGCCTGTAACATATGCGCATAAGCCTGGGGAGTCGGCCCAGGAGCACCTTCTCCACCGCTTAGAACCCTCGCGTGAGCCTGGACCTGAGCATGATTTGAATCAGGCATTGCTCCAGCAGCAGCATTCATAGCAGATTGGGTCAGTATAGCACGCTGATGCTGCTGTTGCTGTTGCTGTTGCTGCTGCTGTTGTGGCTGCTGCTGTTGTGGCTGCTGCTGTTGTTGTGATTGATGCTGCTGCTGTAGCAAAGTCTGCTGGAACAGCTGTTGCACTCTCTGCTGGAATTCTGGCTGAGTAGCATTGGGGTGCTGTTGCCTGACTGTAGCTTCGATGCGCTGAATAATAGCATTTGCCTGTGCCTGCATTTGCTGCTGGCTGGAGGGTGGCCGTGGTGAAGCAGACACTCCGGGCGTCGAAGCATTCAACCCGTTCTGGGAGGGCGAGCCAACACCATTAGGAACATTGGGATTGTAATGAGGCATCATGTTTTGTGGAAAGCTTCCTCCTTGTGGCAATACACCTAAGCGCATATTCTGCGGTGAGTTATGCATTGGACCAGCTTGTCGCTGTTGGTTCTGCAAGACTTGCGCTCGCTGTTGTTCAGTGATGCGATGAACTTGATTAACCAAGCCGAGATCGACTTTAGGATTCGGGACCGGAAGGCGTCCTGGCATTCCAGCCATTTGCTGTGGAATACCATTCATTTGCATTTGAGGAACTTGGAGAGCAGGGTTCATCGGAACTTGTCCAGCCATTGGCATCCCCGGATGAGGACGATTCTGTCCAGGTACAGCAAGATTCTGTCCTGGGGTTTGCTGGCCATTTGGACCCATGGCATTGGCAGGAAGGGGACCACGTTGTTGTGGTACGCCATTCGGCATACCGGGTTGCTGTAGATTCTGACCATTATTCTTTGCTTGAAGCATCGCGTTCTAAGAGACAATTCGTTAGCATTTCTGTGGATAAAACAGATTATGTATTATCCTTAAACCATACCCTTTTTTGTAGTTCCTGTCGCTGCTGGAACTCAATCATGCGTTGCTTCAACTGGACTTCTTGGTCATGCTTCAGCTTGCTGAAATCCTGCGGAGTGTGCGCTGGAGCTCTTGGAGCTCGGGCTTGAGGAGCCTCATTAGCCTTGCGCATGGCAGCCAGTCCGGCAGCATGCTGCTGCTTCTGAATATTGGTCTCCCTTTTCTTTGCCAATTTCCTCATAGCATCAACCAATGTAACATGTCTGTTATTCCTCTTTCGATCGACCCTGTAACTGATGGTGCTGCGCCGTCTATTCAACTGTTGAATCTGTCCATTGGCAGTTGGCTGTGGAGGTGCTTGTGCAGCTTGAGCTGCTACGTTCCGTTGAGCTGTCTCGAGACGGTTATTATATGCTCGGAAATAATGTGTCTTCTGCATGTCAGCAGGTAATCCTTCAAGGTGGATCCACCGTTCAAAGCATTCCCATGGCGTCCGGCGATCCATTCCAGAGGAGAACATGGATTTACTAGACATAATGCTTGATATGAGCGACCAGTTGTAGGAGTAATCCCTGACGAGGCTTCTCAATTCATCATCACACGCCCAAGTCCATTGTGACGCCGTCCGGCACTCGAAGAAGCTCTGAAGCGGCATGGGGAACTCAGATGGTGGGCGGAACTGGTGGCCAGCATGGATGCGATCCCGAATATGCTTGTTCTCTGGGTTGAATAGAGCGACTTCAGTTGTCTCGGGAGGAAGTGTAACACGTTTAGGGCCTTGGTCACCGAAAACAACATGGTCATCGTCATCATCATCCTCGCCCTCGTAATCATATCTGCTCCGCTTCCGTGGCGGCAATTCCGTCTTGAGCTCCATACGGCCCTCCACATACCTACTGAGTGGCAAGGCAGACCGTCTCCAGAAACGATCCGGGTCAATTTCTGACGTAGGAAGCTCTGACATTGGTACCGTCAAAGGTGATCCATACATAGGGAGCTCATCTAACAGCTTATCCGTCATCGGACTTCTTCGGAGGCCAAATACGACATCGTTATCTTGCAGTCCGAATATCGCAGTTGGCGATACAGTATCAAAAAGATTAATTTGATTTTGCTCGTCCTCAAAGTCTTCTGGGAGCGAATCGGCCTCAGTAGAGGGGAAGAAGTCTGGAACTGGCTCTGTGTCTTGACTAGGAGCATCATCCATGTTGACATCCTCGGTGGTAGTTAGTGCTTCAGGCTTGGGAGGCGGCTTAGCTTTGACCTGGAGCAGACTGATTTGTTCCTGTATATCAAGAAGTTCATCTTGCGAAAGTTCCTCGCTATTGTGAAGTCTGCCCTTGAGGTCCACTAATTCGGCACAGTAATATGCCAAGTTCTTAGCAGCTGTCATCTTCCATTTCCGCTCTTCTCTAAAATCCGTTCGCATCCACTTCATCTCCTTCAGAAGTAGATCCCAATGCGTCGTGGGACGGTTTGGTTCTGGTGCACGTTTTGGTTGGCGTAGCGACCACTTGTTAGATGACTGAAGATTATATATTCTCTTCAAAACTTTGGCTGTCTGGTTGTCGTGGATTGGGACATAAGCATTGGCTGTAGTGATCGTCTTATGGGCGGATTGTAACAGTGCATCTAAAGACTGGTTACCTCTTGTAGCACCGGATGCCATGGCATAAAACAGAGGAGTAAAATAATCCTCGACCTCTTTCGCGCCAGCTTTAGAACCCGATGGGACCAAGGCATTTGATGGATGTTTGGCAAAGACGACAGTGGACAACTTTCGGCGGTCCTTATCCTTAGCACGTTCAGCCAGGGACCGAATCCGAGGCGCACAAGGCTGCGAGGGAGTACTACGGTATGATGATTCAGGAGTTTCCAAGGCCGATGCAGCCTTTTCTGCCGCTTTCTGCTCCACATTCGAAGGGTTGGGCTGGGGTATCTCGCCGAGTACTTCCGGAACAGGCTCCTCTTTCGTAACTCCAGAGGAGACTCCAGTGGTTGGTTTATCAGCAGCTGGAATGGGTTCAGCGGATGGTTGTCCAGCTTCAACAACTGTCGAGGGTATCTCCTTAGAAGTTTCGTCAGTTTTTGCAAGATGCTCTCCGCTAGGTGGTTGTTTATCAGGTTGTGCTGGTGGGATCTCAGCCTCAGGCTTCGACTCAGATGAAGCGCTGACAGTCGAGGGCTTGTCAACGTCCATCGGCTCAGGAGGACTTGTCGCCTGATCTTCGGCCTCTGAATCCGGAACCTCAGTCCTCGACGGCTCTTTAGGAACCACTTCAGGAGCATCTTGCATTGATACATCCTCAGGATTAGGGACACCGACCACCTCATCTTCGTCTTCGACAGTATCCTGGACCACTTCGCTCGCTTCTTCCGTGAGTTTTTGTAATTCTTCCTGGCTTTCCTTCACACTGCCCTGTTCTTCTTCCGGTTGCACACCTTCCTCCTCCTTCCTGTCCGCATCCCATTCGCCATCCTCGACCGGACGGTCCCTCTGTGCAGCAGCTTCAGCAGCCCGTTGCTCTTCACGTAACTGAGCCTCTGCAGAAGTCGGGCTGCTGCCGAGGATGTCCCCACGAGATACCTCTATCTGCGCCTTAAGGATCTTATCATGTTCCTCCTTCTCCCTAATATCTTCGGGGGACTCTCTTAACGCGGGAGGGGTCTGCGGTTCGTCGTCCTTCTCTAGTCTATCATGATCAAATCGAGAGCTTTCATTATCGGGACTGGTATCGGTGGATGCTTCGTGCATAGCAGGTGTGGTAGCCGAGTGAGCGTCGACAGTAGATTCGGGGGATGATACGGGTTCTCCATCTTGTGGAGGGTTAATCGTAAGACGAGCAGCATGATCTTTCTTGTCCAGTGCAGCTTGAGCCTCTTCCCGGAGTCGTTCCTCTTGGACGGCTTTTGGAGGTAGATGCGCAGTGATTGCCTTGTGAGGAACATCATGCGAACCTAAGCCTTCGACCAAGAATGGCTGGCGAAGGTTGGCGGCATCCTCAGCAGTGACGGGCATTACCTTGAGCGGATCGACGCCAGGACTTCCAGGTGGACTCTCTACAACATTCTTCGTTCTCTCTACTTCTAGCTCACCAGATAGTACGGGTTCGTCAGAGGGTTCGGGGAGTGGCTTTTCGGCATCGAGAATCGTTCCGTCAACAACCTCATCCAATACTTTCGCGGGTTCGGGAGGTGCATCGGTCTGTGAGCCAGTCGACTGCGATCGTTGCATGGGAGGAGCATCTCCAGTTGCTATGTCCTTGGCCCCGTTAATAGCTGGCGCCTCGCTGCCGATATCTTCCCTGGGAGTGGACACAGCACTCTTCTTCGATCCATCCCGTAAGTTCTTGGTAGATTTGCGTGACGCATCGGTGGTTCGTGATTCGGCAGCAGGCGCCGGCTTCGAGGATCTTAACTTCAATGTGTCGGATCTTAGTTGGCGGCGCGGAGGGAGGTTTGCTTCGTCAAAGTGTCGGTTTCTAAATAATGGACCATCAGTCTATGTTTCTCCTCCATCTTCCCTGTCCTAAAATCCCCGTGCAGCAAAACATGATAACAATCCAAACTTGTTCACGCAGGTAGGTGCCACGTACTGTAATATGTCGCACACATCGAGAAAGTGTGCTTCGGCCGCACTGGTTGGGGGCGCGTCGACATCCAAATAGGTGATCTGGGGAAGCGGGCCTTCAGTGTCGCAAACGGCGAAGAACTCGCGCAACTTCCTTTTACGCGACGCAACAATTCCACTACCCATGGTCAGCGATTTAATTTTGATGCATCTCGATGAACAAATGCACGCGCTTGATGGGCAAGGTGGTAAGGGAAAATTATTTCGTACCTGCGCTCGGCGCGTTTGGATTGCAAAAGGAGAGAGCGGTCGGCGGGTCCAACCTCACTCATAATACGTGCGATCGCGACATCCGTTTCGAATCAACGAAAACGGATGCCGGGGACGATCTTAATGGGATCGTGGGAGATGGGATCCGGGGAGATTTTGATGCACAGACGTGGTGGTGAGGCGCTGGTGATCAATTTCGTTCTGTCGTCGTGCTCTGTTTTGCCTCTTTCGTCTTTTTTCGTGGTGCAGCTTTGGCGAGTTAGTGCTTGTGTTCACGGAGCAGAGCGCTGTGCTGAGATTACTTGCCCGAATTTACAGGCCTGAATTTAGCGGTGATCGCTTTCGGTTGGCACGCTTTGGACGCTGGAAGTCGCTGCCTCAGGGCCACTGTGGTTCAGCATCCGTACTCGTACGCGGGAATCTGAGAAAAACCAAAAAAATTGTGCTGCCAAAATAATAGGAGGCATCACGTGCAATACAGGACACCTTGCATCGCCTTAATCATGCGTTGCAATAACACCCTTGGATCAGCACAAAATAGCTGTGCTCATGAGTTTACTTTCGTATTCTGTTTAATTCCTTTTGCTTGAACATTTTTCCACAATTGTGTTAAAGGATCGCTCAATAATGGATGAATCTCCGGAGAAAACGATCCGACCAGGCTCTCTACATGCGGCTGCTCTCTTACGCTGTTCCATGGGCTCACGGCTGGGCTGATAAAGAGCGAATGCATGCATGGCTCGTGCAGCAGGTGTGCCTTGCCTGCCACCAATGACAAGACATCGCGCGCGTTGCTACTGAGTGTAGGGCAAACAAAAGAAAGGCTTCTACCAACTGATACGGAAAAAGCAGGCGAGTGGCTCTTATCAATCCAACTCGATGGCCTGACCCTTCTTTTTCGCAATGAAACACTAATTGCCTACAGCGCATACTCATATTTTGTTACCTACTTTTCCCGTCGAAGTTGCAATCTGGAAACTTCATCCAGAAATCCTGACCGCGCTCCGTTTACAGGGCAAGTAATAATAATAACTTGGCTTTTGCCATCCTCTAGGGTACCCACAGCCACATTCTCAAGCCTTCTACGGTGTACCATTTCAGCATTATTGTACTACAGTAATAGTCATCTTAGTCCAAATGAATCTATCCATGGGCTTACTCCATTCAAAGACTCATCCCCGTGTATTTCCAACAGCCCTGGCGGCAGGGTAGAGAGCTGCAGTCCTGTATATTATCGCGATCCTTTGATCGCGCATTACGTCATTGAAGAACAATAGATCGATCGCACGACATCATCAATTCATTTATTTAGGCTGGATCATAGCGATACAATTTCCATTCTTATCCCACCCGATTGAATCCCAGGCAGTGACATGCCGCAATGCCCGCAAACAGAATGCAACACCGATAATCTTTCCTTATCGGATATCTTTATCGTCTTATCTTCCCTCGGTCGTCATCTATCCTTGATGACCTCCTGTTTCCCTGGCTCTTTCTCAAAGAATCCCCGTCTTTACGTCTATTAATATTTAAAGCTAGCATTCGCCCAATGTTCCCAAAGCACACGCAACTGCAAAATAGCACGCTAATAATCCAAATGGCAACCTCGACACGCTCGACGTCGACGTAGTCGCTCAGCGCGGCTCCCAAGGTCGATAAGTCACGGATACTGTACAAAAGGGTGGCAGAGGAATTACGGATCATGCTGAAATTCCTGACAGTGGGCGCTGGGTTAGGCATCACGTCTGCGTTGATGCCGAGGAGTACCGCGGTCCCGATGGCGCCGACGATAGTGCTGAGGAAGAGACCGGGAGTAGAGCGATCGATCAGATACCACAGCACAGGGTTGACAAGGGCGAGTGTCAGAGAAGCCTGCATTGTAGAAGTCCAGGGAAGTTTACGCTGAGAAGTGGCCGCCATGTTAGTTCACTGCTCTGCACTTAGACGGGAGGAACGAGTTCAACATACAATTGCAAACGCGATCCCAACAAAAGCTCCAATACTCCTCACCACTGGTGTCCAGTCTGCACCAAAAAATCCATCATCGCCGTCCTCCTCACGGACGTCGGGTGAAGGGCTACGATCGAACCCGAGCTTCGCTTTTCTGTCTCTATCCTCGCTCGCATCGCCTTTCACGTCCTCTTCCCATATCGTATCGACCCAGGGAAGCAATGTACCCCACGCCACACCCGCAACACCCCAGAAAGTGAGATATCTCCAGTCACGAGAGGGTCTTATAATACCCTCGACATGGACTGGGGCGAGCTGCCTGTCGTCATGCAGATGTCGAACCAGCACCCCATACAGTGTACCCATGCAAAAGAGGAGGACGGTCCTCAGGAAGAGGGAAAAGGCACTCGTTCTTGCCGAAATAGGTGCGGGTTGTGGTGATGGTATAGAGAGCTTGCGATAGCTCTGCTCCAGGGCTGGAGTCTCCGCTCCTGTGCCCCAGGGTGTTGAAATCTCATCTCTATCCTCACTATAGCCGGTCGGGGAGTATATTCCTAGTAAGGTCGAGGAGGTAAGATTGAGGATGGAGTGGGTGCGGCTGACGGAAGCAGAAGGCGTCGTATCGCCGGCATCCTGGAACGACTTCGAGGAGAATGTCGGACTTGGTGGTCGCTGTAGTTTCGAATCGTGCTCAAAAGGTCGTCGGGGTACGGGTCGAATTAGTTTGGGGGCGTCGGCGGCGGCCATTTGCAGAGGTGCAGACAAACGGGATAGATGCGTCGTCGAAACTCAATGTCTGATGAGCTGTGATTTAGGTGCACATGAGGCTCGTTGTTGGGTGATGCTGATTATGCGGGGAGCTGCCACCAAGGGATCTCAGCCCCTCAGACTTAAATACTGGAGGGTGCCAGCAAGGAATGAGGTTGCTGCAGGCGTGTGGTCACGGCAGGGGGTCTCGTGAGGAGCTAGTTGCAACACGCCAAGGAACGCAAGTGCCAAAGCTTGGTTAAATGCCCGGATTAAAAGGATACCTGTAATGATGCTGAACGAGTGATGATAATGTATACCGAAGATGAGAGAAAACCAAGCCGGACCGCGCAAAGATAATGGAATAAGAAGAGCAAATTGAGGGCTTGTTGAGGCGTGGATCCAGGCAGTGAGAGGTGTAGGGGAGGGTGGGGATTGCCGACCTGGCTGCAGCAGCGCCGGGTGATTGGCCTTCGGCTGCCGTCTGACACTGGTTGTTGATTTTCACATGACGATCGCCTGAGGCTCCTTGGGTGCCAATTCTCTGCTTGTGATATCAAGGGACGCCCTATGGGCGAAGCAGGCCGGCTAGGGTGCGAACGGAAAGGTCTGCACCGCATGGAGACACCTTCTTGCCTCCCGCGCCCCAATGAGACCCAGTCTTCTCACGTACCGTACGTACAAAGCCCATCTTGGCCCCAGTGCACAAAGCAGTTGTTCCCACGGTTTCCCTCTCAAAAACTGCTCCCCTCCAACGGCCCCGATCAGTCAGCATCCGAGCTCAGAACACCTTGACTCGAGCGGCACGTGCTGTCAATCCTGCTCCACGGTGTAAGTAAGTCATGAGCGAATTTTGGACCATCGGCTGGGTGCGGGTTCGAGGACCCTATTCTTCCCCACCGCAGAGACCAGCACGACCAGGAAGGAAACGAGTCGCAAAGGAACGGGCACTATGGCTTTAGTGATGGGTCTAGACGACCCCAGATGCTCAACTGCCTCCGTCTCCACTCTTCGCTCGCTCCCTCGATGCGTGCCAGAGCGGTGCAGTACAGAGCGAATCCACCCCCAAGAGCCACATTAGGGATGATATCATGGCGACTTATGACGCAGCGCTCACCAGATTCCCAGCACACACGCAATCCAGATTACATCGAAACCCCACAGTAGTCACTTCGTAATCGAATTCTTATTCTTGGTTAGTAAGACGTATCTTTTATAAATATCTTGAATTTTAAAAATAAATCGTGTTTCCATCAATATATATAATATATATTAACGTTGGGTTAAAAATCGAAGAGCTATAGTACGACTCTCCATAGATCACATTTTTTTGACCTGAGAAATTCCCAAAAATGGCCGACACCACCGACAAGACCAACGTAGCGGACCAGAAGAGCCAGAACAAGCCTCTGGCTGAGGAGCAGACGAAGAAGCCAACTGAAGGCGTAGGTTCTCTCCCTTTTCGTGTTTCTCTCGTCTCGATCTGATCGATTAATTGATTGAATCCATTGAATCAATACCACCGAAAGTTTCCTCTTTGTTTCTTCTTGTTCAATAATTGATTATTCTTACATCCGTGTTTCTTGCTTTCCGTTTTTCTTGCTTTCCGTTTTTCTAACAAACCTACAGCAAGGAGACTACAAAGACCCAACCGAAAGCGGCGCCGCACTCGCTGCATCCGAACCTGACTTCATGAAGACCGCGCCCGGAAACCCACCCAAAGTGGCATCGCAACTAGTGGATGAGTACGTCCTTCTTTCTTTTTCACCCTTCTTCCCCATTCCCGCCTTTTTGAGAGAGATTGATTTTGGATTGGAATACTAATGTGGCTGTGATAGGGTGCGCCAGCACTGGGCACCGAAATGAAGCTTTAGATTACAAATAGAATAGGAGGAGGGAGTTGGTCAACTCCACAGCGTCTGTGTAATATTAGTATTTTTACGATAGAGAGTCTACGATGGTGACGAGGAGGTGATGGTACGGAAATGGAATGGACGTCAAAAGTGGGAACCATATAAATTCCGTACAGAGCTTTGAAGCGTATTACTTAGCAACAGAGCTCATCACTGCATATATATACATACATGATCATTCCTATCATGGCATTCTTCACAGTGAGCTCCGTGAGAAAAGACTCATTACCAGTTAAAACCAGGGTATCATCATTCACTATCTGAGTCACCACTATCATCCTCATCTTCTTCATCTAGATCCTCGTCTTCCTTATCATCCTCCTCCGCGTCCTCGTCATCCTCGGCGCCTTCAGCGCGAGGAATCATGACAAACGCAGCCAAACACGTAATGCGATTACCCGTCTCGTAATTCCCAATTAAAGTTCCAATCTGCTTCGGTTTGCCGTCTTCCAACGGTTTGATGTCCTTTCCTGGAGGTAGCTTCCATACTTTGACCGCCCCGTCGCTAGCTCCAGTCACAACAAACTGCTGTTTCGAAGCTCCCTTTCCATTGGTCAGAAGCACGAAATCTTTTACTCGTGTTGTCGACCCAGCTTCTTTGCCTCCAAGCTGTGCTACCAATTTCGCCGAGGGTTGTTGTTGTTCCTTCCCTGCCTCAACTTTCGGCGGTTCTAGATCCTCGGTTTTGGTGGAATAAAACAACACTCTTCCATCCTCCGTGCTGACGGCTAAAAGCTGTGCGTCATCCTCATCTTTCTCTCCAACGCTGACGTAGCTCATTTGATGTATCTTCATCATTCTCGGACCCTGGCTCAAAACGACTTTGCATCTTGGCTTGCAATCCATGCCATACACCAATGCACCCTTTTCAAATCCAACACAGAACTCTTCGCCTGCGTCTGAGTTGCCCCATGCGACCTTTCTTCCTTCGCCGCTCGAGAATCGGCCCTCTCCAACTTCATTGAGCATCTGCCGTTCAAAATTTAATACTCCGGCCTTCTTTCCAGTGACCAAATTCCACAGCCGCATGCTCTTCTCTCCCTTTCCTACGCTGATCATGAGCTTCATGCTTGGGTGGATGGCGAATGCATTCACACCGCTGGGGGTCCCACCGAGGGGAGCAGTGTCTCCCGTCGGTCTGCCTACGGGTTTGGGAATAGGTGCCTTAATCGTGCTGAGTAGAGACCAATCCCTCGTCCTGGTTACCGCTATAGTAGAATCCTCGGCCGAACTAAGCAGCTTGCTTCGCGTAGGAAAGTGCAGAGAGGTAATCGCCGACGTATGATGCATGAGCGAACCGATTTCGCGGTTTTGGGGGTCTTCAACTATGGCCCGGGAAGTGAGTGATGGAATTACGGGGACAGTGATGCGTCGTGGTGGGTGTGCAGAGAGCTGGTAAAGATTTATTCTCTCGTCGGTGCTACCGGTTGCGAGAATAATCTTCTGTGTCTGCTTAGGGACGGGAGCGGACGGAGGAGAAAGGGCGAGGGCACGAATAGCAGAAGTATGGGCGTTGAAGAGGAATGTGTCGGCGAATTGAACATCTTGATTGTTGGGTGGTGGTGGGATTGTAACTGTTATGCCATGGAGAATTCGGTCGTAAGAGCCTGCGACTATCTGGATGGAAGTAGATCCAGCAGCTGCAGAAACGGTCTGCGATTCGGGGACCTCAGGTTTTAACTTTTTGGTCGTTGCGTCTTGTGGATTAGCAGATTCGCCATTTTGATTACGCTTTCTCTTGGCCATGATTGTTGTGGTCGTGGGAGGAATTGTGGTTGGAATTTCTCGGTATTTGGAGCTTGGAATACCCGCTTCTCAAAAATTTCGAGAATGGTAGATAAATTTTGGCAGGGATGTTTTGCCTAGCGCCCAGTTACGTCAAGGATGCACGTGATTAGGCTTTTTATGCAACACCTCTTTCCAACATCCTGTAGGAAATTATCATATGTATATAGTTAGGTCTTCCAACGAGGACGTATAATTATACGGAAATATGACTCTATTTACATATAAGTATGTATGGTGATAGCATCTAAAATTGGGAATGCTCAATCTTAGGATGGCCTACGGTGTACATTTTGGCGAATTGCCTATCTTTTCAGAAATGCAGAACGCGCAAGTCTGATCCTAGTCTTGGTCTCCTAGCAAAGCTATAGATCAAGTACAGTTTCAGCAGTAAATAATTATAAAGCCCAGATATGTAAAGTCACATTCCTAAATACTCCATTCATTTTTCACAAAAATTCGGAATATTTATTTATTTTGGAAGACATACCATTATTTTACTAAGTGCTCCACAAATATATTGATAAAACTATGCCAACTTTTAATATATTCGAAAAGCAAAGTAAGATGATAGTTCATATACGAGGGGCGGAGTGAACTATACAAAGAAAATTGATTTGGTCAGTCTAAACGGAGTTTCACCTGAAAATACATTTTCGGCTGTTAGCCATTACGTTGTACACTGACTCAGTACTCGCAGCTCGACATTACCATTTCCTTGAAGGATACAGCTATTATACATAGTATTATTACGTGTGTGACTAGAGTGCAGTTCTCATACGCAGAGATATATCTCAGTACGGCTTCTCTAAAGTAGTTTGATCAACGAAGAGTTCGCCCTAGCTGCTCCGTCGTAGTCAGCACCGCTGGACCGATCGGCCAGTGTGTAGTTTGCAAAGCATGCAAAAGCATAATTGCTCCGTTCTGTTGACTCTGCCTGGCTCTCCAAGAAGTCCGGCAGGGCACAGAGGCCGTCCACGCGGCCCGAAGTAGCAGTTCCACATGCACCACCGCGGATGGTATTGAGTGGGAGGATGCCGTTGTTCAATCGCATGCGGATGAACTTGGAGTTCGCATTGGCAGGGTCGTAGCCATATCCAGTGGGAGTATATTGAACGTGGTGGTGCTTGACCGGTGCTGGGTCTGGCACAGAGCAGCCGATGACCTCCGTCACGAGCCGAGCTCCAAAAGGAGTCATGTTAGAGAGAATAAAGCGGCGATCTGGGTTCGGCGGGTATTGCGTACGAGACGGCGGGTCCTTGAAATAATCGAAGGACATGGCTGTGAGGACTGAAACGATGATGTCGTCGTGGCTGAAATCCGCATAGAATGGCTGGCCTAGAGGGAATGTGGTGCCATTATCATCGAGAGTGCTGTTTACGGATGAGTTAGACGACGGGATGTATTGATGGGTGAGCCGGGCAAGGAGTTCTTGGACGTAGCCTATGCCTTGTGCACGTCCAACTGGGCTCCCGTAACTGTAATCGTAGTAATCTAGTGGAGGAAATTAGCTTCATGGTCTTGGCTGCGTACGGTCCCTAACAAGCTGTGATCAAAATGCAAAAGGGAGGACGTAAATATAACTCACATTCCATATCTAATGTATGCTCGAATCCAGCCCATTCATCAGCAGTGAAGAGGGAGCAAAATTCAGATTCACCAATATACGCAGTCTCATACGCACAGATACTCTGCATAGCATACGTATCGTTGGTGTTAAACTGGAAGCCCTTGGGAGCATAACTCTGAAGCCTTGCCGTAGCTGGCCCCAGATATCTCGGGAGATACGCGAATAGGTAATCATCTCCAAGGTATCCAAGGCCATCGACATCATCATTGAAGCAGCTGTCATACGCCGCCAAGGTATTGTTTTCCTTGCCACCTTCTGGAATGACGACAAGCTTGAAGGGCGCCGTGAAGCTGGTAAGAGAGCCATCTGGGATGGCATGGAAGCTGGCTCCGAAGAAACCCAAAGCCCAGCTCAGTGCGCTGTTCCAGATCCGTGACTGAGAGGTCGATCTCAGCACGATTGGGGGCCGAGCAGTGCCATTGGGGAAATTGGGATCGTACGACACTTGTGCGATGGAAGCGTTGAAGATGGTCCGGCCATATCGATTCCAGAAGGTCACCCCGGATTGAAACTCGGTCGTGGCTCCCACCCCCGTGAGCAGTCCGGTGTCCTGCAGCCGGTACGAGTAGGTGTTTAGAAATGACAATGGCCCAGTAAACAGTTCCGTCTTGCCGGCTGATGACTTGTGATTCTTAAGCTTCTGGGCGAAGAGTTGGTCAAGTCCTCCATCATCGTTCCCACTACCTTGGAAACGCTGAGCATGTCGCTGGAGCGTATGCGCACTTTCCTGCTAGTCCGTTAGGAGGACCAATCTACGAGGAGGAGAGTATGGGATGGCTTGCAATTTGACAGCCCTCAGGCAGGCCGACGTAGTCCACCCCAAAGTGGTCCTCTGGGTTGTCGTGGTATGGAGATAGCTGACCCCAGTGCTTCTGAATCTGATTGATATCAGTGAGGAGCTCGGGTGGATCCGAGAGGATCGTTTGGCTGAGCGCCGAGAGCGCCGCGGCATTAGACAAGAAGCGCATTTTGACAGAGCTTGTAGGATGGACACGAAACTGTACAGCAGTCTACAGCGACGCGGAATGCGCCATATGGGAGGGCTCTTACAGTAAAAGCTGAGAGGAAAAGAGGGGCTTCTTAAATGAAGCTCTCACGTAAGGCTGAGTTACAGGTCTCACTCTGCGGAAACGGCAGCGCAACAACAAGGTAGCAACGGGAGCTCCCCTTGCTGGAGCTGAGCCGTGCGCATCACTGTAACTGTTCCTGGGGCCACGCTTGCCAGCTAAAGCTCCCTATTCGACCACCACGCTACCCCCAGCATTTCAGCCAGCCAACCGGGATGCTTGTGTTTATTTTTATCTTCACTCTTTCAAAACAGCGGTATTGATGTGGTATCAAAAAATACATATATCATCAACAGAAGAAAAGAATCTGAATATTCGCTCACTGGAGAGTTCTGATACCGTTTTGCCTGTGTCGTAGCTGCGTGAAAGATTTGGCTGCACAGCACTGATCAAATGCCAGACTCGTCTCCTCAGCGGGACCCCCCCAGATCTGTGCGCCTCCACCAATCAAGCATATCATTCGTCATCTACATGCAATCTACTGTTAAGCCTGTGAAACTTTAAAAGTGCTACAATTTTGTACTCGATTCTCGAATTTGACACAACAAAGAGGGAGATTTTGGCTTTCATAGTAATATAATATATGTTCCACGGTATAGTATAGGTTATAATCTTAATCGTTATCGTTTAACTTGAATTTCTCCATTTTCTACATATATTCTATCCTCTTATATACAAGACCAATTCTGACCATGCTGCATGGTCCCGGTTCACAATAAAGTGATCTGCTTAATTTGGAGGGATGCACTGAGATCTTTGTCAGACAATCTTCTAGCTGCGGGGAATTGGGATCTAGATTCCTACCTGCCAATAATAATCGCTGTAGTGAGTGCAGGTATCTCCAGCAACACAAGTTCCAGAGCCGGTCCATCCGATACCACCGCTACGAATGTTAGCAAACTAAATGGACAAAAAAGTTATTATGAAGTCAAAGAGACGTCACATACCACTGTCCCCAAGCGGGAATGGTTCCGCCGCTACTCGATGTCCCAGTTGTCGTCGTAACTCGAGATGTGGTGGTGGTGGTGACCGGTTTAGTAGTAGTGCTCAGGGTAGTGTGGCTCGATGTAGTCGTGCTACTACTGCTCGAACTTGAGCCTCCTGTGATGCCAAACCAGGCAAGATCAATGGTCTCATGCACGGGTACGGTGTGGCCAACATTCACGGCAGAGTATCCGATGAGCTGCGTGCCATCACCATATACCATTTGTGTGTATCCCGACTGTGGTGTGTTGGACACATTGTGACTGAAGGGAACATTCATCACTGTGGACCATTCTAAGAGTTCTTGTCCCAAGTTGGGGTAGTATAGCGTTGTGTCTATCGTTCCGTGCCAACTACAGTGAATAAGTAGTAAGCAAACCGACTGTTACTATTAGTAGGAATGGAGTAACCTACAGGAGCATTTTTGGATAACTTCCTGTGTATCCCGGGTAATAACTGTGGACCTGGCTAGCCCATTGAGCTCCGGTTTGGATCAGGTCACCATCTGCACACTGGCTGTTCCAGGCAGGAGTAGCCATACCAGCCGTAGCACCCGCCACATAAAAGCATCCATCAGCTACCCCAGAATAGACGGAGCCTGCCTTGATGACATCTGGATAAGCGCCAGCCAGCACATTCGTCATCATTGCTCCAGAGCTGCTACCAGTGGCATAGATCCTGTTGGCATCGCCGCCGTAGTTCGCCGCGGCATACTTAGCCATATTGATAATTGTCTCGCTGTCTCCACCGCCATTGTGCGTCAGCGAGGCTGTAGACGAGACATCCCAGCAACCTCCTGAAGAAGGTGAGCTAGGGTAGACAACGATGTAGCCATAGGTGTCAGCCAATGTGGCATACTGAGTTGCTGAGAAGTATCCGGGCCCAGTGCCCGTGCAGTAATGAATGGCCAAGACGATAGGTGCGTTTGCTTGCTTATTAGCTGGAACGTAGATGTACATCTTCGCCGCCGTTGGACCCTGGGTAAATGCTGTCACTTGTTGCAGGGAAGAGCTGAGAGCATTTGCTAGCATTACATAGCCCGAGAGGGCAGCAAAGGTCAAGAAGGACCGCATGGCTGCAAAATCGATAGGAGCCCCCAATTGCGTAAACCAGATTCAAATTCAAATTGGAGATGTAAAGAGATATGAGGAATAAGTAGAAGTTATCTAGGGAGAAGAGGCCCTACCTGAGGGTGAATATCGTTGCCTTTATAGAGGTAACCATTGCCCCAGTTGTCGGGACCAATACGTAACGGGAGAAGCCATACACATCACCTAAAGAATTTGATCCTCTCGTCCGAAGGCTTTATAGAAATGGAGTCAAGCACGGGTCCATAACCAGGCAATATATCCATACAATTGCCGCGCCATGCTCCAATAGATGTATAGAATGTCCATCCAGGTCAGGGAGACAAAACAAGCTGTACACAAGAGGGAAGCCACCCGATCTCGCATTTATACAACGATGAGTGGACACATTGAAGAAAATACAACCGTTAATAAATGAAGCTACAAGCTTTAGCATTACTGGCCATTGGGAAGCGCTGGAATAAGTGATATGGCGTCCGGCAAAAAAGGAAGCATTCATTAGCATCAGCGGCAGTAAACGCCGCTGTAACGGTGTGGCTCTCTTGGGGCGGCAGCTGAGTGTGGGGTTCGTATAAGAGCCGAAGAACCGGCCCTGCCTCCCGCTCTCCAGGCTCTCGCTCTGGGGCACGATACCCGACTGGGCAGTAACACCGTGACTTGTCTCAATACCGCATACCTACGTCCAAACTAGCTTTATTCAACAAGGGCTTGAATTTAGCCAAATAAGAGGCTTGCTATAGAGCCTGAATTTGGATGGCTGTTTCTTCATACGGGCAATGGGAAACACACTGCGGGGTTGCTAAGAGATATATGGGTCGGCGATGAGCCGGAAGGCGTGGTCTGCAATAGGAAGGACAGAGCGTTTCTGAAAGTAAGGGTAGAAGTTGATAGAAAGCAATAGGCTGGGGGACATATGATTATGGTCATAAGAATATATCCTGTGAATTGGGTATATGGCATATTCTAATCCAAGTTGATTCCATAAGCCGGAGATGCCTGCATTTCTCAAACCTTTGGAAGCGTCCATATCAGCGCTCGCAGAACCTGCTGCACCCCTTTGAATCCATTTCAATCCCTTTAAATCATCATGCAGCTCTGGCACCGATCATCCTTGAAGACCCGCCATGAAATAATTGCTTGGGACAGTCTTCATCTGGTTTTCGACAGCCTCTTTGACTTTCGGCCCAAAGTCCAGAGGTGGACCAGACTGTCCGGTTAACATCGCAGTCTTTCCGGATTTATCTTCGACTAGTAGCTGCAGCATCATAGTCCGTCCACAGGCCTCAGCGAAGACTTTCATAGCATTTGCTTCTCCCGTACCTGGAGCAACAAGTTGTCAATGAATCTGCAAAGTTAAGGTTTGAAGTGATTTCAGGATAGGATGAGGCTCAAGGAGCACGAGATACTACAATGCGAAGGAGGTCTAATGACTTACCCGGTGCAGGCCGAATTTGATCGGGGTGCTTTAACGGCTTGCCATCTCTGATATTCTCATACTCGGAGACCATGTACTTTGCACGGTTGGCGAAGTCCCAGACGTGAAACAGAGTTGGAGGTGGGTTGGGTGGCTGCCACTGCTCATGCTCCTCAATCGCGCTATATACGTACAGACCAGGTTAGTTCCCCAAATCCAAACAGTTAAGCGGCCTGGTAGACGCACTCAATGATGGCCTGGAAACCAGCAAGCACATCAGCACGTTCTTTCTCGGTGGGGGGAGGCCCAGCTGGAGGCATGTTGATGGAATTGAAATTAACGTGGTGGGATGCTATTCGCTTCTAGGGCGTCAAATGACAATGGGCTACTCCTGCTGCTCTCCTGCGTGATGCTAAGTAAACTCTATCTGGGGTTGAGATACTGTAGCGTAGATAGTTCGAGCTTTATGCTTCTTGATGCTCGGATCCTAGAAGCTGGCAGAAGATACGGGGTGTTTCCAATCGACGTCACCATTGGTGGAGACAGAGGGGCATAGGCGAAACATCGACCAGGCACAAGCAAACCCCTTAAATATCAGATCACGGACCAGGCGTGCACAAGCTTCACTACGAGTGCGCGGCCGGCGATGATGCGCACACGCACCTTGACTCGAGGGGCAGGGCAGTTCAGGGCACCGTGTCCCCTCCACGGCCCCCTTCAAGCTCCGGGTCCAATCAAATGCCCCACCGGCCCTCTGAACACACAACTCAGCTCTGAAGCGAGGGGCTACGCAGGGGGGCTTGGCACATCGACATTTCGCGGTTCTCTCCTGCGTTGACCGCCTGAACTTCTCGACTTGCAGAGGGGAGATACCAGTTTCTCATCTTCTGCTCTTCTTCTAAGAGACACCGGCCCTATCCATCCTGCACTGCTCTACTCCGCTGAGGAGCTTGCAGCCATGTCTTCCAAGCAAGTCAGCACCAATGGCTCCGAGAGCGAGTTCGAGTTCATCGAGACTCCCAAAGCTGCCACGCCGACTTTTGAAAAATTCGAGGACTGCGGTGTGAAAACCACATCGGTATGTCCCAGTCTGTGCATGAGCTGCGCGAGACTTCCTCTCGTAAGATGAAGAATGGCCCTTTTTTCTAATGAGCTTCCCTGAACAGTATCCTGCTATCAAAAATGCACCCCTCCCCGCAGACGGGGCTGGAAACGACAGCTTCTCCAACGTCCTGCTTTTCTCCATTCTCTTTGTGGTCCCTGCCTATATGGCATGGAAAGTCGGTGGTGGCTTGAAGACCGCCATCTTTTTCGGCTTGTTCACCACAGTTCCCATTTTGATGGGATTCTGGACTTTGGCTTCCACGCTGGGACCTCGGAAGAACGAGAAGGCCAAGTTCCCCGGCCGTCCCGTCGAGCACTACCTGACCTTCAAAAATGAGGCTGATAAGCTCAAGTACAGCGGGAGAAACAAGATCCCTATGGAAACCTTCCATAACATGTACTTCGATGGAGAGGTTGACTTCAATGGTGACGCATTGGAAGTTCTAGAGTACAGACATGATTGGGCTAGCTTCAGATTTACTCTTAGCTTGTTCAAATATGTTCTCTTCAGCTTCGCCCCAGAGGTTATTATGCACACTCGCTCTCAAGGTATGCTCTAATCAATCCGTGTTTTACTCTTCCATCAGGTGCTCACCATACATCCGTGCAGATGAGGAGCAAGTCCGTGATCATTATGACCGCGGTGATGACTTTTATGCCTGGTTCCTTGGTCCGCGCATGATCTACACATCTGGTGTCATCTCCGATATCCACAAGGAGGAATCCCTTGAACAGCTCCAGGACAACAAGCTTGCTATTGTCTGTGAGAAGATCGACCTCAAGCCCGGAGACAGACTCTTGGATATCGGATGTGGGTGGGGAACTCTTGCAAAGTTCGCCAGTGTCAACTACGGTGCTAAAGCCACTGGTGTCACTCTTGGCCGCAATCAGACTGCGTGGGGTAACAATGGCCTCCGCAAGGCTGGCATTCCTGAAGAACAGAGCAAGATTCTCTGCATGGACTATCGTGATATTCCTATCCCTGAGGGTAACTACAACAAGATCACCTGCCTCGAGATGGCTGAGCATGTCGGTATTCGTCACCTTACCACCTTCATGAAGCAAGTCTATGACATGCTTGATGATGACGGAGTCTTCTTCCTGCAGGTTGCTGGTCTCAGAAAGGCTTGGCAATACGAGGATCTGATCTGGGGTCTCTTCATGAACAAGTATATTTTCCCCGGTGCTGACGCCTCAACTCCACTTGGTTTCTATATTAGCTGCTTGGAGGCTGCTGGTTTTGAGGTCAAGGGACTTGATACCATCGGTGTCCACTACTCTGCAACCTTGTGGAGGTGGTATAGAAACTGGATGGGTAACCGACAGAAGGTCGAGGCCAAGTATGGCAAGAGATGGTTTAGAGTAAGTCGGCTGCAGCTCTGACATGTTTCCCTCGCTAATACGTGACAACTACAGATCTGGGAATACTTCCTTGCTTATTCTACCATTGTGTCTCGTCAGGGAGGTGCTACTTGCTATCAGATCACTCTTGTCAAGAACCTTAACTCCACTCACCGTGTGGAGGGAATCGAGAGCCAGTTTGCGCTTTCCGGTGCATTGGCATCCAGCAAGGTGAAGACTGCAAAGAAGCTATAAAGGCAGGCACAAGCCAAAAGTGATGCCATGTCAAAGACTTGGCACGTAAGTGTTGTTGATGGGGATGGAATGGGACAAGACGGGTCCGCTATGTGATGAATGAGACGAGACTCGACTCTACGATGGGACGACGTTGGGGTGGACGGTTGGTGTTTTTGAACTTCTTATTGTAGAACATCCAGTCCTGAATACTGGGTTTATTAGACTGGATTATGGGAAGGGCTCTGTTTACTTCTGGGCCGCGGTATTTTTGGAATGTGATGTAGAGGTGGGCAGCTGTCAATCTAAAAGCATATGCCTACCAGGCAGCACCTAATGACAAGTTTGATGATTTTTAATACATGGGAGCGACGTTAAAGCTTCTTCTGAGAACCAGAGCGAAGATACGTTCTATGAATCCAATACCGAGACATAGAAAGAGCAAGACGAGCATCTGTTGTTGATTTTGGCGTGGTCTTTAATTCTTTTTTCTGCTGTCATTTGTGCCACAGCCGCGGGGGACTGCGGAGCCTGCATTCGGCAACTCCGCATCTGACTGGTGCAGGCATACATTATTCACCCTGCTGGTCTGAGCTTCGTCATTACGCCCCTACACGCGTGGCATCTCAACTACCAACCTTTCTTACCACCCCATTGCATTGCATCTCTTTCCATCTCCACCTGCGTTGGTTTCGGCAGCCATCATGTACTCCGGATCCAACTCGTACCTGGGCGGTAATAGTGGCCGTCCTGGTGCGCAGTATGGAGCCAATTTCCAGGGAAACCAACAACCTCAGCAACCGCTTGGTTATAATTCCCAGCCTCAAAACTTCGGAGCTGCTCCCCAGCTGCAGCCCAACTTCACTGGTTATCCTCAGCAACCTCAGCCAACTGGATTTCAACCTCAGCAGCAGCTCTCGCAACAAGGTTTCCTAGGACCACAGCCAACGGGACAATTCCCTCAAGCTCCGCAGCAGCAAAGCTTCCAGACTGGCGTACCCCCTATACCCCAGATCCCCAAGCAATTCCAGCAGCAACAGCAACAGCAACAGCAACCTCAGGGGCAGGTTCAATCGCAACTTCAACCTCCACCAGCACAAGCGCAGGCGCCACAACCCACTGGCTTTGCACAGGTTGCAGCATCTTTCCAGACCGCGGCTCCATCGACTCCGACCAAGCCGAAGGGAAGAAGACAGGGTGGCGGCGCCAAGATCCCTAATATCAGGCTGTCATTTATCACAGCATCAGATCAGGCAAAGTTTGAGACTCTGTTTAAGTCTGCCGTAGGAGATAACCAGACACTCTCTGGTGACAAGGCTCGGGACCTCTTGCTTCGATCGAAGTTGGATGGGAATACCTTGTCGCAAATATGGTAAGCTGATAAATGCCCCAAGATATTATACCGTTGGGGCTAACGTTATGGTAGGCAACTCTCCGATACCACAAAATCAGGGCAGCTGCACTTCCCAGAGTTTGCGCTTGCGATGTATCTGTGCAACCAAAAACTTATTGGGAAGCCGCTACCTCCAACACTTCCCGACAACATCAAGAATGAGGTGTCAAGCATGGTGGATATCATTAGTTTCGGCGTTGCGGATGAAGCTCCAGCTCCAGCACCTGCGAGCAATGCGCCTGACTTCAACATCAGAACCAATGCTGCTTCTCCACCTGCAATCCAGCAACCACAGCCTTTGCAATCAAACTCAGCCCTTTTGTCTGCGCAGATGACTGGATTCCCGACGCAGCAGCCTGGCTTTTTGCAAACCCAGCCAACTGGATTTCCAGGACAACAGCAAGGCCTGCAAACACAGCCAACAGGGTTCCAGAATCTGTCAAATCCTCAAGCCACTGGATACAGTGGCCCCCGGCCTCCCATGCCTCCTATGCCTACGGGTTTTAGCCAAGGTCTTTCGCCTTCCGTCACTGGTGCAGGGATGATTGCACCTTTGAATGCTCAACCGACCGGAAGACCTGGCCAGTGGGGCCTTGTGAATGCTCCAGCTAGTGGGCTACCAAATATTGATGCACTTCAAGCTCAAATGATGCCTCAGGCTGGACGTGAGCAAGGAAGTTATAGTACTGCTGGTCTGACAGGTAGTGCTGTCATTCCATGGGCTGTGACCAAGGATGAGAAAACGAGATATGATGCTCTCTTCAAAGCTTGGGATGGCTTGAATAAAGGATTCATGGGTGGTGATGTTGCTATTGAGGTGTTTGGCAAGAGTGGTCTTCCGAAGGCAGATTTGGAGCGAATCTGGACCCTTTCTGATCAGGGAAACAAAGGGAGGCTCAATATGGATGAATTTGCTATTGCAATGCATTTGATCTATAGAAAGCTAAACGGTTATCCTATCCCCGCTCAATTACCTCCTGAGCTTATTCCCCCATCCACCAGGAATTTCAATGATTCAATTGGTACTGTGAAATCATTGCTCCACCAGGAATCCGACTTCCGCAAGAATTCAGGCGCTACTCTCCTGCCACAAAAGACTGGCGTTAGTTACCTCAAGAGCCATTCCTTTAGGGGAGGAAGCCCTGCAGGCCAAGCACGAAAGGATGCAACTGTATTTAAGAACAACGATGACGAGTTCGGCTATAGATCAAGCGCCCGTCGCAGGATTGGAAATAATTCCCCCCGTCCTGACTCTCCTTCCTCCGTGAAGTCAGATGAGGAGCTGTCGCTTGATCAGCTTAGGAAAAAGATCCACGAAAAGCAGATCCTTCTTGATGCTATGGATTTCAAAGATGAGAAGGCGGCAGACCAAGATGATGCTCTCGATCGCAGAGACAGGCGTGAAGCTGAGGATCTTTATCACCGTATTCGACGTATTCAGGAAGATATCGACGCTCACCCTGATGCAGCACTCCGAAATGTCGATTCAGGTGCTGAGCGCCGTGCTCTGAAACGCCAGTTACAGGTTTTGACCGACAAGCTACCTGAAATCGCATCCCAAGTACGCAAGACTGAGCGCGCCATTGCAGATGCTAAGCTTGAACTCTTCCGCTTGAAGGATGCAAAAGCTCACCCAGGCAGTGCATCGGCTATCGTTGGCACTGGCCCAGGGGGCGCTGTAACGGAATCCGATCGTCTCAAGGCACGAGCCAAAGCTATGATGCAGCAGCGCGCTGCTGCTCTCGCAGGCAGGAAAGTCGAAACTGGTGACGAGGATTTGGATGCTCCCAGACGCTTAGAAGAGGAAAGCAACAAGATTAAAACCGAGAAAGAAAATAATGAACGTCTTGTACAGGATGTTGAAGATAGTGTCCGCGACTTCTCACGCAGCCTAGAAGACACCTTGAAGGACGGCGACGTAGACTCTTCAACCGAACATGAGAGAAGGCGTTGGGAGGATGGACTTGGCGTCGAGGATGAAGTCAAGGAGTTCATCTTTGATTTACAGAGGTCAAGCAGGGCTTCAAGAATCAGAAAGGAGGAGCGGGGAGATTCACGTGGCGCTCGTCCCACTGAATCCTCTCGAGCCCCAGCCGTGTCTCGATTTGACAGTTCCACGAGCGTTCGCAGCGAAGAATCTTCGAAACCTGCGTCTACGCCTGCCTCAACCACCCCAACAGGTGGTACTTATTCTCAATATAAGACACCCGAAGAGCGTGCTGCTTTCATCAAGCAACAAGCTGAACAGCGTATGGCTGAGCGTCTTGCTGCCCTTGGCATTAAAGCCCCGTCCAAACCTGGAGAGACTGCAGCACAGAGGCTGGAACGTGAGAAGAATGAACGGGCCGCTAAGCTCCGCGCAGCAGAAGAAGAAGATGCTAAGCGTGAAGCTGAAAGACAAGCTCGGATTGCTGAAGAACAGGGCGTACCTCCCCCAGTTCCTGCTGCGTCTCCGTCTGCAGCAGCAAAGAGGCCACCCCCACCACCATCCAGGAAAGCGGCAAAGAGTGACGCAGCTGAGCGCGAGGCTGCCAGAAAGGCTGAAGAAGAGCGGGTCCTGGCTGAGCAGAAGGCTCAATTGATGGCAACCCAGGACATGGAGTAAGTCAACCTTATGTCTAGTTCACCTATAGAGACTAACCAAACCTAGGGATGACGCCGCGCGTCAAGAAGCTGAGCTTGCTAAAGAACGTGAAGCTGCTGAAGCCCGTCTAAAGGCACTTGAAGAACAGGTGAAAGCGGGCAAGCTCAAGAAGGAAGAGGAGAAGCGGAAGAAGAAGGCCGCTTTAGCAGAAGCCAAGGAGAAAGAAGCCAGATTAGCTGCTCGGCGTGCCGAAATTGAAGCTGCGCAAGCTAGAGAGAGGGAGCTCCAGCGGCAGTTAGAGGCAATTGAGGACGAAAGCTCCTCTGATGAAGAAGGCCCCGAGCAGGTGACTCCACAAGCGTCAACGCCGACGCAAGGGAGTCAAGAGCTTGAACGCAAGGAGATTTCTTCTCCACCACCTGCAGCACCACCAGTGCCAACCGTGGTGTCTCCCCCTCCAGCTCCAGCTCAAGCCCCACCTGTGCCAACCGTAACCAGCCCTCCTACTGACAGCGAAACGCGCAACCCATTCTTCAAGAAACTTGCCCAACCTGCTGAGACTTCCGCAGCGTCAACCGCACCGGCATCCGGTCCTTCGGGTTCCAATAACCCCTTCCACAGATTACCGTCCCAGGAAAGCACTGCTAAAGCTGTGGAGCTTCCTCCTCCCCAGCCAGCTGGACCTCGATCACGGGCCCGTCCAGACGATGATGACTGGTCTGTTGTCGGCTCTGATAAGGATGATGACTCTTCGGACGATGAAGGACCAGGTGCTGGTAATGCACGCCACCTTGCTTCTATTCTGTTCGGCACTATGGGCCCTCCTCGTCCACTCTCAGCGACCGGTAATGGTTCCACCCCAGATAGTCCTGCTGTGGGCTCTGGCGGTGCTGATTCCGCTTTCCCTGCACCACCACCGCCGGCGCCTCCTGTTCCAGGAGCATTCCCTGGAGCAGGCGCCCCTCCGCCACCTCCTCCACCCCCAGGTGCAGGCCCTCCACCGCCTCCTGGTGCAGGTCCACCACCACCCCCGGGAGCCGGGCCGCCACCGCCTCCAGGAGCTGGACCTCCACCTCCTCCTGGTGATGGCCCACCAGCGCCTCCTCCTGGCGCTGCTCGTCCTGCCGCCCTCCTTGGTGAGATCCAAATGGGCAAGGCTCTTAAAAAGACACAGACCCGTGATAGAAGTGCTGCTTCCGTTGCAGGAAGAGTAATAGAATAAAGTGGCATAGCGATTGATTTGACTGTTGTATGAGTGTTTGATGGCAATAGCTAATGCTTACGATGGATCAATTAAGGCATTCTAGATGCAGAATATGTTGTCGTTTCGGCGGTGGTGATGCTTTCGGTCGAGCTTGTTCCAAATTTAGCAGTATTCAGAAGTCAAGAGTAACCCCAAGTTTAATTTAGCCAACGTTCGATTCTAATAAATATTTATTTTTGTCACTGATGACCGCATGTTTCCAGACGTATTTTCGTGAAAAGAACTTGTGCTTGATAATGTAACGGTTCGTCTACTCAATTGACGGGCTTCACAGTGCCACCAAGCTCATCTGCACGAAATGAAGATTTTACAAGGGAGGATCATCTGTATTCATGCCACTCGTAAACTATCTAGATATGTCTTAAATCTACTCTACATTGAGCGATTATACTTTTTCTATTCCTTATTCAATAGACACCGGCATCTAATCATGCTACCTCATAGAGGGCAGACTTGCACTCTTAAGTTACTATGACTTTTTCCTCGACTAGAGATATCTCACTCAAGTTCAGGAATAGTATGTCGTTAGGGAATTCGGTATGCGACTCACCAGCTGCCTCTGCTATCGAACAGATGTATCGTAGGAGAAGCAATCCTGTCCGTCTAGAGCAGGTCTTATTCGGACGCGCCTTGTGCTCTAAGCCATCTAGACTCGTCGGACCTTGAATGGTGCTTGCGTAGTTTATTGCCTTAATTCCAGCCTCTGATCCGTAGGTATCTCAACCTGCAGAGACTGCTGGTGCGGGCTTTCTAAACCGACCTTGAAGCCAGCATCTGTACATCTTTATCTTTTGGGCTCTATTGACAAGCAGTCTTCTGTCAACACCGAGATCAATGAGCTCGAACCCCGGTGCTGCAAGCCCATCTTGTTCTTCAGAGCCGCTCTCATCACTGCCTCCTTTCCCTGTCCAGATGTTTGCAAGCTCATCTTTGTCGAAGAAGTAGACTCGAGTGCCGTCACCCCGAATATAGAAGTTTTCTTCCAAGTATCGACCTTTTTTAAATCGTACCTGGGCAAGGTCGCCACGTCCGTAATCTCGGAACAAGACTTCACCTCCAGGTTTGAGGACCTTGAATATGTTGTCGACAGCCCGTCTCCATTGCAGGGGCGAGAGCGCCGAGAAGATGAATATCATGACCACTACGTCAACAGATCCTTCAGCTAAATCGGGCGGGAGCTCTTCTCCAGCGACGTCCCAGACATCTGCTTGTATGTTCTCCTGATTATAAGCCTCGTGTGCGCGGATTAATTCCACAGCCTTTTTGGAGAAATCGCATGCATGGATTTTGAGCTTTGGATTCTGATTATGTGCAAGAATAGGGAAAGCTGTATTGCCGGCGCCAGCACCAACTTCCAGTAATACCACAGAGCCAGAGTCCGGCTGGGTGATCTTTGACAGTACAGGAAATTCCTGCTGCAGCCACTTTCTATCCTTGAAGAAGTTGACAGTATTATTCTTGTAGAATTGGTTCCACCATTTTGCGGGATCGGAATTGAACCTTTCTATAAGTTCTGTTAGTCTTGCGTATTATAACAGAATATCCGGCAATAGGCAGTCTCAAGAAGTGTGCATATTCAGATAGGAGCGAAAGACTATTTGGAAATTTGTATCGTTCATGGGTACGTGACCTCAGATGAACTATGCATTATTTTCAAATCATCAGAATGCAGAGGCAGACAACCTCGTAATGTAACTGTGGGGGCAAGTGAAAAGCGGTTATACGTACTCTTGTCGAATTCCGAAACCGGTGATTCACGCTGCTTAGCATATTGCAACTCAGCGTACTCTTTATAATCATCGTCAGTCTCAACGTGGTCCCATGCATTGAACTCGAAGACATCGTCCTCTTCCTTCAAGTAACGGGAACCAAACTGGAAAGGATCGCTCCTTTTCAGATTCTTTTGCGGATCGTGTGATCTGCTTGGTGGTAGCTCCTCAGCTGCATCCTTTGCAGATGGCAGGCTGACTTTCAGAGACAGAGAGGACATTGGCTGGACAAGCACAGTCTCGTCTTCAACTCGAGTCGAATCCATTTTTTGAGATGCTGTAATTGCTAGCAGCAAAAATCTCAACTCAAGTCTCTTCAAGTCTAGCACAGCTAAACCACAAGATGCCCCGATAAATAAAGGAGGAAGACAGAAAACGCCTACAAAGAAAGAAAGAAAGGAAAGAAGTTATACTTGGCCTTGGATCGGTGAGAAAAGAAAGTTTGAAAATCTAAGTGGACAAGGATCTAGCGTGGTCGGCCCAACAAGCGAATAAAATCTTGTGGGAGGGTCTAGCTTCTTTTCCGCCAGCCCTGGCCCATGTCCCGAACTCCAGAGGAGGCAGCGCGGCGTTGAATAAAAATAATGAGCTTTATGAATTGGATACATCCTCTTGTCTGCTTGATTATAGACTTACATATATAATAATTTTCTTCTTTTCTCTTTTCGTCATACTAGACTTAGATCTTTTAGGCTCCTTCCCCATGTCAGTTGTATTATAATTACACCGCCGAATCTCTTCTTAAAATAATGTCTATAACGGTGTTACGACCCAGTGTCCTTCGAACTCTTCCCCTCTCTTCAACATGCGCAACCCGCTGCCGACGATCGTTCATCACACTCCCAGGCACAGAGGCGCAGTCGCTATCAACTACTCGAGTTCTTCCTTATAAAGCTTCCAGCCTGTATGATTTGGTTGCCGACATCGACAGCTATTCGACCTTCGTTCCATACTGTCAATCGTCCCGCGTAACGAAGTGGTCAGCACCAGATGCGAACGGCAGGCGATGGCCATCACAGGCGGACCTCACAGTGGGCTGGGGTGGGTTCGAGGAAACCTTTACGAGCAGACTCTTCTGCATTCCGGGAGAGGTTGTTGAAGCTCTTGGCGGAGAAGCTGTTACAAGACTACCAAGATCCGCAGTTTCTCACCATGCCGCCAGCTTTGATGCTCCAGCAACGGCGAATAGTATTTTCCAAAGTTTGAGTACGCGATGGACAATACGACCGATACATAGCAAGGACCCCGGGATCTTACGGGCAAGAGATCAGACAGAGGTCAGCCTGAACATTGAGTTCCAATTCTCAAATCCTATATACGCAGCCTTGAGTAAAGCTGTGACGCCGAAGATCGCAGGAATAATGATAGAGTCGTTCGAGAAGAGAGCGCGCGAGCTATTAGATACTTCTTCAGTATGAGCGAAGTTTAATATAGCCACTGGGAGCGGACCCGATATTGGACATATCTGGGAGCCCCAATTGCCGAACGGAAAGGGACTTTACGCTATTTCCCTGGGTAAAACTGTATTATATATTTTACATCACCATGTACCTCTAGTCTGTGCATATATCTCTAATATCCAATAGTGGGGCTTAGCAATGGTCAGAGGGACCAAGTCCATAAATATAAGAAACATCTTAAGATTATTTTATCCGTCCGTCAAAGGGGCAAGGATTATACAAACGTATTTTATTATTAACAGTCTATGTGGTATACCCAGATGCCAATATCGCACGCCAAGCCATCCCAACTGTCAATATGGACCGAAGTAAGTACACCGTGCCACCATTCTTGCGAAACCAACAGGATGTATTCCTCCGGTAAATCCATTCCGAAACGAATAAGATATGTCCCAAAAAATATAGGTATAGTGCCATCATAAATCATCGCAGTCCTAAATCAAAACGCCTAGTACATCGCTAAAAACCAAAGTTGATCACAAAAGGAAATCATCCACTCCTATCGACCCCTTTTTGACGCAGGACAAAACCCGATCGTTGACCGGGAAAAAATTCTTGCGTCCCTGAACAAGAATCATACGGAACTAGGACAATCTTAAATGACCGTAGAGAGGAGAAGTACCATATCAAGAAACTCCAAAAGTTTCAAAGAAAGCAAAGACAACAATTCCGCCCATACCTTGCCAGATCCATCTGATATTGACCGCGAGTCTCAACTTAGATTCGGTCTCCGTGGATATGAAATTGTGATGCTGTTTCTGAAAGTTCGGAATCTCTTCACATGAGTCATTCCTCTCAAGCCGGCCAATCAAGAGCCTAAATTTCACATGACACGAGAATGCTTGTAGTGTTCAGGTTTTTTTGGACCTGTAAAGTACGAAGTTAGTCTATGTCAAGATTTAAGATTTCTAAAAGCAATAATAACGGACCTTTTCCCGACGGCTTAGCAGGCTTGCCAGACATCCAGGCTAACACTCCTTTGGGGGGTTCGGGCTTCTTTTTCGACTTCGGCGCGGCGTCAACAATGACCACCCCTGGGGCTGGACCTGGCCCCCGGACCGGTGGTGGGCCAGCCCCAGGAGGCCACCCTCCCGGAGGCGGTGGTGGTGGACCGCCCCTATGCCCTGAAGGTGGTGGGCCTGGTGGTGGCCCACGATGTCGACTACCGTGAGCGCTCAAGGGTCTGGCGCCAAATGGAGCTTGGCCAGGAGGAGGCCCTGGAGGTGGTTTTGGTCGTTCCGGAATCGGCCACATGTGCATGGTAATTGACCAGTCAGGCTCGATCATTGTCTCCCAGACTTGAGGCAGAATTATCTCCCCATTTGGTCCGATCAGATCGTAGTGTCCCTCCGCCACATGAGGCCCAATGATATCGACATGAGCGAAAGCCTGCTTAATAAGCTCTTCCATTCCCTAGAGAATTGTTAATGATGTTCTGTTTGCGAATCAAAAATTAAGTGAAACTAAGGGTAACTTACAGCCCAGGTTTGGCACAGATGATATGGAAAGCTAAACTTTCGCCCAACAGCATCCTTGAACTTGATAGGCTTCTTCTTTTCATCCGTCGACTTATTCTGAAATTTGCTAAGCGCCGCCTCTTCCGCTTCCCTCCTTATTCTTGCTTCTTCTGCTTTCTTCTCGGCTGCAGCCTTCGCATCGGCCTCTGCTTTAGCAGCTGCGGCAGCCTTTTCAGCCTCCTGTTGCTTTCGCGCTTCCTCTGCCCCTCTTTTTTCTGCGGCAGCTCTTTCCTCTGCTACTTTTTTCTCCCAGGCCAGCCTTTCCGCTTCCCTTTCAGCTGCCGCTTCGGCAGCTTTCTTGGCGGCGGCCTCCTTGTCAAGAACCTCTTGTCGTATTCTTGCGGCCTCTTTTCTAGCATCCTCTTTAGCTTTTTCCACATCTTCCCTGGCTTTGTAGGCTTCTTTCTTGGCTTCTTCCCTCGCCTTTTCTGCTTCTTCTCTAGCCTTTTCGGCCTCCTTTTTAGCCTCTTCACGAGCTTTTTCCGCATCTGCTCTAGCTTTTTCAAGGTCCACTTTCTGGGTTTTCATCAGCTCTTCAATTGCGAGGAGCTTCTTCTCTACCTCTGGGTCGTTTGCTTGCTCAGCAGGCCATTGAGGGGGATAGTAAGGCATATGAGGTGGCATACTGGGGCCTCCCATATAACCCGGGTAGCCAAAACCTTGTGGTCCCGGGTGGTACATTGCGTCAGGTGGAGCATAGCCGCCCGGTGCAGCGAGGGCCCCGGGCGGATGGCCAAAGAAGCCAGCTCCACCTCCGCCTTGTTGAGGTTGGGGAGCAAACGGATTGGAAGGAGGATATTGGTAAGAATTTTGGGCGCCATAGTGAGTTAATGGGCCAGCATTGCCAGCAAAGGGCGGAGCATACCCTGAGAAGGCGCTTGGGGCATAGCCTGGAGCTCCCCTCCCACCATATGGCCCAGCTGGCGGGGTGGGATAGCCACGGCCATAGCCCGGATACTCGTCTGGATCCACGCTGGAAGGTGGTATCGGCGCCTGATGCCGACGGACGCGCGTAATAGCAGGCTGTTGGGTTGTGCGTTCTGAGGTGGTATGCCTACGCACCGGTTCCTGGCGTGAAGGCGGTCGGCGACTTTCAGATCTGTAGCGTTGTGAGGGCCGTGGACGAGAAGCTGACTCGGATGGTTCGATCTCGTCGTCGTATATGGGATCCCAGGTGTCGTCTAAAGGGTCAGAATAGTCATGACTTCCCACGGCTGAAGGGACGTGAACGCCGGTACCTGATGAATCCTCCTCGTCGGTAAATGATTCAGAGTGAGCAGAACTATCGGTTGGTGATGGTGGCTGTGAGATTCGTATACTTCTAGTTCTTCTTCTACAGGCTATGATCAGTACGGTTCAACACAATATCTGGGCAACAGGCTCCCGCGCGAAGTTGAAAAAGAGTAGAACCACAGGTATACACGGATAACTTACTGCATCTGGCTGGCCCGATATAAGGAATTATCTCCAGCTCACGACCTTCTTCTTGAGAGAGTCGGAGTGAAGATATCCTTGACCAGGACGTTGGTGGCCGGGACGGGCGTAGCCCCACGAGATGTGCTGCTTGGGTACCCAGTCAAGGTGACCGGCTGGGCCAGTCTTCGGGTAGGACTGAAGAAAAGGAGACCAGAGGCGCTCGGAGCGGCGCAGATGCGACCAAGCGACCAAGCAGTGTCCCTCTTGGGTGCTGGTCGGCTGAGGTCTCGACGGGTGGCCGAGAGGATCTTTTGTTTGTAGGGCGGACTGTGTGTGTCGCGCTGAAGGAGGGGGGAATCGATCGATGCCTACTAAATCAGGTTCGGGTTAGACATGTCTTATGCGCCAATTGACAGGGACAGGGCATCTCGTACTTGCACCGGGGATTTGGCTGAGGTATTCTTCACGACCAGAGCAATTGGTGACGGCGGAGAAGCACACGAGCAGCCCAGTCGATGGAAATTTTGCAGCTGCGAGTATACGCTGCGTTGCTGTGCCGAAAAATTTCTTGACGTGGATGTAAACTATGCAGGACTTGGACGAGTAAGAGGAGAGCTGTGAGGGGCTGTTTTGGTTAGTGGGTCAACAAACACATCGGGTACGGCAACAGTCAATAAGCATCGTCATTTCGGGTATGAGGGAAAGAAAAACAAGAGACAGAAATAGTGGACAGAAGTGACAGAACCATAAGATTCAGGACCTGGCCCAGCTCATGCTCCCAACACTTGCTGCTTCTTGCTCCAGACTCTCTCCACCTCGCTGCCCGGGCTGCTCTCCGCCGGCGCGAGGCGCATGACCACTACTGTCGGGTTCTTTGGGGCTCCATGCTCGACCATGATCGCCCAGGGCAGAGGCCAGGCACCAAAAGCAAAGCTCTCCACTGTACGAAGTAAAAGCGGAGTTTGCAGGTGCAGAGTCATTCTCTTAGGCTGCGAGGAGATTGCTGCGGCAGCTATTAGACGTACCTTGTTCTAGATCCAAGCAGGAGATGAGACAACTGTCGCCGTGTGGAGTTGCTGAGGAAGAGGTGACTCGATTCGGGAGGTGCAATTCTGGTATGCGAGGTCCAGGAGACAACGACTATCAGACAACAAGGCGGAATGCTTGACAGGTTCGAGACTGCAACACTGCAAGACGACCGGGCTTGTTGTATAGATGCGTCTGTAAGTAAACTCTGTGATAATAATAGTTGCGGGCTATGTGTTGTTGACTTGTCTGGGGCGTGTGCTACTTTCTGCGCTGTCCCGTGAGTTGTGCGGTAGACTGAGTCTTCGCCAGCAATACAATAAATGTAATAATAAAATAGTGAGCTGCTAAGCAGATGACGTTTCTAGTTACAGTAGACGCTTCTTTTTCCGGCCCAGACTCTCTTTTTCGGGCCTTGCTTTTCTTTGCAGGGAAACGTTATTGGTAGCTGCTCGTGATCGGTTACGGTCGATGCCGATGGGGATGCTGGGCTTGGTGCTGTGCTGTGCTGCGCTGTCGTGACAGCGTCTTCCGCTTTCTGCTGGCCGCCTGGGCCTGTGGGTTGACCCTGGGATGGACCCGCCTGTTCAGGCTCGGGCTCACGCTTTTCTTCGGGCTGGTTTCCTGTGGTCTCGAAGGTGGCAATGTCCGCGCCGATGCCTCATCTTCTGTTGCGGAGCGATTGGGGGAGCAAGGCTTCCGGTGGCTCTGCGCAGGGCGGACGATTCAGCAAGCAGAAATGCTGCCTTAACAAATCCGTCGGCACGAGACAGGAACGAAACAAATAGTGCGCCTTGCCAGTTGCTGCACCACGACTCTATATGCTGGGTTGTTGGGGGGGTTTTGGCTTAGGTGATGCAGGTAGTTTTCTTCTGTTGAAACTGCAGCTCTCGATTCATGGCTTAGACAGGACCCGCGAGGTTGTGGTTATATAGGTACGATTAGATACATAGGTTAGGCACGCATCAATCCAGATAGCTCAAAAAAAGCCTTCGACACCAGTGTACGTATTCTGCGCTGAGTGATTCTATATGAGTTGTCGCCTTGGGCCCCATCTTTTCTGGTCCCAAAACCTTCGGAAAGGAGTCATCACCATCCCAAGAAAAGCAAAAGTAAAGGAAGGGCAAGAATCAAGGCCACCTGAGCCTACCGTTGTCGCAACAGTCAATGACTCGCAGAGGCCTGCCCAAGCAGTCGCTCATCAAGCTTCACGCCTAAGTGCTAAAACCCACACTTGATGCCCAAAATTCGCCGCAGACGTCCATTGCGCGGCCAGACATCCAGCGCTAGCCGATGAACGATTGGACTTCGGTCTGCCACGGTGCGGGTTGATCCGCTGGAAGCTGCCGTCATCTTAGATCGCGCTGCTCGCTGGCTGGCTCCTCCCCCAGAACCCCTAGGAGGAGGCGACCGGTGTCAGGAGAAACGGCGCACAAGGCTTAGGATCGCCACCTTCTACGAGCGTTCTGTCGCACGTTCTTCACTCCTCGGTGCGAAAGTTGGATAAAGGCGATCGGGAAAATTGCCGCATCCCTAAACCTTGATCCCACAGTGGGTCTTGCAAATGCTAGGAAAAACAAACATAGAGAGATTCAGGGCTGGGATAGCCTGTGCCTTGCATGATTTGGCATGCCACGACAATTAGGAAACGTCTCATCGTGTATTGGGTGCCAAATCTTTCTTCAGCAGTTCCTGAGNNCNAGCGCTCACCTCACTTTCATCGTAACCCTTCCAGCCCGACTCACCGCTAGAACTCCGTCGAACGATTTCTGCCAATTTAGCAGTTGCTGTTTCATTGAGCCGCTCAACGGTCTGGATCTCCGGTAACGATAGGTCGCCTTCTGTCTTCGACGACCGAGAGATTTGGGGCAGACGTGTTAGTAGTCGACTGGTCGTCTATGCAGTGTTACAAATAATAAGATACGTCTAAAGTAAGAATTACTTACCAGCTTTAATCCATAATAGCCGCGAAGGTAATCGTCACATAATTCGATACTGCGGCAGAATCGACGCATCGATTCTACGAGGTATTTATCGCTGTTACCCTCGTTCGAAGCAGAGGAAGCCATGAAAAGCACTTCACCAAGCCGAGCATGTACCTAAGATTATATCAGAATGCTGCATGCAATAGGCAGTGACGGAAAGAACTAACATTCCAACCATTGGGAGTTATCAAGAGAACCTCTTCCCAGGCAAATATGCCCTGCCGATACATCCCTTGAGAAATATACAGGTCTGCGAGTTCGGCCCAAGCTTCTCCATCAGTGGGGAAAGCATCCAGGAATTGATTCAGAGCGGTGATGGCTTCGGGAATCTTTTGTAAAGATTTAAGCAGCGCAATACGTCGTTTGGATACCGGCTATACAACATCAGCCAAATTCATTTCCCGGCATCTTAAAGGTACTGACAATGTTGCTCGGATCCTTGGCCAGGATTTGTTCGTATTCCTGTAATACCTTCTGTAATGCGGCATTATCTTCGGCAACAGCTTCTTGGAACAAGCCTTTCAAAGCCATTACCCTCTCATTCTCAGCTCCAAAACGTTCTGTAAGCCTCTCCAGGCATAAATGAGCCGAGTTCTCGTCGCCAGTTCGCAGGCAGGCCAGCAGAAGATTCTCGTAAGTTGTCCATAGATCTGCAGATTCAGCAGCACCAAGTAGAGAGCCCAATGAATATGAGGAAGCGAGAGGAGGCGCGTTTTTCAACAGCGTTGGAGCTTGTTGAGAAAGCTGGAGGGCAGCAGCTGGAGAAAGATGAACCGGGCTCTGCAGAAGGGCAGAACTCATGATGGCAGCTATCAGGAAGATCAAACTTAAATGTCCTATGCTACCCTTTTTTAGGTCAGGTGGAATTCTGGCGATGGTGACAGTGATTTATATTCTGTATTGGGGATGGTTATCAGATCTTGGAAAGGGAAGTTCTTTGGATAGCTTTCGCCAGTCCTACCACGTTTCCGTGCTTTAATTATTTATGCCTCAGGCACAAAAATGCCCTGATGACGCGCCTGACAATTTCACAGAATTACTGCATAAGGCAGCGGGGCGTGTGGGACCACACGTTCTACAGAGCTTATCTTCAACATAGCCAACACCGCAAGTGAAATATAGTTCCGCCTCTGAATAAGGCCATGTATCGACGGCCAACTTCTCTTTGGATTTCCTTTTGTTACGTATAATCTTAGTGGGCTCCTTGCAAATGGCTGAAGGGGAAACCCAGACAATATCCTGCCGCGATGTACGGTCTCTTGGCAGCTCACGAGCTTCATAACGGAAATTGGCGTAGCTAACTGCAACTAGGTTTGAGAAAAGTCTCTATGACCTCATTCGAGGTCTTCGAAATCATAAAGGGAATGAGAAGGAGTATATCCAGAATAGCCTGAAAGAATGTCGGGCAGAGATTCGGGGCCAAGATATGGGTTCGTCCACCTCCAGATACTGTATTATCAGGATTGCTGATGTGTTGGCCCGTAGACCTTAAGGCAACAGCCTTGTTGAAATTAATTTACTTGGAAATGTTCGGCCATGATATGTCTTGGGCAGCCTTTCACGTCTTGGAGGTTATGTCGTCGCCAAAATACTTGCAGAAGAGGGTAGGATATTTAGGAGCTGTTCAGAGCTTTCGTCCAGATACAGAAGTATTGATGCTAGCAACAAATTTACTGAAGAAGGTTTGTTTGGGTCAACCCAGGAAACGTGAACAGGAATGGCATCTCTTAACGCCTCCCAGGACTTAACCTCTACCTCTATTACGACAATGTCGCTACCCATCTTGACCCTGCCTCATGTCATTACTCCGTCGCTTGCTATGTCCGTTCTTTCTGATCTTCTACCGCGTTTAAATCACTCCTCTCCAGCGATTCGAAAGAAGACAATTGTCACGGTGTATCGACTGGCTCTTGTGTATCCTGAAACTTTGCGGCCAAGTTGGCCAAAAATCAAGGAAAGATTAATGGATGAGGGTGAAGATCCAAGCGTAACGGCTGCGATTGTTAATGTTGTATGTGAATTAGGTTGGCGGAGACCGCAAGACTTCTTGCCTCTTGCACCAAGGTTATTTGAACTTCTTGTGGATAGTGGAAATAACTGGATGGCGATAAAATTAATCAAACTCGTTAGTATTCTTCGTCTTCCGTCTGAGACGTAATACTAACACAGAGTAGTTTGCAACGTTAACGCCGTTAGAACCACGGCTTGTTAAAAAACTGTTGCCCCCTCTCACATCAATAATCCGCACAACTCCCGCTATGTCACTACTTTATGAATGTATCAACGGAATCATTCANAGGAGGTATTCTCGGCAGCAGTGAAGAATCTGCAGCTGGCGAAGAGATTGCGACGCTTTGCGTGAGTAAACTGCGGGGTATGATTATGGTTGAAGGGGACGCGAATTGTAAGCTAGTGACCCAAGAACGAGGTCTCTTCCTACTAATACTCTGTCCCAGTAAAATATGTGGCCCTGCTAGCCTTTAATAAGATAGTCCTCACGCATCCGTATCTAGTCAGTCAACAAGAAGATGTCATCATGGATTGTCTTGATAGTGCGGACATATCTATCCGATTGCGAGCGCTTGACCTTGTTGTTGGTATGGTCAGTGGCGACAATCTAGTGTCAATTGTAAGCCGGTTGATGAGGCAGTTAAAGTCGGCTCCCTCCTCAGCAACAAAGGGGTCAGCTGCATCACGACCGGCGATAACGGCAATTGAACCAGCAGCAGACTCCGACGATGAATCCCCGGAAGTGGCAATCAGACCAGACCAGGGCCCTGCCCAAACTACGGTGTTACCTGATGAATATAGAATAGATGTTATTGGGAAAATCTTGGACATGTGCTCCAGGAATAATTACGAAAATATCGAGGATTTCAGCTGGTATATTGATGTACTAACTCAGCTCGTTCGATATGCCCCCATCATGACCCAGTCTTCAATGGATCGTGGATTGATCGAGGATACGATAACTTCATCCGACACAGATATATCAGGTCGGATAGGCGATGAGCTGCGTAGCGTAGCAGTGAAGGTCAAAGCTGTCCGGCCCGTGGCAGTGAGAGCTGCGGAATCGATTCTTATTCAGTGCGCAAATGACAGTTATCCTTCGCTCAGTCCAAATTCGGGCTCCTTACGCTCGATTTCTTGGATCGTTGGCGAATATGCTACTGACCTGGGGTCAGCCGATGAGGCGTTGTCATCTCTATTGCACTTGACAAGGCCGTCAGCCCCTCCAGAAAATCTAGTAATATATTTGCAAGCGCTACCAAAAATATTTTCTATCTTGGCGGGTGATGAGAATTCCCCTTGGACAGCGGAGAGAAAATCGAGAATATCATTGCTGATGGCTCGGATCGTCCATGTCTTAGACTCTTTTACCGTCCATCCAGATCTAGAAGTCCAAGAAAGGGCTGTTGAATACTCGGAACTTTTGAAGTTAACAAATGAAGCAGTATCTGGTCAAGAAGCTTCCTCGGACACTATGATCCAGGATGCACCACTGCTACTCACACAGGCAATCCCCTCCTTATTTTCTGGGCTTGAGCTAAACTCAGTTGCCTCGGGTGCTCAAAGAAATGTACCCATGCCCACACTTCTGGATTTGGACCAACCGATCAATCCTAATCTAACAAATCTGCTACTCTCAGTGGAGTATTCTTCACTCGAGGAACCAGACCAAGAAGAATTGGAAATATATTATCACCAACAACCAGCAGCGCTTAGTCAATCAGAGCCAGCTGTGAATCGTCTTGAACAGTTGTCGGAAGATCAGTCTCAATCATATCAGCAGGGTGCTGAAGATAGCTACCTTGACCCGGATATTGTTGCTCGGAGACGTGCTGAGCGACTTGAGAGGCACAAGGATGATCCTTTTTATATTCCTGGAAATGAAGATATATCTGGGAATTCAACTCCTCTGCATAATATTCTTCAGAGCAACAATGGTCCGGATTTAGATATTGATGCGATACCAATCATGCAATTAGATCTCGGTAAATCCCAAGAAAATATGAAAGAGCATGCCCAATATCAAAAGCCGATAGCTAAATCCCGGGCTCGGCTTCAAGTTGCTGCAGATGAAACCTTGGCGGTAAGTGGGACTTCTACACCAGGAAACTACGAGTCCGAAAATAGCAACGATGGGCCAGGAAAGGCGAGAAGCTCCAAAGGCAAACATTCTCTACTTGGAGTAGACTCGAGTAATATCATTTCATTTTCCCTCGAAGATGATGGGACCGGGGGAAAAATAGATTTCGAACAACAGCAACGGGAGGAAGCGGAAATGGCCAAGGCTATGCAAGAGGTTGAAAGGTTACGTTTAGAGATGCAACGCGCGAATGAGCGTATTCAGGCGGCGCAAGGCGTCCCACCACAAGGAACTTTGGTAAAGAAGAAGGCAAAGAAGAAGACCAAGCCCGGCGACTCGGAAGTTACCAACGTGGTGAAGAAAAAGAAAAAGGTTAGGAAAGCAGTCGTCGATGATGGGCAAGACCAACCAGCAACGGCACCTGGGGATGCAGACGAAATAAAACCTAAGAAAAAGAAGAAGAAGAAGCCGGTTGTCTCCCAAGAGGATACAATCCAAAGCGAAGAAATTACCGGCGCTTGAACATGAAGTATAAAGCATCTATAGGCGTACAGCACAGGCGATGATCTTGGTACTTATCATATCACATACCTTTATCGGAACTGAAAATCCTAGCAGAGCATAAAACACTACATAAGTACTTTATGTGCATATGACTTGATCGGAGAAACCTGTAATATAATACCTTTTAACTGATTTACCCTGGCACGCCTAGATATCAACCAGATCACATGACTCTTATCGTTTATCGTCTATCGCGGAGCGTGCAATCTTATCGGAAAAAAGTTCGTGAATAGAGCGGCGGAAAAAATATTGTCTCACCCAAGTATTTTCACCAAAATACCCTTAAGAAAGGCCAGATTAATTTCTTCTGCTTGAATTAAGAAGTGTGATTATGGGCAAACACAAGATTGATGGTGAAGGTAAGTGGCCTCATTCCTTTGATTGATGCACGTGCTCACAGCTGTGGTAAAGAGGTTGAGATTGTCAATGTAGAAGCGCAGAAGAAGAAGGACAAGAAAAAGGATAAAAAGAAGAGAATTGAAGAGAGTCATCAAATACAGGATAGTTTAGTCGATCCAGAGGAGGTACATATCCCTTTAGTCTTTGCTGCTGCCCACCCCCCACTGACTTTATCCATTCTAGCTGAAAAAGGAATTAAAGCTTAGAAAGAAAAAAGCTAAACAACTCGGTTTGGCATGGGATAAATCGGCAGAGAAAAAAGCTCTGAAGAAGGAACTAAAGGAGAGAAGCAAACAGAATACGGAGGATGAGGGAGAGGTCGACATCACGCAAACCGATCCGGTAATTGAAAACGCTAAAGGAGATGAGAAAGACAAAAAGAAGAGAAAGGAGAAGAGAACAGAGAAGCAGAAAAACAAATCTAATGTTTCTTCTGATGACTTGGCTAAAACGGAACAGATGGAAGCTGAAGCCGCTGCAAAAGCTGCCAAGAAGGAAAAGAAGAAACTGCGGAAAGAGCGCAAGCAACTAGACGAAGTAGCCGAAGAAGATGGCAAGGAGGCGGAGAACACCTTGTTAAAGGAACCATCTAAGAAACGGAAGCGATTAAATGAAGAGAAGCATGATACACCCTCTAATGTCGAAAGCTCAAAGTGTACGGGTTCCAAGGATGACATGTCCAAAAGAGCGAAGGTAGAGGGAAGCTCGACAAATTTGAGTGGTGCGGAACAATGGAATCCAGATGCGCTCAGTGGGGATGCAGCACGAAAGAACAAGTTCTTGAGATTGTTAGGAGCTGGAAAAGCTGGTGTGTCAGGGCTTAATTCCCAGGCGCAAGGCAAGGCCCACTCCGCCAACAAGGCTGCGGAGATATCCCGTGTGCAGGATGAACTTGAGCGCCAATTCAACTCCGGAATTCAAATGAAACATGATGGAATGGGCAGACGACGAGGTCTGGGGTCCTAAGAGGGGGCATGCGACATTCCTGTAATACCAACTGCTCTCTTTTTGTGTAAAATTTGGTCGCTAATTATACTGAGATACCCATCCCGAACCAACAAACACCCGTAAAGTATTGCATGATGTACATATAAGCAACTAAAGCTTTCATCCGACCCAAACGACCGAACTGCTGGCTTGATTGCAAGGCTAGCTCAGCAACGTCTCGACTCTCCCCACTATGACAAATTATGTCCCAACTCGTACTGCACAATGTTATTTATCCCAAGATACGGGAGATAACTTCGAATATTAGACCGCCAAACACGACAAAGCCAAGAATACCTAGTCGTATGTTAGCAAAGGTTCTCTGTATACCAATAGAGAGCTAAAGGTGATTTTACCTAGCCAAAGGGGTGAAATTGGTGATTTGAACTCCTGCTTCTTCTTTATTGCGCTTTCAGGCTTTCCACGTCGAGCAGATTGCTCCTTCTCAAACTTCATGTTCCTTCTGCGTTGCTCTGGTGTTTGCGCCTGTGAGAGCCAGTCAGCACGAGTATAACTTGAGCCGGGGCAGCGCTCTTACCATTGTGAGTGCTGTGATGAAGTGCAAATAAAATGATGTCTAAATCAATTGAAGTGTGTGGTTTGATGACTCTTCAGATATTAAATAACGAAGAGCAGAAATGATGACAGTTGTTGAAAAGAATGCGGACTTGCCCGAGCACACGACTTTCAGAAATCTGGTCAGTTTTGTATGAGACACGGTATGCTTCGGTCAAATGTCGGGAGTTGATTTAAGCTTAATCCATTTGATGACACTACACCCGCAAGCGGAGAAAGCCAGAACTACGGACAGAGCACTACAGCTCTTCTCGACACAATAACTTCCTCAAGGAAAAAGGCCATTGAACGAAACATTGTAGTAACTGTGCACTTATAATATTCTTTTAAGTTCACGAAGCGTTCCACATCATGCATCGCTTTTTGCTCTCTAAAACTGCGCGACTCAATAAAATTCAAAAAAGAGCTTCGCTCCTGCGATGGAGCTCTAACGCGACAACTGCCGGAGAAAAGCCAGTATCTCCTCATGTAAGGAAGTTATTCCGATGTATGGTTGTACCTAGTTAATAGGTCTAGGTCGGATTTTACAGAACATTCACTCGACCAGTGGCTAAAGTACTGCTGATGGCCACTCTCTCGTATCAAATGGCATATTGGCTCTGGGTCAAGCTCGAAAAGGATGAAATTAAAGCTGAGCGAGAAGGTACGAGTCACGAACTCTTGGATTGGTATACATCTTTTACTTACAATCCCATGATAGCTGAGATCACGACTTTAGAACAGAAGCTTAACGAATTAGTGAAGTCGAAGAAGCCCTGAACATACCATAATCGCCATGCCTTGTTTGAAAGCGGCAGATACAAAGGATTGTCCCAACCGGCTCCGAAAATGAATATACCAGGAGAAAACTATGCCCAACGCTACTTATGATTTCTGGTACGGACTAGGATCGGTGATGTTTACCAGCATCTATCTAAGAGACAACATTAGGCGTGTGCTTGGAAATCGCTATCGCTGTGTATTATATAATTGGAGTACATTGTACTATTAAAAACGGCCGGGGAAAGCTATAGATATGGATTTTGGTACAATGCGACCTGGGCAGAAAAGGTTATATTTGGCCCGAAAACTGTATTACAGTGATTATTAATAAAGATAAAATGTGTATGATTAATTGATGCTCATTTGACTTTCAGCAAGCTTTGAGCTTCTGGGAATGTGGTTTCTCCTTTGATGGGTCCGAGTCACAGGAATTAATCCATGTTGGGGAAGGGGAGTGTCAAATATTTATATCCATAGCAGGCAATCTAGCATATGGTATTTGGAGGGCCACTATATATTCTGGAAGTTGTTTGAGAGGAGTCAATATGTATATGACAGCTCGTTGACAAAGCTAAATATCACATGCTTGCTAACATGGAGTAGGCTAAATCACATGATCTAGCCTTGCGTCTGGAAATTCTAGCCGCGTCTGAAGCCGACGTCAATATCCTTAGAGGAACAAGAGTAGAGCGGCACTACCTTTGGGCTCTTCTCTATTAACATCGTAAGGAACCCGATCGATATGTAGCATTGCCTTACTCTGATTTCCTTCTTGTTTCACCTTTTTTTCCCGCCATGGCTGTATCACCACTTGTTTTCCCCACGCAGTCGCCAAGCTCTGCGAGCAAGTCCAAATTGGCAAACGCGGCGCGAGCTCCTGCTGGATCAGCTACGAAGGATGAGCGAGCAGATTCAGAGACCGCAGGGCGGGACCTTGCGGAGCAGATGAACGAAGATGAGAAGCATAAATGGGTAAAAGGTACGTCTTGTTACCTTTAGAGATTGGTTCCGATTATCTGCGCAGTAGCTCATAGGCTCTAGGCAAGAAACTCGGTGAAGGAACATATGCCAATGTGTATCTTGGACATCTGCGTACTGATCCCAGCCACCTTGTTGCCATAAAGAAAATAAAGGTCCAAAAAGAATACACTGAGGGTTTGGCGCCAGATGCTATACGAGAATTAAAACACCTCCAAGAACTCTCCCACCCAAATATAATTTCCCTGCAATCAGTATTTTCTTCCAAGGATCAAAACCTGAACTTGGTCCTTGAATACTTGCCACTGGGAGATTTGGAGATGCTGATAAAGGACGTCGAAGGTGTGCGGTATGGTGCTGCTGATATCAAAGCTTGGATGGGTATGCTCAGTCGAGCTATATGGTTCTGTCATGAGAACTTCGTCCTACATCGAGATATCAAACCAAACAACTTGCTTATTGCTGCTGACGGTGAAGTAAAGCTCGCCGATTTTGGATTGGCCAGGTCATTTTCGGATCCTTACCGTGCGATGACTTCAAATGTTATCACTCGATGGTACCGGCCGCCAGAGCTACTCTTTGGGACTAAGCACTATTCCGGGGCAGTCGATATATGGTCTGTAGGCCTTGTATTCTGCGAGCTTGTTATACGCATGCCTTACATCGCAGGGGATTCGGAAATGCACCAGATAAATTTGATCTGCCAAGCCATTGGGACACCAACTGAGGAAAACTGGCCTGGCGTCAGCAAATTGCCTGAATACACGGTGCCAGAACCTCCAAATCCAGTCAGAGGTCGAGATCATTATTTGGCCACTTTTGGGACAGCTGGGCAAGAAGGAGTGGATTTATTAATGAAAATGTTAATACTCGATCCGAGGAAAAGGATTACAGCCAGAGAGATCTTGCTACATCCTTGGTGGTCAAGTGAACCCAAACCAACACCGAAGAAAGACCTGCCCAAGAAAGGAGGCGGGGCGAAGCAAGTGGGAGAGGATTTAGGACGTAGGAATGGAGTCTTAGATGACGAAGCACTACCCAAGGTGGCTAGAAGACTAGATTTTGGTGGCATGAAATAATCACAAATCCATGTTGCAGACTTAACCGCATAAAGATGCGCCAACTGTGATAAAAAGGTGTCACTTTAACGCCCAAACTCCATTCTGTCCCATGCTCTGCATGGAGAGGTCGCATATCCAAATGATAGGCTTTTTAAAATTCCAAGTGTATAGTTACCGTTCATCACATCATAAGACACCCAATCCCATACATAGCCCGTTCTACATTCTTCTTAACCTGGTACCAGTCCGCTCTCCTCTCAGCAAACTCATATACTTCCTCAGCCCTGAATATCCCATGAAAGCGATCCCCATCTGCAATAATTGTGGCCATCTCTTTTGCATGAGATGGATCGATCAGATATATCTGACTGAGCTCTCTCAATGCTTTGAAATATTCAAGAAGATCTTGGTTTTTTAATGTCTTTATGTAGACAAAGTAAAGATTCATATCGGAGATCAGCTTAATAGCTCCGTCGGTGCTAATTCTCTGTCGCTTCAAATGTTTGCACAGAGCAGTGAAGAGACGGAGTCCAACTTCCTGGTTGAAAACATCGAGCATTTGCTTGTCCGTGCTGCCGACCAACATTTTAGTATGGGATTCCACAAGATTAACGACTTGTTGGGCGGTCTTCGTCGGGCCGATATCTAAGTCTTGAACCTGGCCATCCACTGAGGAGACATTGTAGTCCGTAGGTAACTGTGTAGTTGCACAGATATACTCCACTTCATCCATTAGCACATCGATGCCCTTGTTCAATCCAGCAGCTACACGCTCATCAAGCATTTGTTCGAATTTCTTCTTCGCCACCACGGCTGGGTCGAGGAAGTCATTACGATCTGTAAGCTTGGTGGCAACCAATTGCTGCTCGTAGAAGACGTCTATCATCTGCGAGATCAAATCACCCACGTTCACCAACTCCAAGAAAGTCATTAACGGAACTACACCTTGTTGGTGTTCGCTGACTTCCCGAGGATTATACTGGCCGAGATGCTCGACTGCCTTATCAAACCCAGTTTTTACGTGTCTTCCCCCTAAGATCTGGAGAAGAATACAGAATATCGTCTCACATTGTTCCCTTGCTTCCTCGCCAGTTTGGCCTCCCATTCTAACGAAGAGAACAGCTCGCTCGATGCTGGCCTTCGCAGTGTGGGTGAGATCCAAAGCAACCTCAATGCTGAATAAGGATTTAATACCTTCCAATCTAGAGGCCATAAGAGCTGCTTTAGCTGCAAGTTCATCCGTTGGAGCCTGAGCGGGTAGCGGGGTTGATGACCGAACTCCATTGGGGCCTAGGCCTGGTGTTGCTGGTCTTGATGGAGTGGGGGATATCCCAATTCCTGGAGCCGGCAAGCTGGCACGGTTGTCTGGAGGCTGGGGTGATGGTGCTTTAGCTATGCCAAAAGGCGAGGCTATGGGTAAGCTAGGTAAGCCAGGTAAACTAGGTAGAACGCTAACGGGCATCATGACCACTTTCCTGAAAGAACTGAGGAAATCCTTCTTGTCTGCCTGACGATTGAAGCTTCCCATAAAAAAAGACTCAGTCGAGGCATCTTGTGCAGAAAGCTTGTTCTCCCAGTCTCTGACTTCATCTTCTGCTAGTCGTTTGAAATAGTCTAGCTCCTCTTGCAGGTACAGGTCAACATGAGGTTCGAATACCTTGGCGATCGCCGACTTTATTTGCTCTGGAAAGTCGTCCCCAGAATTCTTTGATGGTTTCAGGGTGAGAGAGAATTGCATACACTGATCGAAAATCCCTGAGACGGCTTTCAAGTAAGAAGGTATGCTTCTCTCATGTGCCTCGTCAAAAAGCGGAGTGACATACTCCATGAGGATATCCTCTGAAATTTTTTCTAGGAGAGTGTGGAGCACATCAAGCCCAGAAGGAAAGACACGGTCAATAATGTCAACTTGTTCATTGGTGCTCTTTGAGAGTTTAGCCAAGAATTCTCTGGATGGTTCAAGCAGTATGCCGTCAGATGATGCCTGATTTATGCAATCCAACGAAAACCCCAAGAGTTCACGGTCCGCGAGTAATGGATTTTTCTGCACGAACAGCTCAACTGCTGCCTGTCCTCCATTTAGTGTACCTAGGACATGTGCATATCGCCGCATTCTACCATCAAAGTCTCCAGATTCGTAACCGTGTTCGAACTCTCTCAAAACCGCATTTTCAAACACGCTAATAATACTGATTAATTTCTGTTCCCTGTGTATCCCGCCTTGCGCCCAATCACTTAAGCTGAATATCTGTAGCTGGGATAGCATCTTGGCTTGCTGCTCTGGTTCCCGGTATACCCTGAATATAATTGGATCAACATGACTCCTAGACCTTGCAAGATCAAAATAGAAAGGCGCCAGCGCTCCGTATATCTTGCCATATTCATCTCGCGCATGACCGCGTATAGATTTGACTTCAGAAAAAACATTCAATAAGGCTTCAGGATCTTGGAGGTGTTTGCGCGGTATTGAAGTTGGACCTTGGTGAAGAGCAGAACTAGGTGACTGTACCTCGAAACCATCTAGGGAGCTGCGCGCCATGGAATTGAAAGCCGTCTCCATGGATCGTCTCTGCCGTTCTTCCTCTATTCCAGCATCAAACAATGTCGTGCTTCTCTCAGAGTTACCATTCGCCCCGGTCCCTGGCTTTCGGTGCTCTTCTGCCCTAGCTCTCATAAGATCTCTCTTCCGTTTCATAGTCTCCTCAAATCTCTTCCTAGCTTCTCCCTCATTCCATACGCCCATTGCATTGAGTCTTTGTACCCATCTTGAATCTTCGTAAACCATTTCCCGCATACGTCTTGAAGTCCGTGCAAATGCGATGAGGTCGGGAACAGGGAGATAATCGAGAATAGTAGACAGGATCTCGGCAGGGAGAACAGGTTTACTTCCAATTATCTGGGTCGCCCTGATAGCTGATAGCACATTCTGCTTGTTGGTGCCCCCTCCTCCCACCACTGGGGCGCGCTGGAAGTTTGACATCGTGAGGTACTCGAGTCTCTGGGATGTGATTGATTGATGGGTGTCACCGAGGAGACATTTTAGTCAATAAGTGACCTCACAATAACGCACCCGTCTCTTCGAGGCCAGTTCAAAATCATACCTCAAATCAAGCGTAGAACAGAAGGAAAAGGGGTAGCAGTTACGTTGATATGATACAAGCAGCGGGAATGCATCGCTTAAATACATATCTGACAAGGCTGACGAAGTGGTGCACGGACCATTCTCTACAGATAGACAAGGCTGGATCAACGGTTCCAATGGTCCGCGACCGTGTCTGCAAACCTAAACATTCATTTTTTTAGGTATAGAGTAGATAGTTAATGTAAGGAGATACAAGTGATATTATCTATGGTCTTATTGGACGTGGCACCAATGGTATATCTCAAGGAGGCAGTCATAATACAGCCGAAATTTTTACAGTCATTATACTTATTGTACGCCAATGAGACACGATTATCGCCAACGGGTATAAAGTCTAAAAATAAAACAAAGGCATCACAGCATGTAGCCCAAGTTCGTTAATCCGCATCATTATTTTCGGATCTTCGCATCTCTGCAGCTTCACCCAGAAGGTGTCCCCTCACCATTGGATCAGATCTTACTGCAGCATTTTCAATCGACTGCACCGTGTTCTTTTGACGGACTCCTCCAAATAAGCAAGCCCAGAGATCATCTTCATTCACCATCTCTCCTCCTTTAGTGCCTTTTGTTAAGAGGCGATCTAGCGATACCTCTTGTAACTCCATAGAGTTCGCAGCTTCCAGGTTGCTCGCAACCAAGTCTTCTGGGGTTGACTCTTTAGATTTCTCCTTTCCTCTGGATATTGTCCGGCCCATATGCTCCATGCGCCTAGCTACAGAAAGCTGATGGATTGATTCTTCGACAGTTGAATCGATAAGGTACAACCAAACATTGGTCTCTTGTGTTTGCCCAATACGGTCTACTCGAGCAATCGCTTGAAGTTCGATTGCAGTATTTAATAGCGGCTCGCAAAGGAAGACATGATTAGCATTGACCAGGTTGAGACCTGAAGAGTGAGCTCGCGCATGTAGCAAAAAACACTCAACAGCCGGATCCTGTTTAAACATCTCAATACCGTTTGGTTTGTCGACAGAGGCATAGCTGATTCGGAACTTCTGGAAAGCACGACCGAGAACATCAAGAAAATCCTTAAACTGGGAAAATATGATAGACTTCGCTCCAGGATCTGATTCCCGTAACCATATAAGGTGGCGTGCCAAAGTATCGATCTTGGTGGTAAAACTAGGTCCATCAAGCTCAATATTTTTGATCTCGGCAAGTGTGTTCTTGCTCAGCTCTGAATATATCGCCGTCTTTCTGGTCCTGGTTGGAGAGAGCCGCTCTTGGTTCGGTTCGTGTACTTCTTCTGTGTGCAAAGAAAGCTCCTGGGGCTTATAGGTGATTTCATGCAAGTCCGCCATGATCAATTTGCGCTTGCAGACAGGGCAGTTATGGTGCGCTAAATGGGTCAGCATTTGTTTTAGCCAGAACGTTATGTCATTACTTACCACGCCACCAGTGGCTCATACAATCTTTGCAGAATTGATGGCCACAGACTGTAAGAGCGCCGACTTCGATCGTTTCTCGACATATAACGCACAAGCGCTGCTCAGTTGCATCGGTTGCCTCCATCTTCAAGTGCACCAGATATCTCCTTTTAGCTCTTGCTGTTGCAATTTTCCGCGCCAACTTTTCCTCTTCTTCTACAAGCTTACCATAAACTGTTTCGTTATTTGCCCCCTCGTATGGCGCAACCATGTCAGATACTTCTTGTAGTTGACGATAGTATTCGAGTCTAGTATTCATCACATCCGTGAAATTTTCCACTTCCTTCTCCAGGGCCAAATTAACCTTCATCTGTTCAGTCAATTGTTTTTGGGTTATCTTTAACTGGTTGTCAACTATTGCCAGTTCGGCTTGCGCACGACGGTTCCCATTCTCAGAGTCACTCCGAAGGGATGTAGCCAGCCCACGCAGCTCTGCAACAATGCCTCTGATGGAGCCCATCTCTTTTGGTGGTTTGAGCTGTTTTCGAGCAGTTAAGAGCTCAATTGTCTTCTCGGGAAATGCACCTTCTCCCTCTTTAGCAAATCTGAGCGCGGTTTTAGCTTCATGTTCAACAAGCTGGTTCTCCTGGCCAGTAAGAATGTCATAACGATCAGCTATTACTGAGCGTAAAGCTTGAACATAAACCATAACTTCATCTTGAGTCTTCGTCGACTCCTCATACTCATCTCCGGTAATCTCAACCCCTTCGTCTTCATCAACTAGTGCCCGAAGGAGAAATTTAATGGTCTGCTCGCGCCATTCGTCGAGCTGATTTGCTTGAGCATCTAAAGCGATCGCCAGAGCATCAAGCTGCTCCATAATTCGGCGGCTCTCTATTCCACCTACGGGAAGTTTTGAAGGGAATTCCGGGATTTGAACAAAAGCCTGGGTGGCGGCTTTCTTGGCAATGACCTTCATGAGCCTATTGGCCTTTCGAAATATCTATTGTGATGTGATTATTAGTATATCCTGACAGAATATGGTCTCAGTCCGGATACTCAGACTTACCTCACGAAGAATTTCTTGTCTCAGCTTCTTTGCCTCTTCGTAGCCTTCTATTTCAAGTTTCTCTAGCTCCGTGAATTCGGGTGACTCTGGCTTTGTCATATCTTCGTTTGACTTGATTTGGAAATAAGCATTGGCTCGGAAAAATTTCGCCATGTGTTCAATTTCAAATGCTCCTCGTAATCGATTGCGGAAAACGCCTATTCGAGAAGTGGGATCCGCCCTATGGAGGAGTTTAGCTGGGAATGCGCCCAAAATATTTGAAGGGCATACTTACTCGTCTTCTGCTTCGGAATTATCAGTGTCTTGTCTAGATTGATTTCGACTCTCATGACTTGAGTCAGGCTTGACACCGCTGCTTTCAGCTATAATTTCTGAGCGAAGCTGTTGTCGACATTCCTCCACAAGAGTGTGAGCTTCGTCACAGACCTCTTCCCAAATAGCCAGTGCTTCCTTGACACGAGGGGAATTTTCGAAGAACTGTCCCCTTTTAAGTTTTGAAAGCAGAAGTGACCGTTGGTCCGTACGAATAGCCACGTCTGTCTGTTCCATCATGGCTTCTAAAACTTGGTCAACAGTACGCAAGGGTCCATCTTTATAACCCAAGGCACGTCGATTCCTTCCACCAACTTCGGGATGTAAAGCAGTCTGTCGCAGTCGCACAAGCCAGGATCTCATTTTCTCAACGGTGGATGGATCGTTTGGATTCCAGTTATTGACAAGAGGAGCGCCATCGGCATCAACACCAACCTCCTCGCACATCCGAGAGAAGAGCTCTTGATAGTGCTGTTCCTCAATCGGCGTAAATGGCATTGTTATTACATATCGTCTTTGGGCAGGAAGTCGAAGCTCATCTTTAACACTTTGCTTGCTATGCCGTAGAGCTAACTTCTTGAAAAGCTTTTGGAATTCGATTTTATGTGATTGAATAAGAGACAGCCAAACATGTTTCGTAGTGGCGTATGGAACATACCGCAGGAATATCAGCAACCCAAGGAGGTCGTTGACATCTTTCCTAACGGGNAGTACCAGTTATGCACCAGGCATTGACGCGCGGGATCAATCTTGCGACTAATGCTGCGTTACTTACACCACTTTCGATCATTTGAGCTTCATCCATGCAAACACGCCACCATGATAGTTGCATCAGAGGCGACTTTGGTCGAGGATACTTTGGCTGACGACGGAGGGACTTCTCTGGGTTTAGCTTGGTATAATGGACCTCCCCCGCGATGATAGGGTACGTTGTTACCACCACATCCGCCTCCATCATGCTATCAACCACCTCGGCAGCTTTCGACACGCCTCCAGCCTTGATCCCGTCATATCGGAATACCTTGAGAGACGGCGCGTGCCTATTTAACTCTGATATCCATTGTTGTAGAATCGAAGGGGGGGTAATAATGAGTGTCGCAGAAGTCGGCTTTACTTCCTCCGAGAGATACGGATCAATGAAAGTGTCTGTCTCTAATCGACGTTTATGAAGTGTAATGAGGGATATTGTCTCCACGGTTTTGCCAAGACCCATCTCTTCTGCAAGTATCCCGCCCCTCAGACCGTTCTCCACATCTAAAAATGGGCGGACATCCCTTGTGATGAGCCCGAAGAGGGTGCTGACAAAAAATGGTACGCCATTGGCATCGACAGAACTAATGAACGAATTTGGTAGTCCGTCTAGGGGTTTGCGCTCTATCTTCTGTATTTTCCCAGCATCAACAGACCATTCGACACCCTCGTGTTGTAATAACCACTGGACAGCCCGCTTCTGGAAAGGATAAAGCTCGGTATCTAGTTCTGGAGTCGCGAGAGATTGTGCCGTTCCATCATTTTTATCTGTATGATAAACACTCTGGTAAAAATCCTGCGGAGACCAAGAACTTGTGCTAACATCATTCGGATCTGGAAAGTATGCCCGTAGTAACCGTAGAAACGCCGGGGGTTTAGAGCTTGCTTGAGACATAGTATATGGAGATGACGTGGTGGCCCATTTCAAGGTGAACACTAGTGTTATATGATCTACTCCATCTTTACAAGACAAGATAAGATCGAAATCAGTCCAGATCTTTCCCTCGTCCTTTGACCACCTTTTTCCGTCCTGATTTATGGCAAGAGCGATATTGATATCGGCTGCTTCGGAGCCCTCCTTTGGGGGAAGCAGAGTACAAATCACGTTTTTGGAATCCCACCTGATTTGAATGATATTCCTCTTCCACCGCTCATCCCAGTGTATATGCGGTTGCAGGTTGGCTTTTGTAAGTGGAGCCTCAAAACTGGCTAGCTTAGAGCTGGCACACCGAATCTCCAGCGAACTTTGTTTGACAACAATATAATCGAGTCCTGGTCTTCCTTCATCAAGCCCTTCGCCAGGAAGTGTATCGCCATGGTGCCCAATCCTTCGTTTCTTTCGAGGAGGTCCAAGGGCTGTATCCAGCTCTGTTGCGTACGTGATCAAGTCATCGGGTAGCGACGTTGGACCAGGAATCGTAGGACGGAGTAGGTAATCTGTTCCCAGGAAGAGTCGCGCTCGAGTAGGAATTGGATCCAGGGTTGCATAGTCCAACGGCCAGCCTCCACCTATGCGCGCAACATGTGAAAATCGAGATTCCGGCATGCCCTCTACACCTCATTAGTGAAAATGAGGTAGTCACAGTGACAGCACATGAAAAACGGTATTGGCAATGATGGGAAAAGGCCCAGGTTGCTGGAGCAGCAAGAGATTGGAGATGGCAAAGAAAGAAAGAGGAATTGCCATCCAACACGGACGCGATAAACTGCAGCCTTGTCGTTATCGGCCTTATCGGAAAAGGCTTGGCAATATCACGTGATGCGCTTACAATTTTAGGTTAGCCTCTAATTTATTCCATATCCGATGAAATAAAGTTCCTCGCGATATTTCATGGGGAACGACTCTGACCATAATTACGGATCGGTCCTCCAAGACTGGTACGTCACAACCATCCTTTGGATCAATTGCAGTGAGCTGATATTGGTAGTAGAGCTGCCTCCAAAATGATCGTCAAACGTGCCGCGCTTCGACCTGTACCATCCTTCCTCCTACCGTTTTCTCCCCAGCAGGCCTCCTTCCAGGCTCGATGGCTTCATCATCGTATGCCACAGCCGCCCGTTCCTTCTCCAACACCTTTTGTTCCTGATCCTCAGACTTTTCTTACGCTCATTGGGCGCAATCTAAGCCAGCATGCGTCCAAGATACCATCCTGGGAAGCCCTGTTCTCCTTAACATCCGCTCAGCTCAAGGAGCTTGGCATTGATCCTCCGCGAAGTCGACGATACTTGCTACGATGGAGGGAGAAATTTCGGAAAGGTCAATACGGGATTGGTGGGGACCTCCAGCACATTGAGGATGGCGTTGCAGAGTTACGTGTGGTGGAAGTGCCCAGTCAGTCAGGACCTGGAACGGCTACAGCCACGGCCTCGGCAGGCAACCGCAAGGTCATTGTGAATGTGCCAGCTGGGGGCAGTGCTTCAGATATTTCTCCTGAGACCGTCGTACCCGTGAAGGGGCTGCATTTGAAGGGGGCACATACTATCGCCGGACCCCACGTCCAACCTATCCAGGGTGGTCGGGGCGCCCGACTGGTCATAAAGGAAGGGCTTTGGGAGGACGTGCGTGGTCGAAAGATTGACGGAGGCGAAAGAAGAAGAGCGGAGGTTAGATCAAAGCGGAGGGCTGAAGAGAGACGTGCTGCTCGATAGACGTGGAGTGTCGTCAATGTAAGATTATCGTGGCTGTGCCCACGGGGGGAAACAAGGTTGGAAAGCTAGTAATGGAGGCACGAAGGAAGGGGCTCGGCATCTCCATCCGAACTACATCATTGAGAGAGGGCTAGAAGCCTTTAATCGGGCTTCAGCAAAAGGATTTAACGATTGCAGAGCGAGGCTGTACCACCACCACTACCACTATTTCTACCAATCATAGAATCTATAGGATAAATGTTGTACAATAGATAATTTCGCGGAAGACGTATCTCTGACAGTACAGCACATGACCATTCCAGCATTGAACCCAGTGCAGGAAAAATTACGAGTATTCCCTTATTATTCCTTTGATTTTCGAGCAGACGTCAGGACGTGTCCTGTTGCGGCAGTCGCGCAGATAATCTATCGGGCGGCTGTAATGGATGTACGCTTAGGGCCGTGCTATAGCCGTCCGTCTGTGGCCGAAATGCCTCAGACCTGCCCACTTCGGAACAATTCTCTCCGCCGCAGCGATGATTTCTGGGTGCTGGACCCGTGGGATGGTACCGTACCCACCAACCGGGAAAATGCAATGCTGTGCCTGTATTCTACCATGTCCTCCACGCGAGCGCATGGAAAGTCCAGAGATCGGATAGGCTATGACGGGGAATGGCGGAGTACGTAGGCCTGGCGGAATCGAGATTGGATTGGACCCAACGGACCACGAGAGTTGTGGGATGGGATGCGGGATGATACTCGACGCTCATTCACTGCTGAACGAGCAACTTGGTCTGACTCTCCTCCGGTAACGTAACCTGCCCATTCATGTTCCCCGTCACCGCATCCAGATTTCCCGCCAGTGCTGGGCCGCTGATATCATCACGGCGAAAAGCCGTCACTACTGGGTGCTAGAAGGATTGGAACTCGCGAGGCTGAAATGAATGGTGATGCGCCCTTCCTGGCTGTGCACGCACAACTCGGAGACGGTGTTGCACCGATTACTTCTGCCTCTGCTACGATACCCAGCCCTCGCGAGCGTGGACACTTGAGGATTGCGCACTCGTTGATGAATGCATCTGGCGTGGGAGTCGCAATGCCCTACGCAAGCTGCTGCTGGCTTGTGAGGTTCTGACCCTCCCTGGCGTACGGGGATGGATGGACCCAGGCTGGGCACCGAGCTGGCGGCACAGTAGGCGTGGGCGACTGAATCTCCAGGCAGCCAACCGCCTGGATGGCCCCAAGACCCAAGACCAGAGCCAAAACGCACAAACTCGGAGGCCGCGGCCCCAGACCACGCCGGCGACAGCGACTGGAGCTCGGAGACTACAGGGAGTTTGGCTGTGGCCACGCATCACGAGATCTGGCAGCGCTGCCGTGCGTCGAGCATTCTCCGGAATCCCAGGATCCACGCGCGGGCACATGGCCCTGACCTGCAGATGGCTATCCTCCTTTGCTCTGGTCGCGGGTGCTTCTTCGGGGCTTCGCTGCCTTGCGACTCACCCTGGGTTAAGGCCGCGAAGGGCCCAGTTTCTCGTAATCACCCGCTGGTGACTCAGGCGGAGCGGATAAGGTGCGCCGCCGGGCCAGGCGCTAAGGTGGTAGCAGGACCTCCTGGGTCCAAGCCGCAAGGCAACAATGGACTCTCATGCAGGTACCGCTCGGCACCTTGTAGCAAAGCAGTATAATCCCTCCCAGCACGCCCCATTATTATTCAGCGTTGAATCACTTGAATCATCCCTCGCGGCTGCGTGCCATCGTGCGGCCGAATAATGCTGCTTCCTTCTGCTGGACGCCAATCTCCCTGCCCCTGGAGCTTGCCAGGACTTGGCGGGCGACGGTGGCATGGGCTCACGCCGTGTAAGTCAAGTGTCAAGGCATCCAAGCCGTAGTGGGCGATGAGGGCTATGAATGTGCAGACGTCCCTCCCGAATTCTTCCCCACAGCATCCTCCTGCCTTCTCTTCTCCCTGCTCTGGGTGGCCTCCATGCCGTTTACAGAAGAGCTGCCAGCTGGTACAGGTAGGGTCACACGCTTTGCTTCCTCCCATTACCCCGGCTCTGGACTGAGGCTGCCTTCTGCTCTCCAGGACGGGCCTGCTCTTGGGGCTGTTCTTCTGCTTGCTAGTCTCCTTCTACAAATACCCTCAGATACTCTCTATCTTGGATCTTGATAACAGCCTCCTATATCTCTTTCCTCCTTTACTTCAGACTTGAGTCTCTCCAACGGTATATCCGTGACTTTGTGGAAAGTGGGTGGAGGATTCAGCTATAGTTTATACCAAGTTTCGTCGTCTCGATTATCATCATAGCTACCCCAACTATCATCAACTGCAACACTTGATTACCAGATTTGATCTGCAATTGCTGCTCTGTCCTGTGTTTAGCTCGTGTTGTGCATCTTATCCCCGGCTTCTCGATCCTGCTTCTGTGCCGCACAGCTGGATCACAAACGTGCCAATCTCAAGCCTACCAGCCATTGTAACTACAGCTGGAGCGCCAGATTGACAACATCCATGGTAAATGTCGGATAGAAGGGATTCCCAGTCGACATATGAAAGTGACAGCACCGAAGACTTCGTCCACGAGCAACTGCGACAGGATACTCCCCGGATCACGCTTAACGATACTGATCAGAATCCAATTCCCAGTTCTGAGTCATCATCGTCATCGTCCACGGAAAGAGAAATGTCTTCCTCGCACCGTTCCTCGTCCCATCGCCATGCATCCAGCTCTCACTCATCCAAGGGTAAATCCACTTCTTCCTCCTCGTCATCATCAAAGTCGAAATCCAAGAAGGACGACTGGTCAGAAATCACGGACCCTGAAGAGAGAAGACGCGTTCAGAATCGAATCGCGCAACGAAAGTTCCGTAAGTTGATGTGCTTCTTCACGGCACCGGAGTTATCAGCCACTGACGACTCGCAGGAGACAAAGCCAAAGAAAACAAGGAGCGTGCAGAACGTGATGAGAGGAACATAGCTCATGCTGGAAGTTCCTACCACACGCCTGACCCTTCGGACCTTGCCAGAGACGAAGAACTCTCGGGGCTCCCATGGGGCTCGTTGAGCTTCAAACATGTGGTGGAAAAGGGGAAGGCCAAGGAATACAGTTCCCGGCACGGTTCACACGGTGAGGAAGGTTCAGCCTATTATGCAGGCCGGACTCATGGATCCGAAGAAGGTTACTATGATGCGGCAGATGCGTCATATTATTATTATGAAAGAGAGAGAAGCTATGGAAGCGGAAGCGGCAGTGGAGACGGACATGGTAGCGGATCTCGTTAGGACCTTTCTACATCCTCGTTAACGTTTTATCTTCTCAGTAAGCGTTTGAACCACCAAGCATTTGCAGACAGGAGCAACTAACAAGCAAACAGACTCCTGTTTTACTAGTCATGATTTTCAACTCATCACTTACGAAGTTATGGTATTTACGAATCTCTCAGGAATAACTCGAATTTCCAGCATTATCTGCTTTCAGAATTCCGACAATTTCTTAGTGCGTCGGGATATTCGAACATGGTCTCTCCTCGGGCGTTCTGGCGTTGATATTTTCAAACGGACTCTCGCTCTAACTTTTTTTGAATTTTTTGGCCGCCATGTGAACAACATGATGTATTTGGTTTTCTGCTGTTTTCAAGCTTGACTGCTGGGGAACACCCTCCGCTACGTGTAACATTAGATGTTGATTCTGCTTCGAGATATCCGGGTAGGAGCTATGATAGAGTTCCAGGGTCTACATTTTGGGATACAACACATTTCATATGATACAATCCAATCTAAACTTTGCAAATCACCCCCTAAAAGTCCATCAGACGTCAATGTTCCACTTGCACCAAAAAATAATAAAGGTGATTTTTACTTGAACAGGGTACGGTTTGCGATGAGTCAGGCTTTGGTGTGACGCAATGTGGTGGCCAGCTGTCGTCGCAAGGCTCTACTGTGACAATGTCAAAAACCTAAAACGGTGGTAGAGGGATCACCAACACCAAGTGGAATGATCCAAGAAAGGAGTCAACGCTACCTCTGCACGACACTTATCGTAAGAACCAGGTGCGCGGGTTAGACGTCTGCGCGGGCGATCGTAGCGCGTCCTAAAGTTCGATTCGCGGCTGCTCTGATTGGCGATGCAGGTCCGGCTGCTCGCTGGAGATCGAAATAGGCTACCACTCCACAGCGGCCCCTGGTCCAGCCTGTTCGGCTTCGCCCTGACAATCGTCGGAAGGCTGACCCGGACAATTGAACCCTGTGGTAGACCTTTTCCGTCGATCTGACGTGCTTCGGTGCTATTTTCCCTGTTGTTCTCTCGCTCTCATCACTGGTTCTCTCCGTCACTACCCCATGACATAACTGGGCAGCTAGGAGCAAAAGAGTAACAAGGTGTGTCAATCACCAGTTGGGTTAGTGTGCTGCGAGCTTAACTTGCCAAGATTCGCTTGTTAAACTTCCCGATTCAGGTGGCATCCCCCGGAAAAGGCAGATCTCTTATGTCTATTAATCGGGCATGCATAATGCATAATGTTGAGACGCCCAGATGATCTTCACCACCAGCTCACGACAAACTACTGCAGCATGCTAAGGTAAAGCTGAGATGAAGCAATCGACAGAGGCAATTTGCACGGTAAGATCTCCGTTCTCAAGTGAGACGAAAGAGATGGAGAGGAGCTGGTTTCCAGTTGGTAGCTGTCCAGAAAAGTCTATAAAGGAAGCAGGTATCTCGTCTTGAATCTCGTTCTTTTCATCATCAGACAATCCACACACTTGAATACAATTCCATTCATTCGCAAACAAGCACACAAAATCACTTTTATTCTTTTTAATTCAAACCCAACTTTCAAAATGTCCGCCACCGTTCAACGCATCCAATTCGCCGCTCTCCTTGTCGCCGTCATGGCCTTTGGAGCCCACGCTACTCCTCAGTTTTCTCCTCCATCTCAGCCAACTCCCCCATCCAACTTCTCTAGCGGCCAGCAGCAGGGCGAGGAGGGCTTCGGCGAGCTCATCTCCCTCTTCGAGCAGTTCGTCCAGGCTTTCGTCTCCGTCTTTGGTGGACAAAGTGGTGCAGCCCCATCTCCAGGTGCTGCTGCCCCAGGTGCTGCCCCAGCATCTCTCTAAAGTGCAGGCACTGCCACTACTCGAGACATGCGCTGGGATGGCAATGATACACCTTCCAATTTCTGTCGAATCTGAGAAATATTTTACTTGACCTAATTCTTTTTCTGTTCTCGTGGGGACGAGGGGGGTTTGGAGAGGGGATGGTGTTCTCGTAAGTCAGATTCCAGTCTCCAAAAATACCTCACTTTACATCAAAGTTAACATTTGGATGATATAGGACAGATTTTCGACAGGAATGTATTTATGGAACAGGGGGACATAAATGGAAGGATCAACCATCAGGAACTAGCGATGACTCTTATATAAGGATAATATAATTTCTTTAATCATTTCCTACCAATTACTATCCCTAACGATCGTTTGATGCTACATAATGGAATACAATACTTCATTAAATTTATACTGTACGTCAACTACTGTGACTAGGTTCAGTAGGAAGTGCCTTTATAAGTAATGATATGGCTTGTTGCGTAATAACCTTATTTCAGGGGCTGTAACTCAGTGGTAGAGTGCCTCGTTTGCATCGATGAAGTCCGGGGTTCGACTCCCCGCCGCTCCAGAAATTTTTGAATCTTTTTTGTTTCGGTTCTTTTTTATTTTTATCCACCGATGCACACGGTCTTTTATCGTTGCAGTTAGCATGATAGAACCGTGATGAAATGAATTCTTTTACCAGGAGCTGTCTCGCTTGTTAGAAATTCACAGCCGAGTTCCTGAGATGGGAATTGCACGTCTTTCGCTTCTGGAGCACCTCCTTTCACAGTATTTCTCCATAGGTTATGAGATAATATTATATCAGTTAATAACTATGCACACTGCAATCACGCTTAATAGTGATGATCTTGGCAGAAATAACTCAAATTAATATTCTTTATATAAAACCTAAAGCAATTTTTACTTTTATGCAAATGGGCTACGAACAATGCTCATGACTTCTAAATCTCCGCACGTCTAAAATGTTCGCTTTGAGAAACTTGCTTCTGGTGCAGCGCCATCCGAGCGCTCTAAAACATTAAATCAAACAGGGTATGAAAACTGCTAACTCCACCTATTATATATGTATATTGCTTTTCGTCAATCATATCTTCTCCCCGGAAACGACACCGAAATCCTCCCTGCGGATTCCGCCCCTGTCGCACATGCCTCTGAAAATTCCACCTCGTTCATACAGCACATAAGGGGCGTCTAATTCTGCAATCTGTCCCTGGTCCATAACGCAAATGCGGTCATAGTTGATGATGGTCTTCAGTCTGTGGGCAATGCACAAAAGGGTCTTGCCCTTGAACCCCTTCATCATCGTAGCCTGGATCTTCTCATCGGTTTCCATGTCGACTGATGATGTAGCTTCATCGCATACAATAATCTGTGAACCACGTACGAGCGCTCTGGCAAGGGCCATGAGTTGTCGTTGACCGAGCGAGAAATTCAAGCCCTCATCCTCCACAATTCCGTCAAGATGGATGCGTCCGGGGGACTTATCGTCTGGAGATGCGTCTGAGGATACAAGATCTGCTTGGCGAAGTGCTCCCCAGAGTTCTAGATCGGTATGCTCTCCAAATGGATCGAGATTGCTGCGGATAGTTCCCTTAAACAATGTAGGGTCCTGTGGAATGATCGCTAGACGTGACCTTAGATCCTGTAGTCCGATGGTACTAATATCAATGCCATCAATCTTGATGGAACCTCCTGAGAGTTCGACAAGTCGGAAAAGGGTAGACATAATACTAGACTTGCCAGCTCCCGTACGACCAACAACTCCAATCCGCTCACCGCCTTTGACATGCATAGACAAGCCTTTCAGCACAAGAGGCAGACCTGGGCGATACCGCATCTCTACGTTGTCGAAGATAATTTCGCCTGACTCTGGCCAAGATTTTCTCACCTCAATAGTGTGAAGCGGTGCTTCCTCTTCAAGGTACGTGCCGTAATAGTGTAGACGTTCAGTGGCATTCATACCATTCTCGACTTCGGCCAACTGTCTCACAGTGAACTGGAGCATCTGCACAATCGAAAGGATGTAACTCAATACCAACCCAGAAATCGAGGGGTTAATATCGAAACGCGATGTGACGACGAGGATACCGGTGACAAACACGAGTAGATTACTAGCAAGGTTAGCAACAGTACATTGGAAATGTATAATTTGGATAGAGATCTTACCCAATGATATCCAGCCGTGTCGATAACCATCGCTGATTTGCAAATGTCAGGAAGTATGCACTGTCCATATCATCAATGGCATATCGTAAAGCCTTCACAAATCGATCCTTCAAACCGTAGGCACGAATGGAAGCTGTGCCAGAGAGACCTTCGCTGAACTTGGCAAAAACATTGGAGCGAAGCACGGATTCGAAACGTTTCATCTCACGGGCCGACGCACGGTAATAGCTTGCTGAGAAGATAAACAGAAGGAACAGAGGTCCCAGAGCAATGGCGAAGTAGTGGAAATAAGCGATAATAAGTGCAAAGACCGAGGTCATCATGGCAATCGTGAGAAAGTACATTCTCATAGCGTCAGTCAGATTGTTATCCATAACATCAACATCTCGAGAGAATCGGTTCGTGATTCGACCCAGCGGGGTGGTATCAAAGAAGGACATTGGTGCGCGAAGTGCCCTGGTGATGGCTTTGTTAAGCATGGCCTTACTTGCAGTAGTACCCATGATGGTAAGGGATACAGCAAAACCAAAGAGGAGAAGAGCTTGACATGCACCAAGAGCGCCGTAGACTCCAATATAGACGCCCTTCGAGAATCCCCACTTATTAGATGTCCACCAGGAGAGCCACAGACTCGTAGCAATGTTGGCGCCTTGTGACATGATGAGAAGTATAACCACTATGGGAGCATTGAGTAAACTGCCAGAAGCCCGCACATAATCGAGATAAACTTTTAATGGCACACTTTTCACGGCACGCTCTTCTGCCTGCATCAAACCAGGACCCTTCTTCTTCTTCTTGACTTCTTTCTTTTCACCTTCAACCTCGTCTTCATTGACCTCTGCTTCATCCTTTTGTTCTTGCTCAACAGCAGTGGTTTCCATCAACAGCTGGAATCCAGCATGATCTCTCATGAGGTTTTCGAAGGTGTCAATTGCTTGAACTTTGCCATCCTCCAACCAGATGATTCTATCGCAGCGGTTGAGGACCCACAGCTGATGAGTGGCCAGAATGCGAGCTTTATCCTTCAACAAGCCCATAATTGCATTATCGAAGATATGTCGCCCGACGTGTGCATCCACAGCTGACAAAGGATCGTCCATAAGAATTAAGTCTGCGTCAAAGTAAATTGCTCGAGCAATGTTCAATCTTTGCTTCTGCCCTCCGGAGACGGTAATACCACGTTCACCAATTTCAGTAAGATCTCCATTTGGAAGCATCTCGAGATCCGGGCGGAGAGCACACGCGTCGATGACTCGGTTATACCACTCCTTATTCATATCCTTGCCAAACATAATGTTCTCTTTGACGGTGGCGTTCTGAATCCAAGCATATTGTGGACAAAATGCTCTACTGGCTCCCATAACAATTTCTCCTTTGGTCTTGCGCATATCACCTGCAAGAGCGGCAAGCAGCGAACTCTTACCGCTCCCAACGCTGCCAATAACGGCAACCAATTCGTTACGGCCGATTGAAAAGTTCATACCACTGAGTTTGAAGGGTTCTCCATCACCAGCAAGTGTGCTTGCATCATCAGTAATTTCCCCTGGCTGCTTACCGGATTGTTCACGGGCCTTCTTGTCATCTTTGGACTGCTTCTTGGGTTTTGCTTGCTTTCCATTTGATTTAAGCTCCTCTGTATCCTGGGTTGCAACCCGCTCCCAGGTGAAGTCTGCATCAATCAATTCGACGGCGTTCTTTGCGTTGGGGTCAATTGGAGGTTCTTCTTCTTGCTCTTCAGCCATCAAATATTCTTGAATACGGTAAACCGAGGACCAGGCATCAATGACTTGGCCAATAACTAAAGGTAGCAAGTTCAATGGCATACGGAGCGAGTTGAACAAGGCAAGGGAGGAGAAGATGTGTGCCGGAACCAGGTTATGGTTGGAGAGTGAATAAGTAATGAATGATAACATAGATGCGAAGATTGGGAGCGACATTGATACGGCGTTGATCGCGTTTCGAATGGCCAGTAAAATCTGGATGAGATGAACCTCCTTGTCTCGAATCTCCCCCAGTCGTCCAAGAAACGAACTTTCCCAGCCAAAATACTTGACAAATCTGACACTCTGCAAGATTTCCTGAGTTAAGCTCACTCTCTGATCCGTGATCTTATTGATAGCCCTTCTCCTGGCAAACAGAATTTTAACGGCCTTGGTAAGTAAAGGCAGGCCAATAACAAGCAGGCCAAATCCAGCAAGAGCACTGTATGTCAAGTTGACCAGAAGAAGGATCAGGGTGAGAGTACATGCTATTGGCGCAGTCCAGATCAAATGAAACATGCCGGACGCTTGGTCCACACGGTACGTATCCACAGACATGAGATTGACGACTCTACCGTTGCTCCATCCGGTTCCATCACCAGCGATGCCACGACCCGCGTCAGGTGCTTTCTTCACACCCTTCTTCTTAGACTGCTTCGATTTCTTGTCGTTCTCCTTTGGCTGCTCTTGTCCCTTTTCTGCGCCAGGTTCGTCTGTGATCGCCTTGCCTCCAGCTTTCGCACGTCCAGAGATACGCATGGCTTTCTCGTAAATGAGCGTTATAAGAACAGCTCGAGATTCACCTCCCACCATCATTCCGCGGTAAATGAAGTGATTCGTACCCAGACTCTGGCACATTTGCATAAAAGTAACTCCAAACACTAATCCCAGACCCTTTCCTATATGTGGGGCCGGTAGTCCTTCACTTTTAGCAATGTACGCATCAGTAGCAAACTGGATAAGATAACGCAGCGTGAAAGGGGAGATAACTTGAAAGACGTTGGCGAAGAATTGGCAAATGCCTCCAATCCAAAACTCGATCTTGAAGGTCTCGTGCATGGCACCTAGGAGTGGATATTTATCCCCACGGGAGAGCCGCATTTTGAAGGAAGCCTCCAACTTTTCCGATAAGACGTCAACCGATCGATCAGGATTTATAGTCCAAATATCATTCTGCTCCAGCGGCCTTTTGTATCCGGTCTAGAAAAGAGTTAGCAAAGAGAGGGGAATACTAAACAAAGTAAAACTAATTCCAAGGTCCGAAAAAAATGGAGAACTGGAAAGCGTACACTCATCATAGGCGCCATCCATTGAAAGTAGACCAGGCTGAGAAAAGATGCGTAATACTCGCGTGATACAGTTCTCTCAGTCGGGACGGCAGGTATCTTTCCCCAGCGCAATGGGTTGATATTCTTATACCAGGGCTTTTTCTCTTGCGCTGCGTCCACATGCGAGTCCGTCCTGGTCACCGCGCTGGTAGCATAGCTCTTGGTCTGCTCGAGCTCTCGGCCCTTCTCGTTCGGCTCGTGGTCGCCATCACTAGATGCCTCTTCAATGGCATCGTCCTTCTCCGACTCGGAATGGAGCTTCTCGTCATGGTTCGAACCCTCTACGATATCGGTCGAGGAGATCGACTGGTCTTCCTTCTCGCTGCTCGGGTGCGACATGACGACGGGCCGCTGGCACACAGGCAAGAATGGAGGGAAAAGCACAGGCACAGGGACACACCAGAGGAGGGCGGGGCGACAGGTCTGGAATATGTACTCCTCTGTGAGATCCGTTCACGCATCCATCTTCCGGGTAAGACCCACGTCTCCACACGCACTATGCTGGACCAGGAGGCACTAGTTGGGTGCGCAGGAGTTCAGCACGCCCGACAATATTAATCGGAATTACAGCAGGTGTCGTAAGTTATCAGCTAGTCACCATGCTGGGGCGCGCGTGCAGGGATACTCTATTGAGGGCACAAATTCTGCGAAGAGTGGCGGCGAGCCCCAGATAGCTTAATTGCAGTACCCGGCCTGATGATTGGCCTCCAGGCTCCTGCTGCCCACCGGGGACGGACTTCAGCATTGAAGCCGATGCCTAGATCTGAACGGAACTACTGCTGTACAGGCTGACTGCGGGCACCGATGCCACTTAGGCCCTCCAACTTTGCAAGCCCACGGAAGCCTGATGCGACCAGGTTTCATGGATGTATGTGACCTTTCGTATTATTCGAGTCTTCTCCCATGGTATCAACACTATTGGACAGCCACGATGCTTAACGTCACTGATGCGCGGAAGCATTTCCCCCGTCTTAGCTTGCCCGTGTGGAAATTTTATAGTAAGCTAAAAGAGAAAACCAGGAAGCAAAGCTTTAGCATCCATGTCAACAAAGCAAACACAGCACCCGCCAGATGTAGACCTAGAACCTCTCAACGTGTCTGATTTCCACCGTTGCTGCAGCGTGAGATAAGGCCACAGCCCGCTTGGCTTGATGACGAATTGGTAGTTCCTGATTGCAGCAACGAGCTTGGCCGTATTTTACCTGTTGAGGAAGGATTTAAGTGTGCCGACATCCGTGTTATCACCGTCTATCAACACGTGACTGTTCCATTCTTGCCGGTGATGGATTGGGAAACATCCGGTAGGGTAGATCTGCCTGAGACTGGGTCCAACTCAAAAGCAACAGGGGAGAGAGATACCGCTATGGTCAAAATCAGGCAGGCGTTTGCATTACTCTCAAACTTCGTAGCCTCAACACAATAAGCACAGATGCGCGTTGTCAGCATTCCTTGTCCGATTTGTCGGTGTGAATGAAAAAAGAGAAACCTCCATGCTATTACATGCATATGAGTAATTTGATCTTCGGGACCGAGACGGCCAGGAAACTTGGACCTCGGATCTCAAGTTCATCGACCGGATTTTGCTACACACTCAAATCGCACTTAAGAGTTGCCTAGTAATCCCCCGGAGAGAGATCCGTGTCTTCCTTCATCTTGAATTACAAATCCACTCTAGTCCACTGGAAACTTGGCTTTTACAGGGTTAATTACGTCTCTCCCGGTGGTTTGATCTTGCCATGTTTTTTTGTGTGGTTCTGCGACTCGGAGTCGGGGTGATTCAGTCGGATCCGACGCGGCCACGGGTTTCCGGAGATAATAATATTATGGCAGGTGTCAAACCGGCTCTCCACCGGCTGTCCCCCACCTCAGGCGCCTTGCAGTAGTGGTTTGCCATGCTCCATGGTCTGATTCATAATGGTTGACCGAGGGTCTCAGGTCTTTGCAAGCCACTGACCACTTCTGGTAACCGTCTTTTGGCTCCTAAAGCAGACCACGCCAGTAAGATCCGTTAAACTTTTCACTGTCACGCCTCAATTTCATAGAAACAGAGGCCCTAGGAAGTCAAACGGTTGTGGTATGACGAGTTCATTGATTATGGGAATCATCCCCACTGGTTTGTAACGAAATGTAACTCTTTGCTATGTCTTTCAAGTAGGCTTAACTCTGAATGCATTACTGAAATCGAATATCAACCTTATGAATGGTGGGATGGGCTGCCATTACCATTTGAAAAGTTACATACAAGATAACAGCTAGGTAGGTTTCCGGTTGTGTTTACAGCTCCAACCTCCCCATCCGAGTATCTGAGGCAGCTAGTAGACACATTATTGAGCTTCACGAATTTGGCTCTGTAGTTGGTGCACTTTCGTTAGACATACTTAGACTCCAGCAATGGATCAGCCAACCACGTTGTCAACCCCAAGGCGCTTCAAGTAATTCAATAAGTCCAACCCATTTATAACACTCTCTACTCTGCCTTCCGCCTCTTTCAAATATCAGAAACGGTGTCCTCGAGGATGGAAAGTGCATGTTTCTTGGGCTGATATATATCTCTATTGGGAATATGATCGTTTCTAACGTACAACCGAGTCGAACTTATCGTACATGATCCCACCATTTAGCGCCATCATCATCGAATAATACAGTGGTAGCCCTTCTAAGCTCCAATGCAAGCCCTGGATACCCAAAAATCTGGGTAATGAGACTCTCTCTTCAGAAACCAAGTCTAGTGGCTCAAGGTGCTCCTCTTCTTCGCCTTTCTCCGTTGCAAAAGCGCCCTTCCTTTCCTTGTCCTAAGCCGGCTCAAGAATCCATGTCTTCGCTTTCTGACAAAATGGCTGGGACTAAATGTGTTACGTGGTCCGCATCGAACTTGTGTGGAGCTCAGGGCAGGGTGAGCAGATATTTTAGGTAAAAGATCGAGGGTCGTGGCTGCCGTCTCGGGAGTGGTCTGAATTGATACAGTAGGAGATGGCCTGAACGAGTTCGCAAAGATTGTCGGTCTGAGAGGTGTGATAGATGTGAATGTCCTATTAAAGAAATTAGTCTCCTTGCCAGCTCTTGGAAACATGTTTTGATTTACCTCCTCGAAGCGACCTTCAATGTTGTATTCTGATAAACTCGATATCCAATTGATGCTATTGGTCGGGCACCAATGCTCTTCGAGCAGTGTAGGCATAACATTTTGTAGGTTGGGCACGGAATATGCTACAGGTCAAAGACTGGAGGTTATTCGGAGATTCTCGAAATTCGATGCCCCCAAACCACGCTAGCGGAAAATAGTCCGCATTCGCGACGAAATTTCGACCTTCACTCTCCATCTTCAAAAGCTCTGCATTTAAGTCATCTGTTCAATTGGCACGATCTCTCGTTAGGAAATTTTATGCATACTAGCTAGCTACCTTAATTATTCTATCGGCATTCGTCAAAAATGTCAGCTTTCCCACCTCTTAAATCTCGACCGTCAGTCCCTATTACACAAGAGGCTGCCTTGGAGCACCTCCAAAATTATCTAGAAAAGGCAAAAACAGCAGAGTATCTTCTTCCAAACGCACGACTAGAAGAAACCGGGGTCGATGCCGGCTCTAGAAACTCGGGCCTTGTATTCCATAATCTGCAAAGAGTCGAAGCTGGTCTCCGCGGTGAATGGCTTGCGCCAAGTCTGGATTTAGATGATGTGAAGATCGCCGAAGGAGAGGATGCAACAAATACCGCCAAGGGTGAAAATATGGGGGTTGAAGGATGGCAGGATCTAGAAGAGTATCAACGTGAACAGAGCATAGATGAAGGAATTCAGGATGCGCAGGACGTTGTGGCGATCGAAGTTGATTCTGCAACGAAATACCAGGATAGTGATGTGGCGTACGAAGCTGAAACTCAGAGGTCGGGCACTACAGCTCTTGGAGAGAAAACGCCGAAGGATAAGGAGGCAAGGAAGCTGGAAAAGAAGGCCAGGCATAAAGAGAGGCAGAGACAAAAGGAAGCGATGAGGCAACACGTCGATGAATGAGCCTCACCACCAGATAATAACGCTCCGTGAAAGTAACCGGAAAGGAGCCTCGACTTTGGCTTTCTATCTGGATCATTTACAATTCTCTTCCGCTTGCCTGTGCAACTTTCTCCTTGGTAGCATCATCCCCGCTGGCTTTAGAATCGCCATGCCAGCCTAGTGCGCCAAGTCTTTCCGACAAAATAGGATGCGAGAAGTGATAGCTAGCATACATCCAATCAGCATTCATGGTGCTTAGGTTCTGGATCTGCAGCTTGATCAGAGACCGTGCAAGTTCGGTTGAATACCCCAGCTTCCGAGCAAAGTCATCAGCTTGGAACTCATAACGTCTGCTCAAGATGTTCATCAAGAGCTTGATGATAGTATCCATAGGCGCGAGGGCATCGGAAAAGAGAATAAATCCAATGATAATCGGGTATTGATTGTGGAAGCCAAAAGATTCGTATAGAGAGCGATTATTGATGAAGACCGAGAAGAGGGCGAAAATGTAAAAGAAGTGTGCCTATTCAATAGTCAGGTTGCTGTCTTCCAATGGAACGATTACTCATACCTGTGAGATTCCAAATAATCTAGTAGTGTGACCCAAACTCCAGTGACCCAATTCATGTGCGAGTACCGCTACGATCTCTTGGGTCTCGCTCTTCTCAATCAACGTATCGTAAATGACAATGTGCTTCTTCCAAGGCATACCAAAGAAATATGCATTGCTGTGAGCGCTTCGCTTACTACCATCAATAACATGGAGCTCAGAGAGGGGAAACTTAAGTCGCGAAGCAAGCGCTTCCACTTCGGTTTTCAATTCACCAGGCTCAAGAGGAGACAGCTTGTTGAACAGAGGTAGAATAGTGAGTGGATATATCGTGATCATGAAAACCTGCAGCCCGGCCCCAAACAACCAAAGATAATAGAAAAACTTATTGCCAGTCTTTTGAACGATCGTAAGGAAACCTGCAAGAATAGGAGGGGTGAGGATAAATGCCAGCATTTGTCCCTTCAGGATATCTGTGATGAATAGCTTTGGCGTCTGTTTGTTAAATCCAAATTTCTCTTCTAGAACAAAGGTCTTGTATATCGAAATGGGCAAAGAGAGGACCTGCTGAATAACAATGAAACCAAGTACGAAAGCGATAGAGTGCGAAATTTCACCAGTAAACCGAGATGGCGCATATCGAAGTAGCAAGTCGCCAGTGACATTCCAGAGCTTTGGGAGTACATCAAAGTAAATGAATGCAGTGTTTTGAATTTGGCCGTAGAGACCGCTGAATATGGAGAACTTTTCCTTGGCCCTTCCGTATGCCTGCCTAGATTAGCACCAAGAGTATCTGATTTCAGAATGCCCTGCATACCTGGCTCTTGTCAAAGACATCTTGTGATATTTCCTCCTTCAAGACCTTCGGTGGGCTCGTGAGTTTCAAAATCCGATATTGTCGCAGGGACAGGAAGCCCTCGAAGAGAAACTGTCCAACGGAGAATCCAACAATGAGCGACTTCCAGGGAAAGAGAGGCCTATCAAGGAAGGCCGCCAAACGCTGAGGAAACCGTCAGTTATATTTCAGAAAAGGATGTCGATAATACTGCCATACCTGAAGAATATCCATCTTGGCCGCGTTGGAACGAAATGGTGAAAGGAAGGTAAGGAGAATTAAGTGATATAGTCACAAACACTGACGTTCGACGCGATAAATCTGTCCCTCGCGGCAGTTCCAAGCTTAGCTTGTGGGGGGGACCTTGGGGTGACAGGGGTGCTTGCTGAGTAAATAGGAGCGCTTTCAAGTCATGTGCTCTGGTCATAACAACATTTTAGTCCAGTTTCGGATGGAGTATGTTAATTGAGCTTAATATTCTAGGGTTATATTTACAGATCTGTCTAATGTACATACATTGTCATGGGACAGGATAAATCGGTTGAAGTAATAATACATGATACCAAAGCATATCGAGGAAAATCATTAGGAATCTTCCATTATGTTTCCACAGGCAATGGTGGAAACAAAGATTCCCAAGGATTTCGACTATTGCCTGGAGATTTCTTGGGGACGCCATAACTGTCATCGGCCCCTAGTAAAGCAAAGTCGTAATTTCGGCGAGCTACATCGACCCCAAGAACATCGAGCAGTTCAGATGCTTTGTCAGGGATGTAAGGCTGGAGAAGAATCCCAGCCACGCGTATTGCCTCTGCACAGTGATATATTGTTCGTGGAACGTTCTGTTGGATAATAGGATCTTCATCTCGTGCAGAGAGCCACGGTGCACTATTATGAAGGTATTTATTGGTCTGCCGCGGAATTAGCCTGGTGCTAGAACTGTCCACTAACTTGGGAGACTTGCCTCGTATATAACTTCCATAATTGCATGAAGGGCTCCTCTAGAATCCAACTTCTCCATCTTAGCATTCACACCTTCACGAAGGTTGGTGATAAGGTCGATCTGAACAAGAGTCGCCGGATCAGCAGATATTAATCTTTCAGAAACAGCAGTCTCGACAGCTTCTCTCACGTTCCATATCTTCGGCTTCGTAATCCTGCTTAACAGGTTGCCAATACCGCCTGACAGCCCTTTCTTGTATTTTTCTACGATGAAGTGATTAGCATAATCTGCATCTTGAGATATCCCCCCATCATGAGCGAGATAGTATCTCATAGCATCGACGCCGAAGCGATCCAAAGCGAAGAATGGATTAACGCCGTTACCGCTTGATTTCGACATCTTTTGCTTATCAAGGGTCCAATGAGCATGGGTCAGAATTTGTCTTGGCGGTTCCAAACCTAGTGCAATAAGGAATGCTGGCCAATAAATGCAGTGAAATCGAATGATATCTTTCCCAATGACCTGTACATCGGCAGGCCACCCTCCCAACTTTTCCTTGCCTGGAGTCCAAGGATATCCTGCAGCCGTAACATAATTTACAAGAGCATCGAGCCACACATATATGGTTTGGCTGGGATCATCAGGGACTGGTATTCCCCAAGTCAATCGTTCAGATGGCCTAGAAACAGACAGGTCTTCCAGACCTTCAGATACCCAGCTAATAACATCCTTCATTCGTGATGCAGGCACGACAAATTCTGGATTCCTCTGATNAAAAGTCAAGGAGCCGATCCCTCATGGAACTTAGGCGAAAGTGATAATTGGTTTCTGAAGTCCACTCCACCTCTTTTCCAGTCTCCTGTGATGCCATAAACGTTCTGCCCGTATAAGGGTCTAATCTTTTCTCGATAGTGGACTCTGGATAAAATGTCTCATCGCTTACACAATACCATCCCTCATGTTTCGATTCGTATATGTATCCTCGCTCATTGAGTAGACGCCAAATATGCTGCACGGCTTCCTTGTGATCCTCATCTGTTGTCCGGATAAAACGGTCATTGGAGATCCCAACTCGTCGCGCAAGAGACTTGAAGGTTTCCGCAGTTTGATCGCAAAATTCTTTAGGGGGAATTTTCGCCTTTGAAGAAGCTTGCTGTATTTTCATGCCATGCTCGTCTGTTCCTGTCAATAGGATTGCTTTCTCGTTTTTGAGTATGTGCCATCGTTTCAAAATATCAGCAAGCACCATCGCATACATATGACCGACATGAGGCGCTATAAGAAGATGGTTAGTTTACAATTGAACCAGTTACATCGTAATGCGACCTTACCTGCATTGACATAGAAAATGGGAGTCGTAACATAATAAGGCTTTTTTGTAGCAATTGAACTATTCAACCTATGTGGCCTACCAGAGAGAAACGGTCCTTCCCGGCAGGCGCCGCATCGCCAGCCATATTTCCATGGAATTGCAGGACCCGACCGTATTGGCTTGAGAATCATTGAGAGGGCCTTGGAAATTTAAATGGTTTATGAGTATGCTCTGGTGTATGTCAGATGTCGCGTTACAATAAACGGAATGCGGAGAGGCGGCCGCAGCGGCCGTGCATGTACTGTAGCTTCCAGGATTCTTGAGCTAAGTACATCCCCGCAGCTAAAGAACGAATTTCTTGCATATACGACTGCAGAGGATCGTATCACGACCTTTAGTCGACATAGATGGATGAAAGGTCAACTGCTAAGGGTTTTGATAGACCTTCAATTCCCTAGAGGGCCATCTCTATTTCCGGAAAACTATTGAGAATATGGCAACACTGAGTGAGGATGTGGAGGTCAAAGTAGCAACAAATGGTAAGGGTTTGACCTATTAAGCATGCCATTGATGATGAATCTCACGCTGCGCAGCTGCACAGCATTTCGTTGACACCTATTACCCAACCTTAAATGACCCAAGACGAAGATCTGAACTAGCTTCCTTTTATGTTACGCCAACTTCCAACTCTCCTGTACAAGCCGATATATCTTTGAACGGGAATCTCGTGGCAACACCAGCGGACCTCCAAACAGTCTTCGAAAAGCAAGTGCAGAAAGCCAGATACGAAGTGCAGTCATATGACTGCCAGGTGTTGAATTCCGATTACAATATAGGAGCAGAGGAGAATATGCTCAGGCCAGATAAAGATGGCAAGAAAATGAGCATCCTGGTCTTAGTCAGTGGTAGTGTTAGATATGGAAAGGAAGGAGCGCCGGACGGAGAGACTAGGGGATTTACAGAAAACATTGTCCTGGTCCCAAACTGGGATAGTCACGGTCCCAGATCATCGAAAGGCGCAAAGAAATGGTTGATCTTAAGCCAAAACTTCCGCTTGGTCGTGTAAATGAAGCATCAGCATCACAATGGTGTTTGTTCGTCAGAACATTTCTTCGAACTAATTAGGAAAAATGCATGTAATGAACTATTTTTCGAGCTGGACACTGAAGCTTGCGTTTTAGTTGGTACACGGGTGGACGGTTAGATTTGTCCCAATCCTCGATCTGTTAGATCAGGCTTGATATAGCTTTAAAGGTAGTCGACTCAAACAATTGTATGTATCATTCATCCAATAGATACACATCACTCCGAACAAATCCAAGCATCCGTTGTGGCTAAATGTATTTCTATCTGACAAACAGTATTGCATCTCGTTCCAAGATCCGATGATAATACTTGATTTTGCATATCAATATAGCCATTAATCCGCTTCCGGAAGAAGTTAGAAACAACATATCTAATTCTATTTCTTTCAAGCTAAAAGGGATAGAGTGGAGTTATCATGCTAATTCTGTAAGGGAACATCGTCTCTTCCATTCTGGAGACCTTCCAGGCCCAAATTGACTGCCTAATACAGTAATCCTGACACTGCCTATCAAATTTTAATTTGATAGACATATGAAATAAAAATCTGGACAATACTGTTATACCATCAATGTAAGATTGAATAGCCCATCGTGGATATGTATCTATATCTAATAAATCCTTTCTGGGGCTGTATGCACGTGAGAGGAAAATGTTCATAGGACTCCAGAAGCGTTCAGGAAGCCGAACATCCACTCACTATGACCTAATATATGATGACTCCTCTTGCTTTTATGGACGCTTAGCTCCATGCTGGGAAGCATTTTGTACTTTACCAGAATAGGTAGTATCTTTGCTGCCAACGCTAATAAACCTGCGAGCCGGATGGTCAATGGAGTGTTCTTATCACCAAACTTTCTTTCTAATATAGCAAGACCAAATGGCGGCTCGATTGCTAACGAATGATCGTAAATTTGCTATAGGACAATTATATCAAAATCGTCTATGTTGCAAAGCCATGTAAGAATTGATCATGCCCTGGGTATTCGCATGTTTGCTTTGATTCGTTCCAGCAATTCTTGCCTACTGTCTCTTGCGTTTGGATATAATTTCCGCTATCCAACAGTTAGTCCTCCGATATTCCCGTGCCATGTGTGGGTTGGACAACGACGATAGACGATTCAAGTGAAGTTCAAAGTAATCTTACCGCAGCCAGCCATCTTCGCATTTCCTCTTTTGTCCAATTTTCAGGGTCTAACCATAAAAAATTTAAAGAATATCTTTTGATGGATAGGTGTCTCTCATACCACCAGTTGGATCGCTTTCTTTTGGAAACATGTCACCCTGTCCCCAAATAGACCATGCTGCTACGGCAGTGATGATGCCTGCGAAGGCTATAGGTAAGAGTTAGCGGGTGCTTCAAATCTCAGTTACCACTTAAACTTTCCCAAAAAGGTATTCTACAATAATGGTCAATAAAAGTCTAATATGAGAATATATGAATTTACCTTTGAGTTCAAAGTCTTGTCTAGCGGAGTTGGCATCTTGTAGCAGGGTTGTCGGTTAGATCAACTAAATCAGGCTTATCTCTTTTATACAACAGCTTATTTTCGGGAAAGAAATGAATTAAACCGACAGGGAAACAGAACTTTGGAGATATATATACCCCCTAGGAGCCAGTTTATGGAACACGTTCACTTCACAGTTATCGATGAGACGCGTCACCAGCCACATAAATTTGCTTCGCCACAATTCGATCCATTTGAGCCTCAGTATTAAGGCACCCATAGGCTTATCAGCCGAAACCCTCCGCCCACAACGGATTTTCGATCGATATTCAATTTCTCGAACTATCAATATTGTCGAATCCCCAGACAACACCCCATACCGCCAAAATGCCTCGTGAAATTTCCGATATCAAGAACGTATGTTTCTGATTGAGTGGATTTGGTTACAGTATCTTTCGTATTGGAACAGTGGATACTAACTCTTTATAGTTCATTGAGATTTGCAGACGCAAGGATGCTTCCTGTAAGATTCCCAATGCGATTGGAACCTAAATTTTTACGATATTCGAAACGAGATTATGCATCAAGAATATTGCAGGGATATATTACCTAGATTGAGGCTGACAGAATGGTCCAGCTGCTCGCATAAAGCGAAACAAGAAGACCTCGCAAACAAAGTTCAAGGTCCGCTGCCAGCGTCACTTATACACCCTGGTCTTGAGGGATTCCGAGAAGGTTGAGAAGCTCAAGCAATCCCTACCACCAAGTATGTGACTCTGAATCATTTCCTGTTCCTCACCAATCCGGCTCGACAAAGCCTCGAATCGAAATATCAATAGTTATTCAGACTTGGTATTTCTCTTAGATACTTCGGGACCTCGACTAATTTACAATATCTTAGACCTCACTATTGCCGATACCCCAAAGAAGAACGCCAAGGGCAAGCGAACTGCGCAATGATTTTATGACTAATGTGCAATTCATGTCAAGGGAGGATAATTTGGGAAGCATCTCTGGCCGAGCCTGTGTATCAGAAGTATGGGAATACTAAAGATTTAGCCAGCAATAGGCTGTAATGCGATAATAAGTCGCAGAAGAAAGAGCCAAATCCAACAAATTTGAATTCCCGCATGCTGATTTGAAGTGTGATATGTGACGAGCTTTTTACCATATCCTATTGGGTATTTTACTTGCAATGCAGCCAGGACGACATGATAAGAAATGGTTATACGAGGAAGCCCATCCTAGTGTTCGAAAATAGCATTTTCGTAAGCGATTCTGCCTATCTCGAGTCTTAGTGGACCAAGCTGGTAGTGCCCGAGTATTAGACAATACGAGGTTCGAAGATAGAGAGATTTTCTTTATTGTTGTGAACACCTTTCATATTTATAATCGACTCTCTTTGTTGACGATCATAGCTCTAGCAGTCATGGCTGTTACGGAGTTTGCTATTCTTTCTCTTTCTTCCCCTCCTGCAGACGGAAGCCTGCCTACCGATTTCCTTGCAAGACTTACAATTGCTAAAAATGTTCTTGACAAGGCTTCTGGATACTCATTTCACTTTTTCCAACAAGTGGAGGACCCTTCTCTAGTCTATATCATTGGGCGCTGGAATTCGGTTGCGTCTCATGAGTCATTTCTCCCTTCAGACGACAACAAGCAACTCCTCGAGCTTCTCAAGGAGGACATAATCATATCAGGTATTGTGTTATACCATCTCGACTCAGATGTATACGACATGGCCGGCGAATCGGGCAAGAAGAGTGTCTTTGAAGCCCCAATTATCAGTTGTAACAGACACTTTGTGCCAGTGGGAAAAAAGGAAGGGTTTTCTGAGCAATACCGAATGGTGAAAGGCCTCCTACAGAATTTCACCGATCCATTCAGGGTTGTTGGTGGGTGGAGGATGGAAAAAGAAAGTGAGGATAAGGAAGAATGGGTGCTATTCTCGGGCTTTAATTCCGTCACGCACCACCACGAATTTCCAAAAAAAGACCAGTTTGTCAAGTATAGAGAAATTGTTAATTTTCTTGACGGATTTGAGGTCAAGCACTTGAAGAAGATACTAGGCTTCTAGATCCAGTGCTCTTGGGGATATTGTAGAGCCCGAAGGCCAGTCCATTACTTGACCCGGGAAAGCTTTGGGGCCACTTCGCTAAATCAGTGTAAACACATGACATAAGGAGTAGATGGCAAATATATTGGATTCGGAATTGGATCCTTCCAGGAATAAGAGAGCGACTCCCCAAAATGCTGATTAATAAAAACACCGGTAGTTCACTTCTTCTGCCTACTATTGTATCACATCTTGGTCTTGCTAATGTCTGGTTTTAAAGCGATCGCGACCAATGGGATCCTGCTAGTCCCATATGACAAGTCACATGTTCCCACGTACCATGAGTGGATGCAAAGTGAGGTACTATATGATGATTTCATATGCGGAGATACTATATGGGCTAATAGGCCCACGGTAGGAGATTCAAGAAGCCACTGCCTCTGAACCATTGTCCCTCGAGGAGGAGTATCAGATGCAGAATAGTTGGAGAACAGATCATGACAAGCTCACATTTATTGCTTGTCTTCCTCTTGCTCCTAAATCTTACGGTAAAAACGCTTCAGCCTCGGCTATTTCTCCTGGAATCTGTGATGCACCTGAGCGAATGATCGGGGATGTGAATCTTTTCCTTTCGCCCGCGGATGAGGATGAGGAGGGGTGTATTGGAGAACTTGAGCTTATGATAGCTCCTACATCTGTTAGACGTCAAGGATATGGTCGAACTACCATTCTAACATTTCTTCACTATTTACAAACTCATCTTGAGGAAATATTGGCCGAGTACATGCAGGGACAATCCCAAACTCGGATGTCTCTTTTACAACTAAAGGTCAAAATCGGCAGCAAAAACGAGAAGAGTATCAAGCTCTTCGAAAGCATTGGTTTCATCAAAGTATATGAAAGTCCTAACTACTTTGGGGAATTTGAGCTTGTCTTGGAAGGCTTTCTAGGAGAGAAAAGAATCCATGATTTGTTCGAGAAATTTAAAATTGAAGGGTATCAGGAGTTGCTGTATGGCGAGGGTGATCAGCAACTGATATAGAAATTTGACCGCCTCATTTAACGTCTCTGTCATACCTATACATCACCTTGACAGTTTTACCTGACTTTATATTCCATAGACTGTCCGTCACTGGAGACTCACCGATCTGGATCGGTTCAACTTGCGAGGTTCAGTTCAACAAGCATACAACAAGTCAAGAGGTAAACCTGCTTAGTTTTCTTAACTTCATTCATCTTTAATTCTCCAATGTCACATGCTGCTGCTGCAAACTTTTGATGGGTTCTTTTGCTTCTTATACTCTTTTTACCTCTCTATTTATTCTCTTGGTCTGTTTTCAGATTTAGCATATCTGAATGAGGAATACTTCGTTCTCGGGACTGAAGTTAATCATTCTTTAACTGATTACGAACTAGCTTAAATCACCTTGGCAGCTTGTTGAACTTGGTCTTTTATTTCTACAGCTGCTAAGTGATTCACTTTTAAATTATGTGGTGAAGAAGTCATGGCGCCCCAATGCTACGTACCTTTTGGGCCAAAAAAGGTCAACAAGCGAGGAAATGCTCCTCGGAAGAAAGCTCCTCGTTATGCGGGCGGGATAATAGACCATGCTGAGATATTTGATGAGATTTCTCCCAGCCGACTTACATTTGGATCTGCGAATTTCGATCCAATAGCTGCCCTAAGACCCAAAAGGAGGTACCGCTCTTTTAGAGCAGACATTTTCTCAAATGATGACATCTATGGCACCAGTTCAGAGGGACATGGTCCAAGTGCCAGAGGAACAATGCCAGCATATCTCCATTTTCTCCGGCTCCCACTGGAAGTCAGGGAGAGAATTTACGACTTCCTCCTAATTCATACGAGGTCCATCCTTGTAGATCATCAGTGGACCAGAGTTCAAAGAAACTCACCAAAAGATAACAATATTATCCGTACCTGCAAACAAATTATGGAAGAATGTTCAAATTTTCTTTACAAAAAGAATATCTTCGCCACTGTTATTCGTCGCAGGACCGGCATGTCAATTAACAGATCAATTAATCCTCGCTATCTTCGATATATACGCAACGTGATCATTTGGTTTCCTCAGACCAGCTGTACCGGAGAATTTCAGGAACTGGGTATATCCTGCATCCAAAAACTTATAACTTGTGGAACAATTTTAGAGTCTCTAACAATTGGCATTGCTCCTCGAGAGACAGGACTTACGCATCCTGAGAGCAAAGAAGCAAAGCATAATCCCATTACATTTGCTGACTTCTTTAACAAAGACACGAAGTTCATGGAAATAATTCAAAGACTTCCATGTAATACCTTGAATATTATTATAAGCAAGCTGTCTGCAACGGCGATTGGTGGGCTCGACGATGAACAAAGGTGGAAACAGTATCTAATAAAGCTGGATAAGCGCTCCATTTCAACTGATGACGAGTCAAGCTGGCTTTTTGGGGATCGTGCTGCTATGGAGGGAGGCTTGAGACGAGCTAGCCGAATCAAGGAGCAACTTGACATATTGCAGGGCAGGATCCAAGAGACTTTCGAAAACGAGGAGCTAGCTTGTGAAGCAGGAATCTGTCGAATGCTAGATGGACCTGAGAGACTGGAACAAGTTATCCTTGGACATTATTCTTAGTGGAGGTGTATGGATGCGCTGAAAGCCGATTAGGAAATCTCTCACTAGGGAGACGGAAGGTATATGACTCCAAGGTATCACGAGGCAATCAATATTTCAGCGGCTTTTATCAGATCCATAGTTTGCATATACTTATATATTATCTATAATATTGAATTATCCTTAACACCTCGTAACCTACCAGCGCCAGGTGTCAATGGTCTACCAAACTTTTATCAGCCAGCCTCTTAAAGTGTAGCAGCGTTAAGCTGATTTTCCAGACATTAATTTCCTCTTGTGAAATTTATTTACCACCGCTTCGTCCCCGGAATACTCTTTTCTATATTTATCGAGCAGATCCAAACTAACATTAGAGCCACCACAGACAACAATAACTATATTCAGCTTTTCAAACTCTGATGCCTCCATCTCAGGGAATAGGATGCTAGCCAGTGAGCCATTGTATGCAGGTGCGATACTGACTCCACACGCCGCTTCGACGAGGATTCTCTGGTCATCAGCAAAACAAACCGCTCCCATAGCCGCCTCGGCGTCATTGAAAACACCGCTGATAACTTCCGGTCGTTGAGCCCATTCAAAGGCTTTCTTCGCAACTTGTGCAGCTCCAAGAGTATTAGCAATGCCGGTAATCGCGCTCATCCTTGATAGTTTCTTATTCCTCAAACTCAGAGCTAGAGATTGGGTACCCTCTGTCTCCATGGCGAGGACTCTCGCACCCCCTTTTTGCCCACCACGCAACCGTCTATGCTTTTCTAACCCTTCCATAATTCCGCAGAATAGACCTCCACCTCCTACGCTACACACAACGGCGTCATATCCGCCCACATCCTTCATTTGGGTCTCGAGCTCGTCAATCATTGTGGCGTGTCCTCTCCAGATCTCAGGATCATCAAAAGGCGGCACGTACACGCCATCTTTATCTTTTGAAAGTAACTCCTCTCTCAAATATGCATCTGCTTCACTCCACTGATTCCCAACCTGGATTACTTCAACACCAAGGATCTTCAATTTTTCGATCATAAAGGCTGATGTTGTGAAAGGCACAACAATTGTGGCATTTTGCTTTAGAGAAAGCGCAGCTGTTGCACATGCAAGGCCGGCATTGCCGCCTGAGGAACAGTAGAAACGGAGTGGTTTTGACGGGCTGCGTGTGCTCATCGCATGGAGGATGAGGTTACCTATTCCTCTAGATTTGAAGGAGGCAGAGGGCTGCAGATTCTCAAGTTTCAAATACACGTTGCTGAGCAATTGTCAGTGGCATGCCAGTGAAGAGACAGTCATAGAGAGATGCTACCATCCTGCTTCAAGAGACAGTGCTGAGGATCTAATGCATGGTGTTTCTATCCATGGCTGAGCTGGAACGTTGGAGCCCATATTGATTGGTTGACAATATCTCCGTGTTGAGGATCGCTACACCTGGAATATTGCAGGAGCACCGGTACAAGTTTCCGCGGCTGTCTAGAGTACGGCTCAGAATAACAAGCAGGAGGAGTATCTTTATATGACTTTTCGCAGCCAGCTTCTAAAGAGGCACTAGGTCAAATACGCCCTTTCGTAGGTTGGGGAACAGGTAGCATGGAGGGCAAGCTGGCACACGTACTCTTGTGCGTCGAAGAGAACGCAGGTAATTCCTAGGGGCCTTAGTCCACGTTACGAACCCAACTTATTCTCAGAAGCCTGGATCCAATCCCAGAAGTCATCTGTGATTTAACTGTTGCGCAGACGTCTGGGCCTGTCATACAAGAACGGATTTTCCAACAAGGCCCCACCTTCCGCTTCCGTAGTCCCTTTCAAGGAGGGGCTGATATAGACCGGGCGATAGGATCAGGCCGATAGAAGCCGCCAATTTGCTAATCTGCGCCAGACTCCTCCACTACATGATGCCAGCTTTACTAGCAGAGTACAGTACTATGACATAATAATCCGGGATTTGCCGATTTTACACCAAAACTCATCAACTTTGCAATTAGAAAAAAAACATATAAACAACAATATCACTTTTTATAAATTTGAAATATTATTAATCCGAATAATTATTATATTTTAGCCTCTTTAAATTTTAATTTAATTAATTGTAGTTTGCTGAATTTAATTTTGAAATATGTGAAAACTGAAAAATCAAAATTTTGTATGTAAAATAGCCGATTTTTGATCTTCAAAATTTATAATTAATTTTGAAACTTATTTATTCAATAATAATTCATTTAAATAATATATAATTCAAATATAATATAAATTATCTATTTATTTATGATATTTGAAGTTTTTGTATAATTTTATTCTATAATTATTGAATAAATCTGTTGATAAAATATATACTCAAAAATAAAACTTTTTTAAATATCCGAAAAAAATTTAAAAAAAATATTATTAAAATAATTTCAAATTTTAATAGTAAATAATTGCTCTTTTAATCTATTCAAATTTAATAAGATAAAGGCTATCAGTCAATATTTGATGGAATTATTTGTGTTTGAAATTGTGGTGTTTTAATGAAATTTGAAAATCCCGGATTATTATTCCGACCCACTGTATCTGCATTCAACACTATACCAGTTCTGGTGGACATCGCGCCCTTCAAGTCAACGTCGCTAAAGTTAACCCAAGGTTCATCAAGTATTCATGCTCCTGAAGACTACAGATAAGGACACATCTACAGTACATATCTTTGCCAGCCCTCGATCTAGACCCAGCTGCGCCGCATTGGATCAATGGCCATGACCCCGAAGAGTACCGGCATGCCCGAAGTATAGGATCTCAGCCGCTCTCTAGTGAACAAGTTTTCGTAACTATAAGTTTTGCGAACTTTAGCAAANCGAAACCGGGCTGGATCAACAGCCTAATCTACTGTTGTGGTGTAAGCCCAGATGGATCCAGATGCCTTAAGAAGCAGGTGCCTCCAGCCGTTGCATATGCTTTACTTAATAAGAAGGTCATACGAATCAGCAGATCCTGTCACAGTCGCAATGTATGATGCTGTTACGTTATTAGAGTGTGATGATCCCGGATTTGAGCGACCTTATTATTCGTTCCATTGATGTCACTGCAATTGTTAGCATCAAGACTTCGGATCGATGAAGCACACCTAATACAGCGGCCACGACTCTTGCAATCTAGTTGCATTCTGACCTGTTCCTCAAGCACAAGCTTGCACGTTGTGCACGTGGCGCTTTCATTCCAAGCCAAATAAACAAAGGCACATGATTTGCTGCACTTGGTAACTGAATACCTGATCGTACTTAGAACTTGGAGCATAGTGGTTGGATAGTTAGTCAGTAAAAGAAACAAATGCTAACAAGTAGGGTATCTGATATATTAAGTTTAGCCAGGCACGACAAACTTTACTATCGATGTATCTAGCGTCTCTGTATCTACTAGAACAACTTCACCAGTCTCCTCGAATCGAGGAACCGCTATTAAACGGACCATCTGCCCCTCAGGCCCTTCAATAACACTTGTTTCAAACTGTGGCTGGGAGCCTACTACATAAAGATGAGGACATGAGTCCATCACGAAAGGATCATCGTCTTGAAATGGATAGCTCCCTGGGTTCGGTTAGTCAGGGGGATATACCAACAGCAAACTGGACTGAGTATACTCACATAGGGTATCGGGGGCGGTTGGAGCACAGCACCGCCATCTACACATAGCCTCCATTATATTGATCCTTTTCTCCGTCTCCACATACTTAAACACATCGTCTACGTTCTGCCCTCCAGTACCTAGTACTTTCCACCCTTCCACCTCCCCAGCCCATGGGTTTGTGACTGGGTCAAACCAGCCATGCTGCGTTGGTTCACCTTCTGTTGCAGGACCAGCCTCGTATGCCCTAGCAGAAGGAAACATGGCGCTGTGGATGGGTTGTTGTGGCATGCTAATATTTGCCGGATCAGTTGCACCCGGAATGAGGGTGACTGGAATACTAGGTAATAAGGTGGAGAGGAAACTGTCGAAATGTGCGGTTGGTGCAGGGTTATATGCGCTGCTGTCGTATCCATATTTCTTATTAATTTTTCTCGCATTGCCATTTGGTGCATCTGATATTGTATCTGCATTGTTAGATATTGAATTTCCGGCGATTATAAGTCGATTAATGTGTGAAGCTTCACTCTGTATCGTTGGACTGTGTGATTCACCAAGGAGGAACTCTGAGAGCAGATCTAGCTGTAGAGAATGGCCCGAATCCTTCCCTGAGAATCCGAGGCCGGAGACGATAGCAATTTTCTTTCGACCACCGGTAGAATTGGTTTCCATGTCAACATCATTATCTTCCCCTGACTTTTCTGCCTTAGGAGGGTCTGATCCATCCCACCGTCTTGGCTGTGGAGGGAGGTCTGCCACACGAATATCGACCACATCGAAATCTCCATTTGCATTTTCAGTCCCCATAACTGCCACAATACATCCTGTCACCAGCATTTCGTTTAGTAACGGCGTACCAATTAGTCTTAGCCGGCCAGATTCATCTTCTAACATCATCTGATCCTCTCCAGAAGGCGATATATATTTCCCAAGCGGCTCAGGTACTGCAGACCAATGCTAATATTCTTTAGCCTCATACTTTCTCTGCAGTCATTCAGTTGAACTCACATCTCGTGATATATCGTCCAGAATGTTAGGTTTTAGCGGCATTTCCATATATATTGTCCCTGAGACCCAGCACAATTCTCCTTGTCTTACATCGAGCACTCTGTCAACCTTCCGTACAGTCTCCCCTCCAACTTGGAAACCGTCCCATGATTCAGCAGCATTTTGTTCCACAAAAGACTTAAGTTTTGTTAGACGCAGAAAGTACATGTCCCCAAACTGTTGTTGGTAATGCCTCTCCTTTTCAAGTTCATAGGTATTGAAAGACTTGTAGTTGGAGTGGTCTCGTTGACGCAAGTCATATTTTTGATCTCTGATAATTGTCAGTAATTTCGCACCATTCTTCCATTGTTGAATATAACTTACGAAGGGGCGGCGAGAAGACCCCCTTCTACCTCTGAGATTGCCATATCTTGTCCTTTATGTTTGTCCGCGCTGGTAGGGAGATGGTCTGCGTGGGAAACGAGGCTGCGGGAAGGTCTTTGGCATAGTGCCACGCGCGTCGCGACTTTTCGCGTACCACTATAACAGTGCAACACGCAGCTGTGGGATAAATTGTCCAGGCTCCCAATAATCACGAAACGGGGATCCACAGTCAACATGAGCAAGAATTTAATAATTTATTATGTTGGATACCAATATATAAATAACAAAGTTTGATCTGTTTTCAAGGGCTATAATAATCCAATTCGTATTCGAATATACCATATCCTCTTCAACATATGCTAGACTTACACAGTGGCAGCAATTTAAACCATCAAACAAATGAAAACAAGCGCTCGCTATGCAAAATAATGCAAATCTAGACTGACTTATAGCACCATCTAACGAAAAAGGTACATGTACTCGAGCACCGGGTCTAAATATCGGCACACTTATTTCTTATCACAATAACTCGGGAGACTAGGTTCTGTCCCACTACTGGCCCAGCTAAGGACGGTGAGCGCGGTTGTGTAAGCCATCACGACGAAGCCGAAGATGCAGAGAATCACATCCGAGGCTCTTCTCAAGTTACTTTTAGCAACAGCCTTGTAATGCAGCAATGGCTGGTATTTCATTAGCAGTTTTATCATTGAATAGAATGGGGGAGATGCTTACAGGATAAATATAGACCAGTGGCACGCAGGCAAAGCTACCCACAAGGGAGACAAACTTGTCGAGATCATTTGCTCCAAACCAGGCAATGCCGGCACATAACATGACAACGAAGAACCGGAAAACATTCTTTTGCCACTTGATATATGGGTTGTACTTTCCGCTTTTCGTAAAAAGGCCATTTTCCGTAATCCTAATCGCTGGGAATATCTGCAATGGAGTAGACAATAATATAGCCAGCGAGTACAGGAACTGCACACCATTAACTAGCTTCGAATCTTGAGGTAGGTTCAAGATGACAACAGTCTCAGTGGCAGATCCGTATGCAGCATATGATAAAGCTCCCATGGAAATGAAGATCACAGTGATAATTATCATGACAACAAACATCACCTTCGGGAATTTCTTGGGCTCCTTCATTGCCTCCTGGATTGGAATGATGAGTCCAATTCCTTCAAACGTGAAGATTGCTGTCCCGATAAATAGAGTCCAGTCCCTCGGATTGAAGTTAACAATATCGGAAACGCCATGTTGCATGACTATCGTGAGAATATCGTAATAATAAAGATAAGCCAAACCAACAAGGATAAAAGCATCAGCTATTAAAGCTGTAACGCTAAGTTTGCTTATATCACGAAGCAATGAGAACGGTAGAAATATCGCCATCTGCATCAAAATCAACCACTTGATCTCGATGTAAGTCTTGCAGTCAGATACCGCAAGAATGAAGGCTTGTAGGTTCTCGGAAGTAAAGACAATATATGCAGCCACAAACCCGATCTGGCTAATCACAATGGAAGTTAAGATAAGATTTCGCATCCATTTGCCATATAAGATGCCGCCAATGTCTCCGAATGAACCTTCGACATGGAGGCGAGTATTGACGAGGAGGACGAAGCAGTAATAACTCAGGGCAGCCACGAATAATAGAACTATGTTGCAGAAGAGCATTCCACCGTTGAGATACGCCTTTGGTAAAAAGAGTACTCCAGTGCCAACGAACGACTTGAGTAATAACAAGGCAGCCCCTGTGGGGCTGCTATTCCCTGTAACACGTTCCTTACGCTTCCTCTTTCGGCGGCCAGGTGTAAGAAGGGCACTGTCCTCCATGGGTTCTCGGTCCTNCATCACTCCCTGCTCCAGCGTCGTCGTAGGAGTCGTCGAAGGCATCCGAGGAAAAATATTCGTTAGGACCAAGAACCTCATCATCTTCTTCTAGTTCTTCACCAGCAAAATGCCCGTATAGAGTCAGGAATTCCATAAAGCTATTCGTAAACAGTTTCGGCTGTGGAGCTCCGCGCCGGTCGGTGGCGCTGAAACCTCCTTCTGCGTCTCCATCCGAAGTCTCGTTATTTGCTGCAGCACGTCGTATATAATTGCGTCTGAATCCACCTGGAAGTTTTATTGAACCGATGTTCAAAACTTCATCCTCTGGTTCTGGCCTGGACAAATGGAAACTCTTACTCCGTTTGGCTCGGCCATTGGCCCGCGCCTCAGCTTCTTCAGTCCATTTATATATGGGCCGAGTAATGTCTCCACCTTGTAATTGTAAACTGGAGAATTCATCGTCGTCGAGCCCAGACGCGCCAGCATCAGCCGTGTGCTTCGATTTCGAGGCACTCCCTTCACCATGTGATGACGCATATTGTCCCCCAGGTGTAGTGATCTCGTCCTGAGAGTCATCCCTTGATGGTGAAACCTCAGAAGCTTGCACCAGGTGTCGCTTTACAATCTCTGGATCTTCATAGGTTGTTGGACCTGCCCACCCTGGGGCACCTTGAACAGATCGGCTATTTGTGTCAAATGAACCGTAGTTGCTATTCGGATTCGGTAACGGTAATTGATGACTGAAAGAGGGTGATCCCGCACGAACGGGAGGAGTCCCAAACTTTGGAGGGGAAGTCCCTAGTGAATTAGACAGCGCAGCTGCAAGAGCTGATATGCCGGGGCCGGGTAAAGAAGACGTAGGGCCTGCACCAGCAAGAGGGGTAAGATTGCCGGTCTGACTTGGACCTGGACTGGTACGACCGGGCCCAGGAGGCGGCGGAGTGCCAACAGCGCCCTGTGACGGGACAGGTGAAGCCAGTCGAGCTATGGTTGTAGCTCTGGGCACGGAAGTGCCTAATGAACGGCCTCGAAATGAGCCAGGCGAGGACGACATTGGCACTGGCAGAGGCCGAGCAGATGACGAATCATTCTGTGAAGTCGACATAATCAAGTCCTCCGAGAGCGTTGTAAATCTAGTTGCTGGCAACACACCACCCTCTTATCTCATATTTCTGACTAGTTGTTGGCAAAAGAAAAAGCAATCCCGCGAAATTCGGAGCGTGCCGGTGAGACACCAATTCGTATATAGACAGCCTGAGAAGAGAAAACAGTGTCCAATATCGACTGGGAGGATCAGGTCTATCTTCAAGATAATAAATACGGGAGGAAGGAAGTTGTGTCCACGAGGAAGGTAAGACAAGATAATGATAGCGCAGCTCAGACGGTCATTTTGTTATCAGCTGCACCTCTCTAGTTCATGGTTGGTTGCCACGTGATGGACGCGGGTCATTCTCGGGACTTCCGTAATAATGCATGAAGTCCGCCAATTAAACCGTCGTATTCCCAAGGCTCAACCCCGAACCGTTTCTTCAGCCTTGCACATAGAAACCAGCAATCTAAAGCACCTCAGTTTGCGAGCCAGTAATCCAGTTCCCAAAGAAGTTACACGTCCTCTCGGCAGCTCAGACCAAATATTAGTAATTCCCCTTACTGTGCCGTATTGTTTGGGTCTCGCTAAAAAACGCCTCGTTGTGTACTTGCTCTGTATCAGTGGGAATATCGAAGCGCTAAGCGAATCTCGCATGACGTTGTGATGCAGATACATGTGAACAAAGCGTGGAGAAACACGGTGAATATGCCTTCTCACCTAACAACAACGGCATGATTACAAGGAAACGTTAGACATGTGCATCGAAGCTTGAATAGGGTGAGAAGTACTGTGTGTGAGTTGGAAAAGGAAGCATCTAGCCACGACTCTTACATTCTCAAACTACCGATCTCACTGATTAACAACATACTACGCCATCTACAAAGCCACTGCGGACTTGCATTCTGGCGTATCTTATACCAACATCTATGAAGCAACCACAAAACGCCTCATCGTTTATACAGGGTCAAGACGTCTTAACAAGGCTATTTTTTCTTTCAGCCTTGAAGGGCTTGTGGCGACATGAATCTCCTAAGGAATCGATCTTCTGGTGGAGGGAGCACCGCTGTACTGGAAGATGACGGCCAAAGACCATCTCGGGCTTCTGGCGATGCTGAAAGCAAGAGGATCAGCAGCAGAGAAATGCACCAACGAAGGGGTTTGGGTCCGCGGCCAGTTGGCGGAAACCAGAAACTGGGGATGTTTTCTGGTGTCTATGTTCCGACTTGCTTGAACATTTTGAGTATTCTTATGTTCTTGAGATTTGGGTTTCTACTTGGACAGGCTGGTGTACTTGGAATGATCGGTAGGCACCATAGACTAATGCGAAGACCATTGGCTCACTTATTACTAGGCATGCTCGTTGCAGCGTACGCAATAGATTCACTCACCGTATTCTCCTTGTCAGCGATTGCTTCAAATGGAACTGTCAGAGGAGGTGGGGCATACTATCTTATTTCCAGATCTCTAGGTCCTGAATTCGGCGGCTCCATTGGACTCGTCTTCTATATGGGGCTTGTTTTCAACACGGGTTTGAACGCTGTTGGTTTGATAGATTGCGTAAAACTTAACTTCGGTGCTATCTCTGGAAATTGGTATCAAATAATGCCGGAAGGTCATTGGGACCTCTACCTTTGGGCAACAGTTGTTCTTGTTACCTGCACAGCAATCTGTTTTGCTGGATCAGCCATGTTTGTCCGTGCCAGCAATGGACTTCTGATAATTTTGATGATTGCAACCTTGAGCATCCCATTATCAGCTCTGGTTTTACCCCCATTTGAAAACAGAGAATTGGGAATCGAATATACCGGGCTGAGCTTCGAAACTTTCCTAGGTAACTTGAAACCACGACTGACCCGTGGTGCTGCTGGAAGTCAGCTGAAAGGAGTTGAAACTTTCCAAGACTTGTTTGGAATTCTGTTCTCAGCGACGAGTGGTATATTTGCGGGGGCAAGCATGTCTGGAGATCTTAGGAACCCCAGCAAATCAATCCCGAAAGGAACACTTTACGGTCTAATCACTACATTCACAGCCTACACGTTAGTTATATTATCTCTAGCCGCGACTATTACGCGATCATCCTTCCTTCGTAATGGTTCGTACCTTTAGCCAGGCCACTCCAAAATATAGCTTGCTCACTCAATTCTAGCGAACATCATACAAGATACAAATGTTTCCGGAATATTGATTCTGGGAGGGGAATTTGCGAGCAGTTTTTTCTCCACCTTGATGGGAGTTATTGGTTCTGCCAAGCTCTTACAAGCCCTTGCAAGAGATAACCTCGTGCCCGGATTTTCGATCTTTGGACAGGGATCCAAAAACGGTGATGAGCCCACATACGCCATTTGCATGTCCTATATTGTCACGCAACTCATTATGCTTTGCAATCTCAATCAGATTGCTTCGTTCGTTACTATGGCTTATCTGGTGAGTATTCATCCGGGCAGAGTCTTAAGGATGCAACTACCCCTAAATATTCAGTTCCCTACATCTACCACGGTACTGACAATCCTGCAGATGACTTTTCTCGTGATGAACTTGGCTTGCTTTTTGTTGAAAATAGGTTCAGCACCCAACTTTCGGCCTTCCTTTCACTTTTTCAACTGGCAGACTGCATTGCTTGGTTCCTTATTATCCGGAGCAGCTATGTTCTTTGTTGATGGACTTTACGCGAGCAGTTGTGTTGTTATTCTTGTCATGATATTCATGGTCATTCACTATACCAGTCCACCAAAGAGTTGGGGTGATGTTTCACAGAGCTTGATCTATCATCAAGTTCGAAAGTATCTACTGAGATTACGACAAGAACACGTGAAGTTCTGGCGGCCACAAATTCTATTGCTTGTTAACGATGCGAGACGGCAAAAGAACCTAATCCAGTTTTGCAACTCGATGAAGAAGGGGGGATTATATATCTTAGGTCACGTTATTGTTGCAGATGACTTCGGCAGTTCTGTTCCCGAGGCGCGTCGACAACAAGTTGCTTGGACAAAGTACATCGACTTAGCCAGAATAAAAGCATTTGTGAGTGTCACAATCGCACCAGGTTTAGAATGGGGAGTAAGGAACATCGTTCTAGGGGCAGGTTTGGGTGGCATGAGGCCAAATATTGCAGTCCTAGGCTTCTATAACCTCGATGACTTGAGGAAAAGCCTACCGTTGATAGATGTTACTGATGCCGGATCGTCAAAAATTGGCAGAGCGGACGTAGACTCCGCTCAACGAGAATCGGGAATGGCATCCCCATCCCGCAGCAGAGATACCAAGCGTGAAGAGCAGCTACCTACTGACTCCTGTAAAACGGAACCAATGATGAGTGTCACGAGTTATGTGACCATCCTCGAAGATCTTCTTTTACGGCTACAAATCAATGTTGCCGTCGCGAAAGGGTTTCAGGACTTGCAGCTTCCTAACAATAAGTCCAAGATCCCTAAAAAATACATTGATCTCTGGCCGATTCAGATGTCCGCTGAACTAGCAGCCGATGGCAATAAGAACGTTCTAACAACGAATTTTGACACATGTGAGTTCTAACCTTTCCATCAATATCACTTCACTTTCAAGCCACAAATATATAGCCTACCGGATGTACTAATGAAAGTTGCTATTTCCGCAGATACTTTAATTCTTCAACTGGGCGTAATTCTTAATACCGTCCCAGCTTGGAAGAGAGCCTACAAACTTCGAGTTGCGGTCTTTGTTGAATACGAATCTGATGTTGAAGAAGAGCGTGGAAGAGTCAAATCATTATTAGAAAAACTGAGAATTGAAGCTGAAGTACTCGTCTTTTGGCTGGCCTCAGGAAACTTATCGACATATGAGATAGTCGTCAACGGAGGCGCAGCTTCTGAAGAGGAAGAGGCGAAGGTTGAGGAATGCTTGAATGGACAGGATTGGTGGGATGAGATACAAAGGTACCGTGGAAAACGCGGACAAATCCCAGCAGCAAGCGAAGATCTTGCGAATATATTCACTTCGGGAACAAACTGGCCAGAAGCTACTTATCAGCAAGGCAATTTTGACGGAAAAGTTCAGCGGTTCAGCGGTATACGGAAACTTCTAAACACAAAGAGGAGACACAGTGTAAGCGATATCTCAAAGCTAGGGGTGAATCTCAATATGCGGACTCAAAGACTCCCCGCAACCCTTCTTGGCCAGCACTCTGGTAACGTTAGTGCAAGTGAAGATTCGGGGAGCAGTGACGAAAGTGACGGCTCTGATTCGGAAGCCATTGATGAAAACGAGAGTGACGGCCCTTCCAGTGTCGTTAGCGAAGCCGATATAGATGAATACGAGCTGGAAAACGACAGGGATTTAAGATCACAGACTTCGAGGCAGATGGGTGATAAGCGAAGAAGTCTTAGTGATACCATGGGAAGCATGCCTGTATTCAAAAGGTCATCTTCTAGAAGACGTGAGAATAGAGGCGAAGGACAGTCTCAGGGTCCCAGTTTAGAGGCATCGCCAAGACCTAGTTTAGAAACAGCATCCGGTAGCGCCACACCGCAAGGACTTTTAAGAAGTAATCCAGAACGACCTACATCATCAGCCAGCAATGGCTCTGCTCCAATGTCTCCAGTCCGACCATCCCTTGCTCGACACTCATCACAACCAAAATTTACTAGCAAACCCGTCCCTATCACACGCGTTGCAACAGAGGATGGACCGGGACCCAGCATTATGTTTGCAGATACGCCATCGCCTCCAACCCGGAGACATCCCCGTTTACCATCAGCTTACCAAAATAAAGCTTCGCTTGCTAGTGATATCAACGAAGAGGCGGAGGAAAATGACTCCTCGTCTCATCGGGGCTCTTCATATTCCACTCAGGCTCTGCCTTTAAGCTTTAACGACCTTCCTTGTCGAGCTCAGCATCTCATCCTGAATGAGTTGATGCAACGGGAGAGTGCTGATACTGCAGTCTTGTTTACCACGCTACCCTCGCCTACTCAAGGCACTTGCGAAAGTGCTGAAGCAAGCATGAACTATTTAAGTGACTTAGAGGTGCTTTGCAAAGATTGCCCTCCAATGTTAATGGTGCACAGCAATAGTATGACCGTTACTATCTCATTGTAGGACCGAGTACGGTTCAGAGATCGATTAAGCATACCCGTTGATTAAGCGCACAACTTGGTTACGCATACGCGTTGGTTTGAACTTCTCTTTTTGAATATTAGGCTTGGGAGCATATTATACCCAGTAACCATCATGATGACATTGAGGTACCTAGCGACCATTTGCATTTTCTTTTATGTAAAGCGAATAGATTGATACTTTCCATGGTTGTTTATTATATATAACTTTTACTATCGAGATGGCATATATCAAAATCAACAGGTCCCGACCTATATACTTGGTAATCAAAATGTTCGCTATGTATAGAACTCTATAAGTCATTTGCGATGTCTATAAATCTAGTCCCTTAACACAAAGCCATAGAACAACAGGGACCACAACATTGTCATTTCCCCCAGTAAGCACAGCTTCCGTCATGCTAGCCACAGTAGCCGCAACTCCAGCTTTTCCAGAGGTCATAATCCATGCATCATTATTATTGGTAGGCCACCTACCAAGTCTAAGCCAAATTTTGGCAAGGAATAACGCCAGTCCAACTGCGCAGGCAAACGCCAAGCTACCTTCAATGCTTTTCCCACCCCCCCAGAGCCATTTATGCCTCCCATATCGACGTCCAATAAGTGACGCTGCTGCATCACCCAATCCAACACAGATAACTCCACTGACCATGCTCACCTCCCTCGTAGGAACTTCCCAGCCTTCGAGACAACCACTGCCAGTTCGAGGTAAGGTCCCCAGAGTCAACCAGAGTGGAATTGCGCAGCCGATGAGTAAGAAAATGTGAGAGATAACGACCGGGCCTCTGAGATCTCTTCCGTCGACATAAGGTGCTAAGAAATACGCTAATGGTTTCGATAATGGCGGAAGTTGAGAGGCTCTGAATAAATCGAGAAGTAAAAAGATGGCAAGGACAAGAATGAGTGCCAACGCCGCAAATGTGGGATCGATGTAAGTAGCCGGAAGAAACATAGCCACCATCATAAAATGAAACACTTTTCGACGTGTATCCACTTCATATATAGCTGAAAGGCGGAACACTACTGCTAATCCGACCATTATAATCCCGAGCCAATATCCGGATATTATGAGCCGGGTATTTGCAGTACCAAAAGATGATTGGCGAACATGTTCGACCCAGCCTAGGTAGCAGGATTCTCTTCCCTGAGTCAGTGACCGAGGCGGTAAGCAAATCCATTTTTCCAGGTTAGCCATGATGACATGCATCCTGAAGTCTTGTAAGTCTCCAAACATATAACCAAGAGCCCAACCAACAGGCTCATTGCCGTGTAATGCGTATCTTCCAACTATCTCTCTAATAATCACAAGTGCAATTATAACCACCCATACGTAAACAAATATTGCATAGAGCCACTTCCTTACCATAGCTTGGGACTGTGTAAGAGAAAAGAACGACTGTATGGTAGATGAAGCTGCTCTCTTTCGACGCCCTTTTAACGACCTCTTTCCTAGTCTCTCCGAAATCCTTGAAGAGCCGGAGAATGTGTGCCTTCGCTCGGATCCAAAAGGGTTCATATTGATAACTGAGGATCTTTCCTCAGAATATGAGTCACTAGCTGCTAATTTGGAATTGGTATCACTTGCTGCACCATTTGAGGATTTTGGCTGCCAGGACTTTGATTTTATTGTCTTTGACCGTGACTTGGGTATCATTGGTGTCCTAGAATCAGAATCGTCGCTTGAATCATCCTGATTATTCCTCTGTAACGATAATCTTATCCCATTGAAAGGCCAAGGAAGATAATGCCACCTTGATCTTTTCGATGAGGCTTCTGCCCGTTTGAAGCGCCATTTCGGGACTCGGGCCAAGACAATTCCCCATCTGATAACTTGTCCACAGGTGACAAAAATACCAATACCGCCGACCCAGAGAAGCACTTCGAGAATAATCGCCTGAGGCGATGACGCAAACGTCAATAGGTGTATTAGAGAAATAGAGAGAAGTTGTAGCTCCGCCGGAAGAAGACTCGTGGTTGTAAGGTAATGCAAGGAGGTGCAGAGTGCCTTATGCAGCGGTTGTAACAAAACGAGAATCTCAGGATTCAAAGCGTAGAGCTTCTCAGCGGTAAAATTCAAGCTATCGGTATCATTGTGGGTATGAAGAACCAGTAGTGGTGAGCATGAAAGAATCCAATGGGTCATACTACGGTCCACAAGGCCATTAAGGGACGGTATCAGTTGTTCGGGAAGAGACGCGATGGAGAGAATAATGCTCGTTAATAGTATGGCTGGCCTATCAGTTGATAATAGCAAAGAAACGAACATCGATATAGCTGGAGGATAAAGTAGAGGGGCAGGATCGAAACTGATGGGTACGCGTAGCGCAAGCCGCTTGGAAGAGAACATCAGACTTAGTGGATATAGCACAATTAAGGCTGATACCAGAAGAAATAGACCTGTCAATTCTACGTAGGTTAGCCTTATCCCACATAATGATAATCCCAAACTCACCTTGGCTCCATATCTGTATGACCCGCTTAATAGAAGGATTACATGTGAGGACAGATCCCACAAACACTAGAAGCGCAGCCTCTGTTGCCCTCCTTGCCACTTCCAATCTTCGTTTTTGCCTAAGCTTTGCAGCAGTCCTTCCATCTACCAATTCGTCTATTGGCAGCGACGAGGAATTGGTCCTTTGTAAATTGTCTACTGACTTGGGAAGCTCTTCATCAAGGATAGCCGGGGTGGAAGCACCGGAAAGCCGGCCTTCATCTTCTCTCAATCCTTTATGAGGACGCCGTCGTGGAGCAGGCAGTCTCTTGAGAAAGTGTTCATCGTCGGCCTCTGTCCCACTGTCACTGTTAATTGGCTCCCGGTATCTGTCTGATTGATACTTCGGACTCCCTTCTCTTTCATTGCCACCATGATGACCTGACAATCCGGGCAATGACGCCAATCGTCCGGGAGCAATTATTCTCTCCGACGCATATGGTATTTCAAAATGTTGTCGGTGATATGGGTGAGGGGACCTTGAGAGGTGTCTCAGAGGTTCTTCTCGGAGTGTTTGAGCATGCGACTGATGTTGTACCGAAGGTTCAAGGAATCCTGGCATCTCGAATACTGGCCGCGGGGCAGAAGCACCACTGCGCAAGGTCAATCATTGCCTTGGGAGCTTAAACAATGCTCGTGCTGCGCAGAGCTGGTGTAAGATTGGGTTAATTGAATATGAAACTCCCAGTATCCATGATCAAGTTTAAGAAGATGAAGCCACATGTGTTGACAGGACTTCTAAATTCACATGTAAATTGTTGGGAGCCTGGACACCTATCCCGTAGCTGCGATTACGAGGTTCAGCACGGAGTTCGGCACATCGTTATTGCGGTAGGATCCACGATAGGCATGCTGACATGCGCATGCCTCACATCCTCAATAATCCATCAAGCTAGCGGTCTTCTAAAACGGTAATGACGGCGGGCTGTATATGATGCCAGATAATATTATGCAGTTTACGACTCATCTCAAGTCAATAGCGACTTAGATGATTTGTTTACAGATGAGAGTTCAAGATGTCATAATCACGGGATACAGCGTGAGAGCAATAGGTGTATATAAGCCTTCACAGAGGAATCCCGCTCAAAATAGTCACTCTAGCACGTAAATATGAAGTCTAGCCAGTTGGTGAGTGGTAACTAGGCCTTGATTAACCGTGCAAATAAATGTGTGATATAGAAGGAAGAAAATCTTTTGAGGGATTGATGTTCTTCGTTTAAAGCCCACTCATTAGCGCGGCTGACTCAGCAGGTCTATAACAACTTCGAAATTTCTTCGCCAACATATTTCCACACTTGACCTTCGTCTCCCTGGAGGAGACTTGAACCGGCATCCACAGGGTATGGTTAGATCTATGTGTCCAACATACATTTAAACAAGTGTATATGATGTCTACAGATCAATACTACTCAAAGACCGAGTGGATGGATAATGCCACAGTGTTCAAATGGGTAGGTAAAAACCGGCTGGTTCATCCGCTTATGGGGACTGTAGGGTCAGGGAGAGGGAGAGGAGAGGAGAAACAGAGAAACCAGAGAAACCACATATTGCCTACCTCCTGCGCCTTCTATGCGCTGGAGCGTCACTTATATCAATATCGTTCAGTGGGATATAGAACCAACGGCCTAGACAGCCAGTCCCATCCACCCTGCTGGTGTCGAATGAGTGCGCCAGGAGGACTAATCAGGACAAACAAATAATAAAACACAATAATTATATATTGCTTAGGGTGCATCCTCGGTTTCTGTAATACCTTCAATGCTGTGTCCTACTTCTCATAATACAACGTGGCTAGATCTTCTCTGAATTCCATATCCCAACCACTATTCCTTTAACCTAATCCAATCCTGTGTAGGGCAGCTGGCATTTTAGATGGCAAAACGCAGATTCTGCTAGCACGCTCCACTGGATAGCATTCTGAGGTAGCATGATGTATCCTGACTTCACTATTTGCTTACAGAATTCCCCGTCGCAATCATTAGAGCTCCCATAACACTCGCTATATTTCTTGGTCATTCCACCGGAAGTCCTATTCCTTATGTTTGATGCTTCACACGTGGACATACAGAAGCCGTATGAAGTAATGATGCCTTGCATTGGGCATCTGGAAGACATTTCCAGCATATCCATATTCTTCTATTCCATAAGGAGAAACGGACCCTCCCAAAATACAACTGGTATCAAGCATCCGGCAATGAAGCAGGTAGTATAAAAATAGACTGCCACCGAAATCAATCGAAAATAACCCATAAGAACAATTATCATCCAACATAGCTTGATAAACATGAACTGCACACGAATGCGAAATATCGAAGTCGCCTACCAAATAATCTTTCTTCCGACGACGGGACTAATGTCTACTCTCCTGGCTAAAATGAGCCTTGTAAGCCGGTATTATGAAATTTCGATTTTGGTTCTCTTGACGTGGGATGTGTGCAATAACATACCATCCGTACCTTATAACTCGAATGTGCGTATTAGTCAAAGAGCTTCAATTGCTCTCTCCAAAATTGTGTACCAATCCAATGGGAGGTTAATCCGGGTAGCAGGCCATATCCAGGGGAGACTAAGGAGGAAAACCAAGCCAAGGGGGATCCAGAAGGGAGAAAATCAAACGAAGAGAAATAACGATTTGCTACCAGAGACTAGATCGAAGGAGGAAAACGATGAAATTCCAGAAGTATGCTAGAAATGAGAAAAACGTATGTTGTAAATTGAACAGTGGACCTCAAACGGAACGGTAACGGGTAGCACGCTCCTGAATTTTCCGTTCGGTCGCAACGTATAATTGATCCATGTATGTCATGGCTTCGGCATCCTTTAACAGTTTAGCTACCTGTATACCAGCAGAAATTAGCTGAAGGATGTTTCTGTCGTCCTTAAGCGGACGCGACTGGTGCTTCGCCGCATGACGCATCTCAAGGGAGTTCTCTAAGATCGTCACGAACTGCTTGATCTGGCCATTGTACAGAACCCTGGCAGGAATGCGTCTCTTGGTAGCCAGACGCTTGAGGAGGTATACCCATTCGGTCCATTCACGGTCCTGCGGTCGCTCTACCAGGCGTTTGGAAGATTCAATTAAAATAGGAAACTGATACTTCGCCACAAAGTCAAATGCACACTGGGACAGGCGATCATTGACTTGAGTTAGGACACTGTCCTGCTCTTGAACGACCAAATTCGTAGGAAGATGTGGCAATTCCCTCTCTTGCAAGGCAATGTACTCCGGCGATGGCCGTTTCAGGAATTGGTGCGGCCCATCAAACTCATCTCTGTTAGAAGGACGCCTCTGGTGTGAACGGGGCTTCCTTTCTCCTCTGGACTTTTCAGATGATCGACTCGAATTCTCGATTTGGTAATCCATAGAGTTAGGAGATGCACAAGATTCATCGGCATAATCCTCAGGCGAGGTCTTGCGCTGCGTCTCCCAGTTAGACATCTGGCTCGAATATGAGTTATAGAGTGGCCCAGCTACTCCAAATGGGGGAGAGGACGGAGACGTAGAGTGGATGCTGGTATAGACGGGCTCCTGCCGCATAATTGGTGGCCCTGAGATCGGGCCTGGTAACGGCTGGCTGTAGCTCGCAGCCGTTGTCAAAGTTGGTGAATAAGGCATGCTTCAATATCACCATTCAGTGTGTGGGTTTGAGACTCGAGTTGAAAGTGTTTCTCACCTTGATGCCGGGTAGTAAATCTTGTCGTACGCAGGGCGGTTGGGCTCCACGTGCACAGGACTTTGAATGCGGTCAGTTCGCAGTGTCAGCGTCCGATTAGGACCGCCATGTCTTCCATACCTCTCGGAGTACTCGGGATATAACTGAGAGCTGGATCGTTTGTGACCATAGTCCGGTTGGACATTCCTTCCGGCAGACATCATTTGGATCGGCACCCCTCCTGAAGTAAAGAATCAAATGAGGTAGGCAAACGTGTAGTATACTGAGAAAAGTGGAAAGAGATCCTATTTTAGGGTCCGGCAAATAAATCTCCACTGCATGTACTTGAGGAACAAGTACCAGTATGTAGGATCCGGCACGTCTCACAGGAGAAGAGACCGTTTTTGAGGTACCTGCTGGACTTTAGGAGAGAGGCGGTGAGGACAAACCCAATGAACCAAAGGTATTGACAAAGCTGACACTTTGTTGCTCTGCTGCTCGGGACTGAGCTTGAAAGCCAACGTTAATTTATGAAGCTCGGATGCGAGCGCCAGTGGTGTTCCAGAAGCTATATACACTCTCTCCTCAACCAAGGATGGCCAACCGGAGGAGCGGTTCTCCACCCTAGCAACAGGATACAGGGGGACGATTGTGGTGAGGATACGCAACCAGCTGCCAGTTCACGAGGCAAATTGCTCTCCTGGCCATCATTCTCCCGGTCCTGCCACCTGCAGCATTGCCAGTTCTCAGTGGCGAACTTCGAGGCACTATTGCTGTACCGAGACAGAGCAGTTGTGTCGTCCAGCTATTCGGTGAGACAAACCCTTTGAGAATTACTGCGGGCGGTCATCAAGCATCGGCCAGCCGCGACGGCGGCGGTAAGCACACGGACGGAGCTGTATGGAATAGGAACAATGGGGAATAGTGAATTGGGTTTCTCCATTCCCTCCCCTGCACGCCGCGTTACGATGAAGTCGCAAGAGAGCTAGATGGCCTTCGATGAAGCATTAGCAGGTTGACGCTCCACTTCTTCATTGGATGGGTTGGGTGGCGCATCACGTTGTGGACATCAGGCACCATCGAGGATGACTTGGGCCGTGAACGATTGTTGCCCAAAGAGCGAGCTCCTCAAATAGCCAGCCGGAGCCGCTGGTCCTTCCATGATCCCTCGCAGCTGCCTTCCTTGCATGGAGATCATCGACAGTTCAGGAGCGCGCATGCCGGGACACTCCTGGCTGCTCCAGTGGTTCGAGGCGGCGCAGGTGTATGGTGTATGGCTTCCACCGTATCATCGTTGGAGTGTCTATGGCAGCTCCTGGGCGTTGGGCGTGAACGCTTCCTGCTTCAGGACCAGGAGCCCAATGACCAGAAGCCGACCTCTTATCATTCATGCCCTACGATAGCTGCTACCATGGTCATGCCGGCTCGTGACAACATCCATATCTTCCCGTGAGAGAAACTTGGCGATGGTGCAGCACAGTGGTTGCTTACGGATTATGCTTGCGGTGTCGGTGGACACACACGCAACAACTTCAGGTCTTTGATCCCACAATACATCTTTAACACCCGAGTATTGACGTTCCTACATCGAAGTCAAGCACATGGTCATTATCAAGAATTTAAACAGTTAATAGATAACCTTATAGATTATACAAGAACTGGACCGTTTTGAACTCCAGACAAAGATAAGATGGCTGGCCGAGATTGCGTCGCAACGCGTGATCGCTTGTCGGACCAATACTGTCCGCGTACCGACCCCCTTCCTCCGTACATCTAGCCCCCATCAGTGCTCTGTGGTCTTGATACGCTGTCAACCTTGGGGGAGAGTCGATTTACGAGCATGGTGAGCTTTCTAGCGTCCTTGGCCAGAACTGGCCAGGACGTTCAATCCTGGCCGAGGCACCTGGGGAAGAGGATTCCCAGCCAACGTGGCAGCAGAACGATGTCCTGAAATTTCCTTGGCTACCAAAGTTACGCTGGCGTGATCACTTCCTGGGGCGCTGAGAACATGTGCTGATCCCTCTTGCTCTTAGGCTCAGGGGTAAGCGTGGTTGCCCAGTTGCTAACGCACCTAGGTTGAAGAGAGAAGTGTGGCCTCTTGCTTGATATAGCGTGCTATCTGCACCGTACCAACTAATAAATCAACCTATAATCTGTTTAAAAAGGTTCATCGACGCGTGGACACCGTTAAACGGTGTTGATCACTCCCTGAGCTGGAAAGCCCTCTGATCCGTGAACTCAGGACACATTTCAAATATCGCATCCTACCCTTCCAAGAATCGGTCCCGCTGGAGGATTCACAACGCAAGAACCAAAATCATAATTGGCGAACGAAGCTGTAAGCTAGATATCTCACTCATGTCTTCCATGTTATTCCGTGTCTTTCGTGAATGTAAGGAAGCAGCTGGGAGGGATGAAGCCAGGATGCTTTCGTATTGTCCTTAGGTTGGATATAGGATATAAAGTCCTATGCTAGAAACAATACGGGAATAATGCTTGTCTAGTCCTGTGTCACCCTCTTGTCTATTGCTCCATCTTTGATCTTATTCGTGGCCTGCAACGCCACTTTGAGGAATGGTCTCACTTTACAGCTTCCGGTCTTCGAATATTGGCAGCGATTGGGCTCCATCGTTTTGAATACCATCACGCCTTCTGGCCGCGGATTGAAGACTGTCCAATCTTCACTTTGACCTGTTTGACTACGATCCAAGGTTGATAGTGCCACTGCCCGGTTTAGTTAACATTTAACTGCGTCGGAAAATCAGTCGGTGACAGTTCGATATGAATACTCTATTAGAATCGAATCACATCTCTGACTTAGAAGAACATGAGAGAAGTGTCCCGCGCATTATCTCTACCCAACTGCCTAGTCTCCGTTCGCCCCTCTTGATTTGTCATGATTTTCAATTACAGATTTGTTCCAATAAGACACGCGATTATATCGTTATCCTTGGGCAGCTCAGGATAATCCATGGGTACAATTCCATACCTTGTCTTCGTACCCCACTCAAACTTTCTCCTCATTGTTACATTCATGCCCTGAACGTACTTGCCTATGAAATAACTATGCCGACCAACAGCAATCCAGTGAGACTCCGCAACCTCTCCCTTCTCTATGGGGTCTCCAACCGCGCTAGAGAAATTAATAAACCATTCCTCCGGGGAGCCCTTCGCGGCTTTAGACAACATATTACCAACAAAACCAGCCTTACTCTCAATAAGATCAGCTAATGGGATAATATCCGAGTATTGCCACTTATCCTGGAGGGTGATGGTTACACCATCGGGCGTCAACAGTGTAAAATCCGGGTTGTTATTAAGCCAGCCGCTAAGATCAATGCCAATTCTGGAAGAGGGGTCCAAAGCAGGGTCGGGGTGGAAACGCCGAAGGAGGACGGCTTTTCCACGAGCTTCGCCAAGTGTCACAGTCGTCCTGGATGTGAGCCATCGTTCACTCCCATCCGGCCAACGTGGGGTCTTCTCAATATGCTCCCTCACAGCGTGGTAGAAGACGTCGGGCGGCTGATGACCAGAAGTATCGTCATTGTTGATCGATATTAGAACTGTCTCCGTCGGAGACTTGCCATTCTTCGTCATAAAGGTAAAGACTTCGTTCATTATATGTTCCAACTTTAGATATAACGGCAGATTGATCGGGACGCCGCCATGGTACATGTACAGCTCTCCATCAGAATGGACTCTGCACCGCAAGTCCAAAAATCGAATACCGGCGTCGAGCTGCTTATCAACAGACAAATACTGAGTCCTGACAAATGGTATGTGAGATTGGGCACAGGTATCGTGAGTCCCGGGAATAGTCATAGTAGACAACAGGGTATCATCTGGAACATTGCTCATCCAAGAGTCCATGTCATAATTCAGCAGGTTTCGGGAATACCACCGAAGCTCCTTCGATTCGTTGTTGGCGTTGAATATGCAATTGATTCGACCATTCAAAACGGCTAGCTGAGGAGGGTCTGCGGATGACTGTCCAGCAACCGACTGTCGTGGTTCCCACTTACCAGACACATACTCTGCCACATATATGCTGTGCGAAGGATCATCTGGTCCGTTTTCCTGGAATGCAAGATATGCACTGTCACCATATGATGTCGCCGATACTCCCACTGCCGCTTTTCCCTCGCTGACATCGTCCCGAGATTTCCAGGTCTTTTCCGCTGCATCATAAGCAAACCCAAGAATCTCCCGATTCTCCTGAGCGGATCCGCAGAGAATATGTAGGACAGTATCGAGAATGAACATGGCAGGTATCCCGCGGAATTTGTTAGCTTGGCTAACTGGAAGGTGTGGCGTCCAAGTGGAAGAGAAAGGGTCCCAGAAAGTGTAAAGCAATGCTTCCTCTTGGATGTAAGCCAAAACAAGATTATTGTGGAAAGGTACAAGAGTAGGACTATGGGCCTTCAGATCTCCTCCCGGATAGATTACTGTAGGAGCAGGCCATGTTTTCTCCACGTCGTCATAGATATAATGTACCACTTCGGAAGTCTCCCTGACGACTATCGCATGCAATATGCCAAACACATCTGCTACAACAGCCTGTCCTCTGTCTGGGAAGATTTGTCGAGGCTGGAACGTGTTGTTATCTCCAATTGCGTAGCAGATGTCACCATCTGGGCCGGTCCAGACACACCATAAGTTACCATGATGTGTAGCGACAGAAGGCGCTCTCGACGTCCGGCCGTCATCACCGCTTTGTACGTAGCTATTGTCAGATATACCACGAGGGATCCAGGCCATGGCGAAATGATTTGGATTTTTCAAATCGCGTGCTCTTAATTAGGAACAGCTAGTTATATAACTTGAGAGTATCCGATTCGAGGTAGAGACACTTTGTACCGGTCAGCCCGGTGTTCCAGAAACGAATTGGTGCACATGATTAAGCTGATACATCCAGGTGAGACCCAGTAATTTTAGCTTTCCACGGACCGTACGGCCTAGGTGAGCATTGGCTCATCTGATTCCATAAAGGAAAAGACCACAGAAGGCACAGCAGCCTATGATGGAGGGGGGAGCGCGAGACTTACAAGTAGCGACGAGACTAAGATCAACATCCAATGGCTATCAATATTCTGCTGTATCAGATCATGCCAGCAGGGAGCAGCTGGAAAAGACGATCAAACAATTCCTGCTCCGGATAAATGCAACTGGGAATAATAATGTTCTATGTGAGATCAATTTCAGCCCTGCAGGGTCTTCCACTTACGCAAGCTTGTCCACTAACGCAGCTGAGCTTCGATCGGTACGAGCTGCGAGGGTCAGCTGAAACGAAACCCCTCCAATTACCAGAAGCGGATAAGGTGTGCTAACTGCGGGGTGAACCCTTTCAAAAAAGCTTGACCAGAAGCTAGTTAGATCGGTGGATACAACACCAACATGAGTTACGGCAATTACAGCGCCAGGTCGAAACTGCGAGATCACATTCTCCATCTCTCTACAAAANAGCTATAAAAGCTCATTTGNAGAAACTGAAACGAATTTCGAATCCCAGTTCTTGAAAGTCAACAATCTTTAAGTCTCATTTCTATATGTCTTTCAACATTGATTGCAACCCCACCTAAGTGATATGATTGCAGGGTCTAAGAAATAGTTCCACAACGACTTATCTCTAAAAAGTCAACCAACTCCAGGGATTTGATCCTATCTTTAATGTTGCGGCGCTTAACAACATAATTTATATGTATAATGAATGATTCCTTTTTTCATTTTGCCTTTCTCAAGGGGATCGAGAAGAAGAAAGACCTTCAGCTATACAAATGAGCGTTGAATATTAAAGTTCAACATCCACACATGCACTGATAAGATAAGTAGAGAAAGGGAAGCTTGGGAGATAAGCTCGCTGGCGGCTTGGCAACGTCTGTAACAGTAAAGCCTCGCGTTTCTGAGAGCCATTTTAAATGTTATTTCTCCCGAGGGAACTGCCTAGCTTGAAAAAAAATCTTAAGCATCCTATATGCACGTGTATTCTAGAATGTCCTTATGTACAGGATCTCATCAGAGCGCTGAGTCGCTCTTTCATCCACATCAAACGCATAAGCGCAGGACTTGCCTTGCTCCATTCAATAGGCAACCACCTAGGCAGCCAAGCTGTCACACAGGCGAACAGGCAGAGATCAAACAATCACTGGTACAAAACGCTGTCCACGCTGACAATCAATCACACAGTGTCATAAGACTTAGGTACAACTGGGTTCATAACGTATATTGAGGCGCTCCACGAGGAGACATTCCTAAGTCCCGATCCCACATGAGCATACACTGAGTTAACCACCGTGAGATCTCTTGACTGGTGGCGCCCTTCCACAACAAGGTTGGACCAGCATTGGAGGACCATGATGAAAAAAAGTAAAGAGAACTAAACACCTCAGTTGAGCAGAATCATCCCTAGGCTCAAACCTCTTGTTCATAATATAGTTTTGGAGAAAGATAAGAGATAGAGAGCCCAAGTCCATGCAAATCAGGGGGTATTTACAGACTAAACAACGTGAAGAACTTGCGCCTTGATCCCCATTCCATGAGAGAGAACCTTCCCAGTTATCGAATGTAAACCCCAAAAAAATCGAGTCCCTACCCACCAAACAAAAGCAAATCCATCCCGTTAAAAGTATATCCCTGCGAAAGCACAGAAAACGCCATCTCATAATGAAAGAAAGAGTGGAATAGGAACCCTTAAAAAAACTCTCAAGTATCCCTTGAGAAAGCCAGATGGAAACGACACCAAGAATTTCGAAATGAAGAAATGCAGCTGATCTAAGAACGCCAAATGGAAAGTGAAATGATCAATTTAGACAATGGTGATATGAAAGTAATGGTTGCTGCCTCATAGGAATTTGCTGTTATCGTCAGGATTTATTTGACGGCCACTGAACGTATGCTCAGTTCAACGAGGAGGAGTGTTGGCGATCGGGGTAGTGCCACCGCTGTGACTGGAAGGCCGAGGAGAGGATGGCCCATTTTGAGATTTGTGCTTCTCGATTAATGCCATCTTCTTTCGCAGCGTGGACAGGCGCGAGCGCACCATTGAGAGGACTAGAACATTGTTAGTGCCAAGCACCAAAATATAGAAAATAGAGGCATCATACCTTTCTGCACAGCCTGCCTATCCTCCAGATTGATACCATTAACCATAGCTCCATCACTCTCGTTCTTCGTCTCCGTACCTTCCTTCAGACTTCCGGAGCGCTTTCTCTGAGGGCTGACTTCGTCATCATTCTCCAGAACTGCTTCAAGCATCCTGATAGCGGTCACGTAAGAAATATCACAGCCAGCAAGATCTTCATTCGCGATCTCATTGATGGCTGCTGCCCGACTCATTTCTAGCGCGCGATCATACATCAGTTTCTCAGCCGTAATACCAGAGCTTAAATGGACTCCGCCTGTAGATGCACTTGTGCCAGCTACTTTGGAGGCACTTGTATGATTGCTTGGATGGCCCGGGTGATCTTCAGGCAGTTGCTTTTGGGCCTCAAGCAGCTTGAGTCGTACAATCTCAGCCTTCTCCAGAACTTCGTTGAAGCGACCGCGGACCCACTGTACTGCAGCATTGATGCGGTTTCCTGCCGCAATAACATGTTCAGACTCTCGTTTCGAAACCTGAGGTCCGCTAAGCACCTCGCCACGGCTTCGTCGAGACCACCACGCTCCGGCATAATCCATGGATTTCGCGAGCAGAGATAGTGACTTCACGTATAAGACAAGGGCTTCTTCACACAGAGAAACTGTTGCTTCTACCGTCAACCCGTCGTCCTCCTCGTGCGGATCTCCGGATTTATTTGCTGTCAGACCACCCAAACCATGATCTACGGAAGGCGCCAGCGGGATTAGTTGCTTATATTTCACTTCGGCAAATCCGTAAACAACATCACTTCTGGTAGCAATATCCTCGATAATTTTGATGGCTCTCTGATCCTCGTCTAATGGGCCGGTAGGCCGATTATCTTCCAGTAGTCCAGCTGTAACCTGAGGGGCTGGGTACGCCGGGAATGGACTGTATTGCGGAGGCGAAACCCCTTTTCCAACTAGGCTCGGGGACCAACTAACTCCAAACATCCTGACACTGGCACCTTGTAGAGCCTTGGCAATAGCTGAAGTTGTTGAAGGGCTGCTACCGTAGGATTTTCCATACGAGCTTGGGCGGGATGGTGCATTCGCTTGGCCTTTGGTTGTTATATGCAGACCGCGTGCTGGCGCAGATACAGTACTAATTGGAGATGTGGGCGAACCGTGTGAAGATGTTCGACGGGCAACCTGTCCAGTCTTAGACGGCAAAACCTGCTTCGCACCTGCAATCCTCGGATTCGCAGCCATCTCATCCGCGAAGGCGTTCACTTCTACAGCCCGCTTTTCTACGAGGACGTACTCTCGTGCATCGCGTACCGCCTGTTCGGCCTCCGCTATTTCTTCTTTATTACTCGAGTCACGTAATGCTTGTAACTTAGCTAAATCCTCCTCAACCGAGGTCCTTCTAGCATTTCCTTCAGCGGGTCTGGATAGGGGGTTAAAAGTGCGTGTTCGAGTTCCCTGTCTGGCTTCCACAGCAGGTGCAGCTGCTAAGGGGTTCAGAGGAGGTCGCACTTTATCGTACGTATTTGGCCGTGATTCCGTAGGGTCGGCTCCTGTAGTTTGGCGTGCAGGTTCGACGGTAGCATTTTTAGGCGATGAGGAAATAGGTCTGTCTCGTGGAGAAGATGCATATGCCTGGGTGTCACTAGATTTCGGGACTTTTTCACTGCTGGATCCAGGTCGTCGTTCTCTCCTTAATGATGAATTCCGGCTCAGTCCTGTCTCTTCAGGCCTTGATTTTGACCTAGCCTCCTTCGGTGCATCATCTCCGACCAGACCTGGAATAGGCTCTACGACAACCTCGTGGCTGAAGAAGTCCTCGAAGGGAAGACGTTCCACAGGAGTCCGCTTCAGGAGCGCCTTGATTAGCTGCCTCATGCCATCGCTGATAATTGTGCTCTTGGGGAAACTGATATGATCCTCGGATTGTTCGATTCTGCGAAGAAGCTCAACGTGATTAGAGGCTCGGAACGGTGGTTTGCCGACCATCATTTCGAATAGGACCGTGCCGGCAGACCAGAGATCGGCTTTGGCATCATACTTCTCATATCTAAGAATCTCCGGCGCCATATACAAAGGGGAGCCGCACAGGGTCTCAGCTAGGGACGTGGAAGGCAACGAGCGTGCAAACCCGAAATCCGCAATCTTTAGCATAGGTAGTGTATTTAGACCGACCATTGGAATGAGTGGCTCGTTGCTGGCACTCATCACTAAGGGCTGATCCTTGGCATTTGCCAAGTACTGCGGTGGTGGAAGCAGCAGCAAGTTCTGGGGCTTAATGTCTCGGTGGATGAAGTTGCGGTCTCTCAAGAACTGCATCGCACTTGCCAACTGTTTGAGGAAATGGCGGACGATTACTTCATTTAGTCCTCCTGAAGCTGGCATGGGGTACTTCCTGACCATATCTCTCAGCGCCGGGTTGTCCGCCAGTCGGTCACGCTTCTTGATGAAGTAAGAGAGGTCCCCTAGCTCGCAGTATTCCATCACCAGGTGTATGTGCGATGCAGTTTCCCTGCAGTCGATGAGGGCAACTATGTGTGGATGATGAAGGCCTTTCAGGATCTCAATCTCGCAGTAGAGATTCTCCTTCAACTTCTTGTTCAGCTTCGATAGGTTGACAGACTTGACCGCGACAAGGGCACCCGTAGTCTGCGACACATACCTCGTCAGCACTTCGGTTTGGATCCCACATAGATAGTATGGATTAGGGGAAAGAAGGATATCTCTGATCATCAAAATCGATCAAGGTCCCTTCCAGGCAGAATCAGGACGTACCTTGTGATGCCCCCGATAGACGCTGGCAAAGCTTCCTTTTCCGATCTCCTCCTCAACCACGAAACTGCCGACGGTCACTCGATCACCCGTCCTCGTCCTCCGCGAGGAAGACGAGGAGGGGAGCGGGAGAGCCGCCATGGTGCCTATCAAGGCCTCACGATCGAGTCCCTTCGGATGACTCTAGACGCTGGAGGCTACCAGGTGAGATGGGGATACAACGTGGCGGTGATCGCGTTCTGCATGTACGTCGAGGGGAGATGATGCGACAAGGTGCTCAAATGTCTAGGCCGAAGGAGAGCACGAGCTGGGGAAGCTTGATCGACGGGAGGAGGTGACGGGATGACGAGACCTCGATATGAGAGCTACCTGGTGAGGAGATGCAGCGGTTGGCGTGAGGGCGGAACGAGGGGGGCGAAACGTCAGATAAAGGAGGGCCTAGGACAGGAGAAACGACGGCCGAGTAGCTTCCCCGGAGATAGAACCTGCCTGGAGTGGTGATCTAACAGGATTTGAGGTAAGGGGGTTTTGCAGCTTTGGACGGACGTGCGAGTGGTTGCCAACTGGTGTGCAGCGCGAGGCTGCTGGCCGACGAGTGTGATTTGTCGAATGAGGTAATGACTGGGAGCAGCGGTAGCTGTCTGGATCGGCCGAGTTACAAGTGAATGGCTCGGGACTCTGCAGCGGGTCTATCGGATGCACGCGCTGGCGGATGCGTGGTCGCACGCCTGGAATACAAGTTTCTTTTTGGGAAGGGTGAAAGGAAGCAGGTTGTTTTGTTTTGCTTTGCTTTGGTCTTGGTCTTGGTCTTGGTCTTGGGAGGGAGATGGAGCAGAAAAGCAGAGAGGAGAGCGTGTGAGTGACAGGCGCCTCTGTCGGTTTGCTGGGGGGAGATACAGTAGTCTACGCTCACGCTCACGCCGCCCGCATCACGAGCGAGCCAGGCGACAAGAGTCATCGCCCATCGCCCGATTACAGGCGTTGGGGGCCCACCAGTCGGTCAGATAACGCACGATACGGCAGATTCGTAGGCTGGGCGCTAGCGACGAGAGCCGTAAGCCTCGTCGTGGGTCGCATCGTTATTATGGTGCTGCTCACGACACACACTCACTCGCTCCCTGATGGACTGACGGTTGACTGCCCGTCGCTGCCGTTGGCCAATATCTCCTCCTCCTCTTCTTCTTCTCCAGCTTCTCGCGGCGATCCCGGGAGAAAGCGATGGCGCCGGTGATGGCGACGGCGGCGACTCAATAATCAGCAAGCTAGCTACAGTGCGTGATCAGAGAGACGCGGCATCGTGATCCAGAAACAGCGCTGGGACTGTGGTACGGTCCGACGCTGCTGGGGCGGATTTTGCAATCCTCCCCGTGAGCATCGCCATTCCCCGTGATGGATGATAACCGCGACGTGCCAAACTGCGCCTCTCGAGGCATGATCTACATGGCCACCAGGATCACATAACACAGAATCATAATGATGTCTTTCTTCGTTTCCCTCCCAACGAACGCACTCGCACCTCCGCCCTAACGTATCTTGCAATGAATGGTAATAATCACCTTATCGTCCCAATCGCAACTTTTATCACCTCTTGTGTCCAGAGAGCTGGGTAAGGAGGGGCTTTACTGCGCACCAAAAGCAAACTAGCCACTCGTCTAGACAACCGCAGCAGTGAATAATACAGGACGCTCTACAATAATCAGTGCAAATTGTAATCAGTAAATCCAGACCACTCTGCAGAACGAGTCAGTCCAGAGCTGCACAGCACGCACATCTAGCACACGCACACTGGCGGTGCGCACGCTCTACACCGACCCGCCCTCGGTCCGTCCATTCATGGCTATTCAGGCAGGAGAAAGAAGAAACGAGGGAGGTCACGCACAACTCGCCCAGCCCCAAAAAGGACGATACGGGTAGCCACACCTGTTCCCCCCAGTCGAGCACTGCAGTCCATTTTCAATCCCCGTTCAAACACCAATCCGCCTCAATCCTCAGGCCAGCAGAAACAACCCTGCACGAGACCTCTTTCGACCCAGAAATGCCATGCCGCAAGCGATGCGCATCCACGACCCTGAGAGATTCTGAACGATAGGTAGCGTCAAGTAGACAACACAGTAGATTAACCCACCTCCCCACAAATTTACGAATGAGGAGTTGAAAAGGAGAAACGTCTTTTTATGCGTACCTTGGATACGGTATAGGACGCCAGCCATCCAGGTATCCAGACGACCCAGTCGACGCCAACATCAATGTTACGGCACCGTGGCTAATAGATGGCCTCATGCTGGGGCCGTGGCGGATCTGCGGGCATCCTGGCAACTCTGCACTGCTTCCGGTAGGGGCGTCTGGGTTGCTGAAAAGCAAGGGGGGCTTACCATTGCAGCGCAGCAGAGACTTGCCCGCCATTATTATTTTTTCGGGCCTTGGACTGACCAATTCCTTGTAGAGAGATGGTTCATACAATGCTATGACAACTTCCTGCAGGGTCCACTCCACACCCTCCTCCCATATTTTCTGACTGTGCCGATGCATGGTGAGATGGATGGATGGATGGATGGGTAGAGAGGGTGTGAGGGAATCGACAAACAATGGGATGATGGGACAATGGCTGGATGGGAAGAATGAGCATGGATAGCGCGAATGGCTTGGGGATCGCCCGGTGAGATTGCTTGCGTCCCTATTCCCCTTACCGTGTTCTGGAACGGAGATTCCACAGATAAGCATAAGCACCCAGGTGCTGGGAAGCGACCTTAGACACCGGGCACGTTATCGTTTGCACATCCCTCTCAGCTTATTGGCCCACTTCTTTCCGATGCTTGGCTCTATGCAATTGATGTTTTAAGGAGAAACGAGCATTGTGTTGGGGATATAGATGCCAGGAATGGCTGCTGCTGGTTACAGCAGGTGTTTCATTATTGGATGTAACGCCGCACCTTTTGGCATGGCAAGTCTACGAATAGCACTATTCCTCTGTGTTGTCCATCAGACATTGGAGGCTTGCGCGCAATGCGAATGAAGCTCTCCGTAACCAGTGCAATGACTTTTATACTCCAATGAACACGCCACAACAGATCCCGCATACGTCTATGTTCTGAAACGAGACAAAACAAATTCACAACACACACCGCCAAGTTCTCTTACGCGTCCAGTCCTACGTGGACTCCTCTCTCCTCCTTGGGGATAACCTCGTCCTCCTTCTTCCCACTCAGAGTTGGCAGCTCGGTGATGGCCTCCGCGATAATGTCCAGCGCCTTCTTGATTTCGTCTTCCGTTATCACCAGTGGTGGTGCGAATCGGATAATGTTCTCGTGCGTTGGTTTTGCCTGCGCATCACATTAGCACTTTCAATCAATCATCAATAACCTGCAGACATCTACTAACCAGTAATCCTTTGCTCTTCAGCAAGATACAGAGATCCCAAGCGGAGTGGCCTCCAGTTTTGGACTCGTCGATCACAATGGCATTTAACAAGCCCTTTCCTCTAACAGTGGTAATCATGGGTGACTTCAAGTTGGTAAGGCCATCCCGAAGGATCTTTCCAAGAGCCTCGGCTTTTGCAGTCAAGTTCTCCTCCTCCATGATCTCCAGCGCGCGGATGGAAACCGCACATCCGAGGGGATTGCCACCGTACGTGGATCCGTGGGTTCCGGGCTCGATGGTAAGCATGATCTCCTTCGATCCAAGCACGCAGGAGACAGGATACATTCCACCAGAAATGGCCTTTCCAAGGGTCACCAAGTCAGGTTTGATTCCGGCCCATTCGGAGCAGAGCATGCGCCCCGTTCTCCCGACACCGGTCTGGATCTCGTCGCAGATAAGTAGAACGTTGTGCTTCTTGCAGAGCGCATGGACTTTGGTTAGGTAGTCGTCATCTGGAACCATCACACCTGCCTCTCCTTGTATTGGCTCCAAGAGAATAGCTGCTGTCTCTTTGCCGTGTGCTTCCAAGGCTTCCTCAATATCGCCGACGTTATTGTAACGGATGACCTTGCCTGTAGATGGAACATGGGGACCCACTAATGGGACGTATGGGCCGTAGTTGTCTTTGGATTCAGGGTCGGTAGACATAGAGATGGCAGCCATCTGTAAATCTCAAATTATTAGCTTTGCATTATTCCTCGCCATGGGAAGGGAGTCAATGTCGTACCGTGCGGCCGTGGAAGTTCTCTGCAGCGGAGAAGACGATGGCCTTATTCTGTGGCACGCCCTTGGACTTGTATGCCCATTTTCGGGCAATCTTGATTGCGGTCTCGACAGCCTCGGCGCCGGTGTTCATAGGCAAGACCATGTCGTACCCGAACACGCTCTGCACCTTCTCGGCCCACCTGGGGAACACATCATTGTGGAATGCGCGAGAGGAGAGAGTGACCCGCTGAGCCTGTTCGCACAGCGTCTTCACCAGTTCCGGATGGCAATGGCCCTGGTTGACCGCACTGTAGGCCGAAAGGAAGTCGATGTAGTGCTTTCCTTCAGGATCCCACACGTTGACGCCCTGTGCGCGGGCGAACACCACGGGGAGGGGGTGGTAGTTATGGGCCGCATACTTGTGCTCGATCTCGATTGCCGAGCTGCTGGAGGTTGCGTGGTATCTAGATTCGCTTGAGGCTGAGCTGGAGGGCTGGAAGTCCGGGGCCGTGGCTTTGAGCGTGCTGGTGTTGTCTGCGTGGGGAGCCATGATGACGTCGTGCCTCGATGACTTCTGCAATAACCTTAATTGCGGTGGGCGCTGGTGGGTTCTAGTTGCAAGAGGAAGTCTTTCTACTTCGCTGGCAGAGGACAGGACAATCGCTAAACTGGGGATCGGAAGAATTGAGAGGCGCGCTGATCTACTTGAGTAGCGTTGGCAGAGTGGGAGAATGTGGGCAGCCGTGACATGGGGATCTGAGGGCTTCAAATAGGTTTACACATGGGGATTTTACTTTGGGAGGAGCTAGTCCGTTAAGTGCAGGTGTAGCCTTGCTATCTGCCGCCTGACCATCGTGTTAGTCAACGAAATCTACCAGAATGTGCAATCCGTCCAGACCTGCCTTTAGGGATATCGGTTGATAAAGGCTTCGTTTATTCCTGTGCATAGGGGAAACTCTCAGTCACTTTGGGGAACGACCGATAGCGGGACTCTCTTCACTGTGGGAGGACCCATGTCTTCGTGGTGGCAAGTTGGCCAATGGTGAGACCTGAATTGGCATTGACTGGTCCTGTCGGCCTCAGGCAAAAATGTTTGGTTGCGCTGATAGGGCAAACTCCCCGAACTTGGGTTTTTGTTGCAAATCTCAGCACATAATTACACCCTGCTAGCCCTTGGAGCCTTACATCACAGGCGCTTATTGCCAGGCTTTCTCTTTTGTGATGCGATGATAACCGCTAGTGAGGTGGCTTTCAAATGGCCTAAAGACTTTAACAACTTGGCAGCTTGGCTATGATTGTACATAGTTACCCCGGATGGGTTCGCGAATTTTGTCTGGCTTGCACCAAATTTGCAGATATCAGGGTTTTGGTCGCGCAAGTAAAGCTTCCGCATGTGAGGCCAGAGTCGTGGGCGGGTAGGATTATTGCCTTAGGCATAACTGAGGCTGCAATTGAAGGCGCCCAAATACCACTGATTCCATGAGCACGTGCGCTCCCTAGCTACCAACATAANTAGTTTGCGAGGCGTTTTCACACGTAGTGCAAAAAAAGAGGACAGAACCCCTTTCTCCTTATTTCTTGCTCGCGTGAGAGGAATTCGAGCAATTGGACCTGAATAGAGAGAGAGAGAGAAAGGAAGAGAGAGAGAGCTATTTCCAAGATGAGCTCGTCCGCAGATCCCAAGGCTTTGGAAAAGCACGAGGGAGCTGATGGCCTACCAGTGATCCCTCTTCCCACCGAGTACCCTACGATTGTCAAGGACTACCGGAACCGGGACTTTTTCATGATCTGCTTCTTCATCCGGCTGGTCAATGCCATGTCTGTGGTGACCTTTTTCCAGCCCGATGAATATTATCAAACTCTGGAGCCAGCATGGAAGCTTGCTTATGGCCCAGAGAGCGGTGCTTGGATCACGTGGGTATGCATATATTCTGATCATACTATATTGCAACGCCCATTGCTAACGTGGGAAAACAGGAATGGCAACATCAACTGAGGCCCTCGCTCCATCCAGTTATCTTTGCTGCATTTTACTTTGTAATTGATAATGCCATGGCAACGGTCTCTATTTTCCCCCAGTTCCGTGCTATTATCACTTCGGTTTTACCAAACATTGTCCAGTCGATTCCTGCCGCAGCGGGAGATTTCTTTACTTTCAAACTAGCACAGCGTCTCTATGGATATGAAACCCATCCAACATTGGCAGCTGTATGTAGATTTCTTGCTTCTCTTTCCTGTTTCATTTTTCACGACCTTTTTCGCTAACAGCTTGACGTAGTACATCTTGTCCCTTCTCAGCCCTTGGCAATGGTTTGTCTCTACCAGGACATTTTCGAATTCCCTTGAGACTTCCCTGACTATTTGCGCGCTGTACTTCTGGGTATGGGAATTCTCGGTTGATTCTCCAGCCCCAACTTCCGCTTCCAAGAATGCCAAGAAGAACGAGGCTTCTTCTACTCCGGAGAGACTCTTCCCGGATCTGAAATCCGTTGCAAGGTACGTATCTTTGACATCCTGGGATGTCTGATCTTTTGCTAATTGGAGGATAGGGTGCGCTACTCACTGCTAGCTGCTACAGCTGCCTGCATTCTCCGGCCTACCAACATCTTGATCTGGTTCTGCGTTTTCATGCCCGCGGTCACCAAGTTCCTCCTTGGATTCGCATCCCCAACCCAAAGCGCCTCGCAGTCTAAGGGTCCTACTCCTGGGGACTATTTTGTTCTTGTCCGAGAGGCAGTGCTTTGCGTCGGCCTGGTCGCTGCTGCTTTCGTTGGTTCAGACTATGTCTATTACGGAGAATGGACTTTCCCTGCCTACCAATGGCTCAAATTTAATCTCTCTGAGGACTTGGCAGTTTTCTACGGTCGCAACGACTGGCATTACTACCTTAGCCAAGGACTTCCACTTCTCCTTACAACATACCTTCCTTTCACTCTCATCGCAGCTGGTAAATTCCTCATCTGGGGTGGAGACAGTTTCAAAACGATCTCACCGCTTGCGAACAACATCCTCCTGATCCTTTTCATTATTGTTCAGACGACACTAGTATCCATGTCTCTGATCTCTCACAAAGAAGTCCGCTTCATCTACCCGATTCTTCCTCTCCTGCACATCATCACAGCTCCCGTCATCTCTTCCTTCTTCGCTACCTATAAGACAATCACCACAACACCACCTCCCAAGCCCCCGGGATCCAAACTTCCCCCGGTGAAGCCAAGGATGGAAACCGTGACAAGTTTCAACTACAAACCTCTCCTCATCGGCATCGTGCTTTTCAACATCTTGATCGGAGCCTACACGACGCAGTTCCACCAACGTGGCGTCGTCAGCGTCATGAAATTCCTACGTAACGAATTCGAGACCATTGCCCTCGACCCGCGTGGTAATCTCATCTCCAAGAACATGACCTACATCTACAATGAGGACGTGGCCCCCAAGGTCACCGACTACGTAGACGATGAGACCTTTGCCGGCTTCCTCATGCCCTGCCACAGCACCCCCTGGCGCAGCGTCATGTACCACCCGGACCTCAAGGCATGGGCTCTCACCTGCGAGCCACCGCTCAACACCCTGCCTCACACCGCAGAGCGCGAGCAGTACCGCGACGAGGCCGATAGATTCTACGATAACCCCAAGAAGTTCTTGAGCGAGGAGATCGGTGGTCGCGACAGGCCATGGCCGCGCTACATCGTCGGCTTCGAGGGCATTGAGCAGCCACTGCGCGAGTGGTATGAGGAAAACAATAAGGGGTTCAAAATGCGTGAGAAGTGGAGCGGATTCAACAGCCACTGGCACGACGACGAGAGACGGAGAGGAAAGGTGGTCGTCTGGGAGTTTGTGGATGAGAATAAAGCGTGATCTGTAGAATTACATGCCACGGGATTATTTTTTAATAACGGATAAAAAGGGAAAAGGGAAGAAAAGGTACGATTGTGACGGCAATTATACGGCTGGGTAGGAAAGAACGTGAGAAAGAGGGTATATTTTAATATCTTGTCGTGTAATTTAATTTAATCGATTCTTTTTTTTAATAATATCATGATCTATGCGTCTTCTGGATTCAGAAACTAAACCAGGCGACGAGACATGACACATTTATCATCAGGTCGTGAAAAATTAACCAAAGGGAGCCAGAATCTGATTGTGAACGGCGCAAAATGGTCCATCTAGAGCATATAGCGGTAATCTGGGCTCAAGTCCTGTAAAAAAATATTCGAGTCAGTATAAAGAGGTCCACTTAATGTAAGATAGCAGGGGCTGAAACATACACCAAGCTCTGTCTTCTCATATTCAGTCAGATTCAAGTCGGTTGGCGCCTTATCCCGCCTTCTGTTCTCAATCGTAACCGCAGCGGCATATAGCACGCAGGAAGCAGCGCTCAGGCACAAGAACGCCAAACAGATACTGTACCCGGTCTTGTAATATGGCGCATCTTGGCTCAGGAAGGCATACGTGGCAATGATACCGCCGATGTTTCCGAATCCCACCTGCCAGGCAGTACCAATGGCTCGACGATGGTGACCTCCGAGATTCATATTGAACCAGCAGACGATGACGGGCATGGCCGAGTAGGCACCCATCGCGACGAGGAAGAGTGCAGCATACTCAAGATTTCTGTTATGGTGGACGGTGATCAGGATGGCGAAGCCAGCAATGGCCACGCAGATGGGGATGATGCAAAAGAGGAAGCGATGCTTGAACTTGTCCGAGAGGAAGGCGATGATCATTGCAAAGCCAAAGGCGCACGCCCACGGAGGGACACTATGCAGCTGGGTCTCAATCGCGCTGTAACCGTAGGTTGTGATGATGGCAGGCGAGAAGAAGGCGTAGCCATAGGCAGGGACGATCAGGCCGAAATACATGAAGCCGCCAATAAAGATCTTGTAGTCCTTGAAGACTCGGCCAACATCAGCGAGGGTAATCTTGCGGTCCGCAGCGGAACGGCCTTGGTCAACTTGCAGTCTGGCCTTGACGTACGCTCGCTCCTCAGGAGTAAGCCATTTGGCATCCTCGGGGAAAGGGGGAAGCATGAAGAAGAAAAAGATTGCCACGACGCAAGTGAGGCAGCCCTCAAGGATGAAGATCCAGCGCCAGCCTCGGTAGTTTCGCATGTGGTCCATCTTGCCAATGGCGGAGGCCAGGAGACCTCCAAAGGCGCCCGCAAGCGTTGTCGAGCTGAAGAAGAACGAGTATCGCTTCTGAGCTTCAGCGCGCTTATACCACATACCGATCAAGTAGAATGCGCCCGGGAACATTCCGGTTTCGAATAATCCAAGGAAGAAACGGGTGGTCAGGAGGCCACCATAAGAAGAGACGACACCTTGGCAGACGGAGACGACGCCGAACATGAACATGCAGAAGGCGAGCCAGACGTTGGGACGGAGGCGTTTTAGCAAGATATTGGAGGGAATCTCAAAGACCACGTAGGGGATGAAGAACATGGTCAAAGCCGTGTTATACTCCACTCCGGTCAGGTTCAGGTCGGTGGCCAGCCCAAAGGATTTCGCATTGGCGATGTTGACTCGGTCAAGGAAGGCGAGCAGGTACATGACGCAGAGGAATGGAACCACGCGAAAGTCGATCTTGGCCACGAGGCGCTTCTCAGTTGTATGCGGTGGGCAGACGACGTGCAAATCGTCGTATTCGACGCCGTTGCCATCATAGCCAGCATTGTAGGTTGGAGCCGCCGGATCATAGGTGTTCTTGAAACCCGCTTCCCGCTCGTCAGAGATATTCGGCGAGGCCTTTTCTCCTGCGCAGATATGTTAGAACGAGCAAATCCCACAATGATAGGTTCCTAAATTGTCTAGAAGGCGCGGTTTTCCTCCTGGATGCGCAGAACATGGTGTGGATGGAAAGGTTCGCTTGCGCGGTACTACTTACTCTCTGCACTTCGCCCAAACATCTTGCAGGCGTGAGGCCGTTCCACTCGACAGCTTGTAACAGCGTATTTCTGCTTGTTCTAAAAGTATCTATTCACCAGTCCAAGAGGCCGGACGTCAATGGCAAGCCAGGGGTTCCCCTCGAAGTCAAGAGCTTCTCGGGTGTTGAGGACAGACAGCGCGGCAGTCAACACTTTGTATTTCACCACCAGAGAGGCGACGATCAGCGAGCCAAGCAGTTCAAGTAGCACTGTATCTGATATAAGCACCAACCTCACGTCACCTAGACCTTAAGCCGTAGTTCGCGCTGATTGATAATCCAGGGCTGAGATGCGCTGGACGTACTGCTGGTGCGTCGCAGGGTAGGTATCACGAACAAGCCAGTAGCTGGCGAGGTCGGAGGGAACGGAGCTCATCTTGTACGTTTTTCCCTCTCAGCTCCTCCCATGCTGCATGCACCGGGGTCCCCCTTCTGATGATCTCGCCCCTCAACATCGTACAGACTGGGGTACGGTACGGTAGGTGTGCTCGGCGTGGTAGGGGAAGCAAACAGGCGGCGCAAGGACAGCGGACCAGAGCGGAGGACGACCGCAAACGGAGCAGCAGCACGCAAAAGATGGGTCCCTGTGGGGAAGGCCCGAAGCCGCGGGGAAGAGCAGAGCGTACCAAACATGCACAACTTCATAAAAATCCCTGGAGCCAATAACCCACTGGCTCTATAATTGCACAGCTCCGTATTGTACGTATGAAGGGCATCTTCGGCCAGCAAGCACTTCTATCTCCGAGCGAGCAGGCCAATGAGCGGAGCTTGACCGTCGATCTCTGTCAAATTTACAGCCCCCGTGACAGGCACCACCGCGCGCTTTGGGGCGTTAGCCGCCAGCCACGGCACCGAGTTGTGTATCTTTGCCAACTCCACGATCGCAATGCTGTGTGTGGTTCGGACGGACTGTGTCTTCGTCTTTTGCCTTTGCCCATTGCCGTCGGACAATAACTTCAAGCTTCGCGGGTGGCCGGGTGGAGAGGCAGCCAGTGCCTGGGCCAGTCAGACGCCGCGCAGGCCGCCTCCGACACAGCGAGTGCGGGGTTGGCGCTGCGGGCGTTGGCCCTGTTGACTGTGCATGGCGGCGGCGGTCACCGAAGCATTTACAGTGCTGACACGAAGAGACCTCCAGCCTTCAAACGAGGTGAAGATGGAGAGCTTCGGTCGAGGAAGTATGCCTCTGTGCTAGTCCTCGCATGCTTGCGGAAAGAGTTCCGATGGGATGCGAGGCACCACTGCACTGGACGACGTCCCTGATCGGCTTTGCTTGGTCTGCACCGATCAGCATGTTTCGCTGAGCCAGTCACTTGGCTTTCGTTAATAGGCCCTAAGCAGAGTCTGGAAACCCTCTGTGGAGCATGAAGGTACAGTCACTGTAGCTATTCCAGCATCGATGCGATACAAACATCGTGAGAACACCTTCAGCCCATCCAGCCCCTCCCTCAAGCCACTACAAAAGCAACTACTGCGAGGAGCCCGAGGACACAAACACGGAATTGCAGTCTCCGCAAATAATCCACCTCTAAAACAGCGGCAATGCAGTAGCAGCATGGTACGTCGGTGTCGAGTCATGATCTCGTGCCGCACACACCTTATCCATTACCTCTTCCACTTGGTACATTTAGCGTAGTGCATCCACCGCTTGGAGCCTCTTGGCTCAGGCTGGTCCAGCCTTTAAGCCTCCAACAAGCCCGCTCGACCGAGGGCTTGACTTGACTCTCCTCGTTGAATTCCTCGCCGCAGACCACGACTTTGTGGGGTGCGGCAGAGAACGTGATTACTATCCTCGTCCTTCCAGTCTGCCTTTGTACAAACCTGATTATGTGCTAGAGTTGCCTCCTGGTGGCGCGTTGTGGCGTGGATTACTGTACAGCACCTTTGCCCCCCCAGGGTAAAAATTTTGAGAGGCCCCGAAAAATCCAATATTACCTTTTTGCCCCGGTGGTTTTCATGCGCTTTATTTCCGCACCCGCTTACTTTAGGCTTCCCACCCTGGATAGTGTACCCGAGAACGCCTTGGCGGTGCCTGGCTGCCGAGGTGTCGCTCCAAATCCACGGCCATGAATTAGTGCTGTGCTACCCGAATCTAGGCCTGATTGGAGTTGCTACGCTACTATGTACCCCTATGCATGTTCCCGATGATTGAGCGTCCCGGCACCGTGTACAGAAGACCACTTAGATTAAATAGGGATTAGAGCGACGGAGAATGTTGTGTTTTTTTTTGCGTTCCTGCGTCTGAAGTAGTATTATGGTATTGCGGAAGGAGTTAAGTACCGGTATAAGGCAGGGATGTGTTACTGGGGGAGGAATATACTGGGCCTGCAAAGTAGATTGTCCTGCTATCACGTTCTCATACCCATAACGGAGTCAAGTGACCCCTCAACTTCTAGAAGATTTTCTCTTAAATGTCCTTTTCATTCAGTGGATATTTGCCCTGTTCTCTACTGCCCTCCGCATAGCACGCGCATGCTCAGGTGAGTGAGAGAGAACCTCGCAAACAAGTCGCAAGTCACAGCTCAGTCAGCGCAGGATACCCCATTCACTCGTCTGATCATGCTCATATAGCACTAGTACTTATTTCACACAGCATTTGTTACTATTTCGGCGGTCTTCTCTATGTTACTCTGTGGAATCAAGCAACTAAAGTCAAATCACGTGGCGCATGGGCCCACGTCCAGAAGTGATTTGACGGGACTCCACCCTTCCTGTTTTCTTTCTGCATACCACTCTTTGGAAATAACTTCCTATCTTGATCACAATCTCTGCTTCATGATCGGAGTCCAATAGGTGAACAAGCTATTAACAAGATGGAAAAAAGCACCCTCTGCAAAATAGGGCCTTCACTCTAGCTGTGGCATAATGCTACTATCATATAGCAGAGCACGAGCTAGCGTGCTATGTCGTTTGTAGAGCAGGCAACATCATATATAATCGTGCTGAAAGCGGACAAGTAAGCACCGTATCTGCTCACCCCGGTTAGAGGGACGGGTATGTATGAATCAGTACGAAGACAGGCTTTCTCGGACAGGACGACAAACTCTTCAACAAGGTTTCATGGGCCACAAACACCAGAATCAAACAAAGACATTATTAGCCGCGGGCAATTATGTGCTACAGGGCTTTCTGCCTCTAGCAGATAAGGTTAACCCAATTTAGTCGCTTTACTGACGCGCTCGTCAAGGTCCTTGTCACTAGCCACAACAAGACTTGCTGGATACGGTTGGGGTTTTTTCACCGAGCTTCCATCCAGACATGCGCCTCATGGGCTGTCCCAAGATCCAACATGCTGGTTCACCCCGGAGTCGCCAAGCTCTTCTAGGCCACTGGAGCAGCAGCTCGTATCGTGGACGTCTGCAACCTACCATTCCTACCACCCCTCCTTTTGCTGACCAGGGAGCTGTTTCATTCGGATGCTGGCATGTTAGGATCTATGACACTCTAGAAGCGACGCTAGCTTGCCAGTCAGCTTCACTCCTCTATCTGTGTTGACATCTGAGGCCAGCAAAGGAGAGAGTCCTATCCTCGCCTTAATTAATGCCTTCCCAATAAACTGCAGTCGAGCAGCACGGGCCACCGGTCTGGACGCCAACGAGTTGCCGCGCAGATCTTTGAACGTCGCATCCGCCAATCCCGATTTCTGACAGACGAGAAAGTAATAAATACAAGTAAGACGCTGGAAAAAGTCCCTTGTTGGCTCCTTTCGCCACTCAGCTTCGCCGTGACTGGGAGTCTGTGTTGGCCGTGATCTCGAACCCTCTCGAAAGCGACCTGGTTCCAGGACATCCCAGCGCTCACGTCGGGTGGCCTGGCTGCATGCTCCTGCCAGGTTTTTAATTATCCTGTGTCGGAAAAAAAGGCGAACATGCCCAGCGCACGTGAAGTGATCACGTTAAAGGGCAAGGTGCTGCCCCACCATGTCTAATGATAGGATACTTTGCCGTCGTAGCCTCGTGGCCTGGGGCCGGATGATTACCGGGGGCGCTCACGTCTGATCGTCTCGCCTTGTCCGAGATGGCCCCAAAGCCTTCCACTTCCCACCAAGACCAACTGCGACAAAAGCAAACACTTGAGCGACCGTGGCCACCAAGCCTCCCGACCATGCGAAGACCTTACCGAGACTCTCCAGAATCTTAGATGTCGTTCAAGCGGCCCCGCCCTCGTTCTTGGTGAACTATCCGTCGTCCACCGACACCCCCAGCTTGTTCCAACGGGTAGATGCTGCGGGACGTTTCCACCAGCGACAACGCCCAAGGTCGGTGAAAGGAATCCTAGAGACCGGAGAGGCAGGGTGAAGCGGAGAGAAAAACGAGAACGCTCATGCAATAGCTTCAACGTCGCCGCAGCTATGTCGAGTGCGCTAATATCGCCGAGATCAGGAATCGGCTCACAATCGTTGTTCAATTCGAGTCTTACTTCCGACGGAATCTCATCGTCTCAGAACCCTCCTCCTCCGACTTCTTCTCACATCACATCGAATCTTGATGAACGATCGGAAGAATCGCCTTCTCATCTTTTACGCTCCCCCACCAGCAGGATGGAACCACCGCCCTCTCGAACAACGTCAGACAGCCTGTCGCGACTGCCGTTACCACATCCACCGCCCACTGCGATGCTTGGAACCTCCTCACGACAACTGCCAAAGTTACTCCCTCTTTTACGTCCCACCACAGATATGGATCACGGTTTTCCCTCCAGTGCTTCACAACAATCCAGTAATACCTTGTCGGCTACACCTGAATCATCTGCTGGCATGTCCGTTGACGTCTCACATGATCGTGGAGCTGCATCAAATAAGAGAAAGGACGCCGTGGAAGATGAGCTCGTTCCCCACAAGAAGCAAAAGCTCAACACTCTGCAGTCTGCCGGTACTTTAATGGAAGCCTCTTCCGCCGTCACTCTCCTTGATAGTTCTCAATCCGAAGAAAGTGATGGTCGAAAGAGCGGTAGCAAAATCACCACAGGAAATCAAAACAGCACAAAGAGACGGCAAGCCGAAAATGCGTCTCCACGAAAACGTAACCGGCCGTCAAAGAAGCCTAAGAAAGGTGAATCTGTGAGTGATCTTATTTCTGTATGTTTGGCCTTAATCAACACAAGACTCATGACGCAATACAGGCCAAGGAGAGAATTAGTCAAGATATCTGGATGCGGATTCTTGAATACACGCCTCCTCAGTTTCTCAGCAAGATGCGGCTAGTCAGTAGGGAGTTCAAAGAGATTGTAGACAAGTTTGATTCGATCTATGTGAACTGCCGAAAAGAGAATTACGGTTATGATATGCCTTCTCCCCCGGAAGATCTTACTGAGAGACAGTACAGCAACCTTCTGGGCGGTAAAGGCTGTATGGAGCCTGGCTGTGACGACAAGAATTCATCCAAGACCCACTGGTCCTGGCTGAAGAGATGGTGCTTACGATGCTGGAAGAAGAAGATCATCCGCGAAGACCGCATCATCAAGTTCCACTCAGGAAATCTTTCTCGCCAGACAGTTATGGATCTCCTTGAATGTATCCCCGTCGGAATGCATGATTCGTTTGAGAAGCCCCATGACTATATTCAAGATCCAGATGCCCGGACCAGAGTCATTTCCCGGATGTACCACTGTTACGTAAAAGAGGACTACTTGAAAATCAAGGCTGAATATGAGGATCTGGACCCCGGACCATACGAAGAGAACCCAGATCTTACACCAGAAGAGCAGGCAGCTGCCCGAGCTGACCATCAGAAGTTGCTGGACACCTTGGACGCTCGACGTGCTGAATTCATTGCCACCAGACAAGAAAAGGCTGCGGAACATATGGAAAAGGTTATGAAAATTGAAGAACTTGTTCGGGCGAAACGTGAAAGTGTGAAGGATCCAAATGCCGCGAACAGACAAGCTCGCAGAGAGCTTTTTACCAGACGAGCCCAAGAAGATCTCCCGCACATCGATGTGGCTTTCGTTCAAAAAACGGATGCATTCAAGGCTGCTACTCGCATATTCCGCGATCCTGGTAGTGAGAGAGGTTGGAAAGCGCTCAAACCTAAAATTGAAGCGGAATGGGAAAAGGCCCGTGGCAAGGACCGCGAAGCCAATAGTCGTCCTCCCAAGGAGAACGAGACTCGTGAAGGCAATTCAAGTGGAGATAGCATTCCCGGTCCTCGTGCAGCGCCTCCGGGTGGCTCCACAGAAGCCCTACAAGGCGGCATTGGCAACAGTACAAACCTAGCACCACTGGATCGAGGACAGATCGGCAACCGTCCAAATAATATGGCAGTGCGTCCGCCATATAATGAAATCTGGTATCGAGGTCATGTCCCCCGAGGCGCACTCCCTCCGGGTGGTAGAACTACTGTTCGTTATGGTTTTGCCCCAGCGCTAGCCAATTTACCCTCTGGGGTAGGAATTGCCGTCATGAGCCACCCCGACCAAGGTGTCCAGAGTTTCCCTCTCCCTCCGCTTGGTGCTGGATCGACCTTTGGCCAACCACATGGACCATCAAATCCTGGTTATCACCAAGGACTTTCCAACTATGGTAACCACTTTAACATCCCTCACTCTTCGGCTTCGTTGAATACTTATTTTAACGCATCTCACTCGTCTCTTCCTGCGCCTTCCCATGTGCCAGCAAGATCGTTACACCCATCTTCTGCAAGGCCCCAATTTCCTTCTGCAGTCCCTCGACCGTCTTACACAATACCACCACCCCCTCAAATGAGACCTTCTGAACTTCGGCCACCCCATGAATATCGATCCCTATCTAACCAGCTAAGGGGAGGAGTTGGGCGCGCATTTTCAGGAGGAGAACGAGACATGATGTCGAGTACTACTAGAGCCAGTGGCCACCACCTCCATGACAGCTACATGGGAAGTCATGGCTCTTCGTCAAGTTCAGGCCGCTAGTAAAGAGACCATGCCTGAGCCTCGTATTAATTCGGAGAGAGTTTGACTTCAATCCATTTGCTTGTTTCACTAATGGACAGCATAGCTATGGCTAGGACATCCAGAGACCTTCTTGATATCTTCAATGGCTTTCTTCTTTGTGTCAAGCAAAGATAACATTTTTTCTTTTCACCTTTTTTTTTCTGACTCGGTTTGTTTGGGGTTCGTTTTGTGTCGAGCCTGATTCCTTCTTCATGTTTGTTTTGGCGTTAATGAGACAGGTGGAGGTGGGATATCCTGGTCTGGAGTTCTGTGCAGCATACCTCTCCCCGATAGTTCTTCGATGAAAGAAGAGGTCCATGACGATCTTTGCGTTTTGCGGGCCCTTTTTTTTGCTCATTTTCCTTATAAGCATACCCACCTTTGCTTGCTTCGGTTCTTCGGCGTTTGATGGTATGGGAACGAGATACAACGATGGTCTCTTAGGCGGATTGCATTTCAACTGGTAAATGGGAAACTGGAATGGAAAGCAATGAAAGGTGCATATGTGGTTTTTGTCATGAATTATAGGTCGGCGATTCTGGGGCTAGGGGCGAATAACATAGAATTGCCTGTCGTTGCTTCAGTTTTAAAATGATTCCCATGGAGCAAGCTAGTTAAATCAATGCTTTTATTCTGGAACTCTCTGATCTGCTAAAACTCAGTGACGCGATAAGTGTACAGTGGGCCGCACAATTGGCTTCTCTAAAACAATTAATGCTTTTAGTTTTGTCCCGTAACTTTTATCGATCTAATACTATTATGTATGAGCCACCAGATGAGTGAATTATCGCCGCTACGAACATGTAAAATCAAGAGCGCCTCACTTATTGCCCGAGGCGTTCGACTAAAATTGGTCAAGCTTTACCTCAATACTGAATCGCTGCCTAATCGGTAAAAAAACAAAACGGTCGCCTTCCCTAATCGGCTCATCGATCATGCAATCTTGCTTCTTGGGTCATCAAGGGCCAGCTGGTCATTTGGTTTACATGCGAGATTGTGTTAATGTCATTTACATCTTGCTTTCTCACTTTTCTCTCATCAACGAAAATATCCTGTTGGAAGCCTTTGGATAAAGTCGCTAGTAACCCCATGCCGGATCAGATGGTGGGTCTCCCGGAAAAGGACGCACACGAGCATTTCTACGAGATTCAGCAAGATGGAGAGAACAGTGAGGAGTCGGAGAAGACGACCTCCAGGGCCGCACGCTTGAGCTTCATGCTTCATTCACTGCCTGCAAAATTTGGATCTAGACATCTAGATGCGGCTGAGGCGCGGAAGAGATCACGCATGATTGACCAGCAGATTCAGGCTGACGCCCTGTTACGACGGGAGGAATTTCACGTGTTGATGACATCCCCGTCCAACATCCACGATGCGCGCATGCTGGTGTTACGTCTTTTTGTCGTACTGAGCACCCACAACTCGTCCCGAGCGCCGCCGCTGTCGGTGGAGCAGATTCGAGAGAACATACTCAGCGAGGTGGGCGAACTGCTTTCCCCTCGGGACATTTCTGAAATCGGTGGTGAGATGCAGTCCATAGCTGTTAAAATTTGGGAAGAGTTCCAGAGTGACTATAGCAATTTGACGAGCCGTCTCGCCCCTTCCATTGGCTTGCTGTGCTCAGAGCCTACCTTTCGGGCCAAATGGATTGAGAAAGGCCGATTCCAGGCATATAACGATTTGTATACTATTGATCCGTGAAAGCTCCATCTCTTAATGCAAGCTGACTACGAATCAGGCTACTCGATGCGGTTCTCCGAAGCGCTGAAGAAAATTACTCTCCCACAAAACAGGATCAGTACATCTTTTCTACCAGAAGAAGTGCTTCTCAATTATGGGACCGAGGACTTTTCACTACCAATGGACTCCCTATCCGCTTGTTAGACATCAATGGTTGCAAGTACCGGGCACGCCGGATGAGGAGGAACGTCTTGGAAAACGCTCGTTGTATATTACATCTGCAAGACTTGACGGCGTATGACCAACTAAGCATAGATGATAATGGTACAACAGATCTATTCTGGGACTTGCAATACTTCAATGGCCTTATCAACTCGCCATGGTTTAACAAGACGCCATCTGTGGTCTTAGTTTTAGGAAATGCCACAAAGTTTAAAGCAAAATTAGCGAGCTCACCTTTGTCCAGGGTATATGAAGATTTTGACGGGGATGATGATGATTTAAAAGCTGCCAACTATATTTTAAAGCTGTTTTTGGATCTCGATCGGTCAAAGAAGAAATTTTATACATATATTGGTGAGTTTCAGGATCCTGCAATTCTTAACAGTCTTTTTGCTGCTATCAACGATACATCCGAAATTGCCAGTCCTTTAAACGCAAGAGGAAATAAGATATAAAAATGCAATTATATATTCTGTTTAGATTCCATAAATCTTTTACAGTCCACTTACAGTAATAGCTTTACAAAACTCGTCTCATTAGTTTACAACAAAACCTAAATTGGTAGTAATAAAACTGCCCACAAACTGTAACCTCAATCTAAGAAGCAGATACTATGTTAAAAGAAATACTTAAATCGCGTTAACTGCTTTAGTAGCATGCCACAAGTGATTTTAGCTTTGTCAGGGATAATGGCTTAACTTCTGAGGCAACAGCCAGGCCGTTTTGGATCGGCATGTTCATAGCAGCGATGATCTGCTGGCTTTTCAGACTAACCGTAATTGTATTGCAGCGCTAAAAGTTACAAGACAAAACAAAAGCCAGTGGAATTTTTTAGGGAAGCCGATTGTGCAGCTTACTGTATGACCGGCGCAATATATCAATGAGATTGAGGTTTCTCAATTCCCGGACAAGTTTTGCGAGTTCTCGTACACCCATCATCGGGGTCGACTAATTCTCCTGTCAAACAGAGTCGCTGTGAAAGCACATCCAGCAACAGTCATCTTGAACTAGTCACGTCTTATGTGGATTGTCCAAGTCGAGCGATCCAAGACAGCTCCCCGAAGCAATAATTTCGACAGTCTTGCAATGGCAGTTTACAGTTACGCGCAGAGAATATACAGTGCAGAAGATCAACTCGCCAAGACGTTGTGATCTACTCTTCACGGGACAGCCTTCACAGCGATGCTGAGGCTTATTCTACAGATCAAAATTAAAGGCCTTTTTTTCAAAGGATTTGTCTCCAATCTTCGACATTCTCTTCCCCTCGCCCTCAGTTAAGAAGACACACGGGAAGCGAACTTCCTATCAAGGAGCTCTGCCCACGAGGGACAGAAATTATCCATCTCCAGAGCCTCACACTCGACTGAGTGCTGGCAACACACCACTGTGGCAGGAATTCGAGGTGGAGGTCGTGGCTGGCTCTGTTACTTTTTGATAAAGAAGAAAGGAAAAGAGATTTGGGGCCCCGGCAGAGCTAGAAGTACTGATTTTTTTCTGCCAGCTGGCTACCAAAGGGCGGTGAGTTCAGGGTTTAAGCGAACATCCAAACGGTACGAACGTTCGGTGCACTTCTGTCCTGGACTGTAGGCGAGCATGCGCCAATCGTGTGGCGGGAGAGTGGTCAAGGGGCGGCATTACCGGAATGGGGAGGACCAAAGAGTTCTGTTGCACGTCTCAAGATGATCGTCAAGGACCAGAACAGGCTGCACCCGGATGGCTGAGGTTCTAGAACCAGCCCTCGGGCTTGACTCACGATGCCACAGAGCCAGTGGAATGCCTGTCTATATGGCTTAAACGGGAATTAAGAGCCTAAGATTAGAGGAGGGGCTGCTTTTGATGGGATTCAGGTTTCGAACTGGCTTCAGGGAACCACCAGCTGCTATTCATGGAGAAGCTTACGCCAGTCAACACCATCAGATGTACTCCGCTGCCACGAGATTAGAAGGGATGGTTGCCGCAAGGGAAGACACAGGTCAGTGATCCATGTGAACATATACAATGATGCTCTTCAGGTTGATCTGTTGATTACGGGACAGACAATGCTACTACACATTACGGGTCTCCTTATCAAAGATGATCCTCGCATCATCATATATGGTGTCTAGGCTGTCCCCACGCCGTGGATAAGGATAGCGCTTAAATGTATGATAAGTTGTGATGGGCTTCTTCGTACTAAATTTCTGATATAAACGCAGTTTTGCACCCCGGACAGGCAAAGGTAGTTAAAGACATTCAGTGGTTAAAGTGGCCGCCTGACACTTCCCGTACCTGTTCTATCATTGTGGAACTTGAATGTATAGGACGGATGCATCAACAGCGTAGAGGACTAGATCATCAAGCCGCGGAAAGCTTGATGGTGCTAAAATACTTTTAGCGTATGGACACGACCGGAGATACTTGAAGATATTCCAGCATCGCTTACAATCCCCCTTGCCGAGCGCAGGATAATCGAGAGTAGGTTTGTTTCCAGCTAGAGCAAGAGGAGTGCCATGTGCCTGGGTTACTTGCTCTTCGTTGTCTGTAAGACTCCAACTGCAGCAGATGTTACCCAGCTCGTGGCGCATCGTTGCTGATCAGTCCCCATTAAGCAGCCCACTTGCATCCATGGAACCGCCGTACTCTCTCGGATCGTTGCCGACGGATCCGGATGCCTCGTAATCAGAGCACGTGCGAATCTGTAACTCCACGCAAAAATTCTTGGCATGGGAATTCGATATTCTGCCCTCTCAATTCCATAATTTTGGGGTCGTGCTGATACAGGATCTTGAAGGTTGTATCCAGCTTCGGGAGAGGATAGAGCGATATCTTTGGAGTGTAGGGAGGGATTGGACTAGCCCATCAGCACTGTTTGCCCAGTGCTCGCTTCGCTTGCAGAGTCGCCTACATTGCAATCAGCGTAGTGGAATCCTGCTGAATCATCACACTCTACAGAAAGCAACGCGGCGCTTCTGATAGCATTTCGTTGGAAACAACCCGCCCACTCTCCCGGGAAAGTTCTCGAAGCCCATCGCTGGATCCAGTCCGGATCGCTTACAGCTGGTGATATACAGAGTCCCAAAGTTTTGTTGCACGTCTGAGGGATCTGCAACAGCCACGGTTTGACGGCCCGGGGGCTAGACAGGCTCCAGCAATATTATCGTGACCTTTCTAGGCTTAGCCTTGCGGTCAGCACAGCATAATGGGCTTTCTAAGACATTCAATAGTTCCATACTTTAATATGCAAGCATCGCAGCGCAGCGAAACAGGTCTTGCAATTTTAATGAGATGCCCCAAGCGGTATCTCCACAAGGTGGCGTTTGGTGATCGTTGCTTTCTCTTGTTGCTCGCAGTTCGCTTAACAGTATTCTGGACCTGAGCAGCAGGTATCGTCTTTTATTGTAGAACACTCAGGCTTTTAAAGCTGATAATCACAGAAAGATACGTCACAGATTCTTACATGCATAGTGTTTGTAATACATTTTATGTAATTCTTGAGCAATTTGATGTATATCTTACAAAGTAAACCCCCCTCCTAAGAAAATTTATCAATTCAACCATCAGGGGTTTCGTAAGATGTTGGTGGCGCATCAATGTACTCCGAGCCGAAGTTTGGTGGATCCCTTATATTCAGACCCTACCTGACATTAGCAGGATGCTGAAAAGTTTTAAGAAGGTTTGACAGCATGGAATACAGCTTTCTGAATGCTCGATCACCTTGAAGCCAAACCAAGCCTGCTTTCTCCACCTCTCCTTAATCAGTGGCCCGCGTCTCACCAATTGATCCAAATGAGAGTCCAATCTTTAAATGTCTTAAATGTCATGGAAGACGTATTGGGCTTGGAATTTGGCTATTCGAACGTTAGAACCTTTGGGCCCACGGTTCACATGTACTAAGAACCCAAACCAACAAAAAATATGTCCCAAGTGTTTTGAACACTTACCACCACAAGATGATGTTGATCCTTCCTACTCAACCTGGACAATTCCCCGTCCTAGCTCTTTTGATATCTTTCATGGAAAGCGTATGCTGCTTTCTAATTCATCTCTGCATTGGAACACACTCGGGTCCCAATCCTCGGCATTCTGTTAATTCGTCAGACGACTGATATTCATCATTGTCGGCTTTAATAACACTTTGAAATGGATCTTGGCTTTTGAATGGTTTCCTGTTGCAGGGGCAGAAACAAGAGAGCGAAGCCCAGTATCAATTCTTCTTTCTATTTTGCTCATTCCAGTACCACAAGCCCGCACTTCGAATCTCCTTTCCCAGCAATAAATCCCGGGAAATCATACTGATAATATCATATTTGACTTCGTTGTGGCATGCGAGATCCCCGATTGGAAGTGAACCACAACAGTTGGGAAGGAAGAGGCGAGCGTACGTGGCTCTTATCTTGAAAACGTAGGATATAATTCACTCGGTGCTGCCTGGGGAATTTAACGTTGAGGATCTGAGGTTCTGACTCTTTAATGGAAGTCGATTCAGGATTGTGTAGAATGACATTTCGAGTCCCAGCTTGCCACATTCTATTTTATTATTCACTTCGGGAACAACACACAACACGTACCATTGACAGACAACACTGCGTATCCATTTACTTTACTCATGTCCACGGAAAACGAACCGCACAAATCATAACAGTCTTCTAATGGGTGCAAATGAGCTCATCACGAAATCTCTTTATTTTTTGTCTATCTACAACCAAGGCACCAGAGCACGTGCATAAGCATCTATGTTGCCGCTCATCATGGCAATTTTATTTCCTTGCAGGATAAAGCCGTATATATTTATACAATGAAAAGAAGATATTTTTGGTTTCCTGTTTCTCTCAGAACGGAAAATGGACAAGAAGCGAACAGGGTTAGATTTCGTCTACTCCAATGTACACAGAAAGGATATACAAAGAGAGCTTAGAAACAAGACCCGATATATAACACAAAAGGGTGGTGCGCAAAAAGACAAAAACAGGCACCTTAGAGAATTGCGCCACAGACGCGTTTAGAAAGTTAATCTTGATTCCCTTCTCGCAAACATCCTGGCAAGTCTAAGCGTGTACCAGAATCATGCAAACACCACTCTCTTTAGTCTCCCTCCATGCTTCAAGACTTTGGGTTCTGCATCACTCTTCCCGCTTGAGTGCAATTAACGCCCAAGCAGAACATGTGTGAGCAACCACTTACAAAGAGCCAGCACGTCGGAGATGCTTGTTCAGGTGTCGGCGCTTGTTGGAGCTGGACACTTTGTAAACGGACAGAGCCTTTGAACCACCGCAGGTCTCAGTGGCATCACCCTCACAAGGCATGTTGCAAGCAGACTCGGCAAGTTGCGTGCTGTTGTTGAGTTGGTTTCCGCAGAAGCATTGTCCGGCATACTCAGTTCCAGCATATGCATAGCCCTTTCCGGTGCAGTAGCTTACGCACTTGGACGTGGAAACTTTACCAAGGTTAGCGAAAGTAATACCGTCGAGCACACGGGTCTCTGGTTCGACACGGTCCGACCAGCAGCCGAAGTAGGCAGAGCCATCGATGGTTTTGGCATTGCCAGTTGCGACAGCCGCGTTGGCAGTAGTGATATCAGCAGCCTTCACGGTCGTGTAGAGAACATTGGTGATGCGAATCTCGGTGGTAGAGGTGGTAGTTCCGTCGATGCTTGCAAGGGGGGAAGTGACAGTGGTGGCCGGATCTTTATAGACATAGAGCGTAACGGTCTCGGTGACAATGTCGGTGACAACATTAGAGTCACCAGCTGGTGCAGGTGGGGCAGCAGCAGCACTGGTGGCAGGTGGTTTAGGAACAGCCGCGGAAGATGAAGACTGGGGCTTAGGAGGAGCGACTGCTGAAGTTGTGGCTGCTGGCTTAGCGGATGAAGTAGAGAATGTAACCGGCTTAGCAGAGGAAGAGACGACAGCCTTTGCGCCACCAGCAACAGAAGTAGCAGCATTCTTGTTGGAGGAAGAAGAGGCCGAAGACGATGATTTAGATGAGGAAGAGGCCGGTGCTGGTGCGGGGGCAGGAGCAGGAGCAGGATTGGTGCCAGCAGGAGCAGTGTAACCCCAACCAGTGAGAGGGTTGTCACCAGGGAGCTTGTCCAAGGTCCCGGTGGCTGGATCAGAGAAAGGGTTGGGGATGTTGCAGGAGGTCGATGGGTCGTTGACACCGCCGATCAAGCCGGGGCATTTATCCATTCCACTATCGCCAGCATCGCAGTTGTCAATGATCTGCTGGAGAGTCGGGACATCCCAGCCAGCAAAGAAGTCAGCATGTAGTGAGTATCCAGTTCGGTCACCGTTAGCGAGCACGAAAGGCTGCTTTGACTGGCCGGGAGTCCAGTACTGAGCAAAGAGAGGAGTGTTCCAGTAGACCTCGTAGAAGATGTGAGGTGTGTGGATCCAGCCGGGCGGGCAGTTGTTGTTGGTAGGCCAGTCCATGTTCTCCTTGTAGTTATCGAGGCCAGCAGCAGGGTTGTAGCAGGATGGGAAGTGGATATCAGCTCGGAGAGGGGAGGCGTACCCATCACAATTCTGGTCGGGAAACCCTACACCAGCGCCAGCATTGTTAGGATCTTGAATACCAACACCGTGCAAGCCGTCCGAGTCCGGTGGGTACAATGGTTGAGAAGTGTCGGAACGAGGGCAGGTGAATTGGACTGGCTGAGGAACCCCCTGCGAGTGATCGAGGATGCTAGCACCACCTGTGGCTGGAGGAGTACGAAGACTGACATTGCCAACGACCATGTGCAAGCCAACCGGGAAAGCCTCCACCTTATCATCGGTCTCCTCAAAGAAGTAGTAGACGTTCATGTAGAAAGGTGGAACGGAGGTCAGACTGCCGTTGCCCCAATCAAACCACAGAGATGGGGTCCAGTAGGCCGAGTTGTCGTTCTTGATGAGGGAGGAGGTACATTTAGAACCGATGAGTCCATCGTCAGCCAGGGACACAGCGAAGTTGCTGCCTCCCTGGACGGCGTGGACATGGCTGGATTCGACACCTGGTGAGACAATGGGGTCCATACGGGCCATGACGAGGAAACCATCGCCGTAGAAGTGATTGACGGCAAAGGTACGACCGGCTGTGCCTACGGCAAGAGCACCACTCGCGGAGAGGGCGGCGGCGAGGAGGGATTGAGTTGAGAACTTCATTTTGACTCTAAGTTGTATCGATCAAAGTCGTATTCTTTCAGGAACGCGAGGTGAGGTGAAATAGATACAGTCTGGCTGTGGATGGGACAAGTTGCTATCTCGCCGGGAGTACTGTCTGGATGACTAGCTGTCGAAGCTGGGAATTGAAAAGAAAGTAAAAATCGTTGCAGGTCGAAAGTACAAACGAACGAGTACCCGGACTCGGTGCTGAGGGTGTCGGTCCTGTTGGGGACAGATTGGACTTCTCTTTGTACAAGGAATGGAACAAGTGATGCTGTATCAACAGGACACTTGGGGTGCAGAAGAACAAAGGAACGTAATGGACAAATTGCACAAAAACAGCAGAGAAAAGACAGACAGGGCCGGAGGTGGTGAGGAGAGGAAGAGAAGCCGGTACCCGGCCGAGCAAGCCATCTTATATTGAGGCTCGCGGGTCTGCCGTGTTGGAGGTGCTGGCTGTCCATCCTGCCATCGTGGGAGGGGCAGGCGAGGGGCAAGGGGGGAGGGCTCGCTAGCGGCCGTGCACGATGGCAGGGGGCTCAGGGTCGGACTGGCGTGGGTCTGGCAGGCACAAGCGTGGGAGGGGATGCCCACCGTGCCTGCCCCTGCGTCGAGGCAGATGGGCCTGTTCTGGGCCGCGTCCCGCTTCGGTTGCTTTTGCTGGTTGCCAAACCATTCTGCTGGATGACGGCGATACGACACTGAGCTTGGCCGGTGTCCAGCATCCGACGCAGTCCCCGAACCGCCACATGCATTGCGTTGTCGCTGTTCCGCTGGACTCGAGCATGCACCACGTTGCTGCAAATACAAGTAGTTCTGTGCTCTGCAGATGTCTATGGTGCAGCAAAGCCGGTAGAGACTCGGCCAGCTGCAAGTGGCATCCTTTCGGATCAGACTCTCCCCGCCCGTGATAGGCTCACGTCAATAGTTACTACCATATGTCCCTCTTCTGCTGCTGTACTGGTGTCTTTGCATCCGTCTGTGCATCGGTGTTAGAGACGCGCAGTAGTGCTGGGTGATGGCCGCAACCTGTCGGGCAGGTACTGGGAGCCTGTACCTGGCGCTAATCCTGACGGGGGCCTGTCCGCAAACCCACCCCGAACGGGCGCTAATCCTAACGAAGGCCGACACCCAGTTCTGGCAGTCAGTCCAGCCCAGGCTCTGCTGGAGAGAGAGGTTCCAGCCCCGGAAGCAGAACTCCAATGGTATCATCACGTTGGTTTATCTTCATTCGGATCTGGTTTGTTCTTCTGTTCCTCTGCCGTTGTGCTGGAGATATGCATGAGGCTCACCGCAGCACCTTTACATGAATATCGAAACCTCCCCAAGGCCTTCGCGGGCGAGTACGACAGAACAAAGTATGCGGCGTGTCGCTGACAGGCGGGATGAAAGGATCATCAGCCAGCGCCTCTGGTCTCTGTTGCCCACATCCGCGCCGAATCGAGGAGTCAGGACCGGCTGGACGGCCGAATAGCAAGATGTCTGTGCTCTCACCTCCGCCTTCGTAAGCAGCCGCATGACCCTGGTTCTTGCTCTCTTCTGCTACTCTCTGACTCGAGAAGACAATAATACGGTACCTTGATCGGGTTAACCATGTATCAGATCATAATCCGGATGCCGCATACTTGCAGAATCCATGGCGGCGGTATGCATAGGGGAGCGCACGATACCATCGTAAGAATTGCCAGTCAAATCTGTGGTAGTGCCAAATCTACTTTTGTATTAAATTCCCCGACTTCTCGGATTAGGTCTACCTGCACTTATGGCCGCTATCCGATCTGGTAGGAACCTGTCAAGACCCCTTCGCCCTCTCACGTTGAAACTACCCAACCAGGTTTAGGCTGTTTTAAGCACCAAAACACCGCGCGGGTACCTGGCGATCGCAGGCTAGGCTCCCTTCCAATCGGTAGCCCCTGTGCAGACAGGCGCAACCTGGATCGTTCTAGCGCAATGCAACTCCCCTGTGGCGCTGCTGTCATCTTAAATTCACCTTCGACGTGGGCTGCCTTATCTTCTCCTGTGGCTTAAAGTACTGGAACGCTCATGTACCATACGTACCGTACAGTACAAACCGTAAGCCAGGTTCCTCTTGGTCTCGAGACACGGTGAATTTCAAGGGAGAAGACTGAATTGTAAGTCTAGCAGTGCGTTGCGGAATTAGATAATATTACTATTGAATTTCTTAAACATGAGGGTCCTAGATAGTACCTGCCGATATCTCGCCATTGAACAAACCTGCCAACACCGCAAAAGTACTCCACGAGTACCCTACTTTCAGCGAACAATACGCCGTTGGAAACCTCTTGTTTAATTGTCCGGCTAGACGGAGCATCTTGCACATGGAAAAGAAAACCAGAATCTGATCTCGTTGGCGCTGTGTTTCAAAAATCGCTACCATGTGGGGGAAGCATGGGTAGAATTGTCGCTCCATGAAACAGGTGAGGCGTAGGGCGTCATACCAACACTTGCCAGGGAAGGGATTTGCAACTCATTGACCCACCATCGTACGCGCCAAAACTACTCGGGCAGAAACTCACAACTAGAAGTGCAAATCTCGTTCTAGAGTTGAGTAGATCAGAGTTAGCGGCCGTTATTTTCCTTAATCGGTCATACTACTGCATAGCGTATCTTGACGTTCTGGTCCGGGAAGATAGCCGTGTGATATAGCGCAGCTTATCGATTTCAACGTCGATGGTGATGCAACGCATACATTTCTCTCCTACCAGACCGGAAAAGAATACAGAGAGAACTCAAGTCGCTGGCGAGACCCCGTATACACGTTGGGTTACCCAGCTGTTCCATAATTTGACAACCCACGGCCTCCTTTACGCCGGCTTTGCTTAGAGAGATGCTCCTTACCATCCCTGCGCTGAAGGTTATCGCGAGGTCGGGCGGTGCCACGGGGCCACAGCACCGCTCAACATGCCTGTTTTCCGGAATCATCTCCGAGATGTGACGCCAGGACTGATCGCTCGTGCTGTGGACAAAGTCAGCAAGAAGCGCCCGCCCCGAGGGGCGGTGACCTGATCTACCCCGGATTGGACCCCTATACTCTTTTGCGCTCAAGCACTTTGGCAAGCCGCGGCCCGGTCATCATCAAATCTCTTCATGGATGAAGCCCGTCTCACCTCCCTAATCTACATGAAGGAAATGATCTGATCCCAAGACTACGGAATGGCCCAGGCGGTAACCCCAGTCTCATATTGATAGCTGCGTGACAGCAGAGTGGGTTCGAACCACTGTAAGCATGGGACCGATGTAAAGTCTGAACCTCGGGAGCCATCTTCTCTGCGGAGTCTCGGGAAGACTGAATCATGCTCCTTTTCATAATCGTATGGAATCGTTCACCATTGAAAACGCCGATGCCCGGTGCGTTGGTTGGTTTTTTGCCGCGCCTCCTTGGAGATCTGATCACAGCCTCTTAATGAGAGAGCCTACAACTGGGGCGTTACGGCTGAGATGGTAATTTCCCGATAGGACGAGAGAGTCCAGGCTTCCGTAGAGCGTGATTTGACTGCTCGTATGCCACCATAATCAGTAACTGGAATGGCTGAGCACGCGGACAGTGGATATGATACAGACGTGTAGGGGAGAAAAAGATGAGTTCTCCAGTGTGGTAGAAAATGATAGAGCTCGATTGGGAATCAATATGACGCCTAAGTTTAAAAGTTGTCAAAATTATGAACCTGGCCGTTAAAACCACTCTTGTAAAGGAACGAGCATACTCAAGTGCTGTCATGTCATCTCTTCAACTTGTGAACTACTTCAATATTGAAGATTGATCTTATCTACCGAGATCTCTCTGGTTCCTATGACCGCAAGGATGGCATATCCATCACTCGGCAGCTTTCCGAAGACGCTTGTCAGCCAAGTCGCACGATGCAGGCAGAACAGGGGTGGCCTACTGAAGGGCTTGTATACTCCACGCTTCCAGTTGCCATTTGCCGATGTCTCCGAGCAGTGTTGGAATTTCAAGTAGGCAGCTGAACCGGAATGATGCACCGTGCTGTGGTGGAGCCATAGGGGCTCGAGGGGGCATGTTGGATGCCAAGAACACAACGTCTCAAGAATTACCAGGGACAAGGGAGACGCAAACAAAGAAAGCAAGCCAATTTGAAAATTAGAAGTCGAAACTCCTTACGCTACAATGTGTTTACACTCCACAAATATTGTCGATCATATAGGGCTTTCAGCCGCATGAACAAAGCCAAAAATGAAGGTTGCTGATTATGCTTGTTTTCTCCTTTTTTTCTCCTTTTAGATTTCCTCTTCCACCCTAAACTCTCACCCCCGAGTGTCAGGTCGCAATGTTCCCTGGAAGGCCCAGAAAATCGGGTAGTGGGGTGGGGGAGCAGAACACGGCAGAATACCACCCTGGGATTCCCTCATGGGACAGAAGACAGCACCAATGCCCATCAGCCACTTGTCGAGAATAGAGTGAAAGGGCGTAAAACTTCTTTGCACTCCGTCCTCGCCAGCGCCTTCCCATAGTTGGAAGTGGGCTTTGACTAGCTCTGTATTTCCGGTGCGTCCGACGGGTTTTTGTAAGTTTTTGTCCCGTGCTGCATACTTGGAGTGCAGTACGGCATGTTAAAGTGGGTTTGTTGTTCGAGATTCTGCGATCTATATTTATTTATTGTTTGAGAAAATTTACAAATTTTATAATTGGCTTATTATCTCTGATTTGCGTCAGAATCTGGACCTTCTCATTTTCTCTTGGTGGTGGCGTGGTTTTTGTCTTGATTCTTTTTGCTGGAACGATGTGCCTCTGTTTCATGTGTGTGGGCTTATGGGCTTACGCTCCAAAGAGCACGGTAGCATCCACGACGCAAAGCAGATACAACATTGGGTTAAAGCCCTATAGACCAGCTGCAGTATCCTCAGAGGGTCCATTAGCTACTGTACTCCTTTCTTGTCTGTTTATTACTTTTCGTCGACTCTGCTAGAAAGCATTTTGCGTTCAAGAATCTGTTTTAAGGTCTCAAGAAAGTTTAAGTGCAAAATGCGGTACCTTGCCACAAAGAGGTCTGGATCAGCATCTATTGGTGTGTCTTCCAAACGTAACTCTAGGCCAATATTCCTTTTCTCGGAACTTCAATCTCGATCACCAGTAAACTCTACCGTTTCTAGTATGTCGCCCCTTGCCGACGAGTTCGTCAGCTGTGTAACCTGCCTTTGACGCGGCACGTTTGCTGGTCCCGCTCGATGCAAGTCCACTCATGGAGTCCTGTCGTCATCCGACTGTCAGGACAAATCAAAGAAACGATATGCAAACCGGCTCGTTTCAACATTGCTCTCGCCCGTCTCGTTCGGCAGACGTGGAGCAACGCAGAGCCATCCAGCTCTCTTACTGGACATATATTTGCATCCCAACAGGTCTTATCTACAGAAGAGAGCGGGTACGTGATGGCCTGGAACAAAGGAAGTGGGGAGAGAATGGTGATCATGGAAAAGGATCGAGAGCCCCATCTTCCCTTCCAGGTTTGAGCTTTGTCCAGACTGTTTTGACAACCAAGCATCACAATTTTTCAAGAACAAACAACATCATCACGAGCAAGCATTCATCATCTATGGAAAACTTCAAACCATAAGCTCTGAAGTAGATCTACGAAGCTGCGTTCCTCATGAAGGAGAGAACGGATGCCATCCAGTCATCCATCCCGTTTGCCGGCCGCAAAGAGTGTAAAACTCGTACCAGATCTGTGGAACCAGGTCCTCACTTTCTGGTCAAACCAGATCATCGGATTTGCTTTTTTGGCGATGAGCCCACCTCCACGGAGAAATCAAGAAGCCTTGGGGATGGCTGCCGGTTTCCGCGTGGGAGCCTCATGGCCAATGGCTGCTGGTAGGTTTTGGAACCCCTCGATCCACAACGTGGCCGCCCTGACTATGGCAAACTAAAGCCAGAGCGGGTTATTTCATCGCGTATCTCTCCTTCTCCATCGCCCTTTGCCTCGTCGGGGGTTTGCCATGTTGCCCTTGTACACGGGACGAAACCAGGAAAGCACAAATAACCTTAGCGTCAAGACCGAGGCCGTTGTTTCATCGCGTCTCGTCTCGTCTAGCTCCCGCTCCGATTCGTGGTTCGGTGACGAGTAGAGGCCCATCCCGTTTATTGTTTCGTTTCAAAGTGCCTCCATATGCTGGCTGGGTTTCCCTTCGTATATAATGGCGCGTGCATCTGCAGGTGCTTTTGCATCACAGAGGCGTACCTGACTTAGCAAGAAGCCACAAGAATTGGGCGTTTCGCCGACTCGATAGTCCACCCTCGCTTAGAATACAGTACCATCTCGGATTCTTATCAGGTCCTGATTCGGATCTTTTTACTGGTATGTCTGAATGATTTTTTTTGGATTGAGAGAAGAAGGGTCGATGTTGAGCGGCTTGACGACGATGCGCCTGCTGAAGTGGAAAGCTGTCTACCTAGAGGTGATACCTCAATCGAGCAGAGAGACTATTGCTTCACTGTGGCTGGCCTTGCGTGTAAGCTAGCACAGGTGAGCACACCGCAGTAAAGACCTGAAGATCGTCCAAGAAGTCATTCTCTCGGTAGATTGAATCTAAAATCTAGAAAGCTACGGTTACTATTCAAAAAAGATAAGTTGATCACTAAATGTGAGAGGAATAGAGATAAATTCTCTTGTCTCTCCATAAGAAATCCAGAGGCAAGTATACTAGCGAACTTCTCGGTTGCGAGGTATTCTCTGCTAAGAAGATGTAAACAAACGTGTAACGACCATCGGTATTTCTAGTTGTGTCTGTGGTAGGTTTCACTCTTGGGTCGTTCGATCGAAACTCATTGAACTCTTTTCAAGTTTGTCTGGCGTGTTAGACGTAACGAAAGGAATGTACTGTGCATATTCGACAATGTATCTGACGTTAGCTTCAGGTCGAAAAAACTAGGATGAGATGATATTGGATTTATCAGTCGACCTAAGTTATAATTTTATATAAGCTTTCCCCTAAATTTTAATTGCCTCCTAGCATGTCGAGCATTCTCTTAAATACTACTGTGGTAATGCAACAGACTTGAAGTTTACATAAATGGTTTGTTCTAATTTTAAGTCTCTATACTAATAAGATATGCAAATTCTTATCCACCCCATATAATCTCAGTATCTCCTTAACCATATAAGAATCCAACCAGTGACTGTAGCTGGTTCTCGGTGGGAACAGCAGAGCGCTCTCGCTGATAACGTTACTGATAACGAAAATTTACCCCGCGAACCGGATATTTCTCGTCCATTAACCCACCATCACCTACGCACAACCCAATCTCCAGTCTCTTCATTCTCCGATTCCTCCTTCCAAATTACGTTGTCTCCCAAAAGATGTCACCGATACCGATAACAATCCTGACTGGCTTCCTGGGTTCAGGCAAGACGACGGTCATCTTAAACCTGCTCCCTCAGCTTCCCAAATCCTATCGTCTTGCCCTTCTCAAGAATGAATTTGGCGACGTCGCAATCGATTCTCAGCTAGCCTCGACTTCATCCATAGCTGGTGTGCGTGAATTGCTCAATGGCTGCATATGCTGCAATTTAGTAGGCTCGCTATCATCTGCACTGGAGGAGCTGTCTACGACACTGTCGCCTCCGCCAGATCGCATCGTCATCGAGACATCTGGATCCGCATTTCCCGCCACCCTAGCTATGGAAGTGAATCGCGTTGCGCGGGAGACAGGTGGAAAGTACGTGCTGGATGGGGTTATCAGCGTTATCGACGTCGAGAATTGGAAGGGATACGAGGATACCAGCTATACTGCCAAATTGCAGGTCAAGTTTACTGACTTGGTGATCTTCAACAAATGGGAACTGGTTGATGAGAGAAGATTTGATGATTGTCTCGATCGATTGGGTGATTTGGAAGTTGCTATTCCTTGGGTGAAGAGTCTGAAGGGCTGGGTCGATGTTAGTGTGGTCCTTGGGATCGATGGAGGGTTGGCAAAACAGCTCGGAGAAAGCCAAACGAATGGACATTCGCACGGCGAAACTAATGGCCATAATCACGTACATGATCACGACCATGCCAATGGAGACAATCATCAAGAAGAGGTTGAGGTGCTCTCTGTGAAGCTTTCTGCTGAGAATTCCTCTCCGGCCTTCGTCGACACCGAAGCTCTTTTAAAACTCTTGAAGCTTGCACCAAAAGATGAGGTATATAGAATCAAAGCCGTCCTTACTACGTCTTCACCGCTTCCCTCTTCAGAGGGTGCCGCTTCAAATTCTACACCAAAAACTGGGCCAGGAAGATATATTCTGAACTGGGCATTCGGAAGATGGACAAGTACCGAAATAAAATCAGAGGATGACGAACATGAATCAACGAACGGAGTCGTCCTACGCATGACCATTATCTTGGCGAGATATGAGAGTACAAAATGGAAAAAGAGGATCGAGAGTGGAGGTTACGTGCAATTAGAAGGCGTGAATAAAGGATCCCTCGACGTTGAGAAGATTGCTTGATATAGACATAGAATATTTAGAACTGAGACGGGTTAATATGCGGTAAGGAGAGGCTATCAATGGAGTTAAGGCGAAAAGGTATATACTAGATGTTAGACACGCACTAAAAGATCGAGAGTTGCTATGTTGGGTAATCCTAAATTTTTTTTATATTTATATAGAAATAAACTGTTATTGTTGTTCCATAGGGTTGTTTTACATTAAGAGGCTGAGATGGAGCGGTGTAGCAAAAAGTTTGCAAAAAGTGTCTCCCAAGAACTGCAGCTTTTATTACGGGACAACATGAAATCCTTACGAATCTAGAGTCGCTCAACTATTTTCAACATTGGACAAGGCCAACATAGTGATGACTGACACGCAGCTTGCCTGGTCATTGACAAATGAGGCGAATATCTCACGTTAGAGATTCGGCTAACCATTAGGGATCAAATTATTGTTTCGCAATAATGTCTCCGAAAAAAAACGCATAAAATGTGAAATAGAGTGAACAAGGCAGCGGCTAATTGGTCTCGATATCCACGAGTCAGATTTCAGAAGCCTTGGATTTTTGCGAACCTCGGCTCGTTTCCAACCCCACACCGGGAATAGAAGCACCACTACCGACACGCGTGGCCCCATCCAACTGAACCTAGAGCTACCCCAGCTCCTTCCTACGCCCCGCTCATATTCACAATCCTTTATATAACCGGCGATTGTCAACCTCAGGGTCCCTCTTGTACTATATAAAACTACCTTATATGCTTCAATTGTGTCGTTAGCACTTCAAACAGCAAGCGCAATCATGGCATCCCAGGGACCAATAACTACACCTCTCACAACCCTTCTTGGGATCAAGCATCCTATCCTCCTTGCCGGTATGGCAAGAACGTCCGGTGGACCACTGGCTGCAGCGGTTTCCAACGCTGGAGGATTAGGAAGCATTGGAGGCCTAGGATATACACCGAAGCAACTTAGAGAAATCATTCACGAGCTGAAGGCCAATCTCGCCTCGCCTGACCTTCCTTTCGGCGTTGATCTTGCTCTGCCAAAAGTTGGTGATGGTGCTCGAAAGACCAATCACGATTACACCCATGGCCATCTTGATGAGCTGATTACTGTTACCATCGAGGAAGGTGCCAAGCTGTTCATCTCTGCCGTTGGAATTCCACCGCCACATGTGATCAAGAGATTGCATGATGCAGGTATTCTTATCATGAACATGGTTGGCGCTCCCAAGCACGCAAAGAAGGCCCTGGATGCAGGTGTAGATATTGTGTGCGCTCAGGGAGGCGAGGGAGGCGGTCACACAGGCGAGATCGCAAATTCGATTCTCGTTCCAGCTGTAGTTGATGTTGCGAAACAATATAAGCCAAAGCTGCTTGGAGGCCAGACGGCTCTGGTTGTTGCTGCGGGAGGCATATACAACGGCAGGAGTTTGGCAAGCAGCCTTATGCAAGGTGCTACCGGAGTCTGGGTTGGTACTAGATTTGTGGCTTCAAAAGAAGCAGGCTGTAGCCAGCAGCACAAGGAGTCAGTGGTCTCTGCTGACTACTCGGACACTATCAGGACTCTGGTCTTGAGCGGAAGACCGTTGCGAGCACGACGGAATGAGTGGACCGATAAGTGGGAAGCCCAGCCAGAGAAGATAAAAGAATTAACTGATAAGGGTATTGTGCCGATTCAATATGACTTGGATAACGATGTCGAAGTAGATGTGCCGCATTTAATGGGACAGGTTGCTGGTTCAATCAAAGATATAAAGACAGCTAAGCAGATTGTGGATGATATGGTTCAAGAAGCTGTTATCATGATAAAGCAGGGCCATGGTTATCTAAATGATAAGAGCAAACTCTAAGGTATCTGTAAATATATTCTCAAAATCCATTAGGATGATATTGTATATCCTTAATCTCTTTAATCGTGACAGTAAATTATGCCAAATACAGCATCTAACCCATTGACTAGCATGACGAGCTCTTCGCATGCACATTAATTGAAACGCCTGCTTAATTTACACTGCCCTTCGGGCTTTTGACATGCTGTCATAACTTCGTGAGTAAGGGGGTATTGTGTGCTAAATTAACCAAATCTTGGAAGTCTTGCCGGGACGAATTCGTTTCCAGAACTAGCAGGATTATCAGGTATCCGTTCCATCGGTGGTATTGGACTCTTGTGATCTGCATCCTCCACGTCCGGGTTCTCTGGAACGGCAGCTGATGATTCTTCAGGAATATTATCCTCAACATTTGATGAAGAGTTTCCGGAGTATTTGGCAACGTGGAGTCCTCGATCGATGGCCAGTTTTGCGGCAGCTTCTCTTTTCCGCTCAACCTCTGTTTCTTCCTCCAATCTCACTCTCTCCTCCTCTTCTTGTAAGTCTTCCATTGATGATGTCTTCGTCCCTAACGCCGAATGACTAGATGAATCACCTATCTGGGTTATTGATGGACCTGAATCTAGCCGCTGACTATCGAGAGATGGCCTCGACGAATTCAGGTAATCGCTCACTTGTGGTACAACGCCAGATACAGCCCGAGATGCTGATCGTCTCTTCCCCCTGCTGCTCTTTGTTTTCCCACTGCTACGATCATCTCCGTTGATTCTTCGTTCCAACTCCATTGCGAATTCATCGTCTATAGGCACGGCATCATCTTCCTCATCACTGGGAAACAGATCTCCCCTTGATCTAAACGAGTCTGACGTCTCGCCGGAGCTGGTGGTCGAACTCCGTTTTCTGCCAGGTCCTTTTCGGCCCCCACTATCGTCGCCACGATCATCCATTAACGGCTCACCCTCTTCGGGATTCGAATGCATAGTCCCTGGGTGGTCTTGCAGGTCTGCCGCACTTGGCTTGTAACGCAAGGTTCCTCCAAGTTTGAATGGTAATCGTCCCAAAAACCCAAGCGCGCTGGTACTAGGAATTACCGTGGGGTCACGGTCCAAGCTCTTTCGCTGTCCACGAGTGCCATAACTCATTCCCCTTTTCCTTCTTGGTGCCTGCTCATGTGGTCCATTTGCGTTGCTTCGCGACCCAGAGCCTGCTAGGAGACGATCGAGCTCATCATTCCCCCAACCTCCTAGAAGCCCCTGACCAGTAAGTCCGTCATCTGCATCCCAATCATCGTAAAAATCGAAACTTGATTCAGCTCGTCCTCTCGATCTCCTCCGTTCTCTCAATCGCCTTGTATGCGGATCTCGATCTGGAAAGCACGGTGCGGTACATTGCTCAAAACTTGATGCGATTGACTCGAGACAGGGTGCAATATATGTGTGTTGAAAGGTCCATATACCTTCAGCAGCAGACTCGGTTGCGGTCTCAGCATTATGCGATATCTGATTCCACGTCTGCCGAATTCGAGGGTCTTCGAGGAGAGGCGCCATATTCAGTAATGCCTTGGTAGCAACTAAGCTGGGCGATGGGAAGAACTACAGTTACTAAGTACAAACACAGTCGGACTCGTCCCACAACAAAAAGCAATCAATTGATGAGAAGACCCAGGGTCTTCGATCGTAAGCTGTGTACGACAATAGTGGAGGTGGTTGTGACATGAGTCGCATGTCGTTAATTCAGCAGCGCATCTCCGTTCATTTCCCCAGATCCCGACGCCACGTGACGTAAGATACTAGTTTCGATAAGGTCCAAATGCGGGTCACAACACTGCAGGGGCAGTACCGCAGTGGTTACGGAAGCAAGAGCATCACGGAACAATTACATTGCAAAACATACCTTGCCGTAACAGAACCTATCGTCAAGATACAAAGAGCGGATATTGCACCATGATGTATCATAATAGCCATTATCCTTGAAATAGCGATTCTACTATGAATGACTATCCTGGTGACGAGAGTAAACTAAATAGTTACATGTTTGATACCGTTAGTAGTCGCCATGCCATTTGGGGTTACCGGAGGTGGTGGTACAGGGCCGAATGGTTTCGGGCCTTCACTATGGAGTTCTTCTTCCGTATCTTCGTCATATTCTCCTTCGCTCCCCTCTTCTCCCTCATCATCCTCGTATTCATATTCGCTTTCAGTTCCCTCCTCATGGGCATAGTCACCCTCCACCCCCCCTTCTACCACTCCGGCCATGCCTTGTGCAAGTCCACGCCCTTGCTTTTGCATTTGTTTGATAATATCCGTTAGCTTTTGATTCTTCTTCTTGAGTGCCTCAAGCTCCTGGGTTAGCTTAGTGCGCTCCTCGGCCATTTCCAGGATATTTCTGTTCGTTAAGTCATGTTTCCGAGTTAAAGTAAGGTTTTCCTTTTCTAGACGCTTTGTCTTTTTGGACATCTCCTCCATCTCCTTTCGGAACGTTAGGAATAGGTCGTTGCTGTTATTGAGTGTATCTTCCACCTGATATATGATCAGTCGTTCAATTCTACTGCATATGTGCGGTCAACCATACCTGCTTGAACTTTTCGACATAGATGTTTAGCTGATTTCGTAGCTCAGTTTCCGTCTTTGAAAACGTCAAGACCTGGGCATTCAATGCTCGAGACCTAGCAGCTTCCTGTTCCGCCGCCTTCCGCTCTCGTTCATATCTTGCCATGTTATATTGAACCTCAAGCTCTTTAGTACGGAGAAGCGAATGGAACTGTAGTTCCCGCAGATCGTACTGCTCGATAAGAGACTTAAAACGCTGTTTGAACCTTATTACCGAAATTAGTAGTGAGGCCGTGTTATCTTGTGAAAGGAACAACATACAACTCTTCAACCTCCATATTAACCACCTGAGTTTGCGGGTGATCCTTCTCCTGCTGGAAATCCTGAACTTGCCAAAGCATCTCTTCATATTTGATGTCCCATGCTTCGTGATTCTCCTTCTCAGCATCTAACAAAGATTTGTTTTCACTCTAATTTCTCGATCAGTAGTGCAAAACAACATAGGAGTCGATGCAAACCGACCTTAAGGCGGTTATTTTCACGTTGGAGTTCCCTGCAGAGTCTTTCAAGCTTTTCCTTCAGAGTCATCGTCTTGTTCAGCTCGTTCTTTGCGTGGTCCTTTTCTTTTTGAAACATATCCCCGCGTTTCTTATTTTTAAGGTTGTCCCGTTCCAAGCGCTTCATCTCAGCAAAATGCTCTGCAACTCTTTTCTGGAGAGTTTCGATTTTTTGCAGGTCGTCCATTTTAGAGGTCAGATTATTTAATTCTCGACTTGCTTTCCTGACCTCTCGTTCTATATCCCAATCATTGTCAGCAAGAGGGTTGAACCACGAAACTTTGATGCAGAATGTTAGATGGGTTTGAGTATGTCCACTGGGATAAGGATTGCACTTGAAAAGGCTCTTAAACGGCAAATCCATGGAATACTTCCACGAATTCTTCGTTGCGCGAGACATTGCGAGGTGCATTTTACTCTATCTTCCCAGGCTGGTGGTACAGTAAAATCCACCTGCACCCACCACTTCCACATAGCAATCCCACTGAAAAGGATAGTACGAACCGATTTCAGCTTCTTGGTCTTTGCCTTCCGCCGCATCAAGTTCTAGTTGAGAGATTTTCGCGGCGATCAGCTTTGAAGCTTCGTTCGGATCCGGCATTTTCTTTTGCTTTGCCTTCTTCCCAGCAGTCGTTGTGGCTGGGTGAACATGCGCTGAAGCCTCATGATGGTGATGGGAGCTCTGGAGATGTCCATTTGCGCTAACAGGTTCGCCATGAAGATTATTCGTGTTCAATGATGTCCTCGTGCTCGTCAACGTAGGAGTTTGTGCTGCGTTGTTTGTTGTAGACATGATGTTCCGGCGTCGATACCTAGATCCAGAGCTGGCTGGCGCAAGCACAGCTGCTAGTGTAACTGTGTGGTCGCGTGTCCTAGCTGTTCAGGCGATTTTGTAGCTTGAGATGTTGGAAGTCTCGAGAAAGAGCAGTGTTGCAGAACTTAAGCTTATTGCAAATCGGACTACTGTAGCGAGTCTGAGTTACGGAAATTGGGATGGAGCCAGGGTAACTACGTGAAGCAAACAATTGCGTAGCAGGCAATAAATAATATCTCCTGATACGGTATCAAACATCAATCCATCTACCATTCAACTGCGTTAACGGTTTGTACAAAGACCCCACGGAGACTTTATCAAGCTTGTTGATGTCTAGCATGTAAAAGAGTTATGAAAGTCGGCTAAACTCATTTATGCTTGTAAGCGAGTTATGTATATTAGCATCATCATAATCAACTGTAAAGATCCTCAACAACTTTTAAGAACCGGGCCGGCTCTGGCAGTCTATCAATAGAACAGGATGTTGCGCAACGCTTCTAAGAGTGCCGTCCGAAGGGGCGTCACTGAACTTGCGCAATATCCGAAGCCGGGTGAAAAAATCCACGGATTCACATTACTTCGATCCAAGCATGTTCCGGAACTCGAACTTACTGCTTTACACCTACAACATGATAAAACTGGAGCGGACTACCTACATGTAGCGAGGGATGACAAGAATAATGTGTTTTCCATTGGATTTAAGACCAATCCTCCAGATGATACGGGAGTACCACATATCTTGGAGCATACCACATTATGTGGAAGCCAAAAGTATACAGCATCCTAGCAATGATCAAAATTTCTTCCTGACAGATGTGCAGGTATCCTATTCGCGATCCATTCTTCAAAATGCTCCCCCGAACCTTGTCAAACTTTATGAACGCGTTTACGGCCTCTGACCATACCTTCTACCCTTTCGCAACGACCAACGAGCAAGATTTCAAGAATCTAATGTCCGTCTATCTAGATGCAACTCTCCGTCCGCTTCTTAAAAAGACAGATTTCATGCAAGAAGGATGGAGGATCGGCCCTGAAGTCCCTCAACCAGTGGAAACCGACGATTCCGCGGGTACCGAAGGTAGCAACCTTGTCTTCAAAGGAGTGGTTTACAATGAAATGAAGGGTCAGATGTCCGACGCGGGATACTTGTTCTACATACGTTTCCAAGACCATATATTCCCGGCTATTAACAACTCTGGTGGAGATCCAGCAAAAATCACGGACTTGACGTATGAACAGCTGAAGGACTTTCACGCCCAGCATTACCATCCCAGTAATGCGAAAGTTTTCACTTATGGAGATATGCCTCTAGCAGACCACCTGAGAGAAATAGATGCACAACTAGCTTCTTTTGAACGCATCGAGGGCGATTTGGAAATACGGAAACCGATCGACCTGAGTGATGGCCCAAAATATGTTACTGTTCCAGGTCCAATTGACCCGCTGGTAGACAAGGACATGCAATATAAGACTTCCACATCCTGGCTAATGGGAGACTCCTCAAATATTCTTGAAATGTTTTCACTGGGGATACTTTCTTCTCTCCTAATGGACGGATACGGCTCTCCTCTTTATAGAGGATTGATCGAAGCTGGTCTAGGTACCGAATGGAGTCCCAACAGCGGCTTTGACACATCAGGTAGAGTAGGGATATTTTCTATCGGTCTTACTGGCGTCAAAGAAAGCGATGTCCCTAAGGTTAAAGAAGCCATCCATAAGACTCTCCAGGAGGTTCGCCAAAATGGCTTTGATCGATCTAAGATTGATGGGTATCTTCATCAACTGGAGTTAGCGTTGAAACATAAAACCGCGAAGTTTGGGATGAGCCTAATGCACCGTATCAAACCTAAGTGGTTTGAAGGTGTGGATCCTTTTCAATCTTTGGCATGGAACGAGACCGTATCAGCGTTTGAGGCCGAACTAGCTAAGGGTGGCTACTTAGAAGGCTTGCTGGATAAATACTTGTTGAATGACAAGACCCTAACGTTCACTATGACCCCATCTGCAACTTATTCGGAAGAACTGGCTCAAGAAGAAGCTGGAAGACTGGCAAGAAAAATTGCAGAACTCACCGATAAGGTTGGAGAAGCTGAAGCCAGGGCTCAGCTGGAAAAGAATGAACTAGACCTGATCCAAGAGCAAGAGAAGTCGAACACCGAAGACCTTAGTTGTTTGCCGACCGTGCACGTCAGCGACATACCTCGTCAGAAAGAAATCGTGGAGGTTCGTGATTCGGGGGTGAATGCAGTCAACGTCCAGTGGAGAAGTGCCCCGACGAATGGACTCACATATTTCAGAGCAATCAACGTTTTCGAGAACCTTCCCGATGAGCTACGACCCCTAATTCCCTTATTTACCGATTCGATTATGAGACTAGGAACAAAAGATATGACTATGGAACAGCTTGAAGACCTGATAAAACTTAAAACTGGTGGGGTTTCAGTAGGATATCATGTTTCTTCGTCTCCCAAGGATTTTATGTCTTCAAGCGAGGGGCTGAGCTTTTCTGGGACGGNCACTCGACCGGAATGTACCAGAAATGTTTGAGCTGCTGCGTAAGCTTGTCCTTGAAACGGATTTCGATGGCCCCGAATCTCAGCTCCGCATCCGACAGCTCCTCCAGGCCTCAGCCGACGGAGCTGTTAATAATATTGCATCTTCAGGGCACGCTTACGCCAGGGGATACGCAGAGGCGGCGCTAACACCATCTGGTCGTTTGAGAGAACAAGTTGGCGGCTTATCTCAAGTCAAACTGGTTACCTCCTTAGCATCAAGACCTGAATCTGAGGGACTCGCCGATGTTATTGAGAAATTGAAAGCAATCCAAAGGTTTGCATTCTCGGGCTCTAGTCTACGTGCAGCAATTACTTGTGGAACAGAGAGTGTTGCAAACAATGAGTTGTCTCTTCAAAAGTTTCTCAATTCTGTCCCCAGGGATAACATAACTAGTCCCAAGAACCAGCCGCTGGATTTGACCAAAAATTTGAAAACTTTCTTTCCTTTACCGTATCAGGTCTACTATGGTGGCCTTGCTCTTCCGACGGTGTCTTACACAGCGGCTGCAGGAGCACCTCTCCAGATCCTCGCGCAACTGCTAACGCACAAGCATTTGCATCATGAGATCCGGGAAAAAGGAGGTGCTTACGGCGGAGGGGCATATTCTCGTGGTCTGGACGGTGTATTTGGATTTTACTCTTACCGCGATCCGAACCCGCAGAATACCATCTCAATCATGCGTAAAGCCGGGCAATGGGCATTTGATCGAAAATGGACTGAGCGTGACTTGGAAGAAGCAAAATTATCAGTGTTCCAAAGCATTGATGCTCCCCAAGCAGTTAGTGAAGAGGGTATGGAACGGTTTGTCTCAGGCGTCACTGAAGAAATGATGCAAGAACGGCGAGAACGGTTACTAGACGTCACTGCTGATCAAGTCCGCGACGTTGCAGAGAAATATCTCGTCAGATCGCTGGAGAAAGGAGAAGAGAGAACGGTCTTTTTGGGCGAGAAGAAGTCATGGGTTGATAACACCTGGGAAATACGAGATATTGGGATCTCGGAATCGCCGGTTGAGGATATGAGCGGCGAAGCTGCTCAAGGTATGTGATCATGTATACATATTGTACAATACTGTATTCCACTCCTTGCATTTAACGGCGTTCTTGTATCATAGACAGCATTCAGGGCATATCGGTTATTTGAGTCTCCATTAGAGCTTGGAAATTCAACTGTCCTCTTATCTTTTATCATTTACATTTTAACATGTTATTCACCACCCGCGCTACGAACAGATCAGAACGTCTCCAGTCCTTCTCAATGGCTGGTAGATCACAAGTTATGTCCTCATGGACGAGCGCAACATTGAAATGCCAACATTAAGAAACCTGACTTTCGTCGTGTGTCTCTAGCGTTGGTTTCCATCTTATTCAGACCTGCAATCCTGGAGCTATGGGATAGCGGACTAAAGATGAGAGAACATTGATTTATCGAGGGTCTGGACTGTCAAGTGGGTTATATATAGCTTTTGCGTGTAAAGTGCATACCCAAAGGCGTCACGCCTACAGGACGTGTTGTAAGCCCTCTGGCCCTGTAGAGTATACTTTTTTTTCAAAACAGGTGGAATCAGATTTCAGGGGACTGTGGACGTTGACTGGCAACTTCTGCTTCATACGTGGCTGATGGATAACCCTAGCAGCCCTCTATTATGGTTCAAGTACGTATTCGTGGTATTTCAGGGCGGGAATAATGATACCTTACACCGAAGGTGTTTGTTTGCGTTATTTTTCGAGCGGCGTTAACGTCGCTAGATTTGCAAATAATAAATTACCAGAACAGGGTCGCTGGGCTAGTCGCATTTTTTTCGCCAATAACTTTTTGGGTGTGGCATAAACGGTGTAACGCCTGCGGGATATGACGGCGCACGAAACTGGGATGGGAAATTTATTTTAGCTTCCCCTCCACTCCCCTCGTCATCAACGCTTCACCCGCGAAGAACCGTCTTCCCTTCCTTCTTTGTCACATCACATTACAGTAGGTGATACAAATTGCGAATTCCTTATATTCTTTCCAGTAAGAAACCACATTACTGGGTGAGTAGGCTTTTGCTAAGCTCTTTGCCACAAAAATTTGCCTTGACTATACCGCCATAAGGACAAATTTCAATCAAATTGGACACAGCAAAGCTGATTATTTCGCATATAGTTTCCATCGTATTGACTTTTTTGACTGCCTTTGGTCTAGCAAAGGCTTCCAATCACTACGGCTCCTACAGCCGTTTCCCTTGTTTCTGACCAAGATTTCTCCCAAAGGAAAAACCCAGACATCATCAACTCCCTCCCACCACCTTCTGGTCGAGACCAAGCAGCTTGAGCGTCTTCTGTTCGACCTTTCTTACAACTCCCCCATCTTTTCCGAAATTTCCCAGCTGCCGCATAGGACGGGTTTACAGGTTCTTCCTCTCGCCGAGGAAGAGTCAAGCCGACCTCGTCAGATCAGCACAGGATCTGATCGATATAGACCCCCATAACATCTGTTTTAAAAGAAAAGTGAGTTTCTCATAGCTAATATTGCATGAAAAGCTACTAACTGCTGCTAGTTCATCAAACAATAACCTTATCCTCGACGCTGGACGAGGATATGTCACCTTCAGCTTTTGTTGCCATTGAACCGACGTCAAGTCTTACGACAACTAGTTCTTATACCAGGGATATTTCCCAGATCGGGTACAATGGCGTAGCTCTTCCAAGTCAGCTAATTGGAGCGGCTTTGAAGGAAAGAGTTGAAAATATCGATCATGATTCATGCGAGGCTGGTGACGAAGATACCTTCTTCGTGGCTGATCTTGGCGAGGTCTACCGTCAACATATGAGGTGGAAGTTGAATCTGCCTAGAGTCAAACCTTTCTACGGTAAGAACTCATTTACAAGTATATTGGACATGTTCTGACTGTACCGCAGCCGTCAAGTGCAATCCCGATCCAAAGGTCATTCAGCTTCTCGCAGGCCTTGGAACTGGATTTGACTGTGCATCTAAAGCAGAAATTGAACAGGTTTTGAAGACCGGCGTTGATCCTACCCGGATTATCTACGCGCAGCCGTGCAAAACGAAGTCCTACGTTCGCTATGCTGCTGCCAACGGAGTTAAGCAGATGACTTTTGATAATGCAGACGAGCTTTACAAGATCAAGCAGCATTTTCCCGGTGCCGAGCTCTTTCTGCGCATATTGACCGATGATTCTTCCAGTCTGTGCAGGTTGAGCTTGAAGTTTGGAGCCTCTCTAGACTCGACGGACGCTCTGCTAGCCCTGGCAAAGGAATTGGAGTTAAATGTAGTGGGTGTTAGCTTCCATGTTGGATCAGGAGCTTCTGATCCAATGGCATTCTTGAAGGCGGTCCAGGACACGCGATTCGTATTCGATCAAGCTGCGCAACACGGATTCTCAATGCGAACTCTTGATGTTGGAGGCGGCTTCACAAGTGAGAGTTTCGAGGAAATGGCTCAAGTTTTAAGCTCCGCCCTTGATGAGTACATGCCGGCTCACATCCAGATAATTGGAGAGCCTGGACGCTATTATGTCTCCTCAGCTTTCACTCTTGCTTGCAACATCATTGCTCGACGAACGATTGAGGATTCGGTCACAGGACACAAGAGTTACATGCTCTACCTCAACGACGGTCTCTATGGGAACTTCTCGAGTATCATGTTCGATCATCAAACCCCTATTGCTCAGGTTCTTCAAAGTGGCAAGCGCTACTATTTTGGCACTCCGGAAGCTCAAGATACTGTTGGTGGAACTGAGTACTCTATCTGGGGGCCAACCTGTGATGGAATTGACCGCATTTCTGAAACCATCAAGTTCAACCATACCCTAAACGTGGGTGATTGGCTGTATTTTGAGAATATGGGTGCCTATACAAAGTGCTCAGCGACTCGATTCAACGGATTCAGCGATGCTCATGATGTTATCTACGTGGCCAGTGAGCCTGGTGCCAAGGCACTTATGGGCCTTTAAACGAAAAGTCGAAAGTCTGCTTCTCCATACAAATAAAAGTTTTGTGGTTTTGCTTTATTTATTGCAGTGGAGATGTCGGTATTACTGATAGACGGGGGAGAGGGTTGAATAGACTTAAAAAACGACCGTTTCCTCATATACAGGTCGTTCGAGGTGTAGAATTAATTTCTTGTCGCTCCTTCTAAATATTATTCAACATTTAAATTGTTTTCACAAATGCCGATTGCCTTCTATAGTTTCGTTGCTTCGTACAATAGTCCCAAAATTTGCCAACCGGATCTTGACAATATTGTTTATTCGGACTCCTCTAGAACTTTCTTCAGGGATCTGTATCTCCCATTTACCACCATATCGGGGAGAGCATCAAGGATTTCTTTCAATCTTTCCTTCTTGAATGGGAGTTTCTCCAATCTCAATGCTTCGAGTACGTATGTCATAGCTGTATTTGTCTGTAGCGGTACATCACGCAACAACGCTGCAATATCCTCTATGGACAATGAATCGTTATTGTACCAGATGAAATACGCTCTGATGGAAGCATGGGTAGCTCGGTTTTTCGGATGAGTTTCACGGTAGGCGATCGTTAGGGTATTCGCAGCAACGACAACAGGCGACTGCGGAGAGTATTGTCTAGATGACCTCGGCACTGCCTGCACATCTAATGTATCTTCAGAATCCAATTCAACGTTTTCCGAAGCCGAAGCTAAGTAGGAGGATGATAGTTTTCGGCATCCTTTTCTTTCATCGCTGGTGGCGTCGACATCTGGAGCGTCTATTTCGTCATTCCCCTCATCATCTGTGGGTATATTCACTCCTTCCGCAAGGCGGATAGGTTGATTAAGTTCAGCATTGGCCGGCCTTGGAGGCGCAGGATCGAGCGCCTTACGCTTGATTTCCATAGTGTCAAAGAGATGGACTCCCGCATAAGAGTCGGATGCAGCGTCTGAAAGCATTAGTACAACGTAGCCAAACGATCAAGCAATTCACATACACACTATCTGGTCTAACTGAAGTGGTTTGCTCCAGTCACTTGACCTAACCTCGCCTTTAAACATTGGCAGGTGTAAATGCTCTTTTACTTGGGTAGCAAGAGAGACAAGCCGTTTGTTGATCTGGGTAAAGTCTCTCGACTCCGAGAACTTAACTAACTTATATAAATGGCTAAGCTCAAAGACGCCTCTCGCATGGATATCCAAGAATTTCCGAAGTCTGGTGCAATCTGCTCGAATAGCTACACCGACCTTCGTAATCTCAGGATCTTCCATGATTCTCTTAAGAGAATCAGCAACCAGGTTTTTCACACCATCCTTTGGAAACAAAGCTATGTGGAAAAGACCAATACGATCTTCGCTAGCAATCTGAATTAGCGAAACATTCTTCTTTGGGCCTTGCGCCCTGTACGCATTTGGTGCCCATTCGATATCAAAGCCAAGGACCTTCTTATCCTTAAAATATTTCTCCAATACTCTTTCTGATGTGTGTTGGCTCTTGCAATAATGAACCTTGACTTTTTGCACGATTCCGTCTATCTCAGGTCCTCTATATAACGTGTGCGACCAGAAAGATTCTTCGGAGTCGGGAGGGGCAAGCTTCGCCTTTTTGAATATATCTTCAGGTATCTTGAATGATGATGTTGAAGGAGCAAGTTTATCGTAATCCTTAATGGGGGCTTCGACTCTGGCAACTGCTAAAGATTCTCCCCTAACAGGATGTCCAGATTTCAAACTCGAATCCTTAGCCGCTGCTTCCGACACGTCCCTAGAGTTTGAAGCTGTAGATGGTGCATCCGGTGCCTTTTCCTCGCGAGCTTCATTATATCCAGAAATGCTACCCAGAACAAGATCGTGAGAAGTCTCAACAGATACCGTTGTGCTGATTGACCGTACAACACCTTGCACGGGAGTTCCCGCACTGCTGAAGATGATAGGTTGGTTTGGTTGCCACGTTTTCGAAGTACGTGAGGTATGTTGAGTGACAGAAGAGGAACTGAAAGTGTTAAACCATCAGTAGTGCGCTAGATAAACAAGAATATCATGTCCTTACAGCCATCTCCCAGCTATGCGTCCACCAGAATTTATGTTTACCGCCTCCGATGCTGCACCGATGCTTTCCTTAAGACCACTATTCATGGTCAAATTACTAGGTCGTCGAAGTATTTTGCCCAACGTTGATGCTCCATGACTGCAATGGAGCATGACGCGAGCATGAATCCAACTGCATTACTTTCTCTGGCTATCAATTGCAGCAGGCAGACGCCAATATGCTGGGCCCGGTGCGTTGTTGTCGGCGGCTGTGATGCAACTGTTTGCTTGTGGAGCAAACTTGGCCAATCCGCTGCGTACCGCCAAAAGTCACGAGAATTTCGGTCCTTCAATCGAGGACGACATACCCGTGATCCTTAACCGCACAATTTCCGAAATTAGTTTTCTTTGTTTTGTTTTTTTCTCGACCAGATATATTATCTTCTTGTAAGTCAGAATTCCAGTATTGCTTCCTAAATGTCATTTGTATCCGAGTTGTTTATGGAGGAGAGCGAATATGTGATTGCCTTCATTTCAACTCGATCACAAACCCCTCTCTTGCGCCCGTTATGCCTTGTTTTGCGCTTTGGAAAAGTACTTTATTCTCTTCCGTACAGCTTTACTCTAGAAACCACATGTTGAACCAATTATCACGCATAAATCTGAACTTCTTCAACCGCTGATATAATCTCAGTACCTTCTTCATCCTGATTTGCGGAGACGCTTCTAGGATATGGCATCGCAACTTCTACCTCTTGGTTAGTATAATTGCACGCTTCATGCACATCTGCTAACCTTGCCTCGAGAGTTAATTGACAAATGTGTCGGCTCAAAGATCTGGGTAGTTATGAAAGGAGATAAAGGTAATTTGTGAATATAATGCCGATTTTGGAAATTCTTCTAACCTTTTCCAGAATTCAGCGGAACCCTTCTAGGATTTGATGATTATGTCAGTAAGTAGGAATCATCATCTCGCCTTTGAAGATGGTATGCTAACATGGGAGGTAGACATGGTCCTAGAGGATGTGACTGAATTGTACGTTCCACTTTTAGAAGCTTGGAAAGGATCATTCTGATGTGTTTATTTTTCACAGTGATTACTCTGGAAACCACACAAAGCTTCCCAAAATTCTATTAAATGGAAACAACATCTGCATGGTACGTTGGCCATCTTTCCACCTTATATGCTGAGATTAAACAAGAAATAGTTAATACCAGGGGGAGAGGGTCCAGTCTCAACCGAATGAAGTTATGAGTCTATTTGCGGGGTTTATTAGTTCAATGTTCGCTGTGGAAGATACCTTGGGCTGGCGAACAGGAAATCAACGGTCATGATACGTAGAGGTTTTGCTCAAATAGGCTGGCCGTTTCTGGCAGCAATTAAAACAATCAAGAGGATAGTCCACGATATAGTTTCCCTACTTAAACTGCAATGATTCTCATTGTAATAACCAAATAGCCTTAACTGAGAGCGTCTCCCCAACCATTTTCCTTTCCGAACGCCGTTTCCTATGCTGGACCGCCGTAACTCCACTGCAGAAATCACAATCCAATGCATACTCATTAGAAGTTAGTGCCATCGCCACTGACCATCTTACGCAGCTCATATTCCTTGGTGAATTCTCGGCTGAGGATTTCTAGCTCCGATACAAGCGACTTGCAACAGTTGATCAAAGCCTCCTTTGGCGTAACCTCTCCATCGGTCTGAAGACGCAGCTCAAAAGTAGCAAACAAAGGATGAGGGACTACATAATCACTATAAGTACCTTCTAAGGTGAGAAGAGAAACCGTTACTTTACCTTTGTATCCTGCGAAGAGGACATGGTGATCTTTCAGCAGGTGAGCTCGGAGCATATTGGCGAGAGTATGGTCTTCCTTATTGAAGGTAAAAATAGACGTATTAGGAGTACCTAACCCAATACGTCAATACCGACACTCTATACATTGGACTCCATCGAGGACTACTTACGAGTATCAGCAGTCTCCGAGACCTTCTTCTCTCCTTCTCCAAGCAAAAAGAGCTCGAACCTGGATTCGTTAGCCGGTTGTTCTCCAGAAGAATCCATTCCGCTCCTCGTCCTTGGTTGGTAGGGCAGCGTGATTCGGAGTGTTTGGTTTGCTTCCAGAAGAAGGAACAATGGGAAGAAGATATCACAAACCTGTCTGGCGCGTTCATCGCAGCAACTTGATATTATACTGAGATAAAGCCACAAACGCACAGCCGCAGTCTATCAATTACCCCAAAAGTACTTCCTATGGCTAGGTGCAAAATAGCCAAAAATGCCAGGTGTGGTTAGGGGGCTTTGGTTATTGTACGTTCAGATCGGGATATTGAAGGCTTCAAGAGATTATCGCGACCTCGACAATCGCGACGGAAGATTGTTCTTCCGTGCACGCTAACACGCAGGACGTGGCGTGAGGCTGCACAGCCTTGCAGGCCGAGGTGAGTTTGGATGACGCAGGAGAATAAAAAGAGCAATGAAGCACCTTTCATGAATGAATCCGAAGTTATTTTCGGATATATATCTTGTCGAAGAAGCTCTTGCGTTTGAATTTAGAGTTTTTCATTCTACAAAAGTCTTTGCTCTTTGCTTATTCAAATTTCTCTCCCGCAGCCTTGAGGATTGTCCTGTTTCGGTTATCATGAGGGGGGCTCATATTCTGAAAGCACTCCTACACTTGATATGATTCCTCCTTCTACGAACCAAAGCATGGTGACAGGCATTTCTTGACTTATCATCTGGTAGTTCTGTTCTCCCCAATTTTCTTAACCCGTGGATCCAATTACCAACTTCAATGATGTCGGTTACGTCATCTCCTTCTCGTGCTCTACAGTCGCAATATCCATGGGTTTCTTTTCCCTTTGTATGCTCCGCTCCTATGCGTCTGATTGCGACAGAAAACCTTGCTACAGCGGTGACTCTTGCGAAAGGACTTGGATTTCTCGCAGCTGGAACCGATTCAGCCCTCCTTAAATCCCTACTGGGAAAATCTACCTCTATATTTGAGAAATCGCCAGTCGAATCTGTGCCTCCTGGTATCATACCAGTAGGTGTTGGCTTCCTTTGTTGGGCAGCGGATGTAAAAGTTGCTATCTCCGAGATTAGACAAGCTCCATTGAAACCTTGTGCTGCATGGCTCTTTGCGCCGAGAGAAATCGAGAATCTTAAACGCTGGGCAGATGGCATTCGAGAGGCCAGCGGAGGCTTAACAAAGATTTGGGTTCAGGTTGGATCAATCAAAGACGCTCTAGGTGCCGCAAAGGTGTGTCACCCGGATACGTTGGTGATTCAAGGTTCAGATGCAGGTGGCCATGGCCTGGGAAGGTCTGGATCCCTGATCTCGTTGCTTCCAGAGTGTACCGATATCCTGAAAAGAGAAGGATTTGGAGATATACCATTAATTGCCACTGGAGGTATTGCTGATGGAAGAGGCGCCGCTGCGACATTGGTTCTTGGTGCAAGTGGAATATGTTTAGGAACAAGATTCCTTGCTAGTTTTGAGGCAGTGATCAGCAACGGATACAAGCAAGCTCTAATCGATACGAGTGATGGTGGCGCTGCTACTGCAAGGACCAGTGTGTATGATCGCTTGAGAGGGACAACAGGTTGGCCATCTAATTATAATGCAAGGGGGGTCTTAAATCAGACCTACTGGGATCATGAGAATGGGATGTCAGAAGAAAATAACAAGAAGCTCTACGATGAGGCTGCCAAGCAGGGTGATGCAGGCTGGGGTGTCCAAGGCAGGATGACAACTTATGCTGGGACAGGGGTTGGGCTTGTAAAAGGAGTAATCCCTGCGGCTGAAATCGTCATGGAAATAAGGGAAGATTCAAGGCGGGCTTTAGCTAGAGCCAATGGTTCACTGTGAGAGCACAAAACTCCGTATTACAACGCGAAGATCTTGAGGGCATCTGGAGGATTTTTAGGCGAGCAATTTGTAGAGTCTTTACACGAAGCAATTCGACAAATTCAAGTATATATTCAACATGGAAAATAGTTAACAGATTCGACTTTAAGGGGTTCTGAAAATTATAATTCACATGTTTCGAGAGGTCAGCGATTAAATATATCTAGAGAGCCAAAAGATGTTGATTGGCTAGTTACTATCTAATCTGCTCAAGAGGGCTAGCTCCCGCCGCGCTAGCTCCAATTCCCGGGTGGCTTTCGAACTTCTCCAAGCTTCTTCAGCATCACGGGACGAGTGCAACAGGCCGAAAGTTGAAAGATGCCGAGTGACGACTACGCATCCGTGGTTCGTGGTGGCCTGAAGCTGAAAGGCGCCGCGAAACCAGCGGGCATCACCAAGAAGAAGAAAAAGAAGAAGGAAGGCAAGGAGACCGAGTCTCAGAATCTCGCTATTCAAAAGGCGCTGGAAGACGAAGATGCTGCGTCTTCCTCTAAGAATGAGCGCGGGGAACCTGGGGAGATGAGCGAGGAGGCTTTGAGGGAACTAGAGGAGAGAGGTGGAGATGGAAAGACCGCTACCGAACGAGCCCATGAGGAGATGCGTCGAAAGAGGGTGAGTACTCTCCATGCCTTTATATGCTTCACAATATGTCCCTGTGTTTTTAGATTCTAATATCAAATCTTTCTACTTCACCTCTCTGCTTTTTATCTTAAATATTTCGTGCTTATATGCGCTAACTGGTCCGCTGTACAGCTGGAAGACAGGCTTAAGAGAGAAGGCGTCAAGACTCATAAAGAGCGTGTCGAAGAACTCAACAAGTATCTATCGAATCTCTCAGAGCATCACGACATGTAAGTTTTCATCTAGGCTTTCCTCCCCTTCCCTGATCTTATTTTATATATCACGTGTTTGCACGTCATATTTCTGCGAGGGCCTCGGAGCGTGCTGACCGTTTCTCATTAGGCCAAGAATCGGACCTGGATAACACGGTATCTATATCCACAAATCCAATGTCTGCGTCTGTTTTATATGCATAAAGGGCCTATCATATTTTGTTCACGTTTTCGCAAACAGGCGGCGGTATTAGACAAGTACCAAATTTGCTCACAAGAAAGATCCGTGTCGAGCTGAGAGTCAGTTGGTCTTGAGGAGTCTGGCATTATTATGTGTAGGCAAAGCTAACTGACTGTCTGGATCCTTGTACAATTTGGTTAAAACCACTTGAACAAATAGATGCCATGTAATTGGTGTGTTTACAAGTATATTTATTCTTGGGTCATCGCCCAATTGTATACAAATGCCCCTAACTACACCAAACAGAAATATACGAGTTCGGTGGGGAATGGAGATATATGCAGGCCGCGTGGACAATTGTAAGCGAGCATTCCCGAGGTGAAACAAGATGTGATATCTGCAGGATGGATCAAAGCTGTGATACGAGAAGCAGTCTCCTGATCCCTGAGGAAAATAACACGTATTTTGGTATCTAATCATATCTGCCATCAAATCCGGACCGAATGATACCGGAGGTAAAAAGGTCAATATGTCTCTCGAATGTTTTCATATGCTGTAAGATATTTATTTTCTAATATGGTCACAACGTCTCTGCAGTGGTGTTGCCTCATACAATGGAGATACAGAGCAAGTGCCGGATAGATCTGCTCATGCCAGATAAGCTACCTGCTCCGGACTAGAGTGGACCACCCGATCGTACAGTGCTTATACTCTCTTGAAATGCGCTGAATTATTGTCAATGACTATCCTACAATGCAACCTGCACTCCTCCTTCGTACTGCTCACCCTACCATTCAAAAAGAGACGGGGGTGTTCCCATCTAACTAAGGCCGTTTATCCCTTTTTGTGTATCATAAAATCATATGCTCGAAATTCATTCGTGCTCGCTGCACGTTTTGTCGGTCTTGGCCATTCCTTTATTGCCAATACCCCCAAGTTCCTGTCTAAATCCATTCGTTGATTGTCGTGAAAAGGAGAGTCGTTCAGTTTGAGCTAAAAAGAAAAGGCCAAGTTGCACATCCAAATACGCAATGCTATGCAGTAAAAATCTATCCTCCGCCTAGGTTTTATACTTTCAAAAGCTTCCAATAGTGAACTCGGCGTCCAGTTACGCAGAGCTATATCAGACCCAGTGCTAAGATCCCGGCCCCGCCGATTGCGACCCCAACACCGAGCCCTGAGCTTTGTAGAGATCTTCTCGCAGCGTTTGACTGTAAGCTTGCTTCAACCGTGCTTTTACTTGCTGGAGCCGCCGTAGCATCCCCACTCGCAGCCACGATTGTGAGCTGAGTGACCGTGCTTACGCCACCATTTGGAAGTGTGCTGGTAACAACTACTTTGGAGGTGGTGAAGCGGGGTTGGGCTGAGGACTCGGGAGTAGAGGTGGTGTGCTCTGCTGTGGTATGCTTTGTGGACTCTGAGGATGTTGAAGATGCAACAGAGCTAGTGGTTGGCACTGAGGGAGAGTTAGATGTTGTTATTGAAGATGTGGAAGGAGTAAAAGAAAAAGCTGAAGTGGAAATTGGAGATCTGTTAGAAGATGTGGTTTTCGTCGAGGCCAGGCTGGGATTTTGAGAGAGGGAGGATGAAAATGGGGCTGGCGTTGAAGACGAATCTCCAACTGAGGTAAGGGAAGAGGAAGGCCCTGAGAGAACAAGATAAGTCATAGGACTAGAGAATATGAGAAAACGCAGGGAAGTAACTGAGGTGTTTCCAAGCGTGGAGATCTTGCGAAAAGAGTTCAAGTGATGGGAATGCAGATTCGTAGATCAAATTTAACACACGATTGCGATGCATACCTGAGCTTGAGGAAGTCGCGGTTGAAGTTGAACTCGTCACCGGTGGAGTCGAGGAGGACGGAGGGGGTGCTGACGAAGAGGACGAGGAGGTTGAGGAAGTTGAGACCGGAGGTGGTGGTGTAGACGAGCTCGTGGAAGTCAAAAAGGTCGAACTGGTAGATGGCGGAGGTGAAGAAGGAGCAACAGTTGGTGTCGTGGTCGAGGATGAGGAAACGGGCGTGCTCGACGCAGGTGTGGAAGAGACAGGGAGAGTTCCGTTGGTCGTGCTTCCACCGGCCTGCCGTTTGGCCAACTCTACAAGACTCGTAGCCACGGCGGCATCGTCCTTATGCACGGCCTCTAAAGCAGCTTTGTCTTCGGTGTAGATGCCATGCTTGAACTTGTCTTTGAGGTGGTCATGGAGGACCTCATGGAGGCTAGCAGGTTCGATCGAGTCCAATAGCTTCTGAAACTGTCGGTGTTGCTCCTCCGTCAGACTCCGAGCCGGTCCTGGATGGAGAATGCGTCTCAGTGGTGATTCGAGGTCGGTTGAGGCAGATATCAAAGCGAATGCACAAAACGAGAGAAGCAGAAGCAGCAGCAAGAAGTGAGAGACTCGCGACATGATGGTCGTCCGCTGGGCACGTCTATTTTGCAAAACGAGAGGAACACTGAGCTTCTCGGATCTCTCGACCGACGTGCGGTCCGTCGAGGGATACATATCTAGATGCCGTCTGGCGCACGCCACGGAACAGGCTCGAAGCAGCCGGTGAATTTTGGACCCAGACGGGCTAAGAGGTCACACCAGAACGGGGCCAGCGTGTTGGTCCAGTTCACTGCCGTACCAGTCCAGCAATCTCTAGTGACTAACGAGCGGCAAATGCAGCAGCGAACTGGCGGGAATGGGGAGAATGGAGTGAATGGGGACGAATGGAGGAGGGAGAGAGCGCATATGGTGGTGCATATAGGCCTGAGGATGAGACTGAGCTGCCCATCAATTGGCGCTTCTGGGCCCACGGGGAGAGGTGACGCAGCAGAAGTAACGGTCTGACGATACGATCGGGGGCTGACACACGCACGTACGGTATCTGCACTGGCCGGAGCAAGCGCGCTTGAAGCCTGCGATTTACTTTGTACTTGCGCAATGCGGAAGGCTGGGAGAAGGTGGAGCAGCGGAATGGTGAGACGGGCACAACTGGCAAGCGCGGCGTGAGACACCCCAGAGGCAGCGACGAACACCGGCTTCTCTGGCAACTCCCCGGACGCCTGGTGCTTGGGAATTGAAAGGTGCTGTTGGCTCGCGGCAAATGGCTGTGGGCGATGGTGGCACGATGGAAGAAGGGCGATAGCAGCTTTCCCTAAAAGCGTCGACGTCATTCGCCGAAGTGGGCCAGCAGAAAGGCAGCGCGATCATACCAGAGCAGACCACGGATCCCCAATATGACGAGAGCCTTCTGCTCATCAACCAGGGCGGATACGAACAATTACATCGACCATGGACAGAGCAGCCGCCCATCCAGGGCCGTCTCCCGGGTGCTCCATCGAAAAACTTGCTGGAGGGCCTTGCGATACAGAGAAGCAATAACACCGCTGTTATTCATACTCCGCACTCCCAGTATCGCCGGAGAAAACATCATCGACATAATGCCTGTCCTCATTGCACGGCAGCTCGGTACAGAAGCGAGCGCATGGCTGATGGGGTCCGTCAGATCGCAATTCGCACGCAGAGTGGATGTCGCCCCAAAAAGCTCCGGATGGACAGGGGGAAACCATTGACGTTCTGCGCTCGCCAGCTTTGTTTCTGCTCCGCCTGCAGACATGCAGGTGGCTAGCTACGATTAGCTGCGCCAGAGTGGGTGGCGAGCGGTTGGAGCTCCGGACTGATTGAGAATGGTGGTTGCCGCTGGGTGTCAATTAGTGTTTGAATATGTTCCAATTAGTGTTTGAATATGTTCCGCACATCTCTCCAGATTGGACCAAAACATGTCCGAAAACGTCGTCCATTAAGAACTCAAAATCTATTCATAGCAAACCAATGGACTCATACTATGTTCGGCCTCGCCCGGGAAGGATTTTCTACACAGCCCTTTGACTCCCCGATAGTGTGCATGTTTTGGAGTGCGGCTGTCCACCAGTCTGTGGGCGAGACACGCCAAGAAACAACTGGAATACGAGCTTCAGCATGAGTGGACTGATGTCGCATCCGCCTCCAGAAACCTCGTAGTGGTCTGAGATGATGCTGCCTAATAGCCGGCGATAAGGGTCAAAGCTGGTCTCCACTCAGTCTAGTACCACAGTACGCTGTCTGACTCGATGTTGCGGGCTTGATTGGGACGAGAAAGAGGTTATCGATGGCTTCTACCGAGTACAATACATGCTGACACAGGCACTTCAAAGAACAACTTGACCTTGAGACTTGGGCCACAACATACCAGCTAAGTCTCCTCCTGGATCTTCCCCTCTCTAGGTGCTGAACCAATGGCCAGCTGTCACGGTACGCAATACGAGAGACCTCGCACGAGGGTACATTCCTGAAGACAAATATAGTCCTCAATACGTACAAGTGCACCGTAGCGGGTGATGTATCTGTATGATACAACGATTAACAGTGCCCGTCAAATACAGACTTCGCTTTTCCCGTAGAGGTCCCACTTATATTTGCTAGAAGCCAGAACCCTACAACGTCAATCGAGATCTGCGATCTTGCCCAAGTAAAGCCAACCTTGTACAGGGCGTTGAGACAAAATACTGCAATTGAGATCCCAGCAAAGCAACATTTGCTGAGCTGAGTAAACAAGAATCCACAGGGGTATGAGTTACTGTATCATTTTGGATCGTCATATCCGAAACCGCATATCCTGCACGGGTGTTTAAAGTGGATCTGAGATTCGCAGGCACGGCAGGAACACGAGAACTATTGCCTAGCATGTGCTGTGGGACGGTGGAGACGTACGGGACTGTCTAGAAGGGAAGTTCTGGTGAAAAAGGATTGGGCGAACAGATGAACAGAATTTAAAGCCGTCAAGTTTAGTTCGTAAAGATTGAAACGATATTGTCGTCGAAACCGTTGTGCCTGGAACCACATAGTCTCTCACCCGGGAAATACCTGAACAGAAAGCTCCGGACAACTACCGCTTGTATAACCTCTCCATCACAGACTTCAGAACCTCGCATCTAATCAGCCTTTCGCAGGTAGATGGGGAGCGAAAGAGAAAATCTCATATTTGCGTCACATCCTCAGGATCAGCAAGATCGGTGACGAATCTGTTACATCCTTCAAGGAGGCGTCTTGGCTTCACATGTGTCCTAAAAATAAAAGATTCCCATAGTTATGTATGTGCATAAGTCACGCTGTACAAGTATATGGGTAAAGACTGTTTCAATTGGTCCTATGTAATATGCTACCTGACGACTGAATTGACATCAGATTTTTCTACTTTAGAATACTGAATTCCCAACCAGAAAGAAAATAAACTAATTACTCTGCTACTGATATGTAATCCATAAATAGTATCCCCGATCTTTGCTTCACAATGCATTGCCATTGCCACCCTATAAGGGATGTCCAGGAGAACCCGCACAGAATCAAATTGTAGCGGCCAATATTGGGCAGATCGCTGCAACTCCTTTCCTTCCGCTTTATCGTTGTAAGTCACCATTCCAGATCCACCAATTACCAAAATGAAGCGTGTTGTGTTCACACACCGTTGCGCATCGGCTCACTCAACCGGTGACAGAAATACACGTCCTATGCTTTCACAACAGTTCTTCAGCGAGAGACAAAAGACACAACACGTATCACGTATACAAATACACAAATCCCAACCAAAAGTATACTCTTCACTAATCGAACAAGTAGAACAAAGCGGCACAATCACCCAGCACCTATCATCTCAATAACTTCCTTCTTTCACAAGATCCTCATTATTAATTCAACTCTACATACAATAGAAAGTCGTGAAACAGGTGGGAAATAAACGGTCCTCCATCTGGACTGATCATGCGCACATAATATGGCGGGATAGAAGCAGCTGACAGAAAGATGAGAAGACAAGATAACAAGAACACCAACATACCAGATTACGACTCCAGAGCTATCCCAGCTCAGTCAATCAATAATCCGGTGGAATGACAAAGATCCAATCCAAGATCAAATCCGGAAAGAGATTGTCATAACTTGACTTTAATCTTTTTGCTTCTCTCTTCACCCAATCATAAACCTTAAAACCCTCTATGATATTCCCTTACTTGCCAACCACACCTCCGCTTGCCAGCAATATTGGCCCGAAAATAAGGTTCTTTGCCAATACTTAAACATCACATGAATTTCCTGTAGAGCCGTCACTGCTCCATTATATCAAACAAATAAAGTGAACCTAAAACGCGATCGTGTGGTGACAACAAATAATCAAGAATGTCCCCGGGGTATCCGATCATGGAAGAAAAACAAAGTATCGAGGTGAGAACATCGACCAAACAAGACCCCGAAAACGCCAGCTCCAAATACCTAGCATGAGAGAAGAGTCGAAACTGTCAGATACTGCATGTTGATGATTTGCTTCAAATCAGCCAGTCAGTCCTATCATTAACAGTAAAGCACTTCTGCTTCACAGAGCCTAGCGAAGCCAGGTCTACTGCTCATGCGGACGGTCCTTAGTGTCCATTTGTGGATATTGCTCTCTATTTATATCCATGCTCTTTCCCCTGGAAGGAAAGCCCGACGTGTTCTGGAATAGATTGCGGTCAGTTGACGCTGGGGGACTTTTGTTCCTCTCCTTTTCGGCTTCTCTCTCCCTAAATTCCTCGCGCTTTTGATTCACCTTATTTTTGATCCAACCCAGGGCACCAATCTTCTTTTCATCCGCAACACTCTCGGTGCTATTCTGCGCATTGGCTCCAACGAGCGATGTTTCTGAATTTAATTGTGGGTGTTCTCCCTGAAAGCTCTTTCTCGGTCGACCAGAGCTACTAACTGAGCTAGTGCTGGCTCCCGCACCATTATCTAGATTACCGATCCTCTTTGGGCTCGCTACACCCAGCGATTGTGATTCGTCTCTACGGCGAGAAAGTCTCCAACGCGAGCGCCGCTCCCGTTCGGCAGCAGGTACAGAGTCGTCACGATGATCAATATCGGATTGATCATTAAATGAAGAATGCGAATGGAGGGAAGAGGTCGGTGACGCTATTGGCTTTAAGGTCTTATCCGACGAATGTTGATGTTCCTCAAGTTGATTTGGCTGTGGAAACGAGCCTGGAACTTCTCTTGGAGCCTGAGTAACCTCTGGTACGGGTTCGGCAGAAGGTTGAGAAGTGGTAGTCTGGTTGTTATCAGAGCGATGTTGTTCATCAGTGTCACTATGAGCCGGGAGAGCTGCCGTTGAAGCCATGTGCTGGCCATGAAGAGAATGAGTCGAACTTTGGGCGCTAGGATTCGCACTGTTAGGACCACGCTTTTTCCTCAGCTTATTCGGCTGTCTCCTTTCAACGTCGCCTGACGGAGATCTCTGGAAAAAGGAGAGATTCCTCTCTTTGGTAGGTGTAATGGCTTCCTGGCGCCCTCTAATTTCGTCACCGAGCATCTTCTGTTGGCTTGTCTGATCAGCTGTATCCTGAGCCGGAGGAGGTAGCCGATTAACGGGGACACTTGGATCAGCTTGTGCAGTGTCTGGGGCAGTATTAGTCTGCGAGGTCGCCTGTGACGGAGTTATCGGATTAGCATTGGGCGTGCGTGGTGTTGAAGGGGATTCAGAGCGCTTCTGAGCCCGGCCTGAGGGTAATCCGGGAGATCTCATCGAAGGGACAGTGTTACTCCTGTGAACACCAACACTAGGACTATGTGGAAGTCCTGGGCTCGCTGGACTTGGTGCTCCATTCGACTGCCTAGAATGGCCGGACGATACAGAAACGTTTCTTCGGATACCACCATACTTTCGGACGCTTTCTGCTCCTGCGCTGGCGTTCGATGCCGACCTTCCAACCCCTGCTTTAGACCTGTTTGGCGTGCCCGGCGGCGGCGAGGCCCCTTGCTGAACTTCTTGGACGGTCTTCTCATCCGCAGCGGTGCCTCTCATGCCAATGAGAAAGTGGTCCTGATTCTCAATGAGAAAAATCAAGACATCCTGGCTTAGACGGTATTCTGTTGGTGCCATATCATGCTGGGGATGAGACAGCATTCCAGGCTGAAAGATTGCTGCGAGATTTTGGGAGTTCATTCGATTTTCCTCAGATTTCGATGCAAAGACAGCAAGAAGATCCAGGATATAAAGCAATAGCTGCCTGTTAAGCGGCGGCAATTCTGTTATTAGTTGCTGATAGGTCGCGATAGCTTTGTTCACGTCAAAACTTTCCTGAAACTGAGTCCCTTCCGTATCACCAGCAGCCTGCATGGTATGTCCCCTGAGGGGTTCTCGAAATCGATCATAGAGATCTAATGGAACAATAGGTTCGGGCAGTTGGTTGAGGTACCTGCGCAGCACATTTGCTGCATCATGAACTGTATATCCTGCCCAGTCGAGCCCCTTTCCATAGCGGTCTGGTGAATCAAATATCTTTCTCAGTTCTTTAATACGCTTTTCGGAACCACTCAAACGAAAAATGCCTTCAACATTTGTTGCTTTTCACCTGTCATCAAACGACTTCGCTAGAGCTGATACCAAAGTACTCACCTTTCTCCTTTAAAAAAACGCCACATTTCGCAACGACGATTGGCACATAACCATATATATAGCTTTTACCGTCATCGTCAACGAGAGAAATCGCAACGTTCGCGTACGTGATGCTCTGTCGGAGAGGCACACCAAATATACCCGTGGGGCGTTCTTCTGTTGCAAAATTCTCTTTAGCTGAGTTTCTTTCACTTTCTTGATTTTGATTTGTATCTTCTTGGGTTCTCTGCAGCACTTGCTCCCGTTTAAGAGACCGACTCTTCACACATTTTATTCTTGATACAAAAGGACTCAAGCAAGATGTCTTTAGGCTTTCTGCCTCAAGCGTACTACAACTTTCTTCGTACGAGGCAACTCCCTCGGTGCCAGAGACCAGGCCACTTGAGCCATGGTCCTGGGCGAGTGATGGATTGCACAACTCGCTACAGCCCAGATTTTTTGAAGAACTGGAGTGTTGAATGCGCAGAGCCAATGTGGGTTCCATGGTACAGCAACACTTGTCCAAGAGACTACTTGGATCGGCGGGCAGGATTGCCGGGGTATTTTCTCTTCTCACTTCGTTGAATAACAGTGAGCAAGATGAGGGTGCGGTTTCACCATCTGATGCATCTGCTTCATAACCCTCGTCTTCTCGACCCTGGGTTTTCTTCAGAACCATATGCTGGCATGGGTGTGCACACAAGTCCATTTCAGAATCATCGTCCAAATCTTCCGCAAACCAAGAAACATTTCGATATTTACCTTGGGGCTCGGCGGTCTTTGCAGGAGGTCGAAATCCCTTCCACCATGACTTCAAGCTTTGTTTAGTCGGGGGTGATGCCGGTTGCGGAGCTGCAGGGACAGGAGCAGGCTGAGGGTTTGCGAATGGTTGATGTGCAGACGACGAACCAAATCCGGACGTCATCTTGATGGCCGATTCGATGAACCAGGCGCCAGAATGAAAGAACGACTACTACAGTCGCGTGGTTGGGTATTGCTGAAGCTCAAAGGAGGGGCTCAATCTGAGCTAACTTTAGGTTCCATTCGTAGCAGGCTTATATAGGCAAGACAGACTCACCTGGAAGCAACTGACTTGCAATCACGGTCTATCTATGTGAGTCTCCCATCAAAGAAGTGAATGAGGATCACATTCATCAGAGCGACGCGGCTACGGGCGAACAGTGCGTTTGGAATTGCGCGACTGGGAAGTGATGGTGAGCAAGGCGCTTGGATGAGCGCAAAGACGCGACCGGATCGATGGAGCAGCGCTTGCAAGCAGTGGAAAGAGGAGAGATTTCGCCAACAAAGCACAGAACTGTCTTCACAGAAGCAAGAGCTGCGTTGTGCGCGACGTGAGAGAGGAAATAGATCGGCGAAGTTGGCTGAAGGAAGACTTACAGATGGAGGGCCAAAGGTTGTGGTTGTGGTCGGTGTTCCTTACCGAAGTGACGCTAAGCCAGTGACGAACGTGAGCAACACTTCCCAGTACCGATGGACCAGCTCTTCTTTTTCAAGGAATACTGCACGTGATTGTAAATAGGTCCTTCTTTGCTGATACTTTGAGAGAACATCAATATTTATTTATACAGAAATATCTATCGTCTTTACACGGTTCTTGGACGTTAGTATTCGCTCATCCTCCATTGTCGCTTCATAATGCAGCTACGTTAAGACAAGATTTTATGTGAGGTATGAAGCCAAGCGAATCTAGCGAGATCTGGATGTTCCATAATTAGATTGCAACCGCTTGGGCTTGTGAGGAGCAGTTGCAAGGAGGTGAAGCCTCACGAAGCAGATAGTGAGCATAGTTTCCCAATGGAGGAGAGAAAGCAGCAGACAGTTCTTGAGGCACCAAGGATTTTATTCTCGATACCAAGCTCTCTTGCGACAGCCACCTACAAGCCTCTCCAGAATTGGGAAATAAGCATAAACCACTTAGCTTGACTCATTGCTCTCATTGGTTCGCTTATTTGTGCAGACCTTGAGCTACGGCTACTCAGGACGTCGAGCCAAAAAAGTTCCGCTCAGGTAGCCAAACTACCAAGAGCTATTTCATCCAGCCTCATTGACGTCGAAGGAAGGGGCTTCTCTCTACTATTCTTGAATTGTAATCCTTGGACCTTCACTCTTCTACCGACCCCCTCTTCTCCGATTTCAATATGGACGGGTTAGTGATATCTGGACATAGCGCGATCCCGTTTCCCTGACAGGTTTACAGACTCACAGCCGCAGAGCAGCGGGAATTCCAAAGCCGCATGGAGAGAAAGCAGATGAAGGAATTCATGGGCGTAAGTCGCAATTTCACAAACTCAGAGACTGCGTTTATTGGAATGTATCCTGACGTGTCTTTATCTGTTAGATGTTCTCGAACCTAGTAAACCACTGCTTCGAATCTTGCGTCGACGATTTCACCACAAAATCCCTAATGCAGCGTGAAACTGGTTGTGTGTCTCGATGTGTCAAGAAATTTATGGCTGGAAGTGAGCGTATCGGACAAAGATTCCAGGAACAGCAAGCACAAATGATGAACCAACCTCCTCCAGGTCGATAGAGCCCTAGACTAGGAACCAGCGATCTATCAGCCTTCATCCTAAGTGGAGAAAGAAGCGCTGATTTTGTACTATAGATGTATTTGGATTTGAGGGATTGTTTCGTGTAATTATATTGGCAGGATAGAAAACTGTCCTGAAGGGGTAGTCTTGTTAGTACAGGATACGATGGGAAATAATCAGATTCACCCCCTTTAATAACGGAATATCTTTCAAAATGATCGTTGAGAAGTCTCATCCTACGAAGCGGATGTAAAATTAGCCGACGGCTTCCCGTTACATACATAACTATCAATAATCGAAGCCTAGATAGAAATAAAGCTATTTGTGGACTGGATTTATGAGTGGATAACCTCAAAGTATATATACTCTTGCAAAACGTCTTATTGATGGGAACAAGATTATATCCTGCGGCTACCCAATATATCATCGCCTTTTTATCCATTCCATGACGCCGCAAACTCCTCGAACTATGTCTACAGGCGATCTTAAAAATCGCCGCCGTTTAATATACTCCGGACACCCATCAGCTCACCAACAACCTTCTCCTCCAGCCTTGTTTTCGCTCCATAGGGCCCCTTATCTCCAGCACTCTGTCTAGATAACTCGTTGTCTCTTCCACCCATTGGCAATATTCTGTCTCTCAACATGGCTCTTGCCCCAAGCCAAAAATCCACGTTCTCTAGCACTCCATTCGAATCCCATTTGACGTCAGGGATATCGGTTACACCAGCTAGCCTTTCTCGGAAGACATTCAAAATGAATGTTATGAGTACTAAGGAATGCAACTCGGTGCACATACTAAGGGTGATATATTTAGGCTGGGTCCTTGAGGCAGTCCGCGAGATTTCGGGTGCGTCAAATCCGTTGGCCGAGTTGGAAATGAGATTAGGAAATTGGTTAAGAAAAAGTGCAACTTCAGTAGCAATAGATCCCTGCACAGCATCCAGAAGATTCAGAAGAAGAGGCAGAACTCCCCTAACCCAAATGCTATAGCATCGCTGTGGGCCGACGGTGTCCGCAAATGGACTCACATTCCCACGTCTCATAAAATTTGTGATGTTCGCCGAGCTTATGTGTGCGAGTATTCCATCTATAGCTAGCTGCTCCGCCATTGGAGGCATGCTTGAAAGCTCAAGCAAGAATAAGATACTAAGTTCACCATATATTGGGTCACCATCAATGGCAAGGTTATCAGACCAGGAGAACAGTGTTGTTGCAACTCGAGCTGTATCGCAAGATGCGAATGTTGACACAATTTGGGAGTGGAAGAACTCCATATGCGGTATACGGAGGCATGTTTGCAGTATTCCTGTGATGAGAGCCACATCCTCTGGAGAGGACTCTGCTGATTGATCGTGGATGGCAGTTGCCAAGTGCCGAATGCCTTGTGCTACCACGCGCTCCAGAATTTCAAGCACGGTTTGGATAACCGGAGACATGGACGGCGGTTGTGAAGAGTTGCTCTGCTTATGATCGGCCCCGGAATCAAATGTCTTAAGCACATGCACGCGAAGGGCAAGGAAGAGCATCTTCAGGAGTGACCTATAGTAGAAGGTATCTTCAGTTGCGAAGGCGAGCTCAAAATTGATTCCAGAGCTACGAATTGTCTCCCAAATGGTAAAGAGAACCTCGTCCATCTCTGGCACCGCGATTTTTGATTCTATCAGACGCTGCATCAAAATAAGCGCAAGATCCACCCGTGTCTGCTTAAGCTTCGCAAAGATCCCTTCGGTAAGTTGAGACCTCCGATTTGAGATGAGACAGTCAATGACGACCTTGATTACAATTTTCTGAAGCTCTGGCTCCTTTGAAATACTACTGCTGAGCTCAAGAATGAGGAATTTCCAGCCGTGCAACAAGTTCTGTAATTTGTTAGCTCGGAAGGAATGGCATTAGGAGCGGACACTTACGATCTGCGTATCAACCAGAGAAAGGTTCGCATTTGCGTGCTCTAACTCCGAGCCAAAACCATCGTTCTTTCTCCCAGCCCATGCACTTCCAGAATGAAGCATTTTACCAGCCAACTCTTTATCATAGAAAAATTCCGTGCCCAGCTTACGGTCTTCTAAAGTTGTTCGTTTGAAATCGTCGAGGCTGCATCCGGAGAACTTGGCCTCGAAATTTCGTTTTAGATTACCATGGAGTGAAGAGTTATAGCTCGGCGGCGCTACAGCAAATCTTGAGTAGTAGCTTAAATTTGGAAGCAAGCTTTTCACCAGAGTCACATCCCCTCTTTGTCTCAAATGGAAGAGGTGCATAGATAATATCTCAGCGATATACGCAGCAATTCTTGTTTGATAGCATGCATCAACGGTTCCAGATAGCCTCGTGGATGGCTGGATTGGCTTCAGATTACCGACATATTCTGCAATATTAGTGATAAATTCGGTGTGCTGGTTCTGACCGTACATAGCCCAGGGCCAGAAATTTTGTGCAAGAGCAACAAACTCGAGCATCGCTAGGGCTTCCTGCTTTGGAAGTTTATCGATTGCTGATAGCGAATCTAGGGCTGTGTTAAGAATAGGTTTACTGGACACAGCTTGTTCCTTGCTTGGAGATGCAGTTTTGAGTGCTTCCTTTGGCGTTCTTCCAGTAAGGAGGTAATTGGCAAACCATTGTTGGCGGCTGCTGACTACTATTGACAAGAGGTGCCATATCGCAATAGCAGTATCGTTTCGCGCCAAAGGCTTGTCTAGGTCTGACAAGACGCTAAGAAAGTTTTCTGTTGTGTATGCTCCCATGTGACCTAGCAGAGATGGCGGTTCGGAAGCGCTCCCTGAAGCCGAGACAATTAAAGCTTCAAATAGAGTTACTATTGATAGTCGATAAGTCTCAGAAGCAGCATACAGGCGTGCGAGGAGTGGGGCAGTTTTGAATAAGTGACCTTCAAACTGGGTGGTCGGTAAATCAAGAAGGATGCCGACTCGGAGCAACGTCTTGCTGAAAGCGAGGGTAGCCTTGACCTGCTCCGTCCACAAGTTGAAAAGATGCACAAAATTAGTTGTGTCTGCGGTGTAGAAGCCGTCAAGATATACTCTTATGAGTGGCCGGAATCTCATGACGCCAGAACTCTTCGACAGGAAGCCCTCAGCGATGTGTCTAGCTGCAGGTAGTATACATGAAAGAAGCTTGGAGCTTGGCTTTGAATAGGTATCGACGCCATATGCAAAATGCATGATTTTATCAAAAGTTGACATAATGTTCCGATTCAGATACAGTCGGTCAATATCTGTCTCGAATCTCCACGTACAAGAGCTTTCAATAACGTCTACCATATATCGACTAAATGATAGGAGGACCTTCGACATAACTTGATCTGGAACGCCAGTCCCAACATCTTCGTCAGGACCGAAGCGAGCTCCAGATTTGGATCCACACTTTCTCAATACTGCACGCGTCGTGAAATCCATGACCAAGGAATCATATAGGCGCGTACATGACAAGAGCAGTTGATACTGGCCAGAGACAAGTTCAACTTTGTCGACAACATTTGATATCCTCTCACTGTCCCTGCTACCATCGAAGAGTCCACTTCGTCCCAAGAGAGGCCAAACACGGCCTGGGCAGATTGGGATCAAAGCATACATAAACTGTATACAGTTTATGAGAATGCCCAGAGGCGCTTCAGGACCAATAATTGCAGACTGCCTCTGAATCTCCTCTTCAAAAATGCTAAATACCACAGTAATGATATCACCATTGCGGTGCAAACCGGCACTTGCATTCTCGAGGACTTGAAGAGCTTTGTCTTTGGAGTCAGCCGGCTTCTCAGTCGATTTGGTGATGCTAAGCAGCAGAGTGGCAAGGATCCCAATGATTTCAGCTGCCGAATCAGAATCGGCAGGTTGGCCAACAGTAGCGTCAAGATATTCCGCGGCTGTTAGATAAGTTTCCAATAGTTTGCCAAAATATTTCAAGCCAGAATATTCATGGAACCAGAGTGCAACTTTGGGCCCCGATTCATATATGATACGACCTAGAGTTCCCGGAAGGATGGAGAAGTCTGGATCAGAAACCGGCACCAGAGCTTGGCTTGGATCGCCTCGAGAAAGCAGCTTTGTCCTAGATCGAGCTTCAAAGAGCTGCACAGGTTCGGTGAGACGCACCGTGTTATTGTTTTCATCTTCATTTGCAGTCTCGTAGTGCATGAAATCTTCCGTCAACACATAGGTAAAGGTGGGAATCTTTTTTAGGATCTCCAACGCAGGGATGCTCCGCCCAGACTCAAGTGGATTCGTACAAGTAGCAATTGCGCGAATCATTTTCAGGTAAGGAAGTGATTCATAAGGGTATCTTAATGATGCACCCTTCAAGAGTTCGTTTACCAGAGTGGGATCTCTCAGAAACGCCGTAACGGGATCATTAACGTCGGGGATAGTCTCGACGTCAACTAGATCCCAGAAGCTGTAACCGCCAGTTAGAGCGGATAGAGTTGCTGTTATCAACTCCGAAATATATCCTACGTCGGATACTGCACTGCTGATCAGATCCATTATGGTGATACGCATACGGGAACCGATGGTGCTTGAAAAATATGCATTCGCTGAACCGCCTAAATGCATAGCCAGATTGGACAAATGCTCAAGCACATGGCTACCGTTAACAGCACTGCTTACCAAATACTGAATGGGGTCTTCTTCGGTACTATCCATGACGCTTTCCAGCACCACATCGTACGGAGTAGATTCCACGTCAAAAGAACTATCAATCGAGAGTCGATGAGAGCCGTCAACCTCATCACCTCCCGGAAGATGTTTCCTGGATGTCAAACTAACTCGCATTGCTTGAAGAATGACACCCCACCCAAAGATCGAAGGCCCTGCAGTTACGAAGTGTTCAGCTGCCACCTCCATGAACATGGCTTGAAGCGTTGTAAGCGTCTCTGGGTGCATGACATATGCTGGATTGCCGTTCTCTAGGGCTCGGGTGCCTCCAGACTGTATAAAATATGAACGACAGGTACCTACGCTGAGAATCGATAGTGATAACATAGATGATATTGATTGCAGAGGAATAAGTAGAACTTCAATCGACGGATGAGGCTACAGAAGTTAGTGGTTACCAGACCAGTTCCCGTGTAATTGGCTTACCATATTAAAATCATTGAAGAAACCGAACGAGGAAATGAGCTGGAACCATCCAAGAACAACATCTGAAGATTGGATATCAACCGATGAATCGATGATTTGAAACGCTACCTCCATTGCGTGTGTTGCTTGGGTAAGCTGCGTGCTGACCCAGTCTATCTCAACATCCTCACGATCGCCCTCCCCTTTATTGAAGGGATTCCCAGCGGCTATATTCTCCACGTAGGTTCTAATGGCCTCGAAGCATCGGAGCAAGAATTTGTCGGATATCGCCAGTTTCTCCCAAAGCCGTTGGCCGATATTTTCCGCCCAAGTCCTGACCGTTTCCGTCGTCTTTTCGGGCCCGGATTGCCGTAATGAGGCACTTCCATATAAATATCGCTGAAGGAGGGTTTCCACACATTTTAAGAAATAGCGCTGCTCTGATAAATATGTTGCAATTATCCTGGCCTTTTTACTTTCCACCGAATCGAAATCATTCTTGATAGCCTCCACTTCCAAGCCACTAGATAAGAGTGTCAGAGGCAATACGCTTGACGTCTCACTATCTCCTGTCGCTTCTTGGATGCTGATCAGCTCCTCCTCTGAGAATCTGCCTCTTAATTTTGCATATGCACGAGACTGGCATTCTTCAACCACCACTCGCAGTGCCGATATCTCACTGATATCGGCCTCCTTGCTCAGCCATTGAGCATCATCTTTGACCTCTTTTATATCATATTTAGTCTTGGACGAAGGTGTGACATTGATGGCCGAGGTTTTCGTCTCGAATGCAGATTTACTCTGCGCCGAAGGTTTTGGGAAAGCATCAAATGGATGCGCAAGGATATCTAACGTCTCAGGATCACTGAGAAACTGCTCAATGGCAGATACATCTGCTGATACTGCGGTATTCCCATCTTGAATGGTGGTGAAAACTACCTTCCAGGAGCTATAATGACATTAGAGCTAACTCTTAACGATTTCCGAAAACGATGCACTTACACTACCAACAAATCCCCGTTAAGACATTTATCCAGCGGCGGGAAGTAGCTGATCTCTGGTATTGGCGCCATAGCTACCAATAACTGCAAGGTAGACTCTGCAGCAAAAGTTTTGTGTGAAGCATGAGCAAGCTCGTTTCCAGGTACCTGCGAAACTGGCTTCCTCTAGGTTGACGCGCTCCGAGCTTCTCGCGTGGTAAGTCTTTGCGATTATGGGGCGTGCGGCTAAAGAACCGCGGGAACGTACACCGCCCTGGAAGAACTATTTTCCTCTCCGAATAAATTTGGACACTCGCGCCTAAGCGTGCCAAATATACTGGTAACACTCTCAGGTCCTCTGGCTCCCAGACCATAACCGACGGCGCATAAATTCGAGGATTAGACCTTGGGAACCATTGGTCTATTGACACTGTCCTCTTTAGGGAAATTATTTCATGTCCTGATTCTGTCATTGGATTTGACTTAAGGTGATCAGTGATAGGTCAATGGACTCATTTACTCTTGTTTAATTAATGAAGATTGCGGACTTCAAATCTCCTTTCGGGTGATATGAAATAGAGATGATCACCATGAATTACGTGCCCAATAGTCATCATAGTAGTGATTAATGTAGCCTGAATATGGATATTCCCAGTCGACACAAATTCTTGAGAGCCTCTTGGCATGATGACTATGTTCTGGCAACTGGTTAAATTGGTTCCGCTGCGTTATGCTCTAACTAGGGTAGTAGCGCTTTAGCCGCATCGCGGGGTCTTCCGCTTTCGTGTGAATCACCGCTCACATATCTTGACTCTTTGACATAAGAATGGGCAATTCATCTTATTGATATCCAACTACCTAAAATGCCTGCCATTGATTTAATTGATTACTCCCCCCATCAGCCGGAGGCGGTTGCACCATTAGCCAGCGCATCGAATGTCATCTTGATCGATAACTTTGACTCATTCTGCTGGAATGTATACCAGTACTTAGTGCTTGAGGGAGCAACGGTCACAGTCTATCGCAACGATGCTATCACAATAGAAGAACTTGTTGCCTTGAACCCTACCCAGCTGGTTATAAGCCCTGGCCCTGGACATCCGAAAACAGATTCTGGTATTAGCCGGGATGCCATTAAACAGTTTGCCGGCAAGATACCAGTATTAGGTATCTGTATGGGACAGTAAGTGCATACAGCACTGCGTTCGTTGTTACGGAGCTGATATTTGACATAGGGAATGTATACTTGATCTCTACGGAGGCGACGTCTCTTACGCCGGCGAGATTTTGCACGGTAAAACATCACCGCTTAGACACGATTCCAAGGGTGTATATGAGAACATACCACAGAATCTCCCTGTGACTCGATATCACTCACTCGCAGGCACTTACCACACCATACCGGAATGTCTGGAGGTTTCTTCCTGGACCGAGTCAAACGTGGCTGGTGGCAAGGGGGTTATTCAGGGTGTTCGCCACAAAGAATTTGTCCTGGAGGGCGTACAGTTCCACCCCGAGAGTATTTTGACTGCAGAAGGGAGGCTTATGCTGAAAAACTTTTTAAATATGCGTGGTGGTACCTGGGCTGAGAATAGCAAATTTCAGAAGGAGGAATCTATTCGAACGAAGCAAAAGCAGACAGCTAATGGCAATAACGGATCCACCAAGGAAAACATTCTGCATAAAATCTTTGCACATCGCAAAGCTGCCGTTTCTAAACAGAAGGAGATTCCATCCCAAAGACCTATAGATTTGCAGGCTACCTATGATTTAGATATTGCTCCTCCGCTTGTTTCATTTGTGGACCGNACTAAGGAAGTCTCCGTTCGCTTTATCACTCATGGCAGAAATCAAGCGAGCTTCTCCATCCAAAGGGATTATATCCTTATCTACCTGTGCTCCAGCTCAGGCCAGAACCTATGCGCTGGCTGGTGCAAGCGTGATATCTGTCTTGACCGAGCCAGAATGGTTCAAGGGAAGTATCGATGATCTACGGGCGGTCAGGCAAGCCTTGGAAGGTATGCCTAACAGGCCTGCTGTACTACGCAAAGAGTTTATTTTCGAAGAGTATCAGATATTGGAGGCAAGATTGGCTGGAGCGGACACAGTCCTACTGATTGTGAAGATGCTAGACGAAGCCACATTAACTCGACTATACCGCTATTCCCAATCATTGGGTATGGAACCACTAGTTGAGGTCAACACTGCTGAAGAAATGGCTATTGCAGTTAAACTTGGTTCGAAGGTGATCGGTGTGAACAATAGGAACCTTACCAATTTTGAAGTGGACCTGGATACAACAGGTCGACTTCTGGATCAAGCGCCCAAGGAGACAATTGTATGCGCTCTTAGTGGTATTTCAGGGCCTCAGGATGTTGAGAGCTACAGGAAGAATGGTGTGGGAGCAGTTCTCGTGGGCGAAGCTTTGATGAGAGCTAAGGATGTGGCAAAATTCACCAAAGAACTTCTGAGCGGCACTGAAGAGCAAGACATTCAGGTGGATCAGCCAGTTCTTGTCAAGATCTGCGGGACAAGAACAGCTGAGGCAGCGTCTGAAGCAATTAGAGCCGGGGCTGACCTGATTGGAATGATCCTTGTTCCTGGAAGGAGTCGAACAGTCTCGCGTGAAGCAGCTCTTGAGATTTCTAAGACTGTCCACGGAGTCCACAGCTCTCGAAAATTCTCAAGTCCTCCTCTGTCTAAGGGAGTCCGGACTTCAGATTTCTTTGATGCTTCTACGTCCTTCCTAGAAGCGGGCCGGCCGCTGTTAGTAGGAGTATTCCAAAACCAGCCTTTAGAAGAGGTCCTTGCACTTCAGAAACTGTACAATCTTGATGTAGTTCAACTGCATGGAGACGAACCTCTAGAATGGGCGAGGCTAATCCCCGTTCCAGTCATCAAGAGCTTCAAGCCTGGTGAGATGGGTCTTGGAAGGAGAGGATATCACAATGTGGGCTTGCTAGATTCAGGATCTGGGGGAAGTGGCCAGAAGCTCGATATGGCGGAGGTGAAAGGTTCATTGCTGAAAGATCAAGGATTACGAGTCTTGCTAGCTGGGGGTCTTAATCCAGAAAATGTAGCAGAAGCTATTATATCTGCAGGAGATCTAGGAAAGAGAATAATTGGGGTCGACGTGAGCAGTGGAGTAGAGACAAATGGGCAGCAAAGTATAGAAAAGATTAAGGCGTTTGTAGAGGCAGCTAAAAGTGTCCGATAGCCCAAGTAGTAATGGATCAATGGATTAGGTGTTTCAAATAGATATGGATATCCTCTCATTAGCCTTGTTAACTATCCCCTCTACAGTAGCCCTCTGCCAGACAACATCAAGTGGGTCGTCCCAGATGTCTTTCTGTGCAGACCTCCAGAAAGCCTAATGTCTACCTGTGGAACAATTAGAGAGTGCTCTTCTGCACTTTATGTTTGAATTCAAGTGAAAGGAGTTTGGATGCGCCACTCTATTAATCGGTACACTTAGTTATCCCCTCTTTAATTAGTTCTCCATCCCTCGAATCTGGATTTCAGGGGTTCTCTTGTGGCTAGTATGCTTGTTTGAAGCAGCTTCCCACGCCGCTGCTTAAATCTCCAAAGCTAGCATTATCCGCTTATATTGCGTTACCAGATATCTCGAATGGCACAGTCTTGATTTCTATACACATAAGCTCATAAATTTTCTTTAAACCACATTTCAGCTTGACCTCTCTCTAGTTCTTGACGGCAGCTGATTTCAAGGTCCATTTGTGGGTTACAACTGGAACCATTTACTCTTCTACTCAGTCTATTTCTACGAACCAGAAACCTCATCATGGTATATTCACTTTTGATACACGCCTCTAATCAGCAAAATTAACGATCTATCAACCAGAAGTATTGGCTATTTTCAGGAAACCATCATGGCGAAAACCACGTCAACAAGATCCAATACCAGGAAGGGATCATTAAAGCAAATTTTCACTGGAAGAACAATTTCAGTATCCGGTGATTTTGGGCCCAACATGTCTCATACCGATATGGCTCGCTGGATTACTGGACATGGAGGTGTATACACCAAAGATGTCACAAACGATACCACAATTCTAATATCCACAATGGGTGATTTCAGACGAAAAAGCGACCAAGGTAGGCTCCAGCTGAATGGATTTGGTGTATTAATCACCTTAAAATGAACATCAACGCTGATTTAATTGAAGTTCGAAAGGCATTAAAAGTAGGTCGCTCTTGCACAATCGTCGATGTGAGATGGCTCATTGATTGTCTTCCTCATTCGAACGCAAAGAAACGGCTCAGATCTGTCAAGGAATACGCGTTAAATAAGAGAACCAGGAGCTTGAAGGATGGGAAAGCAGGTGGTTTAAAGCATGACTCAACATATGACCAGAGAGTTAGAGAAGGAAAGGAACTTGCGGATCACAGTAAGTCTCCTCTCTTTCAAGTTGAGATAGAGAAACGAAGTACTATTTTTAAAACAAAATATTAATGAATAGGGCTCAATGACGTATATACAGACTCGACCGGCTTCAAATATGAGATCACACTTCGACGCTATGAAACAGAGATTAAGACTCGGCAGGAGCGGCTCACTCTTTATGTAAGTCCCTGACTATTAGACTTTTCTGCCAATCTCAGAATCTTTCTAACGGTATCATCCATTCTGTTCAGCTCTTCCAGTCTCGTGCAGCACCCCACACTTACACAACGGGAGCCAAATTCAATAAAGGGCGGAACCCAACGGTCTTCTACCGAGACATGCTGTTGAAGCCGAAGATGCTCTCTGAGGCCCTTAACGATTTTAAAAAGCTGTTTAAGAAAGAAACCGGAATACCTTGGGAACAGAGGCTCGAGAAGAGAGAAGGAAGAATAGAGACAGAGTTCATATACGAAGCGCCAAAGTTGGGTCAACCTCTTGGAGAATTCCCTGCCGGGTATACACTACCTGAGGAGTGGACATTTAACTAAGCACCAGCATCAGTCTTGGAAGAGCCGTCAGACGAGGCACAATAACACACATTGGTCTCCAAACAATGGTGTCAGCTCTCGAATTTCGAATATCTCACAGCAAATGATCTATTTTCTTTTTCCTTCATGAAAGTCCGGTACGACAGCTTTTCTTTCCTCTTTTTATTTATATTGCAGCCAATTAAAGCTCCGGGTATCAAGTTAACTTTTAAACCGCCGTATGAAGGTATATAGACTTTTTCATACTAAAGCTAAGCGGCCCCAAAAGAATCATTTAAATATCCAACAAAGCTCTCCCGGATCCGTTTCACCGGAACAGCTGTCTGTCTATTCAGCGTAATGAACTGCCTTCTCAATCTTTGTAGTGCTGGTAGCCCTACAGGGTTCGCAGGTAGCTCTACCAGTAATCCAGAATCATCTTCATCTTTTCCCTCCTCGATGACAACCTCTCCTCCTCCTTCTCCCGGGTGGTCTTTGGTCCACTCCAAGATCCTGTTCAGAATTGCTTGCGTGGCGCGATCCAACTCGTATAGATAATCTTCAGTACTAGCAGCCTTCAATATAGTAGCCTGGTTAGGCCGGATGACTTTCTTTCCCCCTTCACTCTCGGATCCGATGACCGCATCCCATATCGCAGCGCTATGTGGTTCATTGTCTTCCCAGACAACGGTGAAGAGGGGGCTGTCCCAACGGACCATGGCATTTGGTTCTTCATATCGGAATACGAGGTTCTCCCAGCACTCTTTTGTATAAGGAAGACTTTTCTCCATTTCCAGCCCATCTTTCCCATCTGCTTCGTTGTCACGGCTCTCAGCGCTTGTTGAGACCTGTTCCAATCTTTCCTCGTTAACTTTCCTTGCCTGTTCAACTGTCGTCCCGACATGAACCACACAACACGGCGTTCGCACAGCCTTTGCTTCGCAGTATAACTGGTATCTCCACCCTTTGATGTAATTGGCGCTGTCCAATATCACAATATCCTTGTTACTCAGGACCCTCTTCACCGCAGCATATATTGTGGCTCTGGCATCCTTCTCGGAGGAATTATTTGATCGTTCATGGACATTTTTAGATTCGAGATCATACACACTACGAGAAATGCGTAGTGTGTGATCAGATATTAGATGTACCCGAAGGTTGCTGAGCGCAGATGAGGATTTGATGCGATTCTGGAAGTAAGTGTAAAGCTGCTGGGCACGGTGAGTTTTACCCGATGTCGGGTACCCAGATATTATTATTAACTGCAAAACCACTTATATTAGCCTGGTAACTTTGTGAGCTAGTTTATTTCATGACTTACAGGCATTGGGTCATATTACTCACTTCCTGTCAAAAAGTGTTATCTCACAAAATCTTCGAGAGGGGCAATTCAGTTTGCTTTGTTTGATTTTACTGATAACGATTGATATGAGTCACGTGATTTTGTCCTCGAGGACAGCCTCCTCATCGACATACTGGGAGCAAGAGTGTCAGAAAATCACATGCTATTTGGGTTGTAGAGCCGTTTTATGGTGTTCCAATAATATTTCTTCTTCGGTTTTCCGAGCGTACGTAGCTTCCTTGGGCTTCTTTGTATTCAAATAAAGTAGTCCTTACCTGACTTGATTCAATATGTGTAATAAGATATTTTCTTGTGCATTAAAGACTGAAGTAGAATTTATTATCGGAGACGTATTAAAAAATAATTCTTTTGCTGTACTTGATTGGAAAATAGCCAGTTGGATATTGGATCGAGCATCATGAAGCCCCCCAGTCTCTGATACCGGGACAGTAACCTCAACGGGTATCAGCTCTTTTAGGAACTACCAAATCACCTTACTTGCTCATTTCCGCTATTTCTCATGCTGGGATTAATATCTCATTTTAACCCTGCACGGAGGACATCAAAATGGACGATGAAAGGTTAATACCTATCTCTATGATTGCTAATGAGATGCCTCCCTTCGCACTCGGAATTCTTGGGATGAAAAGATGCGGCACGTCTCACAAGAGAACGCAAAGGCAACACACCGAGAATCATCTTGAGGAGCAATGGAAACAAGCCACCTGTCCTCATGTGCTTATTCGAGAAACTGCATGGAGGATAGCTGGTTCAAGGCAATATGATAGACTTAAAATCACACACACACACACAACACGGAAGACACCCTCGTCTAAGTGTCTGCCAACTCAGAAGCAAAACATAGTTGACCACCTACACTGCCTCACATACCCGCCGCGTATGCTCAAAGAGATGAGATGTGGTGTAACACATGGTCAGGCGTCTGAGAAGGCTCAGGATTTCGGGCATTTCGATGGCAACGCTGCGTTCGGAACAATCACCAGAGCCTCAGCGTTTCTGCGATTCCGCATCATCTCAAAAGCACAAATGGAGTTCGCAGCCGATGGTCTGCATAAAATCCCACGACACTGCTGCATATGAAATCAAGGCAGATTTGATTCAACTGCAGCGTTGATTTGTTCGCGTCGACTGACGATGCAGAATCTGGCTCTTGCACAGTTCTGAATGGTTCTCTGCTACTCACTTGAAGATGCACTAGGTGACATTCCAACCACAACTGGAGAGGCGGTGAGGATGGCCGGGTCACGTTTGATTCGGCGGCCAAGGGTCGAGAGGGCCTGGAACAGCATTTGCTCTCGTAATGCGCGTGAGTGGGGGTGCTGGCGAGGCGTGGATTGGTGAGAGCGTTGAAGTGAAGAGGGTCGGTCTCTTCACGTCACCAGAAGGAGGATGTCGACTCGACGTGATAAACTCTCTCCCGGTCGCAGCGTGAAGGCCTCAACCAACCTGCAGCAGCCCCAACCAATGGAGCGCTGGCGCACTCACACTCCGGAACGTCGACGTGGCAGTGGGAAGACGCAATCCGAACTGAATCACATTTGGCCAAGTACGGCCCTCCGTCGCCGGGGGAGGGTTACTCGGCGCATGAAGGTCGGAAATTGGCCAAAAGCCGACGTAGAGTTTTCCCCAGTGACGAAATGAATGGCGAGGCTGCCAGTGCGCGGAGGATCTTCAGGAGCGTTCTCAGGGACGATAAATGCCTCAGTTGCAGCGCGAACGGATCTCCAACAGGGGCAGTGGCAAAGGACCCTTCTCTCCCGTCCGTCTCTCATCATCATACTGTAGTGGAATGGGAACTTGGCTCGGCCCGCCGGGCGCGGATCGTGCACCGGCGACCGCAGCAGAGGTTCGCCCGGCAAATTCTTGCTGGCACCGCTGCACCAGAACCCGCCCAGAAGCCCTTTGCGTTTCACGGCCAACGTGTTCTTGCCATTTGCTTGGACGAGCAGGAAATCCTGCGACCCGCAGCTGTGTGCGCTACGCCGCTGGAGCCCTGCTTGCACGCCAAATCATCTCAAATCATCTCGTGGGATTTACGCCGCGAGCAGGCGCACGAGAGGCCGTGAAAGGCCGTTGGCATGGTCGAAGAACAGGATCCAGTCTGTGGTGCTCCACGTCTGCTAATGCAATGCAGCGATTCGCAACGGGCCTGCACGTCGATGGATTATCGTCACATCCTGCTGCAGTTTCCTCGGTGCTCTCGTTCCAACCAGCGACCCTGGCGCTCCAGTGCTGACGTCTATAAGCTGGCTAAATTCACCGACGGAAGTGACAACGCATCGCCTGGCCTCAGTTCGTTGCCCTCATAAGTGCGCCCATCCCCACTTTGCATCTTTCCTACTTTCTCTTCCTTCATCATCTTCCTTTCCTCATTCCTTCCTCAGCCTCTGCCCAAGATACCCCCCGTTGGTGCATCCCTTAGCGACATAAGCATAAAAGCACCAGCTATTATTTCATCCGACCAACCAGTGCATAGTGACCCGTCCTGAGGAGGACCTTGCACTCACAGAAAAAGCATTCCACATCCAACATTCGACGCTCTGCGTACCTCATTTGCTCAAATTAGTGCATCAGAAAGCGCATTGATCCAGTGTCTTAAAATATTCTTTTGTATTGAGGCCCTCTCACCCCCAGATGATCTTTGTTCAATCCCACCAACCGGATACCATGGAGGCATTCGAACCACAATCTCTTTCCGGGACAAAGGCCACGAGGTACTTTTTTTTAATCTTTTCAAGGGTTCTGTTTTTGGATTTAATGGCGTTTTGCGAAAGAAACTTAATGTAGTGCGACAACTCATGTATATTTTTTTGTGTCTTTTATGCTCGAGCAATCCACACCAGCTTCCATGGAGTCCACAGAATCCAAACTGTTTCCCTGTTGTTCCATTGGCCACTTCCTGGACGTTGTTATTTACTGGAGGATCCTTGCCCACGAGCCGTGGCAGGTGACTGTCACATCCGGTGATATGTCGAACTGAAATTGAAATACTCAAGTAGCTTTCGGGCTCATGGTAAGCGTACTGGAAGTCTTCCGTCGGATCCTCTTTCATTCCGGTCTGCTGCCGTGGTACCCTATCCTGGAGGTTGTTCCTGTTTGTCTGGGCTACGTAGGAGGTCCGGCTTCCCTCTGTTACCAAGTCATAGCAATATCAACATCTGTTCCACTGGAAGGAATCCCCGCTCTCTCTCGGACGAGAAGGTCAGCATGGTATGCTGATGGACCGCGCCTACAACCTGAGGATCCGTCGGACACGTGCCCTCACGGTGTCAATTCGCAACATGGGAGGTGTCTGTTTGACATAACCATCACGCAACTTGAAATTTGAAGTTGTTTATGCAGCCGCATACCTGGAATGGAACCATCTTAGAGCACTTGCGACAATACCAAGAAGATTTACTGCCGGATACACATTGTATGGATCCACCACCTAGGAACAGGATTTTCCTTTCATAGCACTTGTCTATTCCCTGGATTTGACCTGGAAATATGAGATGATATGCCGTCCGGCAATGGCCAGTCATAAGCAAGAGGCATTATGCCATCGAGTACGTACACCTAGTTAGAGCCGACTATAAGTCACGAGTGCTACCCCCTTCACTATGCCTAGAGTGCGAACTAACCATTGATTGTTATCTTTTCCCTTGCAGAATTAAATCCTGTGGACCTTGAAGAATTTTCTGTTTCCTTACAACATTCTTCCCTGATATCCGGATCATGAATACCTATGAACACCTGTGAACTGTCTTGACCTTCTGTTGTCCGCCCTTTTGCTTAGCAGGATATACACCGGACCGTTACCCTGGATGGATGCGTACAGCTTCACCATTAACATATATCATGGACTTCCCTTCTCGGTCCGTAAATTCATTCCCATTGCATATACAGTTGAAGTGGTTGCTGACTCGGATGCTTAGGTCGCTCGGATGGATATTGCCTCATTGCATTTTGTTTTCTTTGCTTTCTTTGCCTTTTGGTTTCGTCGTCGTTTCACGCTTTGTGGTCGGTCGTATGGCAACTAACCCCTCATTGTATAGCAATTTTGACCTGTCCAATGGAGATACTTTTGTTCCTGGAATTGCTGGAATTTCTTTTCCTCAAACAGAACCTAGCCAGGGTCATTACAGTGGATCTTCCTGGGATAGCACAAGTGACCAGTACTTGCAACAGGACACTACAGTTCAAGCACATAAAGCACATGGCTATGAAAGCTTTACACCACTAGCTCTTGCCCAGATGGCCCGATCCGGGCGGAATCCTCGCCGAGGATCTAACTTGTTCTCAGACTTACCGTCGACACCTACTGAGTCGGTGTCTATGTCTCGCTTCAATTCCCAGGATTCCATAGGAGGCATATCCCAGAGGTCTGACTACTACAATCATCCCAGGTCTACTAATATGTACCCAAATATCTCTCAGATGTCATATCGTATGTCATCCGCGAGCTCAGATATTACTGGAAGGTCACACAGCCCTGCCAGTTCTGCTTTCTATCCCACCACTCAGACCATGGATTTCCAGGCTTCGGACAACTATACATACCAGACGGGAGATGGCCTTTCTGGGGACTACCCTCTTTATGCAGATTCTGCTATTAGCATGTCAAACACGACTGCTGATGGTTTATTGACAGAAGATCAATCATACAGTTTGTATCAGACCAATCCAGAGGATATCACATTTACCACATCAATGGATAATGCCCACGGATCTCTGGCTGACACTAGCTCACTCCTAAGGGAGTCTGTGATATACAATCCGCAGCCATCTGACGAGACTCCAATCACATGGGATAATCAGACTTATATTGAGTCCCGGAAATCATCACCTGCTCTTGAGGACTGGGCAATGGTTCCGCAATTGACACGCGCAACTAATAGTCCGCTGGACTACTCCCCCAGTCTCGAAGGTAAATCTCCTGCATATTCTGAGGAACTACCAGAACTTTTGGACCTGCCTGCCTTTGATGCTGCCAGCTCTAAATCCTCCAGGAAGTCACTAGGAGTACGTCATCCCAAGGTTGCCGGTGACATTCTCTCTTCTAGAAATGGACGTCTAGGTGATGTTGATGGCCACGAGGAACCAGTCCAGGTGATTCGCCGAACTAGTGGTGAGATGGACAATTCTGCCCGTGATCATCCTCTTTACCACAATGCTACCGCTGGACCGGATGGACTATACCACTGCCCCTGGGAGGGTGATGCATCTTGCCAGCACAAGCCAGAAAAGCTAAAGTGCAACTACGAGTATGATCCCATTTTGCTGAATTTGGGCGGGCCAGAGCTAATGAAATGGTGTCACAGCAAATACGTCGACTCCCACTTGAAACCTTACAGATGCAAAATGGCTACGTGCGAAAACTTGAGCTTCTCATCCACTGCTTGCCTGCTGCGCCACGAGCGTGAGGCTCACGCAATGCATGGACATGGTGACAAGCCATACCTCTGCAAGTATGAGGGCTGTGAACGCGGTGTAGCTGGCAATGGTTTTCCCCGGCACTGGAATCTACGGGACCACATGAAACGTGTGCACAACGACCCAGGTACCTCTTCTCGAAGCGACCCTGACTCTAAATCACAATCGTCCAGTGGAACGCACAAAGGATCCAGAAAGAGGAAGACAGAACCTAGTGACTTCCGACTACAGAAGGCGGCGCAGATGAAGAAGGTCCAGGCACCGAGGCAAGTGTCACCACGTGTGCAACCGCGCCCTGCTTCATCGCCGGAGTCTAGTTTGGTTGACCGTTACCGTCAGACTGAGCAGAGACTCCTGGAAACAGTAAAGCAGCTTCATGATCCCAAGAATACCAGCAATATGCAGTTCCTTCGTGACGCCAGCGACTGCATCAAGCTAATGGCGCAAACGACCCAACGTCTGCATGGCTCTTCCTCTCCTCGTCGCTTCAGTGAACAATCCGGTTGATTGAATCCTTGTGAGCCACATAACGGATCTAGGTGAGCATGCCATTGGAGTACCTCTTTCCTCATTTTGAGAAGCAAACTAACGACTTAATTTACAACAGATCTCTACCTTAAACCTCTTCAGCCGCATACTACCACTATGCGATATGATATTTGCCTGAGCCACGAAGGAAGAACGCAGATTCCCGTGGATTGGCGATTCGGGCCCAGATTCCCTTAGGCGGCCAGACCAACCAGGATGGATTGGACACCCTAACAGCCGTGGAGAGAGCACAGCGTTTCCTCTGTGATATGGAACCACAATGGACTGATTGCATAATACCTTTTGCCAGATTCTAAGGACCCTGGATTGTTTCTTAAGGATCCAGACCAATCTGGAGTCCCATATCTTTTCCTGATTGTTGCAGAGCATTGGGAGAGAACTAACTTCTTGTCTTCTGAGTGAATGACTAACGAGACCATGGATGAGAGCCTACGTTGGTTTTGAATCCAGTGTTTGTTGCTATTCTGCGAGTTGCTTTAGTCTTTATATCATGTGTTATTTGCTGTTTATCTTAGCTTTTATTCGATAAGTGTTATTTATAGAAGAAATTTTTGCAGAATATATAAGTATTTGAAAATCTATGGACCTATGTCTACATGCTCCTTCGTGTTATCAATATTTGATAAAACTAAAGGTCCTTTCCAAGAGGAATTGAACATCTGCGGCTAGAGGGATTCAGCCAAGACAACTGTCTTTCGCATCATAGCGCCGGTTTTAATCCGTCTCTCTAAATGTAGGTCCGATTGCCAAGCTAGGCATTCATACTATCGCCAAGGAAGACACGGATCCAACCCCTGCAGTTGCCTCATATCTCCCCGAGTCTACACCCTAAATATACATGAATATAGTATCATAATTATATGGTTCTCATAACAGCGTCAAAACATGGTATATCTAGCTCGAATTCTTAGGAGAGCATCATTTCTCCACACCACAACACCATAACACTCCACGCCATGGCCATGGTCAAACCTCTCATAATGGAGGTCGTAAATCGCTCTAGAAGACTAAACAAAAGAAATAAATTAATGAGATCTTAAAACCTCAGCTTTGGTAGTACAAACACAATGACCAGCGCGGCCACCCAGAGCCCGAAGATCCAAGCGTACAGCATTATTCGACCCCACCATCCCTTCCCTTCACTCATTTTTCTTAACACGCCCATTCTTGATTGGGCGGCATCGAGTCCGCTCTTGTTCTTCTCCAAGCCTTCCGATGTCCGACCCAGAATAGCCTGCTCTGAATCGAGTGAGTCGGAGAAGGCCATAGACGAGGATTTCAAAGCCTGCGCCATCGAGAGCATGGACGTGGTCAGCGCTTCTTGTTCATGTCGGTTGTGAGATAGGAGGGATTCTTTGGTCGCGGTAGAGAGGGACGGTGCAGCAGTTGTAGCGGCGGAAGGGAAGAGTTGAGTAGCGGTCGTATGGGCCGCTTTCGTAGAAGTCGGCGGTTGAGATGTTGGGGTTTGGAGGCTGCGTGCTCGGAGAGTGGCTTCCGGAAGAGAAGCAGAGGTGGTGGTTGACACTGGGATGGGATGTTCGGGGATTACCTCCGCGGTTGGGACAGGTTCTGAAATAGGCTCTGTTTGTTCTAGGTCGTCCAGCTGGTCTGAATTGGACGTCTGCTCATCTGTTTCATTCGGAGTATCCTCGCCCAGCAAATCCTCTCCTTCCGAACTGTCGACATCCTGTGATTCGTATGCCGCAAGCTGTGGTACCAGATGATTCAGTCTCAGCACGAGCATTTAAACTCTTCGGCCGCAGTTAACGGCAATGAGAAAGGCAGAGCTTACCTCATCAAGCTCTTGTAACCTCTCTGTTAAACCTTGAAGCTGCTCCCGCTTGCGAATAAGGTCTACCTGTGTCTCTTGTTTCCGCGACTGGACCTTGATATTCATGGCATCTTGTTCTAGTCGAAGGAGCAAGGAGCGAGCGTATTCAAGGTTCTGTTTCTCCACAAAGCGGCTATCATGTCAGAAAAATTATTCAATCTGAGCATGGGCTATACAAATACACTCACGCTTCTGACCCGCTCCCTCTCATAGCTAGAGCCTCGCAATCTGGCCTCAGTTGCCGAATCTGGGGTTATAAGAATGCTCTGTAGACGGGCGATCATGCGCGCAAGGTTTACGGACGTGGAATCCGGTGCAGGAGGAGCTGCTCCTGAAATGGAGACCCTCGCCATGGCAGTTCCACTATATTGATTGTTGTGGATGTTTGAGACAACCAGGAAGGAGTGTTGCAGAGCTAGCCTTGCCCCGGTAGCAGAGAAGCGGGACAACGTCAGAAGTGCGGCGGCTGAAGCCGGATGTGGCTTGCCAGTAGCCAGCAAGCAACCGTGGCTGGTGAGGTACCCATACAGTAGAAGCTACCAAATAAGAGCAACTCTTATAACACCACGAAATTAATTGCTATCTACTTCCACATATAATCTGTATTTTCTTGAAGGATGTCAAGTTGTTACTGTTCATTCGTTAAGCATTCATCATTACTGCAGATGACCTGGAGCGTCCAGGGGATCCGAAATCTACACTACCCGCGAGCTGACTTTAAGGCCTCGCTGAACGTATCTGTTTTCAGAACTCAGTAGAAATTCCTTATTCGTCATTATGATGAGATTCATGGGCTTTAATCCACTTCAGCAAGTTGTTTGCCCATTTCTCGCCTTCTACGTCTCCGGACATCAGGGCTAGCGGCGGGGAGATGTGGTTGTGACCAGCTAGGATCTGGAAGTCAATCCCCTCTCCCCAGACCTTACTCCAAAGCTCCACAAACTCTTCGCATGATTTACCAATCTCATCAATGGGATCCCACTCTCCTAGCAACACCAGATACCTAGGCATGCCAACCTGCCCACGCGTCTTCTTTGCCTTTCCAATGGCTTCAAGATGACCGTAAGGGGAAAGGTCATCGATCTGTTTCTGAGTACCGAAATACTTTGTTAACATATCTAGTCGATCACCGAGAGGGTTGTGAAAATGAAATGGAGGCGCCAATCCAATGGCGCCTCTCAATACCAATCCATCTTGGCCTCCCACATAACGCAGTCTCTGCTCCAACCATTGATTTTCGAAGAGGTAAGTGGTGATGTGCAAACCTCCAGCAGAGTTGCCCATGATGAAGACGTCCCGTTTGCCCTTGCCATCAGCAGGGCCAGTGGTGGATATCCAGCGTTCTACCCAGCTCAACACAAGACTAACATCTTCACCACCGCTGGGGTACACGGCGCCCTCTCCGCCAAACGGTGAGTTTACACGACGGTAGTCGGGTATGATGGTGGTAACACCACGCGTCGCAAACCAGGCTCCCAAGTTAGCATAAACAAGACCATCCGGAACCATGGGTTGGATTTTGTCCCCCCGTACTAAGCCTCCACCGTACAGGAAGATGAGGATGGGGCCAGGCGCCGGGCCTGGGACTGTGGTGTTTGGAGGAGAGTAGATGTCCAGCTGCTGCCGAGGATGAGTGCCATATGGCTCAGTTTTCCTTGGGACGGCTTTAATCTCTGCTCTGTGTGCTTGTAGGAGAGGTGTAAAGATTTGGTATGTTACTGGGAGAACAGCAGCGATGGAGTCATCGCCCAAGGCGTGTAGAGACTTGATTTGATCCATAGTATCGACTAAGGTTGGCGGAGTGAGACAAAGGGATGTAGGAATAGATGCTGCAGGCACGCTTACTAATGTTATGTTAGCACATGTTCGATCGTTCAAAGAGATTATATCTACTTGATCAAAAAGCCTAGAAGTGGTTAAATAGTGTTGGTGAGGCTGAGCGCTGACCAACCATCCGAAATTCAGACGAGCAGATTCTGGAGTTTTGAAAGCAACGGTTTTCTGATATGTCCATTCATTCACGCTCACAGCTGCGAGTTATATATATATTCAAGCCAATGGCTCCGCGCCGGGTATTCCCTACCCTTAATATAAGCCGGAGTCCACGCTGTTCATGAGATTGCCGTGTCATGACCCGGCCTGGTTCCGTGCAAGGTTGTTCCGTCACCCCCGCCTTCGGAGCCCCGCCATTATTCACTGATCCGGATGCCCCTGGCACGATCATTTTAGTGTTGATGTTGCGGTTCGCTGCTTTGCTCACAAAATCAGTGTTCGGCGCAAAGTAAAATTATTGACAGGTGTATTCCAGGCCATACGTAAACTACCACCTAAAACTCTTCATTTCTACAAAGTTAGGTTATTTTTTTTATTCTCAAATACTTCTCAATTACCGGCTCTTTTTTCCCCTTTTCTTGCTAGTTATATTCTATTATTTTAATTGCATATAATCTAATTTTGAGTATCGCATATATTTTGGATTATCATAAATTTCTCAGGCTATATACGCCTCACTATACACTATAATTATAGTAGATCTTAGGCTATGTTGTAACTGTAATCCGGTGTCAATATAGTGAATTTTGGTATTGGTTTACGCACGGCGGAGCTGGCACAGATGTAACAGAATGGTGAATTCGGTTGGCTGGCACTTACTAGAAGTATTCCTCTCATCAGCATGAATGTGCATTTTCAAATAAAGGAGCAATAACTCGGCATTCAACCCTAAAGATCTCCTCAACCTATAATGCTAGAAAGCGTGAAAATTTTTGTTGTGTCTCAGGGTAAAGATTACCTGCGCTAATGTTCCCGGCGTTGGATGTGAACCACCAATCTACCTCAGCTTCCACGGTCAAAGAAACTTGCACTGTGAATCAGGGTCTAGAATGTCTGTGAAAATCCGTTGCCGGTCCGAAACTGAAAAATCCAGCGCTAGAAGTCTCGGCAGAAAGTAAGAAATGATGTGGTGACGGTAAAATACAAACCGTGTTCCATTTGTTGCACAGCCAAATTTGAGATTCAAACACTCAGGGAGGTACATAATGATTCTATGAGCCTTTCGTTGCAAATCAGATATCATGTACCAGCGCTAACTATCTCGGCATGAAGCAAAGGAGCAGTTAGCTATATAAGTGGCTACGCGGGGCAGTTTGCGCTACATGCTCTGTATGAAAATGTTCAAACAAACTAAGAAATATTCAGGAGGTGTCAGAACAAACTAGGAAATCAAAAGAAAAGTGGACGAAGCTTCACGCGAAAAAGGTATCATCCACACCTAGGGCATTGGAATCATCTCCGAAAGTTCTTATCTCGGGTAGTCACATCTGTTCTTCACAAGTCTAGACTTTGAAATAGTGACAAGATCCTGCAACGGAAACGTTTCCCCCCAAGGATAGCAGATACAAAGTAAAGGTGGTGTATTATAATGCCTCAAATAGTTGGTGTGAGGGAGCAAAAAGATTAACCACCTTTCCACTTTCCAAATTTCTGATAGTCCCTGACCAACGTTCCAAAGACCGCTCTTCCACTGGAATCCAACTCATCCCCGATCATCCTTCTCATCTCCATATTTGTGGTATCAAAAATTGCGTACAGTCCTGGAACCATCTTCTCTCTCACCTCAGGTTTCATTTTCATCTCGAGCTGTAGTTTGATGTAAGTCACAAGGACGAACTGCATGTGCTGACCAGCTATACGCCTTGCTTTGTCAGTCGCAGATGTGAGAGGATTGTGTTTTGAGCGTGTCACACTAGAAACCGAGGGATCGCATATTAGAGTCAGCAGTCGAGTATAGGCTGCTGCATGTATGACTGTAAGTTGATGTTGAGGGCGAGTAGATAACCATGGAGGTGGTGGAAAACGCTTTGTAAACGCAGTATTTGTGTGTGAAATAGGGGTGAAGAAGCAACGAAGAAGGGACTGCATTGCTTGGACTACGAGATGGAAATGACCTTGGATTTTGAGTCGATGGTTTGTAAGAACCGCTTGTATGAGCCGACACAAATGAAGATAAATAGTTCCAGCCCTATTAAGATTGAGAGAAGGGCCATTGCGTGAACAAGCTATAGTAATACAGCCAAAAGTACTGTCGATATTCCATTGAGATAATGCTCGGCCCTATATCCAAGTTAGAGATTGTAATGTGGACCGGCTATGTGTGGCATACCTTTGTTCTGAGCATGATCTCCATTATCTCGGTGATTAAGCTGAACTGTCGAAAACTAGTTGCTTTCCACATGTGGTCAGTGAGCTTCGAATACGCTGCTGAAAGATCGTATTCGGGAGCTTCTGAAGCGTCGGTATGCTTGCGAGAATCTATATCCCAATTAATACTCTCTGAAGATGAGACAGAATGAAAGAAGAAAATACCTTGACAAGATACGATAATATCCTTTGCTGCAAGTAAATTTTCCAGTGTATCCGGACCATCAAATGCTTCCTCTAAGAGACTGTTCAGTACTCCAAGCTTTTTGTTCTCGCCCAAAGTTCCAATAAGTCTTAGTGTCCCTGCATACACAGTCTGGCGTCCAGATATTGTTGTCGCAAGACCTTGGAAAGGCGTTTCTAAGTGAGTGTGAGCAGCCATGAAAGTACTCAGCTCTCTCCCTACGTCTAAGCTAAGTTTATGCATCGAATCAAGGCACGCGACGACATCATTAACACGCTTGGCCATCTTTTTGTCATCAAATCCAACGGCTTCTAAAGCGCTTATGGTCGAAAGAAGAGACATTGAATTCGCGTCATCATTGCTCTTGTATTTGCTTGGTTTTTGAAGGAGTCCCTTAAATCGAGTCATGACAGCCGATCTGTAGGCGGAAATGATGTTTTCACAGTCGGTAGTGCTCACAATATTGTACTTATCTAGAGTAGCTGAATGAGAGATAAGCATGGTGGCAACAGCTTGTGATAATGCGTCCAACGCAACCCCAGAATTCTTCAGATGTTTTTTATCTGTTCCTGTCCTCTCTTTTAAGAATTTAAAGGCTTCCAAAATGTAGGCTCGGTTCCAGGATTGGTCCATATTAGATGCAACGAAGCTGACACAACGTTAATAGTCATACTAAATGAGCACCTAGACTCTAACTTACGAAAGTGTTAGCTGTGCCAGTTCTCGGAATAAACTTAGAATAACTCGTGGCTGAGGAGCTCCAGCTTTCACATAGTCGGCCTGTAGAACGAGATGCTCAAATTTCATGTCCTATAGCTGGTTAGTAAACGACAACAGTAGTCAAATTATGCAATGTTACCTTGTAAGCAGTGGGGCGCCGCATGGTGTTCAGTTTCAGACTTAGTATTGAAGCATATATATCCCCTTCAGAATCAGTTGGCAGTGACCCATTAATTCCAGGCACCCAGCCCCCCAAAACATGTTCTCTTTGTTTCTTCGAGAGAACCTCGAGAGGAAGCTGCAGTAAGCACGTAATAGCCAACTTATTCCAATGCTTCTCGTTTGTCTTATAATCAACATCGATCACTCCAGATATCAGAATATCGACCATATGAGCTGCAAATAAAAGTCAGCAAAATTAGAGATAACATATTACTTTAATAAATGACTTCAAGGATTGGGCGGCGGCATACATGCGATGACTGGGTTATTCAGAACCACATCATTCGACGTAGCAGATACCCATATTCCTGAGAATTCTGCCTCTGCAATCGCCAAAGGATTCTGGTTCTTAGATGTAGGAGCTTGAATTCCAACACTTAATGTTGATTCCAAAATACGATCAAAGGAGTCTTCCGGTGAATCTGAATGCAACCTGGGTATCAGGTTAGTTTACACCTACTATATCAAGGATGTTCGGGAGGTTATACTCAAGAACTTTCGGGTACACAAGGAATAGACAACGTGAAAACGACCACACGACCCACAGATTGCCCAGGGAGAAGGTAGACGGCTGAGTAGAAAATATGGTCTGATCCTCTCGTACACTATCAGTTGACTTAGAAATCCTCTTCCTCGTATTCTCTACTAAATTTCGGATCAGCGGTCTCAGTTCTTCCTCGGTCTGGCTGCCCTTTTTCATGAAGTTCCATAGAGCACATGTGCATCTGAAGACCTCGACTGACTCAAGGTCTGCAGAATCACGATTGTTCAACTTAAGTTTGCTCTTCCCAATAATTGTTGTGAGTTCACCAAATGGCTTAGCTTTCTTTTGCCACAAATCTTCGAGATGTGGAATCGTGGCAGCAGGCGCCCAGTACAGCGTTTTAGAAATAATCCGCCAGGCTCTCCACTTGTAGGTATCGCTTAACTTTTCAAAGCTCTCACCATCGAACATTATATGGTACAGGCGCAACCCAACGTGGTCTGCGACCTCTTCCTGATGAATGGAACTAGCAATGGCATCGAGGATTAGGGCCACAGCATTCCCGTTTCGGGAAACCTCTGAACTTAGCCAATCCAGAAGTTCGCCAATTTGTTGGACCGTCAAAGATGTTTCTAAAAGTCTGCTAAGCTCATCCTGAAGACTCTCGGCCTCCCAGACACTGAAATCCACTGGTTCGAGCTGAGACTCTTTCCGAAGTTGCTCCAACTCCACAACCTGTGCGAACCAATGGCGGATGAAGCCAGAAAGATCTCTGACTTTCGAAAATCCACGTAGGAGGGGAATTAAGATATCCGAGACAACCTGTTTTGATATCTGTTTCAACTTTTTCTCGTCCAAGCAAGCACGAGTGACACGAGTCAGGACCCCTTCCAATAAGCGGTCCTCATCATTCGGTATCAGAAAGGTGTTTATATCAATCCGCATTACCATGGCTAGCATATCCCAGTCAACGTCCCCATCTTGCAGAGCATACTCCAAGGTAATGGATTTTAAGACCGACAGACCCAAGCTCAACTTAAAGCGTATTACACTTTCTAACATTCTGTAAATAGCTTTGCCCCGCTCATTAATGCTCATCGACGATATAGAATCTTTAAGTGTTGCAAAGGTGTTTTGAAGCCACTTCTCATCCTGCACCCGCCACTTCCGTGACCCATTGTTCTGCAGTGATCGTATTGCTATATTAAAGACGATCGAAACATAATCTGGATGTTGTGATAGAGTCCCTTCGCCCAAAACTGAGCCGAAATCGAGACCACCGGACTCTTCGCTGGCTGTCTGAACTGGAATGATAATGTGGCGCGCAATAAATCGTTCCAATTCTGCTGTCCACTCGGATCTCACAAGACTGTAGCAAAGATCGTCGCCTCCATTTTTAAGAGCTCGAAGTAAAGATAGCAGTGGTCGCGTACAAGACTGTGAGAAGAGATATATGTCTCCATTGCCTATGGCATGAGTCTCCCATATAGTTAAAAACGGAGAGAGCCATTTCCTAGCATTAGGAGGCGTTGAAGAAGCATCCATTTTCAAGGCAATTTCACAGAGTGTGAGCCAAGACCCAAGGATTTTCGCTGATTCATCGCCTGAAGTCCGGATAACGGCCTTCATGCACTCTGCCGAGAATGATGCTTCCATTTGATCTTCAATGCTTGTATTTGAAACTTTAGAAGCACGAACAATATCGTTTATCGCTCCATATATGGATTCCAATAAGCCCAACAACCCATTCCTTCCGGTGCTACCAAGGACTGGAACCAATTCGCCTGATCTCTTCCTTTTTTTAGAAACTTTGGACGGTTGTTCTTGGACCGTTGAACTCGACTCCGATATATACTGTTCTGGGGATGCCGGTCTTGCTTGTTGTATCTGCACATCATGAATAGTTTGCTGTAATATGGACATAAACCGTCGCTCGTTGAATATTCGAGATGCGTTGGATAACGGGATGGAACGGAGGATATGTCTAAGAAGCTGCCAGGACATCGTTGTCATTCTGAAATAGCTATCAGTATCACAGTGAGTCTAATATAAAAGAGTATCTGACCTTGGAACATTGTCCTTAGGTGACTGAATTTTCTTTAGTAGCCATCGGAGCAGCCACTCTTCTCTGGCATGAAATATGGAGCGTGCGAGGTTTTCTCCATCTCCGGTAGACGCTTTTGTTTCCTCTTCTATAGTATGTAAATCAATGCCAATAAATTTCGCAGCTTCAACAAGCTGCTGCTGGTATGGTGCAGAAGTATCCTCAAGCTCTGCAAGCTTCTCTTGCGCCGCACGAGACTTGGAAGACTACATATTAACTCGAGATTAGTCTTATATCGTATCCAAGAATACAAAGTATACAGTACCATTGTATGCCAACAAATATCTTCTCACTCTCTGCGCTTCCCCGTTTAGAGCCTCTCTTCATTGAAAAAGTCACCTGGATCTACGAAAATAAAAGTGGCAGAAAACATGCGCTATTCCCTATTTGGTCGGCACCTCTCACCGCATAGCGGATTTCAGAGCATTGCCCGAACCAAGAAACCGTGAACCCGAACTACGACAGCTCTAGAAGCTCTTTAATACCCCCAAACCTCTGTCAAAACGTATTGCGGTAGGTCAATTGAGCTACCTTAATGATGCAGATCCATATATTGACGCTTCACAGTTAATCTGCAGCCATGCCCGAGACTTCGATTCCTCCCGCGGTCGCGAGGCCCAGCAAGCCCGTGAGCGAAGCTCTTTTGAACGAGAAGGTACGATATCTCTCCCAGACGGTGCTATGGGACGGAAGACTATAGATAGATGGACATATATACGTATTTACAGGCCGCGCTATGGGAAACGAGCTAATGGATCAATTGCGTAACAGTGGGACCGATGCCTTTCCTCTCTCATTATCCGTTCGTCACTCGGACTGTCATTTGGCGTTGTTTTCTCAGTGCTCCTCTTTAAGAGGAGGACCTGGCCAGCATGGGTTGGCCTAGGTTTTGGTGCAGGAAGGGCGTACGAGGAATGCAATAACTCGTTTCTTCAGACAGCGAGGGAGAACAAAGCCACTCCTCGATCTTGAAGTGGGCATTGGCGGCAAATAGGGCAGAGACAGAGGACGGTTATTAATGGTTATAGACGAGAGAACATGGATGTATATTGTACAAAATTCACAGCTCATTGGAGATCAATATAGAGTTTTGACCATGTTTTGTTTATTTGCCAGAGGGCGCCTTTTCCCCAGATGCAACTGAACGACCGACACACGATATGCATTTACTGACATTCTCTACTCTGCCGGAATGAGATGAACAGGAGATAATGGAGGCGATAAAGGCGATAAATCAGAGGTCGCCACCAAATCTGTGGGCGATATGTGTAGTATGTGCCAATGCCTCCAAACCGAATGCTGTCGGGAATGCATGGCTGTACACTGAAGTCACGAGTCGGTTCATGGAGGAGTGGCGGACTTTTGTTGCACGTCTTATTTTTTAGCTTCTGCTCTATAGATGTAGGCCGGCGTCTAATTGTCTATATCTGACAAGAGTAGAGCTGACTTGCATGGTGCTGGGTTTTAGTTGGGTGCTTTAGGCATTTTAGCTGCATATAGTAATATCGTGCCCCTTGGAGCCATTCCGCACGCTGGCAGAGAGAGTCATACGGACTTTACCCAACAGCGAACCAGGTAAACAGGAGCTTCAATGGCATGACATCTCCTCATCAATGTCTCTTCGAGCCAGGTAATCCCCTTCATCATAGTACCCTATCCTAAATTTTGCCAAGTGGCATCCAGTTGGAGATGCTAGCAAGATGCTATCTTTAGACTGAAAATAGAACACTGCTGACCACTAACCTGTAGACACTTTGTTAAATATAAGCACAGCCACCGACATCCTTTGAGTGTCTACGAAGTGGTTGCCACCCGTGCCCACCCTGCAATAGTCTTCCTGCGTAAGCCTCCGGTCGCGGGGCCTCAACAAGCTCTCTCAGCATTGCGAGATCTTTCAAGCTTTAATATCAAGACCCTCTTGAATTTTTTCAATATTCTTTCATGGTGTATACACTGCTCCAATACGATTGCAACCATAACCGTAAGCTGCTCCGAATCTTAAGGGGTGTAAGCTGATGGCAAGGCCGCCAAGTAAGCTTCTAGGGATACGAGGTAGGGTGGTATCTCTACCAGACGGCCTCTGGTTTGTGTAGACATTGACTCACGTATAGATGACGCACCCCGAGAATAAGGCCCTTAAGCAGTTCTTCTCACGTTTGAGTCAACGTCGACATGGAACGTCGACGAGACTTCATCATCTTCCATTATCCTAGCACAACTTCCACGATGCTTGGACATGAAGAAATCGACAACTTACCCGGAATGCATATGATGATAGTCAAAAGAGAGACGAGCGCTGAAGGCCACTCACTAATAGTGCATACCCGGGGCTCTCCTATTTGGATGCACTTAGATATTTGGGAAAGAAAAGATCCACCTCGGTCATATCATACACGACCGGAAAAGGACTACGGTGCATACATATACTGGCTGGAGGAACCACCCAATTTCAAAGAAAAAAAAAATAAAGATTTTCTGTACTTAAATCGCTCGCAAGCCCCGTTGATGCTAGGGATGCCCAAGGGAGCCTGATTCCATGGAGAAGGCAGACTACCGATGCCATCAATTCTCCAGAAGACGGCTAGTATGAATGGTGACAATAGCAATGCTACAGCCCAGTACGGGCTAAGCCCTCTAGACAGGCCAGCCACATGGGATCTTTGACTTCCGTTTAGGGCTGGCCAGCACGATGTGACCGAGGCCCCTGAGATGAAACTTTCTTGGTTATGGAAAGCATAGACAATGGGATTCTAGAAAGCTTGAGTGCAGAGCATCCAGCAGCTGCGCGAGGTTCTCCGATTGCAATGGCAAGGGACTATCCCTTTTTGTCTCGGGAACGCTATCTCCACCCCTTTCCGTCTGTGTCCCAAAAGGAGAGAGATCAGCATGATGTAGGAGATGAAGAGACAAAATATCCACGTGGCAGCCTCCAAATCATGCAACCAACCCGGTGTGCTAATCTGGGAATGGAAATACACCAGGACGGCAGGGTTGATGCTCAGACCTTCACTGCCTCGACTGCCTTCGAAGCGAAATGATGCAAGACCCGTTGAAACGAGATGATGATATTGACAGGGGGCAAAAAGGGCAGAGGAGGTGGGTATTAATGCATTTGCTGTAGCAAACTCTAGCACATTGCTACAGGCGGCTTTCAGGGCTCCCTTGCGGAATCACGTCAGGTGCAAATGGCTAATGTTACCATATCATTTGCCCGGAGCAGCAGGAAAATGGCGAACAAGGTCTAGCGAGCAATTTGATTGGTTTTCTCTAGCTTCGCCAGGCACGCCAAGGGTCCGTTTAAGGGGCTCGAGCAGCCTCATTCAGTTTCTCGCGTGGTATTTCGATCCCCGCGAGGGCGAAAGCTTGCGGTGTTCAGAGGATGGAGGATATCTTATCGAGACTTGTGCTTGCTGTCTGGGTAAGTCCAGCTCCGTGCATTACACACACTTCGAAGTGCAGCTGAGAGATGTCTTTCCATCAAACCTGCAGTCTGCCCATTACGGAACTGCCGTGAATCGTGCTGGCGTTTCGGTTACTCTTTGCGGCAGACGGCTGGCCCGTAGATGCGCGCTGAGAGGAATCTCTAAAGACAAGACACGAGCCGTTGACAAGATCGTACTAGTCTGAATCGCCACGAAAGTGCGCACATGGAAACAGCGTCGCACATGTACCAATTCTTCCCGACTGTACCTTGCTATTGGCCCAGCGCGCCCGTGGCTAAGGATGGGGCGTATGGCTTGCAGGGCAACTAATTTGCCTTCTCATACTCTTCCACTCGTCAGGACTCGCTGCGACCAAGGGCAAATTGTGCAGAAGGGAGCTGATGGAAACCCTAGGGGTCGGTCGTACAAGCATTGCACAAGTCTGCTACGTTCTGGACAGAGCAGACGCTGGCGACCGTTGGTGGGTTGGACAGGGTTTGCAGACCGCAGAGTTGATCACAACTTCCCATCTTACCACCATAAAAGTGATGTGCATTGTGATGTTTCGACTCGTGCCTGCTTGTCGCATCGAGTAATACCACAGCGGGCGCATCCTGAGACGCCCCGACCGCTTTGAGGGACTGGCCTTTCCCAGTGTATCCTTGGGCAAATCCCACTTGACCCGGCCAGAAGGAGGTCTGCATTGACAGGAGCGACCCACGCCAATAGAAACCCCTTTTAAGACTTCTGGAGGAGGTCGTGGTCTGGTGCCAGTTCTGCACAGGTGGAGACGTCCCCTGGGCTAGCGATGAACGGTATTTGCAGCCCCTTGGAGTCCTCATACTCGGTAGAACGCGACGCTGGGGCTGCAGCCGTTCCAAGTCAGCTTTAATAATCCTGTCCGTTGACTCGCCAGGGGCGACTTTCCTGCTTCTCCATTATCCTGCGCTCTCCTCCACCTCGCTGTTCTTTTTCTCCCGTATTGCTTTTTGGATCTGTCTCGACCGAAGATCTCTTCTCGGCTCGGAACTGGAAGTGCTCGTAAATCGCCCTTTTCTCCAGAGTTTTGCGTTTCGCGTTTCGTAGGGGCTCGGTCGTCGATCGGTTAGCACCCACAGCAGCCAGGCCCGGCACCTCCGCTCCCAGTCGCAGCCCCCCCTAAACTTTCGCCAGACGCGGAAGGCCCGATCTGCCTTAATCTGCCGTCGCCTCTTCTCGTCTGCTTCTCTCTCTGTTCCATCTCCGCATCCCTTTTTTCGCACGCCGGATTGATACCACAGAGTCCTGAGGGGTTGAAGGTGCATCGCACAGGGCCAGAAGAGCAGCATCTCTAGAAGGTCAGTACATCAATTGATGGGCGCGCGAGTTCCCATTTCCCAGTCCTGTCTCGTTTGTTCCCGAAACAGTTTGGGTCAAGCTCGTCGCTGGCGACCCTTATTTAGGGGTTCGTCCAGCATCGGAATGCCCTCAACGGAGGCCACTGGACAAGATAGTTTTCAGAGGCATCTCAACACCATTTGCATCATCGTGCGCGTCATTGGCCTTGCCTTTGCTCTCGCCGCGGTCGTGTTTGGTGGTTCTGCATCCGTTCCCATTTTGAAAGCTTCTTGCACGACGTCCGCTAATTAGTAAACGAGAAGCAGCCCGGTACTTCGATCACGACTTCTTCATTTCCATTATCGACGTTCCTTACAACTACAACAAAAAATTTTTAATTCTTATCCACACAAGCTATCAAGATGGGTTGCGGTATGAGCACTGAGGAGAAGGAGGGCAAGGCCCGCAATGAGGAGATTGAGAACCAGTTGAAGAGAGATAAGATGTTGCAGCGCAATGAAATTAAGATGCTCCTGCTCGGTCAGTAGAAGTTCCACCGTTCTTGATGAGGCCTCAGCAACTCACATGTAGTACCAGGTGCCGGAGAATCTGGAAAATCGACCATTTTGAAGCAGATGAAGCTCATTCATGAGGGTGGCTACTCGCGCGACGAAAGAGAGTCCTTCAAAGAAATCATCTTCAGCAACACCGTGCAATCGATGAGAGTAATCCTGGAGGCAATGGAATCGCTAGAACTTCCATTGGATGACCAGCGAGCTGAATACCATGTCCAAACCATCTTCATGCAGCCACAGCAGATTGAAGGAGATAACTTGCCACCGGAGGTCGGCAGCGCCATCCAAGCTCTCTGGAAGGATGCTGGCGTCCAGGAGTGTTTCAAGCGATCCCGCGAGTATCAGTTGAACGACTCCGCGAAATAGTAAGTCCAGATCGCACTCATAGGCGTTCCACTCTTAACGAGTTTGTTCTAGCTATTTCGATAACATTGAGCGTATCGCACAACACGACTACATGCCCAACGACCAGGATGTCTTGCGATCTCGTGTCAAGACCACTGGTATCACCGAGACTACCTTCATCATCGGTGACCTCACCTACCGTATGTTCGACGTGGGAGGACAGCGATCTGAGCGTAAGAAGTGGATTCACTGCTTCGAGAACGTCACCACAATCCTTTTCTTGGTCGCTATTTCCGAGTATGATCAGCTTCTCTTCGAAGATGAGACCGTAAACCGTATGCAAGAAGCCCTCACCTTGTTCGACTCCATCTGCAACTCCCGATGGTTTATTAAGACTTCGATAATCCTCTTCCTCAACAAGATCGATAGATTTAAGGAGAAGCTCCCAGTGAGCCCAATGAAGAACTACTTCCCCGACTACGAGGGTGGTGATGATTATGCCCTTGCTTGCGACTATATCTTGAACCGATTCGTCAGCTTAAACCAGCATGAGACAAAGCAAATCTATACCCATTTCACTTGCGCGACCGATACCACCCAGATCCGATTCGTCATGGCTGCTGTCAATGGTTTGTTTTCCTGATCTCTGAGGTTCTTTCTTGTGCACGCTAACGTACTCTAGATATCATCATCCAAGAGAATCTCCGTCTCTGCGGTTTGATATAATCAACTTAATCTTTCAGACCTAGCTGGTCTGGATGTACGATTTTTACCGAACAGCATTACCATTCGGGATTGAAACGGCGTTCCTCTTTCTAAAAATTACGGCGGTCTTTTCAAAATGTACCCCAGGATTTCTTCTATCGCACCCGACCTGCAAGAATCGCACTCGTTAATACTCTCAGTGCCGTGGATCAAGGCGATTGATTGCTCTTACGCTAGCGGAAACATCTTGGCCTTAATCTGCTTCATTGTGTAATTTCTTCTCCTTTTTCTCTTGTGTGATCTCCATTTTCCCTAGTTCGTCGCTGAGGGAGTTAGTTTACTCTGGTTGATACTGAATTTTCCTTATATTTTTCTATTGTATCCTGAAATGTCATTTAATAGCAAACGACTGTTAAGACTTCCCATGAGGGGAGTGTCACTTGGTCCAGTTTCATTGTAACGGAGGAGGAACTAGGGCTGTGAGGATGAAGTGAGCTCACGTCTCACGGGACACGGTTAGTTCTGGGGAGGTTGCAAGAAACAAAGATCGGGGCAGCCTGAAATGGGTGGATGATGAATTTGGGGGTCTTGGATGTGGTATAAAGTAGTTGCATAGACTGATTGATACCATTGACAAAATATTTATCTACTACGAGTCTTCTATTGTTAATACGGTGAACTCTTGCCTCTCCAGGTGTTTACTGCTGTTGCTTGGCTACATCCAGGCAACCTTTGTGTCGGCCAATCGCCAACCCCACATGCCTCACAATCAATATACCATCAAACTGGATCGAAGAGCTGCATCAACTATATTCTTCTGGTGCCTGTCATCATTTTTTAGAATAACCCCGTAAACATAGATATCTGAAAGATGCGCATAGCTCCTCTATTCTCGGCCCTGATAGCTCTTGGGCCTAGTCCAATCGTCGCGCTGGTCACGCTGGCTACAGTGAGGAACCTTACTGTGGTCACCAACGAATGTTTGGAAAGGGTGACTGGACTTCCATCGGCAGTGCAGTCGGCGCCAGGATGGCTGGGTCAAGGACAGGGAGAGCAAACAATCTTTGGCGGGATACTCGAAAGCCTGGACAGCTTGTCTAAAGAGACGGACGAGGATAGAGATGAGATTGAGGCAGTAAGTTCCACGGCTCTCTTCTTTCCTTTGACATTTTCTTTTAGTCCCATTGTGTTTTCATTTCCCTTTCAAAGTGCTTTGTATCAGATATGCGTGCGTACCCGTTAGTTTGTTATTTATTTCCATACTTTCGGATTATATACTTGGAGATTTAGCGCTCATGTCGTCTTGGAAGTCCATAATGGGATGTGTTTGCTTGGCCTCTGTTTAAAGTTGCATCCAGACCAACAACTGCGAAAAGTTTATAAATCGAAATATAAAAGGGAAGCTACTTGGATGATTTTGTATAGCAGTTCGCTTTCTTACCTCTCTCTTCTGCTTTTTTAAGGCTAGAGATCCAATTCCACCCTCTGGATCAGAAGAACAAAAGGTCCCGGGCAATGTGAATGTCATGCTAATGAGGTCCTGGTTGAAAACTATTAGACAGTTGCAGCGGCTCTGCGGATCCTGGCTACGGATCTCCTCTATGAATTGGAGAAGCCGTTAGATACCACCTCAGAGGTATGTCTAACCGTCACCGTACTCTGACTTCCTTGCTATCTTATCTGGCGTCCTCCTCAAAGTCATTTAACCAAGACACGTGGATGGCATGCATTCATCTATTCATACATACATACATGCTGACTCAACTAACTCTTTTTTCATTTTTCTCAACCCCAGGAAACCTACTATGACTGCCCATCTACAGTGGGGGAATTTCACTCCTTTCTATCCGCCACGACCAAGTTCCTACACTCGATCCAAGAGAGACAGATGATCTGGAGGTGGAACCAGCGGAGTCCGATTTTTGATTCCATGGCCTGGCTGCAGGCTCTGTGGGCGAGTAGAAAAGCAGTACGTTTGGATTTCTTTCTCCCTTTTGAATCTCCCTCATGTATCACATCCCACTCCGTCTTCTATTCTTTTGATGATATTTATTGCATCTGTTATTCCTGCGCTACCCACATGCACATGATTGATCTATGGGGCAAAGTAGTGTCAGAGCTAATGTCGAAACAGAACATCCAGAACCGAAGTTTCATAGAGCAACAGATGGTTTTGTACTCGGACACTGGTTGTTTTGGTCGGAGTCAGGAGGTGCTGAGGAGGGATGTTGAGGTTGTGGAATACATGAATGACCTCATCGATTCATTTAACTAGATGATGAAAATCTAGAAGTGTCTATCTAGTTTGGGTAGGAACGTTTTTGTGGGTTTCGGAATAAGAACGACGGCGTATATTAGATAACTGGCCTCACTATATTAAAGATGCTCACTGGATCAATTATGCCTGTTCAGGAGGGTTCTACTTTACTCAATTCGCATTATATACAGGGCAGCACTCCCCAAAATATGTCTTGGATGTTTCAACTTCCCTCTATATGTGACCCTTGTAGATGCATAATATGTCCTCGTAATGTCCAAAACCCATCTAACCATATCCCGCAACGCAAACATAAAGGTATCATATGGAAAATAAAAAAATGCAAATCCTCGCATGCGAAGAAAGACCCAGGGAGATAGAAAGAAGGTCCCAGTTCACATAATGCTACAACATCCCTTCAAGCAGCCAATCAAAGCATCGACCTCCTCCTGTTCCTGCTGTTGCTGCTGCTGTTGTTGATTTCCAGGATATCCATGGCTCTGTCCATACTGAGGCTGTTGCTGCTGTTGAGGATAGCCATGCTGCTGAGGATGGTGCGACTCGTAGCCTCCAGTGGCAGGGCCATGGTACGGAGGCATGACGGCAGGGCCACCTTGCAAGTTGACATATATCCTACCCGCATTCTCCTCAGTGGCATACTGCAATCCAAGTTCCTGACAGATCTGCTCGACGCGGGGCTTGATCTTCTGGACATGGTTCACGGAGTGATTTCCCTTTCCCACGATACTGTTCACCAGATCCCTCTCCATTAGCACCAAAAAGCATGAAGAGGCGCCCAAGCGGCCCTGATGGGGGAAAACTCACACGTGCAAATGCGTCTGCCCGTTCTGCTGCGCATATCGTATCCTCTGTTCCAAGATCCTCTCTGCTTCCTCAACGTACTGCCCATGCAAGTCAATCGTGTCATCGGCCACCCGCCCAGGGGCATTGTTCTCTCTGAAGATGAAATCCGACGCTTGCTGATTATATTGGTCCATCAGGGCCGCATGCCGCTTGCCTTCTTCCGAGAGATCTTTTGCCGCGGCGCCATCTCCTTCGGCGTACGCTTTTTGGGACTGTTGGAAGGAAACACGGGACGTTAGTGAGCTGGATTTCATATATAGCGACGAACACGTACAAGCACAAACAGGGAGCGTAAGGAGAGGTAAATGAACCTACCTTGTCAAAGCAAGTATTCCGTCGCGAGGCTTCCTGCCTAGCTAGGTTCCGGAGGCGGTCATATTCTGCTTCGGCATCGCGGCTGTTGGAGTGATTGAAAGGTCGCGCACCAATGTGCGACATCTCATAAGAAGCGTGCGCTGACATTGTCCTTGTTCTATTATTCTTTAATCCGTCCTTGCTTGCTTTGCGAATTTGCGAGGATCGCCGTCTGTATTAAGATGCTGAAAACTGGGGGGGTTACGCGATGCGCTTCTGAAGCTTCCAGTCCACAAACTCCTCCTAAGATTTTCCCGTATTTTCCTGGCCCACTGGCGAGTGAGATCCAGAACTTGCGACAGAGAAGCAATTTGAAAGGTTACCAAAAAAAAATATAAAAGTGTGCAGTTGAGGGTCGAAGAAACGGTTCCTCGTCGCGATGATCCAGGTACCTTGCGCTGGAGCGATTGACGACTGGGGGCTGGTGATTGGTGGCTGGGATGAGGGAGCGGGGTCCTGGGTGCCGATGTCCCTGGCCCAGCTGAAATACGTAGCGGAACTGGTCACTAATTGGCCCATCGTCAATTAAAGTTCTCGGCATCCGGGGCAGTGTAGCGTCCACACCCACGGTCCTCTTTGAGATACTGTACCGGATTGTTATAACGCAGGCACAATGTTGAACGAGGGTTTTGCTCAGTAGTCATCCGAGTAGCCGATGGGGAGGTAGACGGCACGTATCTCTACATTACATTCAATAGACTACTGCACGAGAGGCCGACTCTCATGTCGGGAGGCAGCATGGGGAACATTCAAGCACGGGTTTTACATGCATACATACTCTTCAACACTACAGTGGCATTATAGTTTTGAGGTAACTGTGTTTCATTGCATTGAATGGAGCTCGTACTTGTCGGGGCTATTCCCCGATGCCTCTCCATGAATTGAAAGCACCTATGTTAAACCAAGGACCTTCTGGTCATCCAGAACGCCCCATCCATCAGGATCGCATGGCGATCTTCCAGCCAGATAATGCAGCCCTCAAAAAAAAGAATTCATCACGTCCCTCTCCTTCGGAGGCGACTGTGCGTACAAAAAATCCAATACGTATACAGGAGGATGCCAATTCCAGACATTCCTTAGCGAACGAGGGAAACTCTGCGAGTTTCCTGCCCCTCCCAATCATCGCGCCACGAGGGGTAAAAAAGCACAAAGAGACGCCGAATTGATTCCCCCGGTGAAAATGCTAGCAAAATGTAGATGGATATGCAAAGAAGAAGAAGATACTTCCACTCGACCAGCGAATGGTGATCGAGGGAGTCATTGCAGGCTTGAAAGGCCAAAAGCGAAGTCAGCTCGCACAAAAGAAAAACAAAGGAAAAAGTCGCTAAAATAAGCTCTATCAGATACTAATGAAAAGCCCAGTCATGAGTGCAATATGTTCCGGGTGCTCGCGTCGGAGATGCTGCCGATCGAGCAAACGTGAGATCCGGTCGTTGATATGCAGACGCAGCGCGAGCCACTTTTGTTTCCTCCTTTTATATGATGCCTTGCCCAATTACCATGGATATCCTTCCCTCTCTATGAGACGCCAAACCCAAAGACAGCTGGTGAAGAAAAACAAATGAAACCGACAAGGAGAAAACCGAGAATGAGTGGGTGGGTCCGTGAAGAATGCAGCCTCCCAAGCGATCAAAGGCCAATTTGAAGCTGATGCGGAAGGACTGGACTCGAAAACACTAAATGCTGGATCTTTGATACAAATTGAAAATATCGCTGGATCTGGAAAAAGAATAGAAAAAGAATACAGTTGAGTTAAAAGTTGTACAGTTGAATCGAATCCGAGGGCGATGTTTTTGTCATGTAATCGTGATTTATGTTTTAAGACTGGCTGCTTTCCATTGATGGTCTGGCAGGCAATGGATTGCGGTTAAAGACTGTGCGTCTAATGCTCTTGAGCTTGCCCACGGATGCAGAGGCCTCTGGTCCGTCGACGTAGACACTCGTAGCAGGATCGATCTTGATCCGGCAGAACAGAGTGGAAAAAAGAAATTGATCACCATTGTGGTCGTACAATGGCAGAGTGCGATAGCCTTGATTGAGACTACTAAGTTTGGCGGTGTAAGTCGCCAGCGTGCGGTCGCTGTAGTTGTGACCATCGACCGAGTGTTTCACGGTGAACCGAACAAATACAAGGTCCGGGAACTTCGTAGTGAGCGCGAAATTGAATTTCTTGTTGAAGATGGGGTTGAAGCCGTTGTCCTGGACGATATGCGTACGTCGTCTGTGAGGAGCACCAATGCCGGACAGGCCATCACCACCAGAAGCGTCGAGGCCACCTTCACCAACAACTCCTTTGACATCTTTCGTCTTGTCATCGGCATGATAGACTTCGACTTCGATATAGGGATCGAACGTTCGGTTGGATGGGAGGTTCTTCGGTCGCATGAGCTGCTGAGCGGAGATGACATCGATCGAGAAGGTGACATTCTTGCGCTCGCGCTTCACATGACCGACGCCCGCTTCTTCGGGCACGTTGGTCATCATCTTGATTTCGCGAAGGTCGCTGGACTTCAGGACATAGCCTGACTGGTCTGTTCCAGCCGCAAACATGGCGTCGTTCATTTGCATGCCCAGGTCGTGGGTCTGCCAGTTCAGAGCTGCCATCTGAACGCCGCGTCGCCAGCACATGAGAGGATCAAAGTTGTTCGATGCAACCCGCCATCCGTTGGGATATACTCTCATCATGTATCGCATATTGTGTCTCATGAGAGCTCGCTTGTCCTCGACATTCTTGGTGTTCTTAATGAATGTAGCTTCCATGAGAGAGAAGACGTGATTGTAGGCTTTGCTCTCGGGATCGTCGAATCCACGGAACTTGATTCCGGCGCTGTAGACTCCCAGCTCTCCCAGGACTTTGATGATGTTGCTGGTTTTGTTCTTTCGGTGACTCTCGCGTACTTTAGCCGCATCACCCAGGACGCTGTCGCTGTCGCTCGAGCTGCTGCTGAGACTCTCTGGACCTTCGCTGACGAAGCCCTTGCTATGGATGGTGCTGTTGCTCACTACTCGTCCCATGCGCTGAAAGCCATTTGATGGTAAGAGACTGGTCGAGATGGAGGCACTGTCGGGCTGAGTGGGTCGCATGTAAGGAGAGCTGAGGCTGCTACCACGGAGACGCCCGGTTCGTGGTTCAGGGAGGGCTCCCTCTTCGACTGCTCGGGGCTTCTTCACCTTGATGAGAATGCGATGCATGAGCTGCGATGGAGATGGGAGTTGTTCGGCATCTTGGTCGATGGGAAGAGTCACCAACTTGGAACCGCAGGTCGCCTTAATGATATCTGCCATGATGGCTTGTTGTTGAGGATTGCAGTGAACTTCGAGCGAGACCCAGAGAGGGTATGGCGATTTGACAAAGGCATATTTGCTGATGGTGGCCATGACGTCAGCAAAGGATATCTGGCTCGTGAGCGTGCGGCCATGGACCACCACGGGTTGTCCATCGCTGCCGTTCCAACAGTCTACTTCGACGCAACGGCAGCCTTTGCTCAATGCTGAGATGTAGGCTTCCACGCTGGATTGGCCCGCAACTTGGCGACCCACCAGGTATGTATTGTGAGAACTGGAGATGTAGTATTCNATTCATCGGCCGATCTAAGGTATACTCGGCAGGAGCTCGGGGAATTGGTAGGTTGAAGGTGGAAATCAGATAGCTCGTCAAAGCCGCCTCGTTCATGCGTGGTTCTTCACCATCGAGGGCGTCCTGTGCCGCCTGCTCCTTGGACTTGGAGCGGCGCACGAATTTGGCGAAGACACCTTCCCAGTAAGCGCGGTCTGACACATCATCGCCTTGAACGTCGCTGATGAATGTGATGAATTCCTCCAAAGTAAGGCCCTTGCTCTCATCCGAAGCCACTTCGCGGTAGATCGCGTGGACATCTTCTCGTCTCTTCATCAGCTTGACGAACTCTTGAAATTCGGTGAAATTCAGGCGGCCGGTCTTCGTGACGTCGGCTTCGGCAAACTTGGCGCGAATCGTGCTGGAGGAGATGTGGATATGGAGATAGTTGCGGCACAATCGCTCGACGGCCATCACGTCAATCTCTTCCTCATCTTCCGCATGCGGCCTCTCGGCGAACTGCTTGTTCATCTCCTTGCGCCAATAGGACCGCACGGCCTTCTCGTGGAAGGAGGAGAGGGAGGCCATGAGGTCATGACGGTGCTTGGATATCGCGTCCAGCGTCGAGACCCAGAGATCCACCATCTGCTCGTTGTTGGCGATCAGATGCATGGTCTTCTGCGCCCGGCCTTTGGACTTGTCGGGGATGGCGTAGACAATCGTGAAGAAGCGTGACTCATCCGCAGCTGCGATACCGAACTCCTGGCGGTAGTTGCGGGCGTCCTCGCCGGCCCTGATCTCTTGGATGTCGTCGATATAGAAGGATTTCGAGGGCCTGCTCTTGTCCCACGACACCTTGGCGGCTTCGCTTTCGAGGAAAAACGTCAGCTTCTTCTTCTTCTTTCTCGTCACCTTCGTCATGGTCGTGCCAAATTGCAGGATGAACGGGATCACGGGCCCGGTGGGCGAATTGGTCGAGGCGGCGATGGAGGAGCCTGCCACGGACACACTGGCAGAAGCGTAATCCCGCGTGCTCTCCATGACGGACGCCTCATCTGGCACATCATCACTGCCCTCATCGTCAGAGTCCGTGAAGATGGCCGCCCGGGCCGCATCTGGAGCGGTGTTTATGCTATCACTCCTCCGCCTCATGATGTAAGGACCGGTGCTGTGATCGCGGCTCATGGTCGTGCTGGAGGAGAGGCGTCGCCGTCGGCCCGCGAGCTGGGTGGCCCGGTTGGAGAGTCGTCGTATGATGCTCGGGGATCTCGAGACAATCTCGCTCATGGCTGACTGGCTGGATTTCCGCGAGACGGCCTTCTCCTGACACTCAAAGGAGAAAGCTGATGTCGTCTGGAAGGAGGAGCGCGGAGGTAGGGGATCGTTGAGGTCCAGCGCGGGAGGAATGCCGTCGCCATTCCGGCCACGCGGACCCTCGGGCGAGTTCTGCAGGGACGAATTGTTGGTGTTTTGGTGAGTGGTATAGGGAGACATGATGGGGGAGGCCTGGCGCGAGCTCGCCGCGGTCGTGACGGAGGAGGCACTGGCTGCCGACGCTGGCAGCGAGGTGGCCGAGGCCGCTGGAAGGGAGCTGGTTTGGACCAGGCTCGGCCGGAGCGCTCGCAGAGCCTGGCGCTGGAGAGGAATGGGAGCACTTGAAGGGATCAAGGGCAGGGTCGGGAACGATTGAGCTCCCAACGGAGCTGTGGGAGCTAGGACGGGGCTGGCGGTGGAGGGAGCTATCAAGCTGCCCGAAGCGGATGACATTGTGAATATAGGATGTGCGCGGTGCGCATGGGACGAATTGCCCTGCGAAAGTAAAAGCAAAGAAACTGTAGAGGCCTTCCCAGTAGGCTTATCAAGTGAAATGAGAGGATCAGAACATAGTCCAGCTATTCGTGATTGCGCGCATCTCTTCTCGAGGTTGTCTGACGACCGGGTGGAGAGGCGGGTTTTCGCCCAAGGTACCAAAAAGTGGTCTTATGCGGCCGGGCCAGTGAGTGGATCGCGGTGTATCTGTTCCCGGGAGCCAATGTCAAGTCATGTGGTGAAGCAAGCCGATCCGTGAGAATATTCCATTCTACAGCCGCTTTCCTGGCAGCAGCAGCAGGCTCGTCGAGGGGTCGTTGGCTCGGAGCAGATCGAGGAAGCTGCTAATACCTTTCGAGGTTCGCGCGCGTGGAGTGCCGGGGGGGGTGGAAGTGTCGTGGTGTGCGGTGGGTGGTGTGCGCGGTGTGGTGTGCGTTGGTGCGTGAGAGGGTGTGAGTAACTGGCAGAATGATAAACTTCGATCCCAGGCCTGCAGGGCGTTATGTATATGTAGGTAGCTGTAGGTATATGTAGGTAATGTCGTCGATATCAAAAAAAGTGCCGACGGCGCAGTGGGTGCAAGGATGCCGGACTAGGGAGCCCCAAGAGCCGTGTCACCGGAAGGAGGGAATCAACGCAGGAGATGCGCATGCAACAGCGTGCGCATGGAAGGTCGAAGCGTGTGCGCGGGCGCGTGGTCGTGAAGAGGAGGAGCGTGAAGAGGTCAAGAAGGTGAGGGAGTGAAGAAAGGAATGTGTACGTGTGTCGAGGAAAAGTTGCCCAGGAGCCCGGGAGATGGGAATTTTTTGACGGCTTGACGCAACTCACGTTCCTTTTTTTACGAGCCGAATCTTGCAGAGAGCGACTGCCCGTGGCCTTTTTTTCTCGTGTGTGCGTGCGCCCAGGAGGCCCGACCAGGGACGGGGTGCCAGGGGGGGCAAAAAGCGACGGTAGATTCTGGAAATCCCAATTTGGGGCAACTGGGGCCGGCGGTCCAGGGAGGGGCGCCCAGGAGGCCCCGGGAGCGCAGAGCAGGCTGCTGTGGTTTGCCGTCCGCTGGCCTCGCGTCTGCCGTGCGCGCAGACCACTCACTCACTACTCACTCACTGGAGACGGTGACGGGGTGGTGCCGTGCTCAGGAGTCGGGGATCGCCTGCGGTTGCAGTGCGCTGCTGAAATTGAGGACGCGCACCGTCGTTTCGCGGTGCCGATGTCTGCTGGGGACTGGATGTGCACGCCGAGATGAGATCGGATGATGCCACGCGTGGAGAGCGGCGGACGGTGATGTGCGGGAGGAGGATGTTTTCGTGGTGATTTGATGATGGATTGCGTGAGGATGCTGGTGCAGGAGGAGCCACAGAAGATCAGAGAGGGCGAGAGAAGAGAGCGAGAGCAAGACGACTTCCAGGGCGGGCCCACGGCGGTCGACGCTGGGTCAAATATCTCTGAAGCTGGAGTGGAGTCCACCCACGGCTGCTGCGACGACTGTACTGCGGTGATACGAGTACCAGTACCGGACTCGCGCTGTGTCTCCTGAGGCTGCCGGGCGTTGACCAACGACCCAAGAATGCCTGCCCAAGCCCGGTTGGGAATGCTGGGTGATCACCGCCGGGGTGCAGCAGCGCAGAGCCAAGCCAGAGTGACTCGCGATGGCAATGGCGGGTGTGGGGAACACCAGCACCGTCCGCGGATCACGGTGGAATCTGCTGCTGCTGAATAAAGAGGGTGCTGCTGATTTTCCTGGCCACGGTCCCCCGGCTGGTCGTGACCTGTCGTGGTGGTCCTTTGTGTCGCTCAGTCGCGGTCCTGGTTTTGGGTCTTGACGCTGGACCGGTCGTCAGCGTCCTGGTGTGTCGGATGTCGGTGCGCTGGTGCGTGTATGCGTTTTTATGTGTGTGTTCGGTGCGCGGGCTTCCGCTCCCAATGCTGGAGAGATATGCTGTGGCAGCGCAATGGAGATGGGAAAGATGGAGATCGGAGGCGTTACACAAAGTAATATTACTGCGGCGGAGGGAGAAGTCCGCTTCTTCACGGTGTCCCTGGTCTGAAAGCCCAGGAAAACAAGACAAAGGGGAGTCATAAATCTACTTTCACGAGCTTTTGGCCCCGGCGGCAGCACACTGCTTCTTTAAGCACTCTGCAGCCGATCCGCATTCCTGCTGCGGCTCGTCAGGATCCTCCAGCGTGTCCAGGGCAAGGGGATGGGGGATGCGAATGGGCATGGGAGGCTTTGGGTGCATCACGGCTCTCATTGATGACGCTGGGCAGGAGGTGCGGCGGGTTGCTCCGCTGAACTCCTTCATCGTGTGCCTGGGAGACGTGGGCAGCACGAATAGCATCACCGTGATCCTGGATGCCCCGTCACGCCCCGAGCGCAATTGGCAGCCAGCCCAAGGCACGCAAAGCTGCAGACCGCTCTCTGAGTGCTGCCAGGCGCCGTGCTTGGGAAAAGGTGATCTCGTGGTCAACTTTTGGGCAGGGGCAAGGCCCGTCATGAGAGGGCCGTTGCGATACATGCTGCGCTGGCAGCAAAGGGGTTCGCGTTCGGGGGGGATCAAGGGCCAATGAGTCAAGCCCGGTGGCCCGTCTGGCAGGCGACTTGCGGCGGGTTGGGCTGCGTTCACCGCCGCATCCACCTCACCACAGCGCTGGGGATAGGGGTGGGCAGACGCATGGCCGATAGCGCCGCACACCTGTCAATCTCACGCTCAGGCACGCACCACGCCTCGTTCATTGACACTCGTCGTGGTGCTGCTGAATCCTGGGGCCAAGGCACAACCATGCACGGCCGTCAACAATGCCGTTCCACCGGCCTGGGCAGGAGCCAAAAAAAGAAATCGGTGTGTCCATGGCAGAGTACCGTGACCAGAAGCAAGCATGGTGAAGGTGCCAGCTCAGGTACGCGTCAAGCAGAGGGCCAAAAAGCAAAGGCCGCCCCGGCACAAAAGTCTGTCACTGACAAAGAGCGTCCGTTGACAAACAAAGCAATCAAGCACGCTGCCAGCCGGACAGCCGGGCCACACCCGGATCGGGGCCAGCGCTAATCCTCCTTGCCCTCTCGCTGGCGCCAACGCTCTCCTTTGTGTGTGTGCTTGCGCGAAGTAACCAGACCGTCTACACGCTACGACACGACTATGGAGTAACTAGACTATACATGACTACCGTACAAACGAGCACATCGTATCGGTGAAAGTAGCGGCCACTCAGTTCCCCAGTCCTCGGCACGCTTGGTATCCGGCGGTGGTCAAAAGAGGCGGTGGTGCTGGCTCGAGGGAAGCTCTAAACCATCCGAGCAATCACCTCTTCAGCTGCGATGGCCCCCTTGGAAAGGGGACCGGCCATAGCCAGCGGAAATAGCACCCTGGCTGCACACCCGTTTGCATCGCTGGTTAGGTGGCATCCTACATGATCTGATTTAGAAGGGCGGATTTGCACGAGCACAGTCAGGTACTCTCCAGGCTGGGAGAGGCAATAGTATGACAGCATGACCATCCTAAGTCCGGTGGTGCCAGGCTGCCTAGCAATGCCAGCACTGTCTCCTCTCGCGTCTTCTTTCTGCTTCTCTCTCGCCTCTGAAGAGCTGGCTCTCCCACCTGCGTTGGCAGGATTCCATGCTGGGAAAGAGCAAAAGCGCGAGCCAAGGAGGGGGGTACCTCTGGTGCTGGCGGGGCTCATTACTGTACGCTGTGCTTTTCTGCTACCACTTGCCCCCCAGGGCGAGATGAAGAAGCGCGTCATCGACCGGGGGGGTGGACGTTTCAGACCAAGGTCGGCATACCAGGGCCCTAATGCAAGCGAATCTTCCATCTCGCGTGATTATCTCGATGCGAGGTGTTCCGTCAGCGTCTGTGCGGAGCAGCAACCGAAGACGAGGCGGTGGAAGGCTGGTTGCGAACCCACCGCCCTCTGACATGCTGGTGTTGCTGCTGCTGCTGCTGGTAGGGCAAAGACCACCAACGAGCGATTCTGCAGCGCGCTCGCGGTCACTCTGGGGCTGCAATGCAACGCAACGCTGCACCCAGGAAACGCAATGCGCTGCGCTGCAAGATGCCAATATGCCCCATGCCGCGTTTCTGCGCGCCCTCGAGGTGGGATGTGGTGTCCTCGACCAACACCACCGAGCACAGTCCATAACTCTACTCTACAGAAACCGTACCAGCCCACCTAGTCCAGCACCCCTTCCCCCCTCCAGGGCCAGCCATATGTTGTGCATCTTCGATGGCTGCGCGGCCCCTCGTCACTCCCATCACGCGTTTCTCGCACTCGGAAATCTGGGTCAGATCATTGATGCGCGGGCTCTGGCATCTGCTGCTCCAGGCCTTGGTTCGTGGCCGCTGGACCTCTGTTTGCCATGAGCTTGACGTCAAGGTCTTTGACCTCAGCCCATTGTGCATCTCTGCTCGCGGGACTAAGGGACAAGGCCGGGTGTTGCGAGGTACGGCTGCCAACGCGCCAAGATATCCCCGACTTGGATACGAAAGACGCGGCGGCACCGTCTGATTCGTGGCCCGAAAGATGATGTGCCTACTCGGGCCAAGCGCCATCTGTTATCACTGGTTGCTAATCTGAAAGATTTCAGGGCTTATCCGTGCACGTCCGGTCGGCGCTGCTAAGGTGTCCCGTATTTTCCAGCTTTTCGATGTCTTGTTCGGCCTTTCGTCATCGTCAGCACGTCCGGTCCACGGCGAGAAAGCAGGACTGGCGGCACGTACAGGGCCATACTGGCCTTCCAGAGGTAGACTCGGTAGAGTACCGTACAGTACAATCAAATTAATAAGCCGGCCCGGAGCCTTTGTCCTGGCCAGTCCCGTTCGCTGGTCCAACGCTCACTCCACCTGGCCCATCATCCCGTCTCTGCTGGGCACTGGCACGCTCCGAACGTTTTTTTTCCCTTATTTTAGGTGGGGCGGGTTTGATGACAGGGCACCGCCGGGCACAAGAGCAGGTTTCATGCCAATCACATTGTTTCTCCTCGAACGCGCCATTACGATGACCATTGATAATCTTCGCAGCGCCAGGCACAAGCAGACACGACTGCCTGGCGATGAATGGGAGACGTCACCACGCCCTGCTGTCGCGCAAAACACATCCCAACGCAGCGCGCTCCTCGGAACCCCTTCCCCCCTTCTTCGCTCCCCTACGCTGTGACACCCAAGACCATCAGGCTGCCCGCCTTCAGGCACCTCGTCGCCCCAGGACCTCAGGGCACCATAGGGCGAGCGTCGGTGGCCAATGATCGCGACAGGCAGTAGCGCCCACCCATGTGGCTCGGCAATCTCGTGTGGGAAATGGGGCCGACTCGACAAAATCGGGACTCCTCCTCGTAAAGGGCGGAGGAGATGAATCACCAGCCTCGGAGGGGGATGCAATAGCAAGGCCAATTATACGCCGTGCCGCACCAGCACATATCGATGTCCACGAATCCATCGACGATGTGGATTTCACGGGAATGGCGGATCACAATGCCTTACCTAATGTTTCGGGAGGACTCCGAGGGACAAGCCAGCCTGACAGCATCTTGGCGAGCGCGGGCGGGGAGGACTGGATGGGAGGGCCACCGTTTCAAGGCCCTCCAGCGCTCGACGTGTGCTGGATGCTCTCGGTTTATCCCAACCTCCATCCGCCCCGTCATTATTTACGTGGATCATCCAACACGCTGCCATCGCCCGCTCATCCCCAACCGCCGCTGGGGCGACGAGGTCGTGTGCTGTAACTGGTACCTCTGCCAGACTCGTTCCACACGCACTGGCACGGTGGCGGCTCATGTACCATGTACCTAGGGCAGTGGGACGACGATCAGAGGGGTCCTCTCACGGCACTCGTTCCGTGGAAACCAGGGCAAGATCTACCGTTCCTTGCTCGCCACGGTCGCGCATCCCTTTTTGTCACGTTGCTCCCCGTACGTACTGCCCTCCCTCCCCCCTTCGCCTCCTCTGCTCTGCCACACACCTCCAGCGCACCCATCGAGGGATCGCCCGGATGAGCCAGCGTGACCAAGAGGGTGTGAAGTTTCATGTACCTGGCGGCCTAAACTGCTTGGGGAGGTCCGGATGCTGGTCGCGAGGCCAGAGCAGGGGAACCTCGGCATCATGACAGCGTTCGAAGACCAATGCCGTAATAGGAATCCTTCTTCGACGTGTGTGCCAGGCGGGAGTGATCTTGCTCCTTCCATCCTTTGATGGTCAGATCACCAGCCCGGCCGAAGAGGCATCGCATGATGCCCCAAGACCGCGGCTACGAATTATGCCACACGGGCTAAATATGGCGAGGGCACACGGGAAGGAGTAAAAGGTAAGTTATGACGGCGTCCGCGGTTCCAGTAATCGGGACCGCGTGAGAGCGGCTGGCGTGCATATACCTCCGTATTATTGCTTAATTATTGGCCCCCCAGGCAGCAGTAATGGCAGTAAAAAGTGCCATGCCCATCTTAGTCCAACTCCCCTTTCCGCGTACCGCGCTGGGCGTTTCCTTTGCCCTTTTCCAGCAGTCTGGCGAGGGCGGCACCCCCCTTGCAGGCCGACCAGAGCGCTGGACCGGTGTCACTGCTCCCCACCAACCACGGCGCATCGTCTGACCGCCTCGGTCGACGCCCCGTTGGCCAGCGCCCGGCAAGGTGGGCCCTCCTCCCCCAGTACCGCGCAGGATGGCCGTGATTTGTGTGGGGAGCAGTGACACGCGGCCGGGATACCGAGCAAGCGAGCGTTTCGAAAGTCGCTGCTGACTTAGCAACACAGCTGGCACAACAAGAGGCATCGGGCCCGTGGCTTTGTGGAGAAGCGATCGCTGATTTCAGGATGTATCGCCTGCGTCATCGACGTACGATAATGAATCGCCGCGATCTGCTCCCCAGTGGCGTTTCACGGATACCAAGGTATGATTCAGGTGACGAGGCATTGGCCAGCAGTGAGATGGATGCGACGAAGTTGTTTGCGGTGGTGAGCAGCGGTTGCTGTACAAGACTCCCCATGGCTGTGCGGTGGTGCTTGACTCATGCGGTAACTTGGTGCCAGCAACAAACGCCCTCCATTGCTTACAGCGTGCTGTCGCTTCGATAGGACAGCAGCAGCACACAGCGAACCACCCAAGTGTGTGCGCGCGCGCGCACATAAGCACCAAATCTGCCAGGTTTCATCTGCACCTGAAGCTCAGCAACCAAGATGCCTTCTCTTCGCTACCCCCCCCCCCCCCCCCCCCCCTCCGTCCAGACGTGCTCCTCGCCGTTGATATCGTCTGGCAATCTCGAGCGCAACCAATCCGGGCTGGGGCGCACATCACAAGGTCTATCCAGAGCCGTATTCCTGCAGGTTGGATTACTGATTCAGAAAGAGGCCCTCCTATCAGGTCCATGGGCCAGATAAGGCCTAGCTAATCCAGGCGTCAGCGTGGGAGCATCTGCGCTGCAGGCTATTTCCAGGACAGCACAGGATGCGCAGAACCGCAGCATGTACGGCAGCAGAGCACGGGATATGACTTAATCTCCCTGGAGCAGCAAGTGCACGCCTCACATACATACGGCATGCACAGTGCTGTCTTAATGCATCTTTTGGTCAGAAAAATGACCTGCACGTGAGCCATCCTTCGTCGTAAACGCTTCTAGGCCCATTCTTGCCTGAACGTCAGGCCTGCCCTTTACCTTGCCCTTTTCTCGCCGGTTACAGGGGAGGCGTTTTCTGCGGCAAGCCTATCCGTTCTTGACTGAATTTCCAGTTTTCTGAGGATGACTAGGCCTTTTAGGCCAGAGCCATCATCATCCTGACATCTCTCTCCTTCTTGTCTCCCAGAGACAACAGACGGAAAGATCTTGCCGTGGAATCCAACTATGCTCCCCCTCGTCATCGGTCAGTGACAGGAGGCAGCACTCCGTAAGCAACGTATCATTTCATTGTCAAACGACGACTTCTTACAGATCATCCTAACGTCAAGGACCAGAAAAGTGGAGCGCGTCGTTTGAGGGTGATCAATTAACCTCGTTGCTCTACTCACCTTCTTCCTTTGGCTCGGTCTTCCACCGATGCGAAGGTCCATGAACATCCTCATGGAACAATTGACCGAATCAAGCCATCCTGCGCTTTGCACGATAGTGTCTGCTTCTGCGGTTACAAAGCTGGTCCATGTCATCATTGAAATTCAATAAATTGTGGTTCAAGCATTGGACATGTCATCGACTCCTGCAGCACCAAAAACGGGATGGACCGGAATTTAATTTCTCTTAGCTCTCTCGTCCAACTCCCCTCCTGCCTGTTCTTCAGTGCCCCAATGTTCTCGGGTTGACTCCAGTAACCCTACCTGATGGCGGCTGCAACCGTGCCCAACCTCAAGTCGAATTAACTTCGGTAACCCTAGAGGAGGGTTACCCAACAGCGCCCAACCTCGACATTCTCAACGAATCTCACTTGAATAACCCCACACGAGGCCTCATGAACCTCAGCCCGCTGCAGCAGTCAACGTGCAAGAAGAGAAGCAAGTGCAGCAGAGATGCATGAAGGATGGATACTTTCGTAAATCACCCAGATGAAAGGTGCTGTCGCGTCTTTCTCAGCTTTCCCCCCCATCACGATGGCATGCCCCATTCTCCAAGAGGTTGGCGCGCAGGCAGCAGAAATCCGCCCCGTATCCTCAAGTCGCTCGCCCGAATGCCGACATCAGAGAAGCCTTTCCTGCCACCTCCCATTCAAAAGGGAGCCCGCATGGTGCTTGCCTGCATACATGGCTACCTACAGGAAGCGTGCATGGCCGAGGAAAAGGAGCAGGCATGATCAGCTAGCCGCATGCCAGACACTCGAAACTCTGGAGTCTAGCTCGGCGAGTTGGTGCGTGAGTTGTCAGACACACAGCACACACACTGGCGCACACATCCACCCATATCGAATCAATCGATCGATGATCTACCGTAAGAGCAAGCCCAACTCGGGCAGCTGCTTTGGTGCGTGGGTGCGTGTGCCTGCTCGCCCTGTTTTTGCTGCTGTACGGAAAGCTTCTGGAAGGACGGATAACCGTAACGCCAATCGTGCCAGGCGCCCGACCGCAGCACCCAGCCAACCGTTGCAAGCTGGTGCAGCTAAGAGGCCTCATTTGCGGATGGATCGGCGTGATGAACACTGTCAAAACCACGAGTCACACGATGTGGTGCCAGGCAGAGGACCCTTCAATCTTACTCTGGCCATCAATCAGAACCTTAAATCGCTAAGAGCTACGGGAAATCCGAGGTCATCAACGGGAGCGGGCCCTGATTGACAGCGCACCTTGTTTATTACCTCCGCAATATCCCTGGGTCATTTGGATGCTGAGATCCAGCGGTTAAGCCGTTTGGGGAGCATCTAGTCTGATAAGCCTCCCGGAGAAGCTGCACGAGTAAGCGATGGCAGCATCGCTGAGTGCTATGGTGGGATCACCCCTTTGGATCTTCATTTGCAACTCAGGTAATCACATGATGAATGTTTGTTTTGTTTCAAACCCCTATGCATTCCATTGATGGCCTTGATTCGACGCGACTACACGAATCGCCGGACAGATTGGACCTGTCAATTGTCCGAGGGACCACGGCCTTCAGCTCCTTCAGGGTCAAAGGAAGACAGAATACGATGCGCGAGACGCGTCATGGAGGCTATGTATTTTCCCGGGCCGGGCTGGGCGCAGGATTCCCATCCGAGGCTGTGATGGTTTACATACAAAACAGTCAAGCTAGGTAGCCTGCAGTACTGCACGCTTGCGAACATGTTGATTTCGCCTGAGCCTCGCCGAGCTTCCGCAATTTGTGCAGCTCCGTACCCCTCACCAGACCTTCAAGCGAGATGCAGATACGAAATAAGAGCTGTGTCGGCAGGAATATGACCATCACGCAGACAAGGGAAGGTCGTTTTGAGGCATTGGTGAGGCATTGTTGAGCCTGGTTCCCTCGCTGTGTGCCAATGCTGCTTGTCAGGAAGAATACGTGATGATGACGGGAGAATACTGCAGTGAGAATCGATCATGACCCGAAGAGAATCCGTCCGCATGAAAGCCCACCTGCGGTCCGAGTCGTCGCCCGACAGCATCTCATCATCTTTCTCCACTCCATGCAGGCGATATAATTTTGAAGGGCTTCATTTATGACCGTGTGCTGCCGCCCCTGTGCAGGAAAATGACCACCACGGTATCCACCTCACTCCCCAAGCCCCCATTTTCTCACCAGTAATTATCCTGCCGCGACCATCCGCCAGTCCAGTCAAAAGGGGCTATTCTTCGTTCGCCTTACAGTGATGCATGCAATTCCCGGTTTTCGACGGGACAGAGTAGCAACAGCTATACACATGGTCGCGATTTACCCCTCCTTCGGTGTCTTTAACCACCATTGTCATTTAGGCTTGTCTTACTGTGTACTTTTGCTCTGTTTCCTTTCTGGTATGGACTCTCTTGTCTAGGATGACACGCTTGTACTTTTCCTTGTCTGACTGCAGCCAAGTTACCTTGAATTTCTACAGAGGCTGATTATTAAGCTTCTTTGATTATTTTTATTCTCCCATGCAGTAAGAAAGGAAGAGGCTCCGTCACCTCAGATTTACATGCAGTATGATGGTACGAGTACGGTAGCATTGTCAAAATCTCAGCTCAGCCTTTACCTTGGATGCTCTCTGGTATCCCACGCCTCGAAGCATGCATGTCTCTCTGTCTCATTGTGTTTCTCTCTTTCCCAGGGCGATCATGCAAGGTAGAGCTCCTTCCCCGCAGCAAGCCACGGGCGGGCGCCATCACAGGACACCCAGCCCCAGGGATGTTCATGCAGAGTATTTCTGGGCGGGCTTACAACAGTTGACCTCAGCCTCGATGATCATAAGGAGTTTTTGCCAATTGTTCTCACAGCTTCTATCACATTTCAAATGAGACAGTCACTTACGTGCATCCCACCCATCCCAGGCTTACAGGCTGACACAAGCTATCACAACCTTGCGCGCGACACGTCCCGTTCCTACCGTCCCTCGGGCCCACCCTGCAAATCCTGGGGAGTGTTCTCCTTAGGCGGCGATCGTGCTTCGTGGTCGTTGATAATTAGCAGCTATCGCCAGGCTGGCAGGTCATCCCCCAAAAGCGCAGCCCTCCTAAATCTTTGACTATTCTATTCTCTCCCAAGGATAAAACAGACAAAAATTATATCTATCAAAAAACAGAACAAAAATATCCCCACACACCCCCTTGGGGAAGATCCTTGCCTCATGCTACCAAAGCCTCTCGCTCTGTGTGTGGGAGAGAGCTGATTAAGGCACAAGATAAAATTGACGTTGATCTCGAGATTCGTGATGTGTCTCTGTCCTATTTGCTACATCCCCTTTTGCTTCTGAGTCAGGCACAACATTGGGGGTCAGACATTAAAGTTTGCTGCAATCCCAAAGATCGTCATGTGGTGTGTGGAATGTGGCTCTTTTGGGGTGTTGGCATGTTGGTTAAGAGGGTTACAACGGAGGGAAAGCCTACAGCAGCGCTTACTGTTCATGTGCGTGATTGCGTGTATGCAAAGAGCTCTCTTCCGCTCCCTCTCTCTTGGATTCCAATCTTCCTCAAGCTTCTCTGCTGCTGCTTCTTCGTCATCTTGCTTCGACCCAGCCGTCTCTTCCCTACCTTGGGAATTTGTGGCGTGCTCTTGGCTGCAACGCGCCGAAAAGCCCCCCCTTCCCCCAACCCTAGTTCGGAGCACGCGGCAGAACTGCCAACATTTATTGAGTGCGGTACAGTAATTAATTAACCTGTCCAGGCTGGGAGTGCGGGCAGTTTCGATTTCGAAGCAAGGCCACCGAAATAAGACCTGGGCCCAGAACCTCTACGCTTAGCTAAACCCCAGGCTTCGATCCTGTGTCTCATCTCCAAGGATGGATCCGTCTCGAACTAGGAAGAGGAGAGTAGGGCGTCAGAAGGGCTCACCTGGCGCCTGGTAGCTTTCTTTCTTTCTTGATTTTTTTTTAATTTGCTGTACAGTAGATGCTGGTCACTGCAAGGTAGGCTCTTTTCTTTTTGCTGATAGGGTCTGCCGTGTAGCTTTGTGTACAGGCAGTACTGTAACTGTTATTGTTTGTTTCTAGGGTAGGGAGAAAGCAGGCTGGACCCGGGAGGGCGGAGTGCCGTCGGGATCGCGTGGATGAATCGAGAAGCTCCTCTCTTTGTGTACGTTATGCAAGTCATGCATTCCCTGAAGACCGAGCTAACTCCATCCGGGATCTTCCATATCCTTCTTCCGCTTTTACCTCTCCCATGTAGGTACCCATATGTGTGCCCCGGGTATCAAGAGGTCTCTTACGATTTTACAATTCTGGGTCCTGAAGGCACGTGCAGCATGGAAAAATGAACTTGAACTCCTTTTCTTGGTGTTTCTCTTTTCCTTTGTTTTGTTTTTTTTCTTTCGATGAGCTCTTTCTTTATTCGCCCTCTATCAAAGAATTGCGTATGTTCTAGTAAAGATGCGAGACAGACAGAGAGGATGGAGACACCATTCATGGAACTGCATACCCACAAAGGAGGAGCCCACCCGGGGGGTTTGGAAATGAGAGTGCCCGCAGGTAAGGGCGCAGAGGTTCAAAAATTGCTAGATCTGAAAAGTGTGGGTTGTATTTTCTTTCCGCAGCCCTCTACTCTCCCCCTTCTTCTTCGCCACTGCTTTTCCCGTCGCATCCTCCCGATCCCATCGTTACGGTTATGATTCCCCTCAAATTGCAACCCGAAATGGGATGTGGCGAGCGAGCCCTCCAAGGGAATACCCGCCGCCCCCGGATGAGCTCTGATAACCATGCCGAGCAAATAATAAAAGCACGGCGACCATACGACAAACAAGGGCGAAAGGAGCCGAAAAGGCAAACCCACTCACTGTGTTGCCGGGTTCCGTCGCTTTATTCCCCGGTGACAGCCTTCTTTTTTTGCTTTTTTCCTTCCTTTTCCCCTGTCTGTGTCTTCCATCTCTTATCTCTTTTGCGATTAGGGCCCGCGCCTCAATATTGTTGGGGGCGAAGGGGACGGGGGAGCCACACAAAAGGGGGTAAAGAAAAGTCCTTACTGTGCATTTGCTCTATGTTTTGGAATCTGCAAGTCATCTTATTGGTATTTTTTCTTTTCTTCTTTTCTGGCTCCAGGAGATTTGGCGGCTTTTTTCTCGGACTTGTGAATCCGAGCTTTCCTCTCCCTCTCTCAAAACACCCTACCGGAAATAGGAGGTTTTTGGTGGGTAAATGCATGCTGAGTAATTATCCTTTTCCATTCCCTTTTCCCACGTATCGATGTGTATCTACAAGGTAGTTTAGTACCCTTAGTGCCGGATTTGAGGGTTGATGTTGTACTAGTTGGTAGGTAGGACTGCGGTGGCGATGTGTGCGGGTGAAATTTTTCCTACTGAGCATCCGGATACCTTGCCGGGAGCTACAAGGGGTGGTGTGAGCTGTCTATGAGTCAATATTTTGAGTCATGGAATTCTTTTTTGCTTTGCTCTTCGTTATTGAGACAATTAGTCAGAGTTACTATTTCACTCGGGTAGCTGGGCATTGATTTGAAGTGAATGTTGGTGAGACATCTAGCCCCGCGGTTGTCTTTTTTCCTTATCTGAGGCTGGATCTTAGTGAAGATTGAACTATACGCCAAGATAAGGCTCACTGCCCTTTCATTTGTGAACACGAGCACAGTGCCTGTGGGGGTCAATCAGGATCAAGCTATCCATGATTTGATGGTGAATGAATTAGTTTCTGAATTTTACGTCGAGGAGTCAGGTATATACCATACCAACGCTCAGATAATTTGCATGGTAGGCATATCGTGGCTTATTATTCAGCATTGACTTCGATATGTTCTGGAATTCTTTCTCTGGCCAGGTATACTCTGTGGCCTTGTAAATCTTGCAATGGAATACTCATGGCAATGCTTAATTCGCATATTTGCGGTATATTCATGTGAGATGTTTGAAATAAAATTGTAACAGGAGTTTAGAATGATTTTCTTCTCCCAGAATAAATAATCTTTTTGTTTCAATGAATCCGCTTGACCAACTAGGGGAAAAAAGAGAAATTTCAGACTCTTGGATCTATCAATGATAGAAATCGTCAGAGACATGGGCACGCACAACCGTGCAGTCTTCTATACCTTCCAAGTGGCTATTGGCATCTTGTTAAATAGAGTACATACTATATATATGTATATTTTTCTTTGGTTCAGCGCTCCAAATAAACTTTTATATACCGTCCGTAAAGATCTGGTACTCAATGAAGATGATAACATCTTGTCAAGACAACTGGTCCCTAGCTTTTAAAATTCTACTTAAAATATACCAGGTCAGGGATTTTTAAATATTTCTTAGTCTCTAATTGAATAGATTGTATACCGTGATAAACACAAAAGAGTGATACTTATGACACCGCCGTCTTATAATACCCAAAGTATATATACGTGTATATAAAAATCCTCTGGGAAAAGGGAAACAGGTATATCCTTCCATCAAAGCAAGCCAGAAAACGGAGCAATGACCATGCATATCAGCCATATCCATCTGAATATATCAAATCTGGAACAAAAACCGTCCAATCTCACCTACAATCCTCTCCAAGGATGTCCCACGGTGCATCCGTTGCGTCACTGATTTTGCTCAACACACATCTACACCCAAGTCAATCAGTCCCAGGCATTCAACAAGGGCTGGAGCCCAACTGATTATGATACTTCGAGTACTATCAGACCAGGACCCAGAAACGTGTATTAAGCATTAAAAGAAGGAATTAGCCAGACATCCCTGAAGCTCAATTGATCACGTACGTATCTCCAAGGACCTTGCTCCAAGTTAGTCCCTAAGAAATACAACAGAAGTATCCCTTTCACCCATCCTCTAATTGCTGAAATATCAAAATCGGAATCCACAAAGAGTAGTGAAACGTCACACCTACAAAGCGTTCACCAACAATTTTCAATAAGCAATCTAGTTGTGGAATTTGTAGGAGCTATATAACAGATTACTTTTATATAATCTCTCTTTGCAGAGGATATCCACATCCGCCTGTCTTTCCCAAAAATCTAGACTAGACCGCAGGAACAACAACGCTAAAGTACTGTTTTGAGAAAACGCTTCCCTCCCATGGTCAGTTCAAGCAATGCTAGAGCTTTCATGATGTCGGCCGTGAGGAAAAAGTGCAGAGCTAAAATCAAAATGCAGCTCAACATCCCAACCCCTTTATCTTCCCGGGGGTGGTCTTGGTCCAACAATCTGTCTTCTTCCAGCTCCGATTCCTTGAGTACCTCTATTTTGTCCATCGCCGCCCGTATATCCTGACCACTGACTCACATCCCACTTCCCTCCGATACCGCCACCAATACCATCAACGCCGTTACCGGCGGTTGTCCTGTTCTGTGTCTCCTTCTGTGCCTCCTCCCACTCTCTCTGCCTCTGTCTCTCAAGCTCCATCTCTCGCTCAAGCAAGGATTTTGATGCCCATCCTCCAGCCTTGGTTTTGGTCTGTGACTCAACGCGGCGCCGATCTTCGGCGTCTCGCTCAGCACTGCTGTCAAAGCCGCCGATTTCGTTGGAATACGTCACATTAGCTCTGACTGGCGGAGGAGCTGGATTGGACGATAGAAAACGGTCTGTGCGATTCTGATTGTTTGATGAGGTTGAGCTTGGAGTTGGCACGGCTGCCTTTGAAGCTGCATAGGCGGCAGGATCAGGCAACGGTCTGGGAGATGGTGCTGATACTGTCGGGTCAGGAAGGGGCCGAGGAGGCTTTGCTGGTGCCTGCGCAGGCTCTGGAAGAGGGCGCGGTGGCTTCGGTGGTGGTGCTTCTGTATCAGCATCATTGCTGTGGGCCCATTGCTGTTGCAGATACTCCCTCTCCTGTTCTCGCCACACTTCATCAGTGTCCTTCCGAGCTGGCAATCTGGGTCTGCTACGTGATCGTGACCGGGACTTCTTATCCTCTTCCTTCATTCGGCTACTGAAATCATGGGCTTCTAATCTGTCCCGCTCCGTAGCATCCGATCGGGATGCTCGTTGGGACAGATATTGTCGTTCCCTCTCGCGAGCCTCAGCAAGCTCACGTTCTAATTCCTGTATCCTGCTGTTCTCCGAGAGACCGCTATTTGGACTAGCAGCAGGTGAAGCCCCAATTTCTGCTTGGTATTGGCTGAGGAATTGCCCCTGTAACCTCGCATCACTGTTACTTCTGAGCCTGTTTCGTTCTTCGCGTAATCGAGCTTCTGCTTCCTCGTCTTCCTTCCTTCTTCTCTCCTCCTCCAGTTTCCATTGCCTCTCTTCTTCCTCCCACTTGCGTTTCTCTTCCTCTCGTCTTTGCTTTTCCTGCTCCCGAAGCTTCCTGGTCTCCTCCTCCCATCGCTTCTCTTCTTCAATTCGAGCCCGCTCTTCTTCTGCTTCGATCTCCCGACGCTTTCGCTGCTCCTCCTCTTCTGCCTCCTTTCTCCGTCGCTCTTCCTCTTCCTTCCTCTTCTTCTCCTTCTCCGCGAGAGATGGCACGTGAGGTCCTGCACTTGTGATTTGTCTTCTACTACCAAATGCAACACCTAAATTCCCCTGACTCGCACCACCCATGTATCCATATTGGGCAATGTTCCAAGCAGGCGCAGTCGAAATCTCATCAGATTTCTTGCTCCAAGTGCTGACCGCACCAGGAGATAGTTGCCCTTTCCCACTATTAGAATCCCCTGTACGCATTGGTGTAACAGAAGCTGCGGGCTTCGAGCCATAAGCAGAGGAAGTATTGCTGGCATTGGAAAACCCTCGCCCGCGGTTTCCGTATCCTGTATCTTGCGGACTCACAACTCCAGATCGAGATTTACCGCCAATTGGGTTGGGAAATCGTGAAGGCTGCACCTTGTTTGCAGCTCTGCTGAAGGCTCCGATACATTGGAGGACCTGCGCCGGATCCTTAGATTCGTAGAGATCAACCGTAAGGAAGACATCGTGTTGGTGGAGGTTCAACGGGGGGCTTTGACATGCTTTCAAGAATAGGGCTATGTTTTCCATTTGTACAAAGGGCATCACGGCCCGTTGTTTGAATTTGAGCGGAGTAGGTAATGCAAGATTGGCAAGTCTACAATGGACGCAAAGGATACGTTATTAGTAAAGAACCTATTCCATAAGAACATAGAAGACGTACTTGCATAATGCGACTCCATCCTTGAGTGCCTCTAAAAGATCTCCAGGAGGCAATTTCTCCCCCAGTGCGCCTTCGATGAATGCACGCGCTTCATTCGCGGCCTGCGGAGTGTATCTTTCGAGGCGCAACTTGCGCATGTCCATGTCTAAGGAAGTTACAGATGCCATGACAGGCAGCCGGTTTCTGTAACTTCTTCGGAAGAGGATTTGCTAGGTATCGTCGACTTTGCACCTCTGAAAAGTATGGACTTGGATATAGGAAGTTGTCTCGATCTGACATCTGCACGGAGGGTTGCGTGGCTTACGGATCCAGATATCGGAAGGCGGGGGGGGGGGAAGGCTGGTATTATTGCCCCAGGCAACGAACGATGACAACATAGATGGGACGCCCTTCTCATCTTAAATTGGACCACGTGAGGAAAAGCCCTCAAGATCGCACGAAGTGGCCCTTTGTAAAGGGAAAAGCAGTGAAGTTTCGAAGATGGATCCATTTCACGGGTTATGAGCATATCCCAAGATCCTAACCCTATGCATAGACATCTTGCAGCCAGTTTCATCATACACGTGACCACATATTTACCTCCATTCTTCTCTTCTTTTGTGTATGATGATCTGAATGATTGCGGGTGTATATATTTGAACGATCATAAATAAGCACTCCTACAACATTTATTGATAATATAATTTGAACAATTCCTCCCTACTCACACATTTCTCTGGCAGTTTCATCATTTTTTAATAGGACCAGCTATTGCAATACTACCAAAAATTAACATGAAATTGAGAACGACTAGAAACAAAATGGAAGAGTCCCCATAAACTCCCGCTAAAGAACTATAAAGGGTATTCATGGGTATCGGTTTCCATACACATATATATCCGTATCCGTATCAGTATCAATTAATATGCCTCTACCATCTTGCTTTCCAATATGTTCATATACTCATTGCATCATTAGTTTCAAAATCGCAAAAGTGAAAGGGTAAAACGAGCGCAGCTTCGCAGCTCATGGTCAAGTCTCCATAGTCAGCACTGGAATCTTTCTCTACAGATCCCAAGGAAAATCTCTATCATCGACTCTCGTGCATGTGAGGTACGAGACATTAGTTGCCTCGCCTAGTAATCCACTCCTCATCAGAGGGCGGACGATTTCGCGAGCCATGGCTTTCAAATCGTCCAGACGCCTCTCGAATTTCCGCAGAGACTCTCGAGAATAGAGCTCGGGACTGAGCTTGAGGAAGCGTTTGCAGTCCTCATGAGTAAGGTAAGAGGTGGGAGAGGCACCGATCATGCGGTAAACGCGTCCAAGATGCGCGGTTTGTGAGCTGGGTTGGTAGGGCGGTGGAGGTTGTGCAGGTTGGAGAGCGGTGATGCGGTTCTCATTGGTCATGCTTCCAGCACGGGAATTGGCGCGGGCGACGTCTCCCGCCATACTTGGGGCTCTATTGTGTGATCGAGGAGGTGGAGAAGGTTCTGGTGGAGATGTATTTTCAGCGAGCCACTGCCTGAAGACAGACATAACAAGCCAGTCGAGGTATGAGTTATGGGGTGTAACTCTATCTCCTCTCGAAGTTGTCAACGAGAGTCTAAACAGTCTTGTCTCGATTCTCGCGACCATCTCAGCGAGATCCTCGACCTTATCCTCAATAATATCTAGGACAGCATTGGGCAGCTGATGGCGTATCTGCCTTTCACTCATCGGCCACGCCCCGACGACATGCACGAGCGCCTCTTGGAATATCATCCTTGACTGCGCGAGGTATCCGAGTTTCAGATATGACGAAGGATATTTCGCGATTTGTTTCCAGAGTCGTGAACTGAATTGTAAGAGATGGTGATCAATACGTGGGCCAACGACAGCCAGGGCATCATACAGATCTGCAAGCGTCAAGAGCGATTTGCACTGGATATAGGCTGTCGCGATATCGATACCGTCTAAATGCGGCGGGTAGTTGTAGAATATGCGAAAAAGGTTGTCATAGTCGTTCAAGAGGTCTCGATCCTCAGGATTCAAAGGAGCAGTTGGCTGAGAAGGGTTGGCTGTAGGGGCAGAGAGCGAGAGATTTGCAACTGAGCGAAAGAAGGAGGGGTTCGATGTGGGAGGCTTATTGCGGACGGGGGGTGGGCTGAGATCGTTGGCTCCAAATAGCGAAGCAGTGGTGTCTTCCTTCTGGACCAGCATAGGAATATCATCATTGTTCGCGCCAGGATCGAGCTCGTATCGCCACCTCCGTTTCACCTCCTTCCTCAGGGAAACCTCGCTGCCGCTGTCCTCCCCAATCCTAGCCAACTGCCCCCGACTGTTCTCAGCAGCACCTTCATCTCTCCCGTTGCTGCTCCTCGACCATTCCTGGCTCGTGCTTGCTTCAAAGAATCCGGAGCATTGTGTGAGGATCAAACGGTGTAGAAGGTATCTATTCGTCTGAGGTCCTGCCTTGATGATGATTTCGACGTCGCCAGTGTGAGAGAAAACTGGAAATNTCGTTCTGGGGCATATAAGTCGATCCTCCACCGTGCGAGCGGCCATGTCGACGGGCTCTTGAGGAGCCGCTTGACACCACGGAAGATGCGCCGCGGCGGACGAGGGTATGGGATTCGGGATGCGATACCATGGCTATGAATCGGCAGAGCCCTTATCTGAACCGAACAGCATACAAAGTCAGCGGCCGGTTGGAGACACTGGATTCAACTATACGAAAGAGTCAAAGGACGTCTCTGTGCTGCCTTGTATGCCAACGCGCTCACAACCATGCGCAAGAGGGAGAGAAGGAAGGAGGAGAGAGAAGACGGGACAGCTGTTGAGGCTCGCCGAGCAAGCTCGCGATATGGCGGTTGTTGTTGTTGCTACTGCTGCTCGAAGCTGACCTATTGCCCCTCTCCGCATCGTCCACCAACGACAGCGGGACCAGGGTCGTGACTCCGACAAATCTGCTCGAAGGAACTAGAGAACAAGAAATTATTTTCGCGAATCTACGCGTCAAAGAACTTGTTCATGCTCTTAAGAAACATGTAAACAACGCGCAGGCAAGGAAAATTATTCGATTCTCCAATACATTGTAGGTAGGATTGGAGGCCTTTTCAAAAGCCATTTTCTCTCTGGCTGTCTACTAATTGCTGTCGCTGCACAATTCACATGGCACAACTGCGCACGAGCGCGAGCAATCAGAATCGGCCTAGGACGATGGATAGCGAGGAGCCACAGCTTGAACTGAGCAAAAGCTGTGGTGGTGGCAATCGAGAGAAAATTGTTCCTCCGCCATGATGGTGGCAGGTCGGCGAATCCACCCGCAGAGAGTCTTCCTTTCTGGAGCAGAGAGCGATCCGGATGCGACTGGGACTGGCCGAGAGGGGTTTGGACGGCAAAGCCCAGCCTGAGCTGACTGCCAGCAACCAGCAGAGACTGCCTGATGCGCCAGATAGCAAAGAAGGAAGAGCAGGATTCTGAACCAATCACATCCTAGTATTGGTTTACCTGGATATTCTCTTTTGAGTCGCCTCCCTGGGACAGCAGGAGGCTGGCAGACTGGGGTTTGATTGGCCAGCACGCCGAGGACTTCCACCGAGGACGAGTCGTGTCGCGAGAACAGAAGAGGAGAAGCAATCCAGTGTTGCCCGGAGCCAGTAAAAACGCGTGCCACCAGCCGTGGGGCGTGATGGATCCGGATGAGTGGCAGAACAAAGTCCAGGGCTGACTCGAACTAGAACGACTGGATGGCAGGATGCCACAGGCGGACCAATCAGCAGTGCCAGTTGCCCGCTGGGCAAAGCGAGATGTGAGTGGTCAGCTGCCCTCCTGCACAAAGCGCGAATCTGTCGCTCTATGCGAAAAGGTTTTATGCTATGCAACCACCAGTACCGTACACCAGTCCCCCTCCCACGCATAATTCTTCGACCGCATCCCATCCCATCCAGCNTCTCAAACACACTGGCTGACACCGAGCCTGCTCCTGCATCGTGTCACTTTGGCGGTGAGCACTCCCTCGACGAGCACTTATTGGCCGGCATGGAACTTGTAGATATGAATGCACTTCTTGTTTCAGGAAAAGGTAGCTAGTCTGCCCTTTTCGAGTTATGTATGTTGTCGTTGCCATCTAATAATACACGTCCCTCTTTACCCAAAGGCCGCTTGGCCATGCCCACCCTCATCTATCTCCCCCCATCGATGAGGACACCAATCCGTATCCCAGAGCCCCCGAACCCCCCAAAACCAAAACTCCGTAGAATAAGCAAAGCCAAAATAAAGCAGTATACTTTTGTTAAAAACATGATTTGGGAAACAAAATGCGCAATGATCTAGCACGTTTAGCTCATATCCATCTCCATCTCCACATTCTGCTCAGCAGGCGTTAAGCCTTGGGTCGGCGTCACAGTCGCCATGGCATTACCGTTCATCATGATCTCATTGACGGCGTCGCCATTAAGGGCTACGGGGGTTCCAGCGTCAGCGACCTTGGGGGTATCGCTCGCGTGCAGAACAGCTTCGCCGTCAAACATTGGCGCGGGCCCTTGGAGGTTGATCCAGACCTTCTCCAGGTTCTGGCTGACCAACCTCCCTTGCTTCAGATCCTCGCCGAAGAGGAAGAAGCCTTGATCAGCCTCGACAAGGTAGCTCGCCAGCCCGCGACTTTGCAGCCGGATGTGGGCATTGGTGATGGGGTAGTGGTTCTCAAGATACTTGGTCCAGCCACGGGCCGCCGCCTGAATATGCTCCTCGTTGCTGATAGATGACCATCCAATACCCAGGTGTCGCGTGAAATCGTCCACCGTAGGCTCAGCGCTTGTCGCCACGCTGTTCATGGTCGAAGGGAGAGGCATAGCCAGGTTTCCAGTGTTTAAGCTGATCTCCTCACTACCAGATGGCGTGGACGTAATATTCAGCCTTTGACTTTTGTGTGTTCGGAGGATGGGCCGCTCAGGGTTGGCAGGTGGCATCAAGGCGGCCTTTAATCTCTCTTGTTCAGCCTTCTCCTCTGCCCATGTGCCGGTCTGGCTGCTCGCCTCAATGTGATAGCTCTTAGTTCCTTTCCTGATCAGGGTCATGCCTGGGCCGTATTCCCATTCGTCTTCGTCTTCGACGGGTGCACTCGACTGAGCAGTGAATATCTCCTCTTCGTTAAGGGAGGCTTCGTCGCGTGAGCGTTTGCGACCAGCGCCCGAACACGGTGCCGTTGGTGCCAGGTTTGACCAAGAGTTGATGGGTGAGCTATTCAAGGTGTTCCGGAATGGTGACGAGAAGACGTGATGATTGGTGTCCATATTCATGGCGTGGTGCGAAGGATGTTGAGGTTGGAGAGCCAGGACGGGAGATTGAGAGAAACCTTGAGCTGAGTATCCCATGGTGAAGCTTTTGGAGGGTAAGAGGAGGCTGTTGACAATCTGTGGGCAAGTCAAAGGACAAATGGAGGATGATGGCAGTCAATCAATGAGCTAGATGGATTGAAGAAGGGTGGGTGAGAGAGATGGATGAAGAAGGTGAAGGGCAATGGGTGATAAGAGATAGTAAGTCCTGTGAGGAAAGACTCCGAACATGTAGTGCGTGGGATGGCTGAGGAGTGTGAATGGGAAGAAGGAAGGGAAGAGGAGGTCAGGACGGAGAGGATGGATGGGAAGGCAAGCACGGTAAATAAAGGCAAGAGCGAGAAGGCTTGGGGAGAGGCTTCAGAAGCAGTAAGGTTCGCAGCGAGCAACGGCAACAAGCGTAAGCTGAGAGTCCTGGACGGGGCTGGCTCTGGCAACGGAGCAGACGAGGCACCTGGGGGAGGGATGGATGAGGAACCGGCGAACGTGCGCCGACGGATTGCCGGGTGCTGATTGGCCCATCTCGCAGCCTGGATCGGCGATGGCCAATTGGCTGCTGGCAGACGACGGACGGCTGTGTGGACGACGATGGACCGCGATGCACGACATGGAAAAAGGGCAATCCCAAAGGCAAGCTCGCCACTAATCCACTTCTGGCCTGGTACTGTGACCGGAGTTGGCGCTAGTGCGATGATCACATGGCGAGCTCCTCATTGGGCGCGTGATGCGAGTGGAGAAGGCTCGCTAGGACGGTGGAACCAAGAGACGGCAGGACTTGGAAATGCGGATTTTCAAGCCTGAGGCAAATATTGGATGCGCTGATCTGAGGCACCCAGCATTCCGCCCTGAGGCAGCCAGATGGGCTTGAGGCACGGACACCGGGTGTGGCCAAATGGCGGTTTCCTACTTCTGCAGCGCGACGGAGATCCCGATCCCGTGACGGCCCTCCAAAAGTCCGAGGCAACTCAGCCGAATAGGTCCTATCAGGCCACAAGGCCAACTGCAAGACTGCGCGAGACTCTGCTCCATGCGGCTAAGCCCCCCAGCCACCCTAACTGCATCCAGCCTCCTCCCGGCGCTGCTTGGATTGGGACCAGCCGTGGTAAAGCAGCCATACCTTCTGTCCATACGGTGCACCACATCGACCATCCAGCACAAGCTCACCCTTGGCGTTGACATGAGATGCACACATAATGAGCACATCGGCTGCAAGCCTGGAAATGGTAAGCCGCAATCAATGACCACGCCGCGGTACGTAATGCACAGTACAAGTAATTGCCGCTTTTTCCGTACTCACATTATTACACAGGAATAGATTATTACCGCTCAGACTGGACGGGGAGATGCATCCATCCAATCATGTTTCCGGATAGCTCCTGGCATTTCGTTTGTGTTTCTGGAGTGATGGGTGGTGTAATTATGGCACGATCATGTCAGTAAATATTGCATGCACATAGGTCACGAAATAATTTTATGCAAATATTGATACCTGAGGTTTTAAATTGGACCTGCACGTTCGCCCGACCGTGCCGGAGCCTATCCAACGACTTATTGGTCATGACTTCGAGGGTCCTCAGTGCCTCTTCCCTCATCCATTGGCTTCTTCTATCTGCTGTTGATGGCTGCGTTTGCGACATAATCTGAATCAATGTTGGTTCTCTTTTCGGCTAGCCGGTATTCCAAATGCATTGATGACTTGTCCGCTTGATAGATCTGTTCTTCTAAGGATGAGAGAAGCAGTTTGAGCGGTAGCCAATTGTCCATTCGCACGCTTGGTTTCAAAACCCCCCCGCGCCAGGAAAAGCATGATGTTAAAGCTGGCTTTTCTCTCCGAGGGTCTCAGAAAGAAGCCGCCAAGCGTGTCCTTTTTGCTCTCTGTACAGAAACGGGAGGTGATACAAACTGCCTTCTCTTCATATCAACAACAAATACCTATTGGTATTTCCGAGACCGCAATTAGCGTTGTGTTCCGCGTTCTCTCTCGACGACCGGCTCATGACTTTGGAGACTGTTCATTGCATGACCTATACAAGAATTCCATCTAACGTCGAGCCGCTTATGTAGTTATTGGAGTCGTATAACAGAAGAAGCCAAGCGCGACTTGAATGCTCCGTTTGTAACTAATCGCAATTAGCTCTTTAAATCATTCGAGACTTGGCTCTTGTTCGCTCAAAATACCACCGATCTCATGTTATATTCATCTATCCGAGACACTAGTTACCTGTGAGATCTAGCCTCTCGACATCAGACATCCTCCAAGCTCCCTTATTTCTCTTGGGGTGGCCTGTGGTCCCTGCGTACTCGATCTCATCTACTATCTTCCAGGAGCCAGGCAAACTTTCACGAGGTATTACATATTGCTTATTCTTCGCCGGAGTCGACGTCCCGTGGAGCGCACGCATGTGCGCTTGCTGTTGGTCCTTGCTTGGTCCTGAACTACACGGAGGAGAAGGCACGGCAGATCTCTCAGATTCAGGAGACTTTCGAAGATCTCTAGGCTTTCTTTGGGGTAATGTAGGTTTTGCATCTAGTGTTCCGGTTTCTGCAATGGTAGGGACATCCGAGGACGGCGACGGACTGCTTCTCTGATCCAGAACATCTGCGTGAGACGCTTCATCTGTAAGCCGATGTGAGTATCTTGGCGACGATTTAGCATAACCTTTCTGTAAAGACTGTGGGAGTATCTGTTTCTTTGCCTCTTTGGGTACTATACCACTCTCAGAATCCGTCGGCGAAATTTCGTGGCTTTCCTTTGATTTAGGTGAATCCTTCGGCATCTGGAGCGGAGAATTTGCTGAACGACTTGGTTCGGGCTTGCGATGTCGAGAGCGGAGAGAAGCACTTGGTTTCTCATCGTGATTAATAGATTTCGTAACAAGAATGATAGACTTCGTGGAGTCAGAGATTTGTGCGATGGCCCACGGATTTGCACCTCGCTGTACGTCTCGTGTGTGTCCCGCAGAGGATACTTTGCTTCGTGTCGCCGCTCCTCTGGTTCTCAATGAGGCCGTGCGTGCTTCTGCTGAACCACCTCCATCTTCGACGGCCTCATTGGCTGCTCGTATTGAGGATGCCGATGGCTTACTAGGTAAGTTCTGATCGAGTTTCCCATCCACTACAGGCTTGGTAACTTGAACGAATCTCTCAATTGCTCCTTTGGGCATGCCACTTTTCACGGTTATCTTCTTTGCCTGACTCTTTGCCCTTGTGGGTGCTTTCGGAGCTCTCAGTGTCTCTGCGTAATCCTCGGCCTTTAGAGGAACGCCTAGCTTAACGATTGTTTCTGGGATCCAGAGTCTGTCCAATTGAGTAGGGTCATATGCAGAGATATTCTTTTTTGCAGGGGTTGCCGGGGCTGAAGATACAATATCATCCAGAAGCTGTACTGTACCATTGTCACCGACAGGTGCTAGCCCGTTGCGATCACAGTCTATGGTCTCATTCTCTGGTTCAGCATCCAGATCGATCCCGACTATATCAGCAGGGCAATATACTACCCTCAGCTCTGGAACACCATCGGTATCAAAGTGTTGTCTGCGACCAACTATCGACCTCACCAATTCCATCTCGTTCATAGCTGTGAGGACAACATCACCGTACCCAGAAGCTCGGCGATCACTTCTTCTCCTCAGTTTTTGAATCAGAAGAACTGGTGCTAAACCTCTAATTAATTTCTCTGCTCCAATCCTTTGAGTCCAGTTAAAGGCATTAGCAACGAAAGTTCTCAAGCCCGCCACATCGATTTCTCCATCCCAACATATTTCATCCTTTAGTTTCTTGATCCGGGAAGGAGAAGACACAACTGGATGAGTATAATAGCCTAATACTCTTCGGTCCGGAAAGTCATCTGGAATCCTTAGGGCTTTATGCTTGACACGGAAAAATTTCTGTTCATTAGTCTGTAGCTCATGAGCCAACTCCTTCCTCCACTTATTCATTCCAGCAGTGTCGGACTGTGATAGTCGACATAAAGTTGTTCCAAAACCAGCTCTAGCTGCTTCACACGCAACTTTGATACCGCAACCAGCAAGTCCGTCAGTGTTATAGTCACCACCACTCATCAGAGCCACCAGGACCATCCCTTCCCTGTCGAGACCGATCTTTTCCCCCTTCGTCTTCTCTGAATCATATAGAGAGACATGGGTTGGAGAGTGATTTCCGGTTCTGTTCTCCGAAGACCAGTTTCTCAGTGTTAAACCACAACCAAACATAAGAGTGTCTACATCTTCGCTGAGTACTGCGTCCACAATGCCCTCGCGTTGAAGCAAAGCACATTCTGCTTCTGCTTCTCCCGGAGCAGTATGGATTGGAATGCCAAATAACTCAAGAATCTGTCTAGTTAATCCATCCGAAATGCCACTGACATACCCGTTAGTGCGTTTGTTACGTTTAACTGGAGGCTTGTTTGGCCCATCGAAAACAAAAATAGGCTGAATAGACAAAGATAGAAGACGGAGAGTTCGATAATAGAGGGTCCGCAGCGCAGGATTTGAACCTCCTAAATGCAGTTGAGCAAGACTAGACACTACCAACAACGCCAAGTCTTACCCTTTCCTGCCTGATGCTGGAACTGCCATATGGAGATATCAATCGCAATCCTGAGCGGACGGCCAGTCTTCTCCAGCTTCTCAATAGCTAATTTACATAGAGCAATTCTCTCTCCTGGTCCAATCTCTTGATAGATACTTAAAAGCAAGTTAGCAAAATTCGTAAACTGGGGCATGCCACCAACCCTGGGATTCCCATTTGACTCGCAAGTACGAGCTTCCAGGCTTGGTTCTGCCGCAGTAGATGCGATTCAAAGAATAAAAATGTAGGATTAAAAGCCGGATAAAAGTAAATATAACAATTAATGAAAGTATTTAGTCATGAACATTACTACAGGAAACTTTGCTGCACTGGTCGTTAAGTGTTCTGAATAGGTAACTTATTGTTCAATGTTTACACACAGGTTAGCGTCGGCCGTTTCCAGAGAGATTCATCCATGTTCCGGGGTCTGCGACTCGTAAAAAATTCAGCGATCCACCTACAGCAAAATCAAAGGGTCAAACCCTGTATAATCCAGAACTGGACACGGACCCTCATGAAGCAAATGTAGCATAATGTCCAATCCAAGCGGGCCTGCCCATCGCAGCGTCACGTCGATACGCCGCCAGTCTACTTCTCAATCCGCGGCACCTGGTACGCCAGGAGCTCCTCACACTCCACTTCGCACTATCGTCTCTACGTATGGATCCCCTTCAACACTTCGCGCAGAGGAAGAATTGGTCATCATCGAGCTTGGAAGCAGGTACTTGAGAGCTGGCTTTGCAGGAGATGCTGTACCGAAAGCAGTGGTTGATTTTGGACCTGAGGAACACAGGAGGCCTGGGGATTACAGGAGATGGGATATAGGCTACGATAAAAAATGGAGGGACAGAATCCAGGGCAAATCGTGGTGTGACCAACACGAACTTTGGCAACCTGATTTGAGAGGGCTTGATCTTGGACTTGTAGGGGACAAGATCGAGAGGGCGATGAGAGAGGTATATGCAAAGTTGGTTACAAATATAGCCTCGTGTTTGAAGGGTGGTCACTAATCAAAATACTTGTTAGATATCTATTGACTGATTCTCGACCGCGGAGGATGACACTGGTTTTGCCTTCCGCTCTCCCTCTGCCACTTCTTACGGCTGTTCTCGATTCACTATTTACATATTTCCAACCCCCAACCATATCCCTTTTATCGACTCCAGTCATGACAGCAGTAGGAGCTGGTGTTCGCGCGGCTCTAATCATCGATGTCGGCTGGGCCGAGACTACTGTGACTGCTGTTTACGAATATAGGGAGGTTCAATCCATTCGGTCGATACGAGCGGGGAAGCTATTTGTCCAGGAGATGTATAAGATGCTTGCAGAAGCACTACATCCTGAGAGAGCACCCAGTGATTCCCTACAGATAGGAGGCACAATTGAGCCCCCATATGCTCTTAGTTTTGAAGAATGTGAGGAAATAATGGCACGACTAGCTTGGTGCCAGCCTGCTCGAAAGACGGATCCAAGAGGAGCCACTTTAGGATTGACACCTGTTAAAGAAGAGCTGGAGACGAGATCACAGTTTCAACAGATGGATGTATCAGATGCTGATGCCGACCCAACCATATCGATCCCTGTGAACTCATCACTTCCACCGAGGACCTTACGCATTCCGTTTTCCAGGCTAGCTACACCTTGTGAGGCAGCTCTCTTTGCATCTGGTAGATCATATAGAGAGCTTGATGACGAAGAACTACCACTACACGAGCTAGTATATCGCAGCCTTCTAAAACTTCCGGTGGACATCCGAACGTTCTGTATGTCGAGGCTCATCTTCGTAGGTGGAGCTTCTAATACGTTGGGATTGAAGGCACGTGTTATAGATGAAGTAAATGAACTCATCAGCACTAGAGGATGGGATGGGGTTTTGGGTAAGGCAGTAGAGCAGCTTCACAATAATCCGAAATTACGGCCAAGCGGGCCCAAACAAGCAACACATGGCCCAACAGAGATCGGCCAATCTCTCGATACAGATACCCCGAAAGTCATTGCAGGACTTGCAGAACAGGAACATGATCCAATTGGTGATATGTTGAAGCGCGAAGCAAGGAAAGGGATTCCATCTCCGGAACAGGGGTTCTTGCGGGCTGTAGAATCTCTCGGTGCCTGGTCAGGCGCTAGTCTCTTGTCGCAATTGAAAGCGCCATCTGTTGCAATAATTGATCGCGATCAATGGCTGCAGCATGGAGTTGCAGGGGCCTCGCGAGTCGTTGAAGCTCCTGCTACTACGCAACGCCAGAGTATGGGACCTGGAGCGTTTAAAGCTGGTGCTGGAGAGAGGTCGAGCTGGACTCTTGGACTTTGGGCTTAACATAGATGAGAAATGAATAAATATCTAATTAATAGTACCGGTATTTTATGCCAATATTGTTTGGGAGATCAAGGCCGAAAATTTCGGGCTCTTAAAAGAGCGGATCAGATATAGAAATTTATTAGGTGTTGCCGAACTAACAGCCAAGATCGTATGATTACCTTGCCAGCTTTTCTATCCAACACTCTCCTTGCACGTCTACCCAGCATTCCCGAAAAAAGTGTGAATCCAACTGACGATTCTTGACAAGTCAAGGGGGAGCCAACAGAATATGTTAAGAAGCTGAAGTTCTCCCTTATTACACCTGACTAGTACGGACAGGAGGTTGGCCAATCGGAGGCCCGAAAATGCGATCCTACATCATTTTAAAGCTCCTCCAGAGAACCCCCGAGGTTGTCATGGGCCCAAAAATGTCAACCTCACAGCAAGCATTTACGTGCCTGCGGTGCCGCCTAAGATCATCAAATCGGCTCGAGAGACGTCTCTATAGTGTCACTGCGCGTTTCCGGCAGAACGAGGCATTGCGACCTTCGATAGCTCCGAAAGTAACCCTCGACATCAAAGATATTCGACAACGGCCAAAAATCTACGAAGAGAACTGCCTCCAACGGAACTACAAAGCTCATGCCGGCTTTCCAGCACGAATAAGTGCGCTGCACGATGAATGGCAGGCGCTTCAGCATGCTGCCCGTGAATTGAGGGAAAAAAACAATCGGCTGAAGCTGCTGATCGCAAATCCTACTGCCTTCGAAACGGATAAAAGTGAGAAAGCTCAAGAGCTGAGGAAGCTGACGCGGGAGGAAGCAATTGAAGAAGCGCGCGGTTTGAAGGAGAAGCTTTCGACCATTGAATCCCAAGAAGCTGCTATAAACTCGGATATCTACTCGCTGGCAGCCTCCATACCTAATCTTACGAGCGACGAGACGCCTCGAGGTGACACCCCAAAGGTTGTTGGCTACATAAATCAACATCCGGAACCCAAACCTGCATCATCTGATAGAGTATGGCGTTCGCACGTGCATATTGGTAGTGAATTGTCACTTTTCGACTTTCAGGGTGCTGCAACAACAAGTGGATGGGGGTGGTATTACCTGCTCAATGAGGCAGCACAACTGGAACAGGCTCTGGTACAATATGGTTTAAGTGTTGCCAAGTCTCGTGGATGGAGTCTAGTGAGCCCACCAAGCATGGTATATAGCCACATAGCAAATGCATGTGGTTTCCAACCGCGCGATCAAAACGGCGAGCAGCAAATCTACAACATCCAACAAAATGCAAATGATGTGGGCCGCAAACCGGAACTCAGTCTTGCGGCTACCGCAGAGATACCTATTGCTGGGATGAAAGCAAACACAACCATGGAAGAAGTTGAACTTCCATTGAAAAGAATTGGAGTTTCACGCTGTTATCGTGCAGAGGCTGGTGCTCGTGGTGTTGACACCAAAGGTCTATATAGAGTGCATGAGTTTACGAAGGTCGAAATGTTTGCATGGACTTTACCATCGTCATCTGCATCGACTGAAATCTTCGATGAAATGGTCGATATACAAACTACGATCCTGGAGTCTCTAGGTTTACACTGTCGCATCCTAGAGATGCCAAGTACAGATTTGGGCGCCTCTGCGGTGCGGAAACGCGATATCGAGGCATTCTTCCCTTCGAGGAGAATGAAGGACGACGGTTGGGGTGAGGTCACTTCCGCCAGTATTTGTACAGATTATCAGACTCGTAGGCTAGCTACAAGACTCAATTTACGTAGCCAAGGCGGCAAGTTGGTATTCCCATATACTGTCAATGGTACAGCACTGGCTGTTCCAAGAGTGTTGGCTGCAATACTTGAGAATGGGTGGGACGAAAGCCGCTTACAGGTGAGGATTCCAGAAGTGCTTCGACCTTGGATGGACGGAATGGACGTTATTGGAAAAGACAACTGTTAGAAAAAAAGGCCCGTACAAGAAATGGGAGATGCCGGGAGCTTTTGGCGCATCATTAATTCCTACTGTAATATAGTGTTTACATATCTAAGGAGTGTCTTATTAGTGTCAGAGGTATGCTTCTCGCATTGCGAGCTGCATTATCTTATTGTCTTCTGTTGACACTTCGCTGATATATTATTCGGAGGACTTTGTTGAAATGGGTAATGTATGAAATAGTTAATAAACTCATCACGCTAAGCTGCTATCGAACCTCTCTGACCGGCCATACTCCTTCCAATAACACTTCCCAAAGAAAATCGCTAGAAACAATACCAGACCGCATAAATGAACTCCACCATACCAGAAGTCGAAACTAAGCATACTCTCTATCACCGTTATACAGAACGAGAGGGTTCACCTCTTCCGGACCAGTATCACCATCGATACTTCCGGTCCATTCGGTTTCTTCATCTATGCTCTCACCTACCCCAGTTGTCGTCAAGATCGTCGTTCCATAACTAGTCCGCCTATCCTCGCCATTCTCCTCTTCTTCATCGATCCCCTCATTCTCTTCATCTTCATTCAACGACATGTTTTCCTTATTTAACTCGCCGTAGTTCTCATTGACTATACCAGCCCAACTAGACTTTCGTAGCGAGCCTGACCCTCCAGGGGCTTTGACACTGTGGCTGCGTTTAATGTTTCCGTTCGGCACATTATGTGTAATCTGGTTGAGAGATAGGATGCGCCTAGACGAGTTTGCATGGTTGTTAACAGGTGTCCCCGCACGATTACCACTCATAGCTATGTTAATTGCATTATGAGCACTAAACGGGGTCGGTGCTCTTGAGGCAGTCGTTCCTGATGATACGTTGCCTTGATTTGGAGAACGTTTGCGGCTCATAGCATCTCGTCCCTTGTTCGATTTCGATAAGAGGAGAGCTCGAGAGTGATCGATAACTCCCTCCAATATTCGGCGTTCGAGACCTTCAGCCCGTGTTTCCATGACGTGAAGCTCTTCCCGTCGAATGTGCAGAGCAGTCTCAATGCTGGACACATCGGCAGATAGCCGCACCTTTGTACGTGCCAACTCCTCCTGCTCCGCTCGCATCTTAGCAATGGATTCCTTCAACTGATCTTCCTCTTGCCGTAAAGCCAATACAGATGCTTCAACATGTTCCTTCTCGGTTAACCGTTTCTCCAAAGCTATAGTTGCCTCTTGAACAGCCCTTTCTTTATTCTCATGGTCAGCTGCAATCCGCTCAGTTTGTGTCGATACGAATTGCGAGACTTCCGATGCCGTCTGCATAACTTTCTGGTGGATTTTTTCGAGCATATCGAGTTGGGAAAATGACTTTCCAGCCACTTGCATATGATCCACTAGCTGATCTAATTTCTCGTGTACTTTAGCATCGTCATATTTGTCCACAGGAGGAGCAGGAAGCAGTGGCACCTCCCGAGGTGTAACAGGTATCTCTGCAATTTTCTCTTGAATAGTTGCAGTAGATGTCCGGGAGTGCTCATAGTGTTGGCCAACAATAAGCAAAATGTCTTTAACAGAATCTAGAATCTTTGGATGATATTGATTCAGGTGTTCCTGGACTCCTTCAATTGCACCCAAGGCTTTGGAAATCTCGTCTCTTGTAAATTGGTGCTCCTTAATAGCCTCAGAGTGCGCAGCATCAACTTTGGTGTAAGTATCTTCAACCCGGTTGAACACCGTCTTGGAAGCTTCGTCCATTTTCTCAACCGATTCTGTAAATGTATTGCTCAATGTACTAGTCATAGCCTTAACGTCTCCAGCCACATCTTTAATACCGAGTATGGCGCTCGCAGCCTCTGCGTTTTTCTCTTCAGCGAGCTTTGCGTTTACCTCAGCCGAAATCTGCCCATCTTCGTATTTTGTCATCAACTCATTGAATCGTTCGTCGATCTTTGCGGCAAATTTATCCCAAGTCTGCTGAAACTTTTCGTCGGTTTCAAGCTTAGCTCCAATAACACCAGCGTTTGACTTCTCAAATTCGGCCAGCATTGTGTTTGAAAGTTCCTTGACATCATTGGCACTTGCATTATTTCCAATTGTCTCTCCGAGAGTCTCCAAAAACTTGCCTAGAGCTTCGACATTGGTCGCTCCCTCGTCGATTTTATCTTTAATGACATCTTTGAATTCTTCCAGGAGGCTCTTCATCTCTGTAACTTGCTCGCCAACACCTACAGTTTCAGCCTGGCGTTCTTCGAATGCTTTGACATTAGCCTCTGCGTGAGAATCAATTCTGTCCTTGAACTCATTTAAAAGCTCTTCCAGGCTCTTTACATCATCTTTAGATGACAAAGCAGCAATTTCGGACAAGAGGACCTGTTCAATAGCAGTCTTGATATCAAGACATACCGCTTCCACTGCTTCAACATCGGTCTTAGTGACCTTTTCGGAATCGCTGGCTTCCTTCGCAGCACGTTCTTTCATTTCCTCAAGGCCAGTGGTGACATCCCGAACCAGTGACTCCACGATGTTCAAATCATCTTTTTTCGGTATTTGTTCCATATTCGAAGTCAAGTCACCTAGGCTATCCCGAATTGAAGATATTAACGTTTCCACAGGTTCAAGATGCTCTTTCTTCAGAGATTGTTCCGTATCGATCTCATCTAGCTTGGCTTTTGTGTTTCTAAGCAGAGTCTCGATTGCCTGTACGTCCTCTCTCTTAACAGTATCTTCATCATCTGCCCTGCTGCGGTCTGTTGATGTGACCGACCCGTGGATATCGCGTACTAAGGTCTCCAAACCGTCTAAGTGCTCCTTCGACAATGAGCCAGGAGCTGGCTGCGAGGACGACATCGATTCTAGAGCTTCCACCTTGATCCGCAACTGTGTGATCAATACTTCGAGATTGTCAATATCGTTACGCTTTAGGCTATCCGCCGGGACTACTTGTCCCGCATCCCTTGTTGCTAGGGCACGATCATCTTCGTCTCTTTCGCGCAGACGGTCGATATCTGTTCGGACACCTTCAAGCCCAGCCCTCAGTGCATCCAGGATTTCATAGTTGACAGTCATATCAACTGGCTTATTGACAATCTTCTCAACATCTGACCGGAGTGAAGACAGTCCATCTTGAAGAGCATCTAATATCTCTCTATTGCCCGAATTGTTGCTTCCATTGATATCTCGAGGTCGTTGGATATCTTCTCGTAAGCTATCAAGGCCGTCCCTCAAAATATCAGCGATCTCGTCTTTATCAGCACTAGGCTCCGCTCGCACGAGACTAGACGCCATACCCTCCTGGAGGCGGTCGAATCCATCCCGTATACTATTAAGGATTTCCTCTTTATTGATGTTGTCTCCTCCGGAGGTAACTACAGATGATTTTATAGTCTCTTGAAGTTGTTCGAAACCCTGCTGCATACTGTCAAGGATTTTGTCCTTACCCGTGACGTCGGCGGTATGAACAATTGTGGTAGTTAAAGTCTCTTGAAGCTCGGCAAGATTACCCCGAAGGCTCTCAAAACCATCACGTATACCTGTTAATATTCCATCTTTTCCAGTTGCGTCTCCGGATGGAATCATGGAAGTTGTTAATGTTTCTTGAAGCTTCTCAAATCCTTGGCGCATATTTTCGAGTACTTTTTCATTACCAGTGATATTGACGGCATGGATAATCGTAGAGGTCATGGTTTCTTGTAGCTGGTCAAGGCTCTCGCGCATCTGATCAATAATTTCTTCCTTCCCAGAATCATTATTTGACGGAACAACGGACGATTTTAGTGTCTGGTGAAGATCATCAAACTTTTCATTCATGCTTTCCAGGACCTTCTCGTTACCAGTAACACTCACGGCATGGATAATTGTGGTGGTCATATTCTCCTGAAGTTTGTCAAGACCTTCATGCATACGACTGATAATCTCATCATTCCCAGATTCTTGGACTGCAGTGGCCACAGCTGACTTAAGAATCCCTTGAAGTTGATCAAACTGGTCACGCATGCTCTCGATGATCGCATCTTTCCCAGTAACATCCGCCGTGTGAATGATCGTAGAGGTCAGTGTTTCCTCGAGGTGCCCAAGCTCATCCCGTATACTGGCTAGCATTTCGTCGTTATTGGTCATCTCTCCAGAGCGAGCAACGGAAGAAGTAAGCGTGTCTTGAAGCCGGTCAAAATGATCACGCATACCGTCTAGGATGTCGTCCTTGTTTGGTGTATCACTTGAACGGACCACAGAAGATGTGATAGTCTCTTGTAGCCGATCGAATCCGTCGCGGATACTCTCGATAACTTCATCCTTACTCGAAACATCAACTCCTGAGTCGACCATAGAAGATGTCATGTTATTTTTTATCTGGCTGAAACCGTCATGTATGCTATTGAGGATCTCATCCGTATTAGAGACATTAGGTGAACGAGTGACTGAGGAAGTCATAATCTCTTGGAGTCGGTCAAATCTTTCTTGTAAGCTGTCAAGTATTTTGTCGGTTCCACTAACATTGGCCGTATGAATAATGGTAGATGTCATCGCTTCCTGAAGTTGATCAAAATTCTCGCGCATACTATAGAGAAGCTCATCTTTTTCAGCCATCTTGTCTAAACGCGCAATGGAAGCCGCCATGCTCTCATGAAGCCTTTCAAAACTTTCTTGCAGACTATCAAGGATCTCATCCTTCCCGGTAACATCCGCTGCACGATCAACATATGATTCGATATCCGCCCGTAGCTTTTCAAATCCGTCTTTAGTTGCATCTAGTACCTGTTCTGTGTCCCTCCCATGAGCGGCCACATTCTGCTTGGCTTCATCGGATACAGCTTTGAATTCTTGACGCATGACTTCTAAAACCTCTTGGATACGGTCAACCACTTCTTCGGCAAATGGCTCTTCGGCGGTACGTTTTCTCTCAAATCCGGAATTTGCTGAATTGAACGACTCATTTCGCACGACGCTTCCAGCCAAATCTCGACTCAAGGCGGTGCCACTGTTGGGAAATTCAAATCCTCCAAGTCCTTCCCTAACAGCATCAACCATCTGGTCTCTTGTAATTTGAGGGTCTGCTGCTGGAGCTGACGGAAATTCGAACTCTCCTAAGACCTCTCTTACAGCATCAAGGATCTCATCCCGTGTAAGGCTGTCTTGCGTGGGAAGTCGGGGAGGGGAGAAATGTTTGAGGCCTTCTACCACAGCTTCGAATACTTCCTCGCGAGAAGCCCCGCTGGCATCACGGGTACCATCTTGTGGACGATATTGTAAAATACCTTCTTTCACACACTCAAGAAGCTCTTCCCTTTCCAAACCAAACTGTTGCACTTCGATCTCCGGCTTATAATTCTCCCAAGCTTCCCTAACAGCATCTAGGATGTCCTCTTTCTCTAACCCCTGCTTCTCTGGGCCGAGCGATCTCTCATTTAGTGCGCTACTCATTGCGTTGTAGATCTCCTGGTAGTCGACACGATACGCTGGCGGCGGTGAGGACTGTCGTTGGCACTCACGGAGGATTTGGTCCATATGCTCCTTTAACTCTGAAAACCCTTCCTCAACCATACGGGTCAATTCTTCCTTATCAGCGCCTATATCTCTTGGAGCATCTCTGTCGGCACCTAGCTGCTGCTCTAATTTGCGTCCAAGATCCCGTCCCATTCCTAACACCTCACCACGCAGCTCGCGCACCAAAGCCTTTACCTCTGCAGTAAGTCCGCCTCCCTGAGCTACACTATCCTTGACACTTCTGATTGCTTTGATAACATCTTCGTTTAAGATTTCTGAAGCGTTAGACGTAGCTGTGACACTGCGATTTGAAATATCACCAGCGTGGACGAGAGCATCCACTCTCGGCGCCACAGGTCCGGAACGTGGTGAATCAAACTCCAACTCGAGTTGAGAAGGTTGTTCAAAGCTGAAATTGCGAGGCCTACTATTACCGCTACCTCCTCCATTCCTGAGAAGCAGTTCCTTCGAGTTACTGGAGCTATTATTCTTCACGTAATCCAGCAACTCATCGANGTTTGCTGGCTGTTGACAAGCCCTCTTGTTTCACTCTATCAGCAACTTCAGACAGCCGTGAAATAAGTAGATCCTGGCCCTCGGTCGTCCCCATCTCACGAAGAATCTTCTCCAGGAGGGCAATAGTCGCTGTGTTTTCTGGAGTATATAATGAAGGCGTTGCGAGAGATTCTCTGTCTAAAGAAGCTGCAAAACTCCTAGGACTCGGTATGCGTGGAAGAGTAAATGGTTTTCCTACATTCGAGGAGGCAGACGAGTGCGTTTTGCCTTCTAATAGCAATCCTGCCCCACCCCCGTATGGATTACTGGAAGACCTAGAGCCGGATTCGGAGAGATTGAGTAGCAGTTCCCTAAGGCTCTTTCGAATATCTTCATCCCGAGCATTGGTAGCTTCCTTCAAGCTGAGAAGGTCAGTCGCGTTGTCTTTGCTACGTCTACTAAGCTGGGCCATCTCCTTCTGAAGATTGGTAGCAATACTAGTGAGACTCAAGATCTGATGTGAGATGGCATCGAATGTCGGAGATGTGCGGACCAGCGCGTTAGACTCGTTAGCGACGTCCGTGGTTGAATGATCAGAATCTTTGCTAGCCATTGTCTGTAGTGCTAACATTGTAGCTGACTGTGGTGGAGTATTGTCTCCAAGGATACTCTGCGGTGGTCTTCGTAATGAGGGACGTAGGGTAGGTGTCTCATTCGTAGGAGTTGACTTCCCTGAGCGTGTCGGGACTTTATCTGAGGAAGCGTCGTCAAAGAAAATATCTCGACATGTGTTTGGAGAGCCAGTCTTGACAGGGCTTCTTTCGGGTGATCTGGTGGGGGAACCGAGGGAGTTGCTGTTTGCCTCAATCAAATTGCTAAGGTCTCTAACGGTGCCCGATTGAAGTGATTGCATGCGCTTGTGAGCAGCGCTCTTGATTAGAGGCCGCTCTGGAGAAGTCTCTATCCGCTTCGATAATGCGCTTACTACGTAAGAATTCTCTCTGGCTTTCTCTTGTAGTGCGGCATGCGCAGATTGTATTGCAGTGGAGGTGTTCGGTCGTGAAGCAAGACTTGGCGACGAAGGATTCATAGGCAATGGTGGTGGAGCTCTTTCGGGGTCAGAGCTATCCCACCTGATATTCAATTAGTTCAGGGCAATATTAAAAATTCCGGATGTATACGTGCATTGGTACGATGGCTTTGCCATAATCAGATGATGCTGAACTTTGGTGATGTATACGCCTTTCGCTGTCTCGCGAAGGGTCTCTGTCTGTGGAAGGCATGCTGGTGTGATGTGATGGAAGCAATCAAGGACGAATTGTCGCGTAAAGTACGCAGAGTAGATTTTAAACCATGAGTCGCGCTGTAGGATTTCGAAAGCAAGAACTAGATAGAAATGCCTCGCTCAATTCAAAGCAACAAGAAGCCCGTTGTTGCGGAAGAAGTGAATCGTAGCGCTGTAGATAACGACGGAACGCAGGGATATTGTATGTTGACATTATTGTTTACCTCTGGCAACGGATGTTTAGCGTCCTCGATCCTTATTGGTCGAAGCAGCGACAAGCAATTGCCTCCCACACCACAAAAGTTCGGCCACGACATCGTGGGAACGAGACATGTATTATTCGTCATCCGTCACAATAATGGCTGAGACTTGGTGCAGTAAACAATTTCATCACTTTTGATTCAATACAGAAGCCCGAAAATCAAATCAGTAATACTTAACCTATATCCAGGGACTTTCGTGAGCGTCATGTTCGTCGACATTAGTACCGTTGCTACCATGCAGGACTACCAAGCCTGGCTTCGCTAGAATAAGTCTAGACAATCATAATCCTAACTGCTTTCATCATTTTCAATGCTGCAGTTGATTTTCTTCGTAGCAGAATCTGGAAATTTGCAGGAATGCGGACGGAGGGGAATCCTCTCTTTCGATGGATTGACCTAGAAGTCACATGACCTCGCTAGAGCCCCAAACCGCACAAAGCGGAAATTCCAAAAAGAATTCGGCAATCTTTGAACTCAATTACCACACGACAACAATTCGACAACATCGACCGTCGAGATGAAGTGTGAGTGCACATTGGATTTCCTAAGCAGGGATGGGCCGAATAAGATTCTAATATTACATGTCTAGTCCTCAAGGTTGGCCGAGTTGCCATTATCACCCGGGGCCGATATGCTGGCAAGAAGGTAAATTACTTTCCACATCCCACTTGATCGCACCGGAACCGATGCTTGTATTTGGAAGGCCGGACTGCATTGGAATGGATAAACTGGGTTCGATTGGGTAAAGGAAGAGATATGCTGATGGAGAGGCAAACCAGGTCGTGATCATCCAACCCCAAGATACTGGCAACAAGTCGCACCCATACCCTCACGCCTTGGTCGCCGGTATCGAGCGCTACCCACTTGCCATCACCCGCCGTATGTCGAAGACTCGCCAGGCCAAGCGCAGCAAGGTCAAGCCATTCATCAAGGTCATCAACTACAACCACTTGATGCCTACACGATACACGCTTGAGTTGGAGGGATTGAAGGGAGTTGTTACCGCAGATACATTCAAGGAGGTGTCTCAACGGGAGGATGCGAAGAAGACTGTTAAGAAGGCTCTGGAGGAGAGATACACATCGGGAAAGAACAGATGGTTCTTTACTCCTCTGAGTATGTTGCCTTCCTTTTTACTGATTGGTAGAGGCCGCAGATGGCTAACAGGATTTTTACAGGATTTTAAAAAGGTTATTCTGCGTCACTAGGGTACGGTACGGGGTTATATCATGGCATTAGTCGCATAGTAAAGCAAAAATGCTGCATTTCACCACCTTACGGACTTTGGTCCAATGCACGGGCTTAAGACTTAAAACCTCCCGAGGTGAAATTCTTTCTTTGTGAACATATGAAGTCTGTGTGCAGATATGAGCAATGATGCCTGGCTTTATGTCGAATGAAATGAATTAGCCAACCCTACGAGGAGTGATGTATTAATGAGAAACCTGATTGTACACGCATATTTGCTAGACCGGGTTGTAGAACACATAATGTGCTTTGAGTTCCGAGCCTTTATGGTATTGTGTCCTTCTCGAGCCCGATGTTCCGAGCATGAGATTGGTATGATTGTCAGTGTTCAATCGGTAACTGTGTAAACCATGAGTATGAGAGATGAATTAAAAACCTGCGACCGGTCACAATATGCTCTCAAGCTTCTAAGACCGAACCGAAAAGGGGGAATAAGGTGCATCTGCTCCGATGAAGGTAAGTACAAAACCCAACTCAGTCAGATGAGAGGTGTAAAAAAGAGCAGATAGATGTCATAGAACGCATGATCTATTTCTAAGCGCGTACTGGACTAAAAGACCAAATAGGAGCTCATTGCCTCCAAATCATAAAACTCTTTTAGCGGTATCCCCATTCCTGCCACAAAGATTCGTTAAATGCGTATTATCCCTCATTGTATTCCCTGCCATTTTGATTCTAACAAAATACACAAACTCGCTGAAAACAATCTTAACCCAAGGCTTTTTCCTGTACGAGTAACCTGTGTACCTCTAATCCCATGCCCCAAAAATCTATTTAACGCTCTTGGAAGACTTTCTAGCGTGAGTGCTAGTGTGCGTCTTTGAGGATGCCCTTTCGCGAGTAGGGAGCGCAGCGGAGCCATTGGCAGCTGGCGCAGCAGGTTCGCCGCTCTTGTAAAGTTGAGCACCCTCCTGGAGGCGTCGCTCGGTATTTTGACGACCATTGACGAAGTCTGGGTAGTTGAGGGTCAATTCGACAGCACCGTTGAGGAGGTGGTCAGCAGCCTCTACACCGAGCATGAAAGAGTGATCTTGGTTGCCAACTTCGTATCTCCAGCTACCAAAGCGGCCTCTGGAGTAGATGTCCTTAGCTTGGAGTTTTGGAAGGAGCTCCTTGAGGACACCTTCACGCTCTAAAGTAGGAGTAGGATAGCCGTGATCAAAGCGGCGGTGATAGGTGGAGACAATCTCGTCTCCTGGCTTGAGCATTTCGGTGTTGACAAGGCCTTGAATGGAGTCCTTGAGCAGGTTGTCAATATCAACTGGCTTCATGGAGGATTCAGACACCTCCAACATGATGGACCAGTATGGGCCCTCCTTTGGCTCGCTGGATTGAGCCTTGCTGCCGTCAGCATGATACAAGGTTGGCAGCTTGACAGACTCGGCTGGCTGGTTGTATGGGGAGTAGTTAGAGAAGATGGTGGCACGGTAGAAGGGGCAGTCATCCTCTGGGAAGTAGAGCTATGTTTGTTAGCACGAGACTTTTCCATGTTCTCGGTGATGGACATACCCAGCACTTGTCGCCGATGCGTTCTGGGCGCTCTCCTCGAATTCCAACACCAATGACATGGGTGGAGGAGTAGAAAAGACCCTTGCTCAAGGAGACCAAATCATGATCTCCCATCTTCTCAACGAGAGCATCAACAGCCATGGTGTTGATCAATTTCTTGTATTTGATGGTCTTGCCACCAGCGAGAGTGACCGTGTGAGCGTCAGCATCAACCTTGGTAACTTCACCGTGCTTGCCAAAAACGGTCTTCTCCTTGGGTAAGGTTTTGGCAACAGCAATCCAGATGCCACCAGTGCCATCCCGAGCTGGGAAACGGAAAGTGGCATTGGGGCCCCAGTTTCCAGCAGTCTTGCCAAGGATAACGTTCTTCACGCCAGTCTTGACATCTGGAGCAGCCACACGCTCGCCAAGCCAAGCGCATTGCATCTGATGCAGCACATCTTAGCATGCTGACACTTGAATCCCATATGGATAAGCACATACCTTTGTGGTGGGCACAGCCCACACCTTGTAGTTGTATGGTCTCATGAAGAGGTCTGCAATTCCAGTACCCATCATTCTGACGATCCACTCATCGAATGTCTTGGGCTTGGTAGTGGCGGTGCGAGCCTCCAGGGCGGCATCAATCAAGCCATCAATGCACTTCACTTGGTCCTCCTTGGGGAGCACGGAAATGTTGTTCTGGAATGGGTAGGGGACCCAAAGGCCCTTGCATCGCACATAGGAAATGCGCTGGTGGTGGTACCAGTCTTCCTCCTTTGGCAGAGCCTCGTCGAGACAGTCATCAAAGTACTTGTAGTGGGAGAAGATGACATGGCCACCGACATCGTAGAGCTGGAGAGGTACCGGTTAGCCGCACTCATCGCAAGTTCAATTGGGATCCAAGCACTCACAAAGCCTTCTGGAGTAACATCAGTGGAGGCAAGACCTCCAGGAATTTCGTTTGAGTCGAGAATCAACCAGGAAGCACTATTCTGTCATTGACAATCAGTATGTTGAGGGTCTCGTAGTGGCGGTGTGGGCTCTTCATGTCTTACAATCTGGTTGAGGCGCTTCGCAGCACCCAAACCGGTCGGTCCAGCGCCAATGACGAGGATATCGACGTTACTGCGGCCCTTCAGTCAGTTATTCGAACATTTCTGGACGCAAAAAAAGACAGCTTGTCATGATGAGGAAGGTAGGGAGGTGCACGCACATATCCGCACCGCTCATTTTGATAGTGTGGGGTTCGACGGACTCAAGCTGTGAAGAGAAGTTTGACGAGGGATTGATGAGTAGAGGGTATAACGAGGTCCAAGGAGATATCGACGGTCTGTAACTATCTTTATGCTCCCGAGCAACAGTAAACAAGCTCCAAGCGCACAGTTGGGGAGATGATGATAATAGGGGTGCACAAAAGTGCTGTATCTGGAGGGGTCTCCTAAACTTCCTCGACAGGGGTCGCTTTTGTGGGCAGGGGGGCAAACAAGCAAAAGATTATGGTGGGGATTGGGTTGCGCTAGAGATGGGAGATGGATACGTTCCACCACGAGGCTTATCTATTGGCCTTAACTCCCGACACACCATTGCGGCAGACCAAGGTTTAAATTTGACCGTCTGTGCCAAAAGATACGTTTGGGATGATTGTTGCAGCGCATGATTCGGGGCAGCCAGGGGCGGGGGCAAAACGCAACAACGGGCATTACCCCAAAGATGCTCGTGATTCCAGCAAGGCTGAGGAGAAAGGCTTTGTTGAAGCGGTGGACGACACCTCGCCACCGCTGAGTTCTGCCCCTGGGGACACACACACACGCACACACACATATCCGCCTGATGCTTGCCATCCTGAGTACACGAATTGTAGGCAAGGCGCTGAAAATCGAGACTCGTTCGACTCCAGCGGTGGCGCTCGTGGCCATTCCTCTTACGAGTCCCAGCTGGAATCGCCCGTTACAGCTGAGTGTGGTGAGCTGTTACTATTTACGGCTGGAAGCCAAGAGCTCTACGTGGTATTGTTCCCAAGCAATCAAAGCGGTATATTATGGACCCACTTGTAAAATTTTAAGAAGCTGCCCCAAGCCAATCCCCCTGGCCACTGCGGTACTGCACAAGCATCTTGCAAAGTACAGGCCTGACAATAATGTGCGGTAGGATACCGAGCCGTTGCATCATGTCTCTTTTAGGGCCGATCCACGGCCGCCAGAGCCAGGTATCAGAATTGTCGGAGAGGTGGAAGTCCCAACCTGAAACAGACTCTTCTGATTGACGAGTAGATCGTTACTGGTTTTTTCAAATTCTACTTTGGAATTTGCGACCGCGAATGGCAGCTCCACTCATTTTCTCGATACGGAAATAACTTACACTGCGCCCAAGGACCTCCCCTTCAGCCTCTGACTTATTAAGCATACAGTGCCCATTGAACAGCTTTTCTGGTTGAGACATGAAATGAAGTTTTCACAGTCACCTCTCCCATTGGCAGAAATGGTCCCCTTCTGCAAACATTTCGATGAGGCAGGAACATGTAGATCTATCCACTCCGGCCCAATGATGCTTTTGAGACACTACAGTTATACCACAGCCTCTTCTTCTCTATCCGGTGGTTAAAGAAATTCAAAGATTTACGGTCCGAGTTTTACAGTTCAGTCGCCATTCCCAGTACAAAGACCTCTCTCCAACACCGTAAAGATGGACTATTCTATCCCGAAGAGGATCGTACAGCAGGTTAGGAATAGAACGAATCCAAACTTGAGGCATATGACAAGTGGCTTTCCATTTGCTCTTTTGTATCAAAGGGAGGTAACTCGCTGAAAATCCCCATCGGAACAAAAATGGTGGCTGTATAATATCTTTGCCGAAGAATAATAAATTCTCCAAGTGAGCCTCGCAGAGCTAACTGACCACGAGGCGGGCGGATTCTATCAGGTTAAATAAGAACTCGCACAGTAAACCTAGGCTTGGTCATTTGGTCTCCAGGTTTGCTGATATCGTGGATGACATATCAGCAGGCCCGTTCTAGTGGGAACTGCGAAAGGCATCGACGATCGTGTAGGAGACCAAGCCGGGCGGGACGGCTATCCTGAGTGAGACCCGAAAGAGGACTAGAGGAGCTCACTTATGTTTTGTTTTGCTGCTTCGTGTCGTCATATGGAAATCCTGTTACCGGGACCCAGCAAGCTCATCGTGGCTAGCTGGCACGCACTACGTCCTGTCCGTCTAGCGGGCGGAATGATAACGGTCATTTTCTAGCAGATATCGCGCCCATTTTCCGTACCCAATACCGACTGAATGTTGATCTAGCGCGGCGTTTTAATTGCGACTGGCGGCTGTTGCCCCGGTGGACAGTGGACTTTGGTCTAAGCCAAAGATGCAATGGAGGTGCAATTGCAGCCATAGATGATCTAATTCAGGGGCTCCAATCTCTGCAAACCTGATTGTCTCCCTTCAACCCACCTCTGGTTTGCCATCCTGCGGAGGTACCCCCCACTCGGCAAATTGCATACTACAGCTGCGCTCCTACCGTGTCCACATTGAACCACCGCACTGCCCCGAATGTGTCACGGCTGGGTGCCGTCACTGGCTGCTGGTGATATGCTTAAAGTAACGCCTCCTGATTGGAGCACGCCGCTCTCCCATCCTACAGTGCGTGGTACAGCACTGTTGTTGTTTACTGTGTATACGGTACCCGTCATTTTTCACAGCCGTCTAGATCTGGCGGCACGTATCCCCAATCCGACCCTCAAGTCACGATGCTTGGCTCTTTTCCTGAGTCGTAGTCCCACTTGTGTCACTGTCACAATGCAGCCTGGACGACCGTGTTGTGTTTGTTGCTGTTGTTGCTGCTGCTGCTTAACAGCATGAGTATCACAAATCTGGCATGCATCATCATTCACGATTTCGAATCTCATGCTTACCATCCTACCACAATCGCTAGAGATTTGTCATGATACAACAGGGTATCTTAGGACCCGGATTACTCGTACAACAGAAGCGGAAGTGGGAACCTGTGAAAATCCTGGCGTGACCCAGTTCGTATTTCCAAAATAAAGTACCTGTTGCCCGCAAAAATTGGCTGCCGTCGCTGAAGGACGCTGCCGTACTTGACACGTAACGCAGACACTGCAAAAGCTCCAGTGATCAGCAGTGTCCCTTTTCTTCTCTTATTGAAGATCAGTAAATTCTGTAACAAGCTATTTATTTAAAGCACACAATAACTCCGACGACCGGTGGTCTTGTTCTCTGAATTAGGGGCGCAGCTTCCCATGTAAGTTTTTTTCAACCGCCCCTTTCCCCCTAGTCCACCTCAGGGGGCCTTAAGATTATCTAGCGCCAAGCGGATGCTACAACAGAAATTGGCCACCTCCCTCGTCTTTGTTCCACTTCCCTTCAGGCGTCTCGACCTCCATCCTTTTGACAACTAATAATAACCTGCATTCCATCAACCAGATCCTCTCTTCTTTCTGTGTGAGAATAGGCAGGAATTAATACGGCAATACATTCGTTTATATTTCAGATCCGCCGTTACGATAACATCGTCGCATCCTAATTGCGATCGCGTCTATTCTTCATCAACCACTACTTCTCTCCTGCCTCGAAATCTTAAAAGATGGGTGAAGAGAAAGCGCGCGTTTCGGCTGAGCTGAGCAGGCCCTCAGATGCTCCCGTCTTGCCAACTGTGAATCCCGCAGTTGAAAAGCCAGAGCCTCCCAAGCCAGCGCTCCATCCAGCAGTCTATGTTATGTATGCCCCCCTTTACGCACCCATCAATACCAGCTCGCGACCATCTACTGACTTCGGACAGTACCTGGATTGGTCTGAGTTCCAGTGTTATTCTCTACAACAAATGGATTCTCTCAACTCTGGGCTTCCGTACGAAACTCCCTTGATGCCACTGTACGACCAGATTGCTGATAGTAAACAGACTTTCCAATCCTACTCACATCATGGCATCTTGCATTTGCTACCTTCATGACCCAAGTTCTCGCCCGCACAACAAAGCTTTTGGATGGACGCAAAACTGTGAAGATGACTGGCCGTGTCTACCTGCGCGCAATTGTTCCCATCGGTCTCTTCTTCAGCTTGAGTTTGATCTGCGGTAACCTGACATATCTCTACCTCAGTGTCTCATTCATTCAGATGCTCAAGGCCACCATGCCCGTTGCAGTCTTGCTTGTCAGCTGGGCTCTTGGAACTGCTCAGCCAAACTTCAAGGTTCTCTTCAATGTGTCTTTTATCGTCATTGGTGTCGTCATCGCATCATTCGGCGAGATTGACTTTGTCCTCATCGGTTTCTTATACCAGTGTGGTGGTATCGTATTCGAGGCGATTCGACTGGTCATGGTCCAAAGACTTCTGAGCTCCGCCGAGTTCAAGATGGACCCTCTTGTTTCCCTGTACTACTTTGCACCGGTTTGCGCCATCATGAACTTCGTCGTCGCCCTTTTCTGGGAAATTCCCGATTTGAAGATGGCCGATATCTATGCTGTTGGTATCACGACTCTTTTCGCCAACGCTGGATGTGCGTTCTTACTGAACGTGTCTGTTGTTTTCCTGGTAAGGATGCCATTTTTACGGATGAATGAAATGCTAACAAGGACTATAGATTGGAAAGACCTCTGGCCTTGTTCTCACCCTCTGCGGTGTCCTGAAGGATATTCTCCTCGTCGTCGCCTCTATGCTTATTTGGGGAACCGTCATCACCCCTCTCCAATGCTTCGGTTACAGCATTGCGCTCGGTGGTCTTGTCTACTACAAGCTTGGGGCCGAAACATTGAAGGGCTACATCTCTGAGGCCGGTCGTCAGTGGGCTGACTTCGGCTCCCGTCGTCCAGTTCTCCGAAGAGTCTTGGTTCTGGTTGGCGTACTCCTCACAGTCTATGCCCTCCTGGGTGGCTTTGCGCCAGCATATGCCGACCCTAAGAACTACATTGACGCCGCAAAGCTCGCAGTTGGCAGCGCATAGATGTCAGGATACGATCCATAGGGGGCACAAAAAGCCTTTGGACCCCATGTAATGATGCTATGTTGGGGTGGGTTTATTCATTGTAATGCTAGCCTGCAAAAAGATAACTGGCAGAGACCTAATTTTGGGATGGGCGAGCCTCTCGCTCTTCGCCTTCTGGGTACATACTTCGGACTTGGTGGGTTTTCGATTTACAATTCTTTTCTTCGGTGTCCACCCGTTTTTCGACCTTTCAGCATCGAGTAACAGTCTTTTTTTCTTTTCCTCTTTTTAAGGTTTTCTGTTTACGAAGGGTATCAATTGCCCGGATTGGGCTCAGTCGGCCAGGCTTAAGTTCTAGAGTTGGGAGTTCCGTGGGATGTATAGATTTGGGGCTCTGAACGTGCTGGATACTGTGTACGCTCCTTGTTGCGTCTTTAGAAACGAAAAATAGACAAAGCATTTGAAATGTAATATTTAGCACGGTCAGCATGCAATTGATGGGTGTTATTATGTATGTAAAGTTAGCTCCGACTATCTTACGTCTCCTATGAAAGCAAGCCGCAATGTTATGACTTAGTGAAGTCCAATGGTTTGTGCTCAGCGTGTACCGTGCCTAACAACCTCTGTTTAGATCTATTTATGCAGGGACTAGACAAGTAGAAAACTATAGTAAAGGTAAAAATCAACAAAAGGGTGCGCAGGGAGAGCGGGGCTCTGTATGAACTAGATGTCCTTTTCGTCAAATAAACTACAAGGGCTGGGTATCATGGTGTGTGTGAACGTAACGCTATATACAGTCCCACAGTCAAGAAATAAGGATTTCTGTAACGGTCTATTCTTCTAGTAGTATCGAGGTAACGTACAAGCAACACAACATGCAGAGAGCTCACGAGCAGAACATTCAGGTGCTAGGTGCTAGTATGTGCACATCCCTACGAATATAGCAGCAGAGATCGGCAAAGCAAGGGGGAAAGGAAGTATTGTTTCATGGTTGAGGCTTGCTGAAAAAGAAAAGAAAAAGCGGCGCTGGAGTGCACGAATTCTCTCCCGGTAACCCCCATGGCACTGTGCATGCTTTAGAAGGTTGTTTCCGACGCCAACGATCCTCCCGTGTCTCATACGGTAGGTCAAGGAGCGAAGCTAGAATTTTATGGAGAACGGTCACATGCAGGATTCTACTTCTGAATTTGACTCTCGAAGCCCTTGCCGTTGTTCCCGCGCCCTGCTTGCGGTGACGTCCAGGAAGAAGAGCGTTGTCCAAGAATAGTCAGCGGGAAAGTGAGGCATGTATAAAAGAGGGGAAAAAACACGTAAAAGGAAAAGGTAAACCATTACACTTGTGCAAAGGATAGCTGCCCTGTTAGTTGGTAATTGCCGTTTAAGTCGGACTTTCTCTACCATGATTGCAAATGGATTCTGCCAAGTGAAGTGAATTTATGAACCGTACATAGCGTCTTGGGGCATATATATATATATATATATATATATACCAGATAGAGAGATGTGCAAGCGGCCACGAGGAGAAGCCCGGCAACACATGATATCTCCCCCGGCCAATGGCCCCTGCTCCAGCTCTCTCTCGTATTGGCGCCGTTGGTCAGGACTCTCAGGCACCGCGGACACAGGCACCAGGGGCACGAGAGGAACAGCTGTTCGTCTGCCAGACGCCGGAGGGAGAGTCCGTTGCAGGTTCCTGGAGTGCAGGGATCAGTTCTTGGGGCTTGGGGGCGCCGTTCCTCCTGATGACGTCGGGGCTTTACTGCTTCGGGAAGGGCATGAGCCCATCCGCGATCCGAACCTATCGACACTCGTGGCAGTCACCAACGGCAACGACCAGTCTACGCCCATAGCAGCAACGCGCTGGCACCACCCTTTCTTGGGATCTCCGGACCGACAATCAGCTCCAAAGGCTGCGATGTTCTGAGCCTTGCGGTCTTGATCATGGATGATTCCACCGCGGCGGGGGATGGGCGCCTTGAGCCTCCCCCAAAGCTCTATGAGAAGCTGCGACAGCTTCCCGGATATACGTGGGATGAGACCAAGGAGCCCTACTGCTCCAGCTATGATAACTGGTACGAGACGCGCCCCCTCCCCCCGATTCCATCTCGTCGGATCTTCTCTGACAGGACTGTGACAGGTTGGTCATTGGTACGAAGCACTCCACGCGCAGCACCCGGAATGGCAAGCGTCCCAGACCATCGAGGGCAGGATCCTCACAGTCCTCGATCCATAGGCGACATTCAAGTCTGACCAGCAGCCGCAATGAAGAATCCGATAGTGGTGATGACTCCACCGTGTCTCAAGACGATGGCGTGGAGTCTCCCGGCATCCAAGTGAGCGCGAGAGTATCAACCCACATCCTCCGAGAAGAGCGGTCCTTCCGTATCTGCAAGGACGTGATTGGATCCGTGGATCCTTTTGGCAAGCACATTGCTCGGCCCGTTGAACTAATACGATTGCCACACCAGCCAGGAGAGCCGGGTCCATTCATCGTCTGCATCTACGAATATCCCGGGCCGAATTATCTGGCGACTTTTCTAGATTTCGGCCCCAAGTGGCATAGAGGATTTAAAGTTGCGGATAAATACAAGGACAAGTTGGATGATCTCCTGACGCCTCGCGAGATTATCCCCTTGGAGATATTCTTGGACTTCGCAATTGGTGCAGCACACTGCCTGGAACTGCTGCACCACGGGCAACGAATAGTACAGGGCGAAATACGAGGCGATGCGTTCCATCTGAATGCGGAAACCGGCGTGGTCAAGCTCATTAATTTTGGCTCTGGTCTTCGAACGTTTGAACATGGTCTGACAAGCGTCGGCTGGTCCGCTTTGTCAAAAGAAGTTGGCGTGAAGAATAAGCTTTCGTATATGGCACCCGAACAGACAGGACGAATGCCGGCAGAGCCTGACAGTCGAACTGATATTTACTCCCTTGGTGTCCTCTTTTGGCGACTTCTGACGAGACAGCAGCCGTTCGATGGCGAGACGCCTATGGATGTCATTCAGAATGTTCTTGGACAACGGCTTCCTTTGGTGTCGAGCATCCGATTGGATATTCCCGATGTCATTGGCAAAATCATCCAAAAGATGACGGCCAAAAACATTGCTGATAGATATAACTCTGCCAGTGGCTTAAAGCACGATCTCCAGGAGGTCCAGAAAATGTTAGGAGATGGTGATACGTCCGCGATGAAAAATTGGAAGGTCGCCAGCAAAGATGTATCTTCCTTCTTCGTCCTCCCAACGACCATGATTGGCAGAGAGAAAGAACATGACGAAGTCGTCAGAGTTCTTGACAAAGTTTCCAAACGTCATTTGCTCGCTCAGAAACAAGACATTCACAACCTATCTTCTGGATCCAGTCTATCCGAAGGACTCTTGGACCGTCTAGAAGTTTCTATCGCGGAAGAGCTGTCTAGTGAAGGTGACAATGCCAGCTCTGCGGATGGGAAAACAGCTTCTGTCGTAACTGCCTCTGGAGTTTCCATGGATCTGAGAGCACAAGGCAGTCCAGCCGCTCCACATCGTTCCGGACCCGGTTCTGTTAGTAATCACACGGAAACCCAGGAATCCGTCATGTCTGGCAATGGTGTTAAGGTTTGGAAGAAGAATTCTATGTCGGTAGATAGCCGAAGTCTCCTTGAGACTATCAGCGTCGATAGTGGCGGGCCAAGATCAAGCTCTGACGGGGTCGGTGGCCTCACGGCTCAGCGAAACGTTCACAAGTTCCGGAGAAAGGGTCGATGCGAGGTTATAGCCATTGCTGGGGCTGCTGGCTTGGGCAAGACATGTCTTGTGCAATCTGTGCAAGTCGAGGCGAGGAGAAGGGGCTATTTTGCAAGTTCCAAATTTGACCGTGCCAAAAAGATGCCGTTCGGTCCTGTCCTCAAGCTTCTCTCGAGTCTGTTCAAACAAGTCTTCTCCGAGGTAAATACGGAAACCCTTTTCCATCAGGCTTTGAAGCAGTATGTTCGTCCTGCGTGGCCAATGCTTCATAAAATCCTGGGCCTCCCTGAGTTCCTCTTGGGCAACACCACTCTTCCTCCCCTCCGACAAAGCCCTTTATCTCCAAGTTATAACAAGAGCCTACGAGCGGATATGAAGCGCCGAGATTCGTCACCATCAAGCTCTCAAGGCAATACAAGCTTCCATAACTTGACGTTGGGATTACAGAGCTCTCAAGACTTCCTCAGGGCTGGTGTTTTGACGAAGCAAGTACGACTAATGAACACTGTCCTGGACGTCCTTCGAATGTTCACGCAGCACAAATTTATCTGCTTTTGCTTAGATGACCTCCAGTTTGCGGATGATGAGTCATTGGATCTAATTACTCAGATTGTTACGTCCCGGATGAAAATGGTAATCATTATAACCTATCGGCCCGAAGAGATGCTGCCGGAGAAGATCAAATCTATCATAGATCCCCCTAGCACAGAGGGTATAAGTGCACACCCCCGATTCCAAGCTATATCTAGCCATGCTAATCTTGATGTAGCGTATATCCAATCTAAAGGGGTTGGCATCACTCGAATCCAGCTTCGACCATTGGCAGAAGAGGATATACTAAAATATGTCTCCATGACCCTAAGACGACATGAAGAGGAAATTGTCCCTCTGGCTGCAGTGGTCCAGAACAAGACGGCCGGTAACCCCTTCTATATAAGGGAAATGCTTAGCGCCTGCTATCGGAAACAGTGCATATGGTATGATTATAAAGAATGCATGTGGAGCTATGATCTCGACAAAATTTTCAAGGAATTCGAAGCAGAAGATTACCACGACACTCTCGACCATGACTTCGTGACAGGCCGACTGAAGGAACTGCCCTCTACTGCAAGATCACTCCTAGCCTGGGCATCGTTAATCGGAACCTCTTTCTCATTTGAATTAGTCCAAAGGCTGCTCCGCGGGGAGTTTCCTAACGAGGGAGACGCGAGTTCCGACGATGAATTCTCTTGCTCCGAAATCACTCGCAGCGCCCTACCAAAATACTCGTTCCAGGATACGATTGCAGGCCTCCAGGCTGCCTTGCAGGCGTATATCATCGTCTCTACTGAGGATGATGACAAATTTCGATTTGCACACGACCGATATATCCAGGCTGCAACATCTCTTAATGAATGCAATGCTCCGAAGATGCATTTTTTCATTGCAAAAACACTGATGGAGTATTACTGTGATGATGATAACTCGCGCGACAATGCGGCATCTCACATCTGTGAATGCATCGATCTCATAAACCGGCGTCTCACTATAAAGTATCCTTTTCGCAAGCTTCTCTTTGAGCGTGCTCAATATGCTGCGGAGAATGGTGCTAGGCCCACTGCTGCAAAACTCTACGGTGCCTGTTTTGCGTTACTACAAGGAGATCCCTGGACTGTTGGGAAAGAGGATGTCTCTTATGACGAGACACTAGAGCTTTTTACTAGAGCTGCCGAGTGCTATGTCTTTATGGGGCAGGGCGAAGAAGCTCAGCAACTACTCAAAACCATCTTTTCTCATGCAAAAACACCTTTAGATAGAGTTCCAGCTTCAATACTGCAAGCCAGATTATGTGCTCAAGCTGGCGATTCTTCTTCCGCATTTAACGCGCTCAATGAATGTCTTCGGGATCTAGATGTCAAAGTCGATGATGACACTACATATGAGAAGTGTGATGCCGAATTCGAGCGTCTTTGTCTCAAGATCCAATCCTCCAATCCTGAGGACATCGTCAGCATGCCTGCAGCAACTGAAGAAAAGATTGAAGCAATAGGTACCGTTTTGGCCGAAATAACTAGTGCAGCATTCTGGTCCAACAGTTTGAAGGCCTACCAGATGGATCTGGTTTGGGTTGACCTAGCTCTTACGCGCGGCAGCTTCCCCCAAGCGGCCCTAGGGTTGGTGTATTTTGCTATGCATGCCATATCGAGATTCAATATGATCAAATTCGCTAGCGACGTAGGCGATATCTCTCATGCTATTTCTGATCGGTGGCGGGATCCATATACAATGGGAAGAGTGGGCCCTGTATATGCATACTTCATATCCCACGTTCAGTATCCTTTTGCAAGCGCAATATCTCAACTGGAAGACAGCTTAGAGTTTTCGATACAAGCGGGTGACCGGCTTATCACCCTTCTAAACTTCGGGGTGACAGCTACTCTTAAGCTTTTTATGTCGGAATATTTGGCCGATCTTGAATCATTTTGCATCTATGGATGTGAAGAAATCCCCAATTGGCAGCTCGATACAAGAGGTGGTACAATGCTAATTGCCGCCAGACAAGTCAGCCGTGCTCTGCAGGGGAAGACATGGACTTCCAACCCTTCCAAGGTGATATCTGACGAGCAGCACGATACATCGGCTTATAAAGCCTGGTTGCAAAGAGGTGGGATAAATTCGGACCGTCCGCTCGCGATGTATGAGAGTCTTGAGATATCTGCTTTGTTCTTGTATGGCCATTACGAAAAGGCAGTCGACATAGGAAATTCTCTTCTCCCTAACATTGGCGTAATATGGTCTGCGGTAAAAAGTCGATATTTCATGTTCTATTATGGCCTATCCATAGCAGCTGCCTTGTGGACCAAACTGGAGAATCCGCTACGATCTCTACAGGGCGACGGTTCGATAAGTCCTATGATGTCGACAATAGAAATCCAACCTCACGAGACAGATCTCCAGCAACAAGTTGATGAAAGCATAAGACAAATAGAAGATCTGAAAAAGAAGATTGAAGATTGGCAGATGGTTTCAGAGGTGAACTTCTTCGCATGGTCAAAGCTGCTTGCTGCTCAGCTTTCAGAACTACGAGGAGAGCATGGCCGGGCGTTAACGGAGTATGAAGAAGCTCTGGATCATGCCACTGCTTATAACTATACATTTGAAGAAGCATTAGGTAATAAGCTTCTAGCCGGTTTCTTTCTGAGAACCAAAGCTAGAAGACCAGCAACGGCTGCACTAAAGGAGGCAATTACTCTGTTCCGTCAGTTCGGTGCAGTGGGGGTTGCCAGGCATATTGAAGAGGAACACAGTCTACTACTACAAGGCCCAGCGAGAGGTCTAAGGTCTGCTGATGTTGGGGTCCAGACTGATTTCGTTGGCGACTCTGCTCCTGTTCAATATCGCGTGCTACAGAATGAGGAACATGACGAAAATGAACGCCAACAAACTCGTGCGGAGATCTTAGAGACTAATGGCGAACGAATCGGGGCGTGGCAAGGGGGGACAGCACGAACAGACGTTGGCTCAAGTCTCCCCGCACTAGACATGTTGGACTTGACATCTATCCTGGAAGGCTCCCAAGTCATCTCAAGTGTGCTCCAAGTGGACCAGCTGCTAAAAACTATGTGTGAGATTATACTTCAAAATTGTGGTGGCGTGGCAACTCTAGCCGCAGTTGTGGTTCATGAGGATTCTGTTGGGTGGAGCATAGCGGCGACTGCAGACGCTGAAAAGGGAGCGGAGGCACACATACCGGGCATTCCACTGGATAAGACTGCTCTGGTGGTTGAAGGAGTGGTTCTGTACTGCACTCGGTTTGAAGAACCGGTTTTCCTGCCTGATATCCTTCATGACGAACGATTTAGCAATGTCTCAGAGGCATGGGCTTCCCGAAACAGATTTGGCAAATCCGTTATTGCAATCCCTATCTGCCATGCGGCGAAACCACTCTTAGGCGTGCTATACCTAGAAGGACAAGCCAATGCTTTCACGGACCGCAACCTCACGGTTTTGCAATTACTAGTGAACCAGATTGCAATTAGTTACTCTAATGCCTTGACTCTGAGGGAGGTCGAGAAAGTTTCTGCTTCTAATGTTGCCATGGTTGATTTGCAGAAAAGAGCTCTGGCCAAGGCTATGGAGGCAGAAGCTAAGGCTAACATTGCAAAGGCTGAAGCCCTACGTAACGTCCAGTTGGCGGAGGAAGCAGCAAAGGCTAAATCGATTTTCTTGGCCAACGTTTCCCATGAACTGCGAACACCACTGAACGGCGTTATCGGCAATTCAGAACTCCTCAGGGACAGTGATCTTCGAAAAGACCAGGCCGAAATGGCCGATTCTATCCGCGTTTCGGCGGATTTGCTACTTACTGTCATCAATGATATTCTGGATTACTCGAAGATGGAAGCTGACAAGATGAAGCTCTTCGTTGTGGCGTTCAATCCAGATGAGATGATTCGCGAAGTTGTCAGATCAGTCTCATACAGCAATAGAGACAAGAAAAGTTCTAAATACGTCGAGATCATACAGGATATAAATCTTCCACAATCATTGATATTCGGTGATCCTGTTCGACTGCATCAGGTATTAGGAAATCTCATTGGGAATTCCCTGAAGTTTACGGAACAAGGATCCATCACGATCGGTGCTAAAGTAGAGTCAGAAACACCCCAAGATATACAACTGACTTGCTGGGTCAAAGACACTGGCATCGGTATTCCGCCTCAGCAACTTGCCAAACTTTTCAAACCATTTAGCCAGGCTGACGCAAGTACCGCTCGGAAATATGGCGGAAGTGGACTTGGATTGAGCATCTGTAAATCACTAATTGAAACCATGATGGGTGGCAAAATTCAGCTAGAGAGCGTTGAGGGCGTGGGTACAACGGCTTGGTTTACGGTGACTTTCCCGAAAGCGAACTCCGAAACTGCGGCTGGAGATAGTCAAGACGCCCCAGAACCACTGATCAAACACGCAGACTCCGGGAAAGAACTCTCCAGTATTCCTTATTCCTCCCTCTCCAACATTCCTCGAGATCAGTTGCGGATTTGCATTGCAGAAGATAATCCGATCAATCAAAAGATCGCATTGCAATTCATGGAGAAGCTAGGATTCAAGAATGTTGATGCATATGATAATGGCCTTGAAGCTGTTGAGGGGGTGCGCAGGAAGGCGATGGAAGGGAACCCTTATCACATCATCCTAATGGATGTTCAGATGCCCGTTCTGGATGGCTATGAGGCAACAAAACTACTGCGTCGAGACCCAGTTGACGCCGTGCGGAGGATTTTGGTTATTGCTATGACTGCATCCGCCATTCAAGGCGATAGAGAAAAGTGCTTGGATTCTGGCATGAACGACTACTTGGCTAAACCTGTGCGCTCTGGAGTGCTGAAGAAGAAATTAGAACAGTACATACAACCTGTAAGTGCTGACAAAGTCTCGGGGCGTAAAGTCCAGTTACTAACGGTATAGCCTTCGTTTTCGATCCCGAGTCGTTAACCAGGACCAACATATTAGTTAATTATCAAACGCGGATGGGAGTCACTACATAATATTGCAGATTCGGATGCATTCAATATGGGTCCGCTGGATACTGTAGCTAATCAGGGCCACCTGCCACCTTGGCCTAGGAGAAAGGAATGCATAGGGTGGAGCTCAATGATGCTGTTGATTTTTTTTTCCCCTAGGGCTTCAGAGTATCTGCCTAAAATTCGGCAGGATCAAGTCAGATCTTTTGGCATAGATATCAAGTAGAAAGAGGGGAGAACGATGGCTATTACAGGAATGGTGGGATATGATAATGATATAACATGGGATGCAGTTTTCTGTACACCTTCGAAGGTATCTAGATCGGAGTTTAATGAAAGAAAGGCTCGATCTATAACAGATTTTTCTGCAAAGATACATCTTTTACTTGTGGGCGTAGATTTTGTTCATTAAGGCCAGGGTTCCTGGCTATTTAATCACCGTACTAGCGCAGGTGGATATTGTCTGTGGTCATATTATGGTCCTTTCTATCCCTATTCTTTTGGTTGCACGGTTTATTATGTTCGACTGGATATATTTAATCTTCCCTGGACCTTGAACTTGGACATAGAGACCGTTGATGGCGGTTATGGTGCAATTGCAGGCGATTGAATACTTGGGTATACCTTTGAGGAGATTTTCGTTGTGTCCCATCTTTGTCATTGGAGCAGGTGCTTTGAGTGGAAGATTGCCCTTTTAGAGTGTTCCGTGGATCTGGGACTCGGCTTTATGGTCATTCCCTTTAGTGGTGGTCGTTGATATATATACTTGGGAGAGAATATCGAAATCTCTTTCCATTTCGTTGTTCTAGACTACTAGAAGTTTCTCGTTTTACGGGATTATGGTGTAAAGATCCCAGAATTATCAAACTTGGCGTCTGTTTTAGATTAGCTGAATATATTCGAGTTACGCAAAATTGATTTATTGTGTATGAATGATTTTTAAATATCGTATCGAATTTTTTTTGATCTAAATAGAACGTTAGACCCGTTTACGACCTCGACCATCATGTTACGATAAGATTTCTTGAACTGCAACTGCCCTTTGTTTACTTCCAACTCCTCTACGCACTGGAGCTTCGACTCCGCCATGGATGCACGCACCTGCAATGCGAGGGATGGATTAGCTAAGCCAGCTTCCCAGATATGCCTGCGGATGCATTTTTTCTGGAAGGTGAAAAAGTTGATTAGCTAAAACGCAGATCGATGCACCTCTACCGTAGCCTTCGTATTGGAATTTTTACCCCCCCATCCTTGGCTGGAAGAAACGACAGTGCAGAGGTAATTAGGGATTCACCGAGGAGACGGATTCCAATCGGCTCGCCGCCTGTACGGGATGTTCACCGCTATGAACCGGTGATCGACAGTGGAAACTTGTTGTCCTGGGAACGGCGTCGCCGATGACCTATCTATCTCTCTCCCTCTGGCCGTTCGCAGGCAAGCCTTCTGCACGAGTTGCATGTCTATGAGTCAGGTACTGGGACTGGGAACCGCCGGTGAGCAAAGCAAATTCCCAGTTTTACGGCGGCTGATCGGCAACATGACGCGCAGACCACACCCAAGGGAGAAGTAGTGCTGTGATCAGCGGAGGGTATTACCACCTTGACGGGACAAAACAAAGCTGTCATGCCCAGGACGTGTTGCTGTAGTCGCGGACTGTGGCTGGTGCCGTTACAGCAACCCCGTGCCACCATTTTCCAGCTGGGCACGCGGGGCAACTGAGGGGTAACCTGGGTACTCCGATACTCGTACTTGCGCCTGTCTGCGCCTTTGTTGATCAAAACAATTACGGGTCTGCTGCTGCTGTTGATGCAAGCTTGCAGGATCATGCTGACATGGAATGCCTCGTCATTCATCCTTCTGCATGCACAACAATCACTTTCCGTGGCTGAAGACGCGGCAGAGCGAGTTGCGCGGTGATGCCTGTAACTCTGCCATACCATGCCATACCAACCATACCAACCATACCATACCATGCCATTCACATCCAGACACACATTACGGGCTGGGAGGGGGGCGTTGGCCTGCCAAATCAAGCAGCTGAGGCGCCAGGAAGGCCCCGCAGCGTGATGGCTAAAGCCTTTGTCAGATTCCCAAATTGTGTTCATCTCGTTTACCTCGAGCAACTCGAAATTCCCACGGGCACGCTTGCCCACTACACGGCAATATCAAAAGGAGCCGTACGCGGCAGTCGGAGACTGGAAGACCACGGTGAATTCCACCGCCCACCACCAAAAAGAAGCAAGCAGTCAGCAGTGCTCCACCTCGTATGCGAACCAGGGAGCTGCTTGTCCACCATTCGGAATTTATTCACGGACCCGAGTCGATCATTTCGAAAGCCACCCTAAAATAAAGTGCTTGATGTGACCCAAGGACTTGCTAGTAGGCGATGATCGAAGTAGCATCGTTTATGATTGCCGGAGTCGGTGAAATATAGAGTAGAGTGGAAGATCAATAAGGCCGTTGCATGGTTTCAATCGCCACCACTCAGAGTCGGGTGATTGAGTAAGAACGACTGACAGTACCGAGTCGGGCAAGTCCCCAAGATGCAGGCGTAAGCAAGGAGCTAACTGCTGTTGACGGAGAGTTGACATGCGCTCCGCTGCCGATCCTGCCAAGAGTTGTCTCCAGAGCAAGAGAGCAATGACGGCAACGACGGAAATAAAAAGAGGCAAAGGAGAAAAAGAAAATCGTCCAACCTTCCCTTTTTGATCTTGGTCTTGCGTCTGGGTAAGCTCAGATTTTTGTTGATTCGCGTAGCAGCTCCGAGTTTGGTGATTCTAGCTTGAGAAAATGTCTCAATACCCACCAACACTCCCTTCTGGAGCATCCGGAGCGACTTGCCTTGGTATGGGCCTCCCCAACCTGGATTGTATAGCTTAACCGAAGGAGAGCATCCGAAAACGCGCTTTTCTTTCACTTCAACCTACACCTGGAAAATTGTCCTGAGGCTTGTGGCTTGAGCCACAAACACTCAAACACGAGAGTTGGTTGGGTCATATCTTTGACGAGTTAGATGCTTTGATTTCAAGAATTTTTTGCCACCACCGTCGGAAATTGCAGCGACCTCTGTGCATTTTGAACATTCATATTTGTCGACGATTGGGATTTGCAGATGGGGTTTGAGCTGGCCATGGGAAATTTCTCTATGTGATTCCTAGAGTAATGCGTAAAAAATGGGTTGAAAGAAAAGGGCTTGTACTACGGAGGAATTCAATGTCACGTGATAAATACCCGTCGCTCTCTTCCCCAAAGCGTCAACTTTTTGTGCGGACGCAACCCAAGCTTGGCAATTGATTAACTCCAGAATAGGTGCAAGTATGGCAGGCTATCCAGGTATGCACCGTTTTGCAATTCACGCGACCCATTTCAGGGAACCAAGCGGTGCGGTGGTTTGCCGTGGCATCCTTTTGTGTTCTCTCCCTTCGCAAGTGTTCGGTTTCGTACCGCTCATCAACCGCTATCATTGGTGGTTGTGGACCATTGACTCCCAGCAGATCAGCATAAGAGAGCTTATATATGTTTCAGTAGAGAGCTGAGGTTGCTTAGTGACAAACAACGAGTTGCTTTAGGGTCTACAACGTTGCAGTTTGGGGTTGCAGCACTGCCCTGGACAACGCTGTGCATCCCCGCTGTAGAACCGCGACAGGAAGTACTGATGCAGAAGGATTAAAATTCTATCCACATACGCCTTGCATCATCATTCATAAAGAAAGGATACACAGCGTACGGCCTCCCGTCCTACTAGGATCAAGGTCGACAGGTGCCATGCCCGGTCTTTGAGCTTTCCTAGGACCGTGACGCACTCCTCACCTCCCGTCCTCCAATCAGCCTCCTACAGTCTCCTGTCATCTGGATTGCGTACCAAGGATCGTACGAAGTATCCATGTCTCAGATTTTCCGTACCCGCAAGAGCTGGACATTGCGGGATGGCAAACTCGACAACACTCCGGTCGCCCAGCTACCTATGCGGATTCTCGGTGGGGAGAGGTCGAGCATATCTAGAGGCAAAAGCATTTGTGAGCGATCCAGTCAGTGGGTGCAGGTGCCGTGCGCTGCACCACGAGCTTGGGACCAACACCAGTCTTGATCCTGAGCCCTGCATTGGTCCAGGTTTCGATCAAATTTCTTTAGACCCGACTCACCGACTTCCCATCTCTCAGCCCTGTGAGATCTGTGCCTTGAAACATGACCATTCACGCGCGGCAAGTATGGTATATGTCCATTCAACCTCTGCACTGGGAAAGGACCTGGGCGACCACACTGGGGGCTCGCCATCGTGCCCTGAGCCAGAGCAGCTCCTGCTGTGCGTCTCCAGAGGATCCGGCCAGGGTCTCTTGCGACTGTTCACACTGCATGACCCTTCTGCAGGCCGGCCTTCTTTCAGCTGGAGTCAGGCCTCGCGGTCGTACATGAGCAAATCACGCTACACGCCGTGGCAGAGGTTCGTAAGCCGTCTTCACCGCACGCAGCACTGCGGTAATATCAGACCAGGGCCGGCGTGTAGCTGTGGCTTGGGATAGATACTGCAGCAACGCACGATCGTGACGCCCTTTCACCTCGACGGTCACGACCTCGCTGGGCCAGGGTGGTCGTGCTGCTCCACACATTACGTCTGTGCCCATCTTGGGAGATGAGTGCGGCTGCCACCACCGCCAACAACCACCAGCGCTCGCAGACTCGACCCACCAACACCATCAGATTACTATAGAATAATGGGGATGGGGTCGGGTGCTGGTGAATTGCCGCAGTTGCCTGGGAGAGCCCGGGACATTGCGCTGTCTGCTTCGTCTCCCCAACATCACCGCGCCTCGGGCGCCACGGGCTGGGGCCAGGTCCATTTGGACGAGGTGCCGCCCATGATACGAGCAGACGGCCGTGTCTCCCAGATGAACTGCCAAGCAGAGGTGGACTTGGAGTGAGATGCGGCGTTGACGCTGCTCCGCAGTCCTTCATCTGAGCCCAGTCCCGGCCGAACGGTTCGAAGTCGCTGGCAATCCAGACGATCCGAAGGCTCCGTGCCGGGATGGTACCCTCTTTCCCAGGCCCGTAGCCCACTACTACTGCTCGGCCAATCGCTCCGGCGCCGCAGCAGGCTCTCGAGGAGGACCCAGGCGCATGCTGGTCTCGTCGCTCCATCTGGCGCAGAGGGGAGCACTGGCTGTGGCGGTTGAGCGAAAGTTGATGGAAAGGTTCTAAAGCAAGCCACTTCGCGAAAGCCGCCGCTCACTGAGTTTAGCGAGGCAGAGCAGCGACATGCCTGTGGCCCGTGGGCCGTTCGCCCTGCTTGACAGTTTTTGTCGATCACAGGGCCGGCGCGAGCTAAAATTTATGCGCATCCTGGGCATTCGCGACCTCTGACATAACCGTTGGCTTGGAGTGACCCAAAGCAGACGCGCAGGATCGCACGGCCGCCAGCAGCACAAAGACCTCATGCGCACCGCGCAAGTTCAGAGCAGACTGCGTACAAGGTCAAACCTTTTACTCGTGATCTGGCTGCCGCTTGCCCAGCAGTACAAGGTGCACCCGCGTGGGGATGTCGGCCCTGGCCTCGGATCCTTCTCCGGGTTCTGGATTGGGCCGGTGCAACCCCCAGGGCCTCATCTTTTCCCATGCCTTTCCAGACAGATCGCGGTCCAGGCAGGTCCAGTCGGCCTACGTACGGGTCCGCAGCGGAAGGGACGCCAACAGCGGGATACGAAGCTCAATAATGAATAACTGCCGGATCGGTCATTGCGGGAATGCGGTAGTATTTGGCGAATGTCTTCGTGGAGACGCCACTGGTCCTTGGATAATCTACGGATAGACCTAGTGCGCGGAATTGTCTGTGGCAAACCAAAAGAAGATTGCGTGTGTGCTCACGGGTGTTCACCATGTCAGGACATCACCAGGACCGAGTCTGTTTTGGATTGGGTGATGTGGCCGAATCTGGATGTTGGCCGGGAATTAACAGAAGGACTATTATTTTGGGGCGTGTTTCAAAAGTGAGCAGGAGGGGCCGGATCTGGATCTTGTCGGGCCCTTACCAATCAAAAAGCCCCAGAAAGAAACCTCACTCCAGATGGTCAATTGGCAGTTGTCCGAGGGGGCGCGGCGTAAACACAGCGTGGAGCAGGACGAAGCAAGCTCCCAAGTCAAGCAGACTTGAGATGACGATGGTCTCCTTCTGCTGCCAGTGGAACTAATGGAGCTCCCTCCGTGCTCATCGCGATGCGACTCTTCTGCGAGGGTTGCGCCAGGGCGTCGTGGAATGCTACCTCAGGCAGAAGAAGCTTCGGCTGCTCAGGCGGCAAGGCAGGCGACAAGGGCTGCTGTAGCGAACGAAGCCGGCCAGAAGCCAGCCAGAACGATGCCCGAAGAGTGGCTGACATTTTAGCTTCGCTCAGAGATTTGGTCTGCTGGCAGCCTCAACCCCCGGCACATTCTTCCCGGGAGTGCGTTTACAGTGGAGTCTGCGAGGTATCATTCCCCCCATGCTGCGGCGCCAGTGCAGCCCCCCTTGCAATCTCCAGGTGCGGTATCAGCATCCCACCAACTGCGACGACAAAGTGACCAGCTTCCGGCACCCAGCAAAGTCAGCAAGTCAGCATGAGCGCACCTAGCAACCGCAACTGTCTATCCGAATTGAGACGAGACTACGGGACGACCACCATGGTCATCGTTTTGACTATCACCGCACCGTAACTTTTGGGCGATTCCCGTGACGACCCATCCATTATTCTTTACCACAGCATCATACGGGCCACCAGCGGAAAGAGCTGTGTCAACTGGAAGAGCAAAGTATGCTAAGCGGCATGCTCTCCCAAGCATGCACCGCAGCTGTTCCATGACGGTCATCGCTGTGGTATCACCTATACCAACCGGTGCGATCTGTCAGGGAGCAAACCTGTCTGTACGTAGTGAGTGTAGTGTGGTTCAAGGCCCCCAAAACCAGCGAGAGAGCGCGCATCTTCACCCCCGAGGGAACCGCGCTGGGCAGGGATGGCCCAAGATGAAGGGGGTCTGATAGCCGACTAGGCGGCGCTCCGCTGCCGCAGGTTAAGCCAGGAGCCCTGAACAGGCTGCTAGCGCCCCTCAGCAGTGGGACCGTGACCAACTGTCTTCCTGCCAGTGAGCGCTGTGGCGTACACGCCTTGTGGCTAAGATGCTCTTGGAGATTTGCCCTTCGTTTTTGGGTAACTTTCTATGGGATTGTTTTGGTTCCGGTCTTTCTGTTTTCTTATAAACATTATTCACAGGCAGGGTCAGTGGCTTTCTCCTTATGGATTTGTTCAAATCCCCCCCTTTTCAGTTTAATTACTGTCGGGGGGGCTGACGCGCCAAAACCCATATTTGCTGAATTCGATGATTGCTACTCAACCACCCTGCCAGTCCTGCTCGTTCCAGCCCGACGTCCGATTGACGGTTACCCGTAACCCGTAACCCTAGCTGTAACCGTGGTCACTTTATAGTAAAGGGTTATTATTTGTTCAGCAATAATAATCTGCATTGCTATGAGTACCGTAGTATCAAGTAGCGGCGCGCTCCTAGGCTTGGGAGGGGCTAGCGCCAGAGTACCTAGAAGCAGATCTCCAGCACTAAGCCTGGGGGCTGAGGGACGTGTGCTCTTGTGTTCCATTGCCCTTCTTTGCTTTCTCTACCTTTCCTCTTCGGGGTATATGAATGGTATGGGGCGAACTCAGGTTCGCTCACTTCTACTTAAACTGTACGAGAGGCTTGATTCAGCTCCACTCGTTATTATTTGAGTCCGCCCTGATTCTGTGGCGGCTGTTGCTGGCTGGATCTGTCCGCCCCCGCCCTGGTCGTACGGTAGCGCAGGGAGGGTGGTCTCTCTCGCCTCTTGACATATCCCGTCATCAACAGGACCGGCACCCTGGCAGCGCCCGAAACTGGACAGGATCTCGACTGCAACGATGCTGTACTACCAAAAGGCTGCCGAAGCAGCACGACAGCGAAACAGGACAGGACGACCTGGCAGCCTACGGCATGACCAAGCACGACTTTAGCACTGGGGATAAAGCCGCGAATTATTATTATGGAGAGGGTACACACGCGGAGCGCCCGGTGCAGCCAGACGCAAACTGCGTGAGAGCCCCGAGGTGTTCCAGGCTCACACATTTTCACACACATACACATATACCACACTCACCTGTACAGTACCGTACCTCCCTCCTCAGGGTGCAATGCCCCAGATTCCCGCCTGCTGCTCCCTGGACCAGGCTATGGCGACCACCGACTCAGCGCGCAGCCCGCTACACCAGGCCACCTGAGCGGTCGAGGGCATGCGGGAGAGGTGTGAGTCTTTTCGCGGTCACTGTCACTACTGAGGCACTCGGTCGTGCCCAGTTAGTGTGGCGACTGCCACTGGGCCATCTCGGATAAGAAGCCCGTTTCAATCGTGGTGCATTCGGCTGGTGAGACCTGGACGGGCGCCGACCTGGTGGCTCAGGGCTCATGCCCAGTTCCGGGGCCCGGTTGGCACTAGCGCCCAAGGGCTCTAGCCGCAGCCCAGCAAACCGCTGGCGCGCAACCCCTCCCCCTCCCTGGCGCGGGCCCCCGTCGTCTGGACTTGCCCATGGTTCGACGCTGCCGTGCTTGTTTGAGGCAGACAGCTGGATCGGAGACGTGCTCTCACCATCTCAAGTCCCAGCAGCTGGAGATGGGCCTTAACCTTAAAGGGTCCGGTCACCGTCCGCAGGGCCCCCCGTTGACGCCCCCAGTCCCGCGCGTGCTCACACACGCCAGATGTCTCTATGCATGCATCAAACGGGGCCCTCGCCTGCCCTTGAACAATTTTATGTGTGCACTCCTGCGATCTCGAGGTTAGTGTGGAAGCAGACTAAGCAGCACATAAACATCAAACGGCGTCCTGCCACCCTTCTCTCTCCAATCTCCCACCCATCTCGCACCCGAGCCCGGTCCTGAGGCTGGAACCACCTGCGGTACATAATCGTGGTACCGAGACCACCAGCAGCGCAACAGCACCGCACTGCCCGAACCACGCACCTGTCTCTCGCCCAAAGCTTCCCGCCAACGCAACCACACTGCATCCGGGCCCGGGATTTTCGACTGGGACGGAACTTGACGTCTTCTTTCTCGATTTGGGGGTGAGTGGAGCACTCTTATTTCCTGGCTGACGCCTTGATCTCCTCTTTTCTGCTTGCTCGTTGCCTGTTTTTTCCTTGCTGCACATCCCCCCGTTTGTCGTCGTCGTTCTTTTGCCTCCTGCTCGAGGCTAGCTGGCTGCCTCTTTCCCATTCCTGGGTTTGGCACCTGCTCGTTCCCCTTTCACACCCCCTCCCCCCCCCTTCACCCCCCTTCCTGTCGATCCCCGATGTGCGGCTCGGTAGCAACCTGACGATTGCGACCTTAAATCCTTTAATCATTCCCACACCCCTCCACGGCACCAACGAGAGATCGGCCCTGCAAGCGACAGCACTCGGCACCACACACTACTCAACCATCTAGATCCCCGAGTTCGACACGGCCAGCCTTACGGTCCGCCCAGCCAATTACCAGCCGACAGCCCGCTGGGTCTCCCACCGGTCGACCGCTGGTCTGGGGGGAGGGGCAAGGCAAGGCAAGCCTGGTCCGCGCGGCATAGCTCTTGATCCAGACAGCCACAAAAGAGCAGATACCTTTCTTTTTCAAGGCCTGCTCTGCCCTGCAGCAAGGACCTGTCCTGCTCGGGATCGAACCGTGCCATCCCAACGCGGTACTGCCTGCCCTTCCCGGATCCAGCAGCAGCAAGCAGCTCTCCCGCCATCACATCACCCCCGGCCAGGGTGGTCGTTGCTCGCTGCAATTACCACCTCCTCCACCACTCTCCTCCGGCCTCCACCTCGACGCTCCGTACCGCTTGCCCTGCCAGGCATGCCTTAGCGGGGCCCTTCACCTCTCTCTGTCTCTCTCTCTCGTCACATAAAAGTCGTCACGGTCCCCACCTGCTGCAGCCACCTCTTCGCACGAGACCCTTTTGTCCTCGATATAATTTAAAGGTCAATCCAATATCTCCACCACTCGTTTCTTTAATTTGATGTCTTCCTTCATCTTCTAGTTGCCCACCAGCTTACCGCCCTCCTCTTCTTCGCTCTCTCTCCTACCTCTCCTCCTCTCGCTCCCTCTCTTTCTCTCTTTTCTTCTCTCCTCTTTCCCTCCCGCCATGTTGCTCACCATCAAACAGCAAGCAGCACATCAACCTCATAAGTCCTTCCATGCGTATTCTCCCCCAACTCCTCCCTCCTCCTCCTCTCGTTACTCTCCGACGGTAGCGGCCACGGGCCATTCATTACCTCCCTTGGCCGGCACTGACTCGTCGCCGCTGGCTCCCTCCTCTCAGCCGGCCGCTCCTTCGATGTCGAACACCCATCGTGGCCTGCCCCCACCGGCAGCCATGACGTTGCCGCAACCACCAGCACAACAGCAACCTCCACCTCCACCGCCGCTGGCCCAGCCAGCACCCTTGGCTACATCCATAGGTCCCTTGCCCGCTCCGCCACCGCAGTGGCAGGGCGCGGAGGAGTCTATGAGGAATTGGCTGATGGCCAAGGCGGAAGAAGAGAAGAGACGACAAGAGGAAGAGAAGACGCGGCAGGAAGCTCTCCGCTTGGAGCAGAGAAAGATTGAGCAGGACATGCTCCGCACCTCGTTGAGCGGCGGCATTCCACCGTATATGGTGCCCATGGTCTTTGCCGGAATGGGCGGGGGCAACCTACCCAACGCCAGTTTGGAATGGGCACAACACTATGTAGCTCAGATACATCAGGCTCAGCAGCAGCCAGCCCTACCACCACAACAGCAGCTCCTCCCGGCACAGAGCCATTCATCACCGGAGCAAGGGCAGCAACGAGATCTACGTATCATTTCGCCGCCATATGCTGGGCCGCAACCCCAACATCCACCGCCAATGACACTCCCCTCGACGCCCGTGGGACCTGCTCCAGCGCCGACTTTCGTCCAGAGCTATCCAATGTCGCCGGGAACGCGGTCTCGGCGGACCACCTTATCTCAAGGCTCTGTGGCAGGTCCACCAGCTCAGACAGCCCACCTGCCTAGGCTGAACACAGATATTCATGGCCAACCGTTGCCGCCAGCACCGGGCATCGCCATGGCTCCAGCTCACCAAGGGCACGCACTGCAGCAAGCACCAGCGGTGCAGCAGCAGCAGCAGCAGCCGCAGCCCCTCCAGACACAGCAAGAAACGCAATCTTCGCCCTCCATCTACTTCCACCACTGGCAGCCCCCGACCTCGCAGGCTAGCTCCAGCAGCAACCAGCCTGCCACGCCTTCAGGCAAGCATTAAAACAGACCCGTTCCGTACAGATTAGAGATGGGGTTAATTGGTTATCCAGATACCACCACTTCGCCCAAGAAGCGCAAAGCCACGGGACCACAGCAGGCGCCGCCGCCGCCGACGTCCCAACCGCAATACAGATCTCCACCCTTCTCACATACGGGCTCGTCCATCCCGAACACCCCTCCCACCTCGCGGCGACGGGGTCACTCACGCCAACGGAGTGACCTGTCGGGACGAGGTGCTTTCGAGCCGTCTGGCCGTCCCACAAGTCGGCATCGTTACTCTGAAATTGGTGGTTTCAGCACGCAGCACATCACTTCCCCTCCATTAGCTGGTGCCGATCCTGGGCCTGCACCGGCAACTTCCTTAGCACCACCAGCAGCACCATCGCCAGAACAGCATCATCCTCGCAGCTCTCATCCGGTCTCATCGCTCCTGGAGCATGGCGAGCCCCCCCGGACCCGGTCGCAGGCCCCGTCCCACGTGCAGCCGCCGTCAGAGTCGTATCAGCCAGCGGAGCACCCGTACTCCGCGGCACCGGAGCTGAGGCATGGGGAGCAGCGCAGCACGCCAGAGGGTGATGACGCGCGACGTGCGACCACCAGCAAGCGAGATGATGGGAGGGATTGAAGCAGTTTCAGACGCGGTCTCTCAATATGCGCGAAACGCGACCATGCTAAACCGAAAAGGCAGCGAGCCCTGCCCATCAATTTCCCCTTCCGGACGACGAAACCACACGGGCCCCAGTTAGGTGAGCGCATTAGCTGGTTGCGTCCCGGCCCTGAGTGGTCGAGACACGACGACAGGTCTATCGATTGCGGCAGCTCCGAGCTCGATTGCATCCTCCTCCTCCCTGCCTTGTACAGTTGCTTTGTTCGCTGCGGATTGCGCACGCTCTTATTTGTTGGATTCGGAAAGAACTATGATTTACAAGATACCCCAAATTTTCTCAGGATCGCTTGGATTCGCATTTTCTTAGGGACAACCGGCCTGGTTGGAACGATCTAAACTTCTCCTCCGGTTGCACCTGGCCCTGCAACGCGGCCATGCTCAAGTTTTCTCTTTTGCCTCGGCCATACGGAAACCTTTTTGGCTTGGACGTGTTTCTGGTTAACATGTGACGGCTTCTTCGTTATGTACAACAATTCTTCTCATCTTCGATTCAATCCGGCACTTATACGCCCAGCGTGTATTTATATCCATTCGGACATAGGGGATTAGAATGCTTCTTTTCGCTGCCATACCCCTTGCTTTTCATCCTTTCTATTTATTCTTGATACTTTGCTGGACGGGTTTTTTATAGTCCACAACTGGTTACAGGTGAACCTTCTGGAGGAACTTGCTTCATTCTTCACTTTCCATTCACATTGTATATATTTATGTTGTGTGGAACTTTCTATACATACAGCATGTTAGGGATACGGGAAAGGATGCGCACAGCAGAAGCTTCCCTTTCTTCTTTTCCTTCTTCTTTAGGTAACGAGTTTTGATTGACATGGGACATATGTATGGTTGAGAATGGAAAAGCCGTTAGGGGGCTACCACACATTTTAGCTTTTTTTTAATGTTCTGTTTTAGCATAGCGGGATATTAGTCCCAGGAGATGCTTTTTCTACTTCTACATCTGGAGCCAGAGGGATCTGGAATGGGAATTACATGCTCTCTTGTCTTGTTCGACAGTGAGATGAAGAGAAGAGCAGCGCAGAGTTCAGACAGAAATGATGGTGTTGGCCTACCGTTCGTCTGGACGAATCGTGTAGCAGTCAGCAAGGGGGGATAGGCTTAGGCACGATAACCAGTGAGAAATCAAATACAAAAAATCTGAACACAACCCACTTTTTTGGATCCATTACTGTTGTGATGTTGGAATTTGTGATTACCTGTGCAGCAAACAGATGGTGCGCGTAGTTCCCTGTAAGGCTGTTCTGGCCTATGGGAAAACGGTAATGACATGGGAGGCTGAGGCGAAAGATGGGACTGCCAAGAGCGAAGTCGACGGTATCACATTTCCATCTTGCATGCTCCTGCGGGGACTACTTCGCAAGCTCCATCCACCGTAGTATTATGCCAGGCACAGTACAGTAACTAGCACAGGTGCAAACCACAAATGTGACACACAGGAACGGTAGGAATACGTGATGAAGCGGCCTGGCTGATCCAGAAAGTAAGCTTACGCTCGGTCTGGTTACTGCTCGCTCCACGACGAGCGCACGCACTACGAGCCCTGAATCCGGATGGAGTTAATTAGAAGAATGAACAGTACTGTATTATTACAAGAAGGAGTATTGCGGATGCCCTAGTGGCGTTTCATGGAGCGGGGTTGCCTTCTTTTTCATGGAGATTCCGCAGAACAAAGACGGAAGTTTTATGGTACGAGCATGGGGAGGGGCCCAGCCAGACTAACTGGAAGTGAATGAACGATCAAAGAGGAAAGAGACAACCAGCATGGCACGTGAATGTCCAGGTCTAGGCCAGTAGATCGCTGGGCCTGCAGGGACAACGATGTGTTTCCAGCCCTTGGATCTGGGCCTGATTTGACTCGTTGTAGCATGTCATTACCCGCAGCTAGCCCATCCTGAGATTTCCTTTCGGTGCCCCTCCCCTCTGCTCTTCCGCGTCCCCCGGCTGCACCTGGGCCTATTCTGGACCCGAGCATCCTTGCGATAACAGGTAACGGTTAGATACTGGATGCGCAGATCACAGGGACATGGATACGTAGGGGCATGTATTTGGCAGAAATGGGGGGGAAAAGGTCCCAGGGATCTGGAATGTCAGTCTCTCCTTTAGCTCTCGTTCCTTTTTCTCTTCCTCACCCCTCCGGATGCTTCTGCCGGATTGTCACTTTATTGACCTTTGTTGGGCGGCTATCCTTGCGCCCATAGGACATGGATTTGTGGCAGTGGAGGTTTCTTGGTGGAACATGAGACAGGTGATCATCGTGGTCCTCCACAAGGTGCTGCAGGACTCTGTCCGAGGAGGGAAGTCCGGATGTCATGTCAAGCCTCATCCTCCGCATTGAGCTGGTCTGACTCGATCCTGAAAACGGAAATCCAGACCCGGTCTTAAAGCTAGTGATTTTTACACAAGGCGCCTGCTTTAGGCATAACGTTTTCTGTGGGAAGAATTGTTAAGGCATAATACCTCCGAATATGTGCAGAGCACTAGGGATGATGCCACCACCGCATGAGCTGCACAATCGACGGATCTGTTATCTTCAAACGTCCAGGCCTACAGTAGCCAGGAAACTAGAGTCGGTCCGGCATTTCTATCACGGTGGAAGCATCTGCGAGGATTGGATTCTTGGAGCATTCCCCCCGCTATAGCATCATTACGTTTCCAAGACTTGCTGTCAAGATGCCCAGCAGCCCTCGTGTTTGGAGAAATGAAAAGGCGCAAGAGACTCCACACGCTTTGCACCTGGGTCAGACCTTCCAAAGTCCTAGATTCGCTCAGGGTCCAGAACAGACACCCTTCATGGAATGCAGCCTCAGCCGCGACCTCAACCCTCCGTCGGCTCAGACGGCTCTTCTGGTATCATTCGAGAGGAGGCCCATTGGAGAACCAACGGTTGCTGCTGCTGCTGTTGCTCCTCCTGTGCCACATCGGACTATTGAGCGAGGGTGCGCTCTGCAGCCACTCCAGCCCGTTGCGCCCGCCACGGCTAGGCGTTAAATTGCCCTCGTAGCAGATAAGGACCCGTCCCCACAGCAGCCTGGTCCTGGGCGCCCAGGGCGCGCACGTTTTTGAGGGCCGTGTAAATTGGAGGGTGCCTATGTGGTGCCTTTCGGGGCCCGTGCTGGTCATTTTGCGGGTGTCTAGATCGGACGATACCTGCCATCCACCAACGCCAGGCCGATTGCGTTGCGGCGGAACCGGCACCACCCCGGCTCGAACCCCCCAGCACCACCGGTTTGACAGTGACAATCTCGACCACCTCCCCCGAGCTGACGGGTAGCTCACGCTCCCGGGTTTTGCAGCGTTACGTGTTACGATACAGTACCTACCGTATTGTGGGTTGCAGGTGGAGCTTCCGGTACCAGACGTCGAGCCATGCTTTCCCCCGCCCGCAGCCCTTTTCGGATGGCCTTTCATTAAGGCGTTTCAGGTTGAGTAGTTGACCCCATACCTGTGCCGTCACCCGCCGCTACCTGCCGCAAGAAAAAACAAAGGAAAAAGCGGACTTCCATATTTTGTAGATATCGAATTTACGATGGAACCTTGAATGGTGGCGTGGCGCACTTCTCGCTGGCTTAGCTGCACGCAAAGCGGTACCAGAAGTTTTGCGTGATGCCTGGCAAGTGTGTTCGGAGGTCCAACTCAGGTGATCCCATTGCCAACGCTCCTCGGGACGGCCAAGAGCTCAATGGCCATTCCGATCCAGATGCGCGTATCCTTGAGAAGCTGAACTTCTGTTAGTGGCATTCCTGCAGACTGCATCGCTGTCTCTGCGCCAAGTCCATCTTTCCCTATATCACGCTTTACTATAGAGCTGAGCCAGAAATATTGATTGAGCGCGTGATCTATAAGCCAGATGCGTCATGATTCTGACGTCTCAAGGGCACCGTCATGCCCCAGAGTGGGGATCACAGCAGTGCACCTGAGATGTAACGTGAAGAAGTGAAGACAATGCGCAGTCTACGCCCGAGAAGTGATCAGATAAAAACGGTCAAGATCTAGATTACAACTTCCGAGTTTAGCGCATAATCAACGGGCGCATAGTCACGTGAAATGCGATGCTTGATCTTTCTTTGCTCCGCTAACTGGCTGCAATCCAAAGATCTTCATTTGGGGAATGCCTGTATGCCTCAAACATCCAGCGTCGGCAGTGAACTTTTAACTCCTCTCTTTACTCTGAGAGATTTGTGCTTGAAGAAAAAAATATAATGATCAGGCACGTAGAGAGACCTGTGTACCTGGCAGTAATCCAAAAAGGGAAATCAGCTTTCCCCGCCTTCGCACGGACGCGCAGCGTGTGATATCGTAAGCGCATCGTTCGTCAGAACCGACGACATCTGATCGAGTCATACTATCATCATCTCAACTGATTTAATCGAATCCCAGATACTGCATCTGATCTGGAGAAAGGATTAGATCAGGGCAAATACACCGAGTTTAATACGACGTCTTTTGCCACCGTCTATCCCAGTGTCGTTGGTTGGCTGCCGCGCCTCGGCGAGGCTCTGACATCACACAGCTCCAGTGCTAAGAGCATCCTCCAAGACCATCGGATAGACATCAGCATTCAAAATGCCATCGGAGACTGATCCCTTACTCTCCGGTGAGGAGAGACAGGATCATGAAGATCCCTCCACGCCCGCCAAGAAGACGCTAGGGTGGTTCAAGCGGAATGCCGTGCCAATATTCATGACAGCTCTGATGGCAGCCGTTATCGCACTGATCGTCACCTATTTAATTAGTAGGTCCATATATTTATCCTTTCTCAAATCTCTACTCATCCATGATAGCATACACTCGAGAGAAGAAACACCCGGCAAACTCAAACGTCTGTCTGACTCCGGAATGCGTCCATGCCTCTTCCGAAATTCTATACAACCTCTCCCCCAATTATAAAGAGCTTGATCCTTGTGAGGACTTCGAGGAGCTGGTTTGTGGAGGATGGACTGAGAGACATGACCTGCGGCCAGACCAGGGAGATATGTTCACCGGTACTATCATGGAGGAGAACTCCCAGATTCTGCTGAGACATATCTTGGAGGCGCCATATCCGAAGGACTCCAAGGTCGGTTTTAACCCGCTCTGTATATCGTAACTATGATGCTTACCCCAGTTCTATAGCACTCAAGCTTTTCCCCGATGCAGCTGGCCCACTCACTGTCCTCAGTTGATCAACAGAATTTTGAGAAGTTGAAGGATGCCTATGATGCTTGCATGGACGAAGCTACTCTTAAGGAGATCGGAGCTAAACCATTGACGTCTATTCTCGGCCATATCATCTCCATGATTCCTCTAAAGGATACTAAAGAGCTTGTTGGAGACAAACCCGACGGGCCGATTGCTGCTGCCGCCCTCTACGTTGCTAAAATTGGCGTTACCGCCTTTGTGGCCTCCGGAGTTGGTGCAGATGATAAAGATCCAGATACAATTGTCTTGCAGCTTGCAGCGCCGTATAGCATTGGCCTCCCTGCGAAAGACTACTACAAAGACGAGGATGTGGTTACCAAGTATGAAACGACTATTGCAGAAGTGACGGACCTTTTCCATAAGGGTGTTGGTAGATCGGGATTTACGCTTTTTGATGTAGATGACTACGCGAATGTTCAAGGCAAGACTCCTGGACAAGTTTTTGCTCATGACCTCGTTGAGTTTGAAAAGAAGTTGGCAGATGCGTCTCCTGATGCCGAGGACCGAGATGATGTCACGGTACGCCGGATTTCTGCACCTGCAATGTCTGACCTACGTGCTAATACTCACATTTTCACAGAAATACTACAACCCGATGTCTCTTAAGGAAGTGGACGCCCTTACTCCTCAACTTCAACTAAAGAATCTCATCAAGAGCCTTGCGCCCTCCCATTCCAACGCTGACAGGGTGATTGCTATGGCGCCTAAATATCAAGAGGCGTTGTCAGGCATCCTCGCTAATACTACTAGGGCTACAGCACGATCTTACCTGCTGTGGAAGACGATACAGAGCTATGCTTCAGCGGTTGAAGCTGAGGAGACCAAGCCGTATGTCAGATTCAGGAATGTCCTTCAAGGCAAAGTATGACCACCAGAGGTTGGTTCATGGAAAGGTTTTGCTAAAGTTAGCTTAGGATCCCGAATCAGAACCTGAGCGTTGGAGAGTATGCGTTAATCACGTCGATGATATTCTTGGATGGATCCTCAGTCGCTTTTTCGTTGAGAAAGCATTTTCTGAGAAGGCGAAGAACTTCGGAGACCAAATCGTCTCTGACATTAAAGAGATGTTTATCAATAAATTGAAAGCAACCACTTGGATGGAGAAAAGCGTTGCCGACCTTGCCATCGAAAAAGTTCATAAAATCGTACAGAAGATTGGCTATCCCACAAAGGTCAATATCAAATCATCCCGCCTCATATAAACCATACTGACCGGTGTTCAGAGTCCTGCCATTATGGATCCCGATGCACTGAAGGACTTCTATAAAGATGTTTCCATTGATGCAAAGGGGTTCTTTAACAACAACCTTGAAGCTGCCAAGTTTGAGGTTGCGAAAGAATGGTCTGCTCTGGGCAAGCCCACCGATCGTGACCAGTGGGGCATGACCGTCCCCACGGTTAACGCATACTATAATCCTCCTGGGAATGAGATTGTATTCCCAGCAGGAATCATGCAATTCCCCGTCTTTGATGTGAATCTTCCTAAATATATAAGCTATGGTGCTTTTGGATCGGTATCTGGCCATGAATTATCTCATGCTTTCGATTCCACTGGTCGTCATTATGATCAAAACGGGAACTATACGGATTGGTGGACTGACAGCACTGTGAGGAATTTTACGCAACGCGCTGATTGTTTCGTCGAGCAATATTCCAATTACACTGTTGAGGGGCCAGATGGAAAGCCTCTACATGTCAACGGGAAACTCACTTTGGGGGAGAATATTGCTGATGCTGGTGGTGTTGCCGCTGCTTTTGCAGCATGGCGGAAGCGTCAGGCAGAGAGTCCCAGCCAAGATCTCCCAGGCCTGGAGCATTTCACTCAGGATCAACTTTTCTTCGTCAGCTACGCAAACTGGTGGTGCGGGAAGAGCAGAAAGGAAACTGCCATTAACCGCATCTATACCGATCCTCATGCGCCGAAGTGGGCCAGAATCTTGGGGACCATGGCGAATTCGAGAGATTTCAGGGAGAGTTTCAAATGCCCGTCCAAGGAGCCCATCTGTGAGCTTTGGTAGGCCGTCCAGCATCTTTGCTCCGTTCAAATCGTTTGTAGAACATTACAATTGAGTTCTCAGAGATTTAGCGTAGAAATCTCGTTGTATTTTAGGTGTTCTTCGTCAGGCTAGTAGGATTGGATTGTTCTTTTAGGACGTCCCATCACGTACACGTGTATGTCTGGCAAGTATATTTATAAGGATCTCAATACAATTCTGGAAATAAACCGAAACAATATTCTTCTCAATGCTAGTGTAATACTGAAACGAGTCCGGTTTATTCGACTGAGAACTGCTAACTACACTTCGTTTCTAAATATGCCACTAAATTAGAATGAATGCCATGATGCTATGCCATAGCCAACTATATCTCAAGAGATCTGAGCGCGCGAGTGTTGACCCCAATCCTATAAACGCCATACGAGGATTCCAACCATGAGACATAAATCATGTACGAAAAAGAACCGCCGATAGACCTTAAGAAGTAAAACCAGCATCTCCTTCAACCCTCACCTCCAATTTTCGCTCACACCCTCCTTAGATCTTTTCTTCCATGTCTACAAGCCTAACTTCTGCTTATGAATCCTAGGCGCAACACCCAAGATAACTAGGATTGTAGCCAGTAAGATCGCCTTCCACTCAATATGCAGCGTCGTCAGGTTATAAGTCGTCTGCGTTGCGGCATTAACTGTCCCGAACATGAGAGCCAGAACTGCATAGCCCGCCCAGCGGTGATACTTGTAGATGGACTTCGCCTTATCCTCGCTGCCAAACACGGAAGGAACGAAATACTGCGCCACGCCGACCGCCGACTGGAAGATCAGCGCAATGTAAGTGAGGAGGCCCAGGATCGCATGCGGCGACTCAAAGTGTGTGCCGTTGTGGGCGAACTTGTTCACTTCGATGATGACCAGTCCGGCGATCAGAAGAGAGAGGGCCAGAACGTTGAGGCTGGTGTGCGCGAGGGTTCCGGTGCGCTTCTGCGGTGCCGTGTGAGTGGGCTGGAGGAGTAAGATGGACTCAGTAAAGAAGAGAAGGCCGGCAGTGTTGAGAAGGGGATGCGGGCTGAAGAAGATCAGAGGCGTGAGGAAGACGTTGGCCCAGGTCAGCGCTACGAGGAGAATGATGCCGGCTTGAGCAATGAAACCAGTGCCTATTCATGATGTGGCTGTTAGATCGTGCGGATAGATACTACCAGGAGATCGAAGGCGCTGCAAACAAGACTTACCTAGGTAAAGGTTTTGGTAGAGTGGACGACTTGGTTTCTGCGATGCGTCTCCCGCATGGCCAAGCAGAGGCTCTTCCTCGGTGGGTTCGTCGTGGAGGAGCTCATTATTCTCTGGAATGCCGGTTGCGGAAGCCATGTTTGGTGGGTAAAATCGTTCACGCAGCGGGACCTTGAATTATCGAGAAAAGCTTTCAAAGAGGTCAGATTGGCAAGAGAGAAGAGCTGCAGATATATGTAACCAGCGGTCAACAATGAAGTTGCGTGCACGTTGCTCCATTATCCGGGTCTTGGACTGGTTCTGGGAAAGGGTCCCAACTGAGAGAGGGGTACGGGCATAGCTCCCACCAATCGCAGCGCCGGTAATTACGCACGCTGCCAATGGATGAATGGGGCAGCTGGATGGTGCCATCCGGCGTGCTCTGCAGCAAGAATGGAGCAACAGCCACCAGGAACCTCTGCGGGAACCCCTGGATATAGTCGGAAAGGTGGATGAGTCTGCTGTACCGTACGGTGCGGAGGACTGGAGTTCTGTCTTTCGCCTGCGGTACCGATCTGCCACGCAATTCGCAGCCAATGACACATCATCCGATGTAAAGCTTCAGGTTTATCGGTCCTGTGGGGATGCTCGCCTTGGTCCGTGCCGGTGGAGGGGTCTATCGTTATCGGAGTCGCCCGACCAAGTTGAAGTCATAATATTGAAGTGGGATGCATTGGAAGGAATTTTCAGCACACGACCAGCCATTCTACAATTGTGCTGCATTCTTTGATCCTTCCCCGCACTGTGATACCATAGCTTCAAAATGGCCAACGAAGTTGAATACAAATTAGAAAGTGTCCCAGCGACGCGGGTTGCTGCTGACAAGATTGATGAGACGTTTCGATCGTCCTCTATTGGTGAGTCTCTGTGGCACTCCCTCTGTTTTACGCTCTTTGACACCGTTACCATGACCGTGCTCCGGGAATCGGCAACATTCTATGAGATCCTGTGTGGCAAGTGCCGTCTCGGTCTCAATCGTGTGATATTCCTACGCTTGGAGCTCCTGGGGCAGAGGAGAGAGGGTTGTTTGATATGGGATTCAGCCAGATCCAACCACAACAGTACTCTTACTAATACAGAATCATAGATCTTATCTCCAGTACTCTGGGAGGAAAAGTACTCTCATTCTCGGATGAATGGTTTGCAGAAGCCTCCAACCTCATAAATCCCGCCGCCCCAATCAGGCAACCCGGCAAGATGGTTTACACGGGAGCCTGGTATGACGGGTGGGAGACTCGAAGGCACAACCCAGCTGCTTTCGACTATGTTATCATTCGCCTAGGCGTGGCTTCTGGCATCATCGAAGGTATTGAGGTCGACACCGCTTTCTTCTCCGGTAACCATGCACCAGAAATCTCAGTGGAAGGAGTCTTCAGCTCCAGTGATGAAGAAGTCATTAGCTGGAAAGGGGACAGGGGAAAGTGGGAGACCATCCTAGGCATCGAGGAGTGTGGGCCGTCACAGAGATTCGGCTGGAAGCTGAAGAGTCCGACAAAGAAAGCATACACCCATGTCAGACTGAACATGTATCCCGATGGAGGGATTGCACGCTTTAGGCTGTTTGGGAAAGCCGTCCCAGTATTCCCCGAAGATAAGAATGCCATATTTGACCTGGCTGCTGCACAAAATGGAGGCGTGGCAGTTTCCTGCAGTGACCAGCATTTTGGCGTAATTGCAAACCTCATTCTTCCAGGCCGTGGTAAAGATATGGGTGACGGATGGGAGACCAAGAGGTCGCGAGGCAAAGATCATGTTGACTGGGCTATCATCCGTCTTGGTGCAAAAGGGACAGTGGAGAAGGTAGTGATCGACACCGCTCACTTCAGAGGCAACTTTCCAAAGGAAGCAAAAGTTGAAGCAATAGCATGGTCCGGAGAAGGAGAGCCGGGTGCTCTGGCAGAAGGCTGGGTAGAACTCGTAGCGCCGAGCAAATGTGGTCCGGATAAGGAGCACGAGTTTGAATCCTTGGTGAAGGATAGCGCTTTTACTCATGTTAAGCTTACGATTATCCCCGATGGAGGGGTGAAAAGAATAAGAATCTTCGGTAAGAGGAGTGCGTAAAATGAATCATGTTTTCTATTGGCCAATTCCAAATGTTCACTCTCGTTATGAGCCCATAATTCACACCACGTGACGTAAAACAGATGTTATTTTCGAAGACGTGGGTGCATTTGTCAAGTCAATATTGAGAAGATCAGAGCTAGGCTATCTTCTTCATATTGCCTAAGGATCTTATTTTGGAAATCATCAGTTATACCGGGTATTGGCCCCCTTTTCGCCCCATATGGTGGTGGATTTTAAGGAGGCTGCGTAAACCTTGCTGGGGTCCGGAGACTAGGCTGGCGGGCACGGACCAGCCACTTCCCAGATGCCAACTGATGCATCGTCACATACTTGTAGCCCCAAGAGCAGTAAAGTTCACATAACACAGCTGTGCACGAATTCTGAAGCCAGTATCCTGTAAAGCTTATCATCTGATCTACGGAGCTGATAACAGCAGATTGGGACGGACTACATGCAGTCCTCCTTATCTTGCCATGGATATAGGGGACAATGGCGGGGAAGACGTCGGGTTCACGGATGAGGTGCAAAAGCCTAGGGTGTTACCTGACGATCTGCCCAAATCCCTCGATGACCGCAAGAGGGTCACCACTGAATATGCAACGGAAACCGAGATGTATGATGCCTGGCAAGGTATGGCTGTTGTTCTCGCGCCAAATTCACTGGTTTATATCTGCTAATAATGATGAAAGGGCAATCTCAGTTCCTCACGTCTCCCATAGTAGCTAAACCCCTCCAGTTCAAGGATCTGTCCTTGCACGATGACGGTTACGACAATTTCACAGCCCAGAAGCTGGAGGACAACGATTCTAGACTCATGGAAATGCTTGCCGCTCAAGCTGCCCATCGGGATGAGGCCGCAGTCGAAGACGAAGACGCTGTTGCAACAAGTGACAAGTTGAGTGATGATGAGAAGAAGGAGATACTTCAAAAGGCCTTGAATATGGCCGCTAGTAACGGCGATGTCGAGCGAATTGAAAAGTTACTCGGCGGGAAAGCTAAAGAATATGTGGACATAGATGCGCCCGATGAGGAGGGAACCGCGCCGCTTATATATGCTGCCTGTTTTGTAAGATTGAAAAGTTGTCGTTATTGCAGCTTATTACTGATTGCTTGTCATAGGGCCACGAGTCTGTCGTCACTGCTCTCTTGAATGCTGGAGCGAACGTCGACAAGCAGGACCGGAATCAATGGAGTGCATTAATGTGGGCTATGACGAATAGACACAAAGCTATTGCGAAAACGCTTCTAGACCATGGAGCTTCACCAGACGTTAGATCCTCAACAGGACGAACTGCCTTTGATTTTGCCGCCCCCGACAGCGAGATCTCCGGGTATTTGCACGACAGCGGTTATCATATTGGAAGCGTAGGCGTCACGGACGACTTCTATAATCCAGGATTCTCTCAAGACCGCTTCGAGGAAGAAATGGCCGAGAACGAATTCAGGCGGCGGATGATGATGGATAGCGCTCGAGATCTTGAAGTAGATTTGGGAAATGTCGGGATTGACGATCAACCTGAGGTACCAAGAGCTCTGTCTTTCCCATCTAGTGCCTTCCGCTAACGATATACAGCCTGTAGATGACCTGGAAGAGGAAGCACAGGAATTTGATTGGACTCGATGCCTTCATGACCAGATGTTTGTGTTCCAGGAGAGCGAACTAGAGCGAATACTAGATATTGTTATTACGAAGATGACACCACAACGCTCACCATCACAAAAACCTGTTCCGGCAAATATGATATTTTTGAGCGCCAGATATGCACACTATCACGCGAACCAAGAGCTCCTTGGTAAGTTATTGATCGATGCCATGGACAGAATCAACGACGTCGTCGAAACACACCAGTGGGATATGACTATTCTGGCTTTCTGGATTTCCAATGCAACTCTATTGTTACATTACTTGAAGAAGGACGTCGGATTATCATCATCGACCTCGGAATTTCAATTACAGCTTGCAGAGCTCATCAACGAGATATTTATTCTCATTATTCGCGACGCCGAGAGGAGGATGGACAAGGTCCTGGATTCGGCGATGCTAGATCATGAAACAATCCCCGGGTTTGAAGACATTACATTCCAGAACGAATGGAAGATTTTCAAGCGCAAAACTCAGGTCAAAGAAGAACCTATGGAAAAAAGATATCGGCCACCGTCCCCAAAGCAAAAGGCAAAGCCATCACCACGCAATATCACTTCATTACTGTCATCCACCCTCTTCGTACTAGATCTATACGATATACATTCTGTCATTACAGCGCAGATTATTGCACAGTTATTCTATTGGCTTGGAGCAGAACTCTTTAATCGTATAATGTCGAATAGGAAATACTTAGCTCGAACGAAAGCAATGCAGATTCGGATGAATGTATCCAGTTTAGAAGAGTGGGCGCGTACGAACAATCGGCAACCGGAACACTACGAGCATGGTTCTATTACTGCAAGCGGGGAGACAACAGTTGATTCTGCTCGACGGCATCTAGCCCCTGTTATTCAGCTGTTGCAGTGGTTGCAATGCTTTTCATCTCTTGGCGCTGATGATCTAGAAGCTTTGGTTGGGACTCTCCAACAACTTACTAAGCTCACGCCGCAGCAGCTTATCCATGCTGTTAGGCATTACCGGCCTGAGGTAGGTGAAAAAGGCTTGCCAAAGAGCGCGATGTCATACTTGGTGAATCTACAGAGAGAAGCGCATCTACGGCGAGAACGCCAGCGACAGGCTGCAGCATCACCGCCAAAAGCTGCCCGAACTGGCAATGCAGGTGCTGCGCCATCGACGCCTACAAAGTCCTCCAATGGACAAGCTCATAGTTCTCCACCATCCAAAACGCCGAATGGTATGGAAGATGTGCCGCTCGAAGAAGAAGACGATGATGATTTGCAGGAGTATTTGCTCTTGGACCCGGCATTGATGCTACCATTTTCCCTTCCAACGAGCACAGATATGCTGGTGAGCTACGGAGCCGGGTTTGGCGGCATGAACCGGGAGCGAGAGAGAAAATACATTCCCACCGTACCTCCGGAGTTTTTGACGAAGCTGGATGCCGCTGGAGGACGCGCGCCGCCTACGTACGGAGAGCACGATTGGGAAAACGAAGAGCTTTAGCTGGACTAATCAAAACTCTCCTGATTGAGGTCGGCCTTAGCAAGTCTTCTGCCGACCAGGAAGATAGTACTGGTAGAGATTTAGTTGTAACAGAGGCACTCTTGGGATGGGCATTGTTATGGAGTTTTGGTGACTGGTTCCCGATACGGATCAGAAAGTAGATTATCAGGCTCATGAAGAATTTAGCGTGTTTTTGTAGGAGGATTGGAAATGTAGCTATTGCTGTCCATAGCTACACAAAAAGTAGTCTTAGCCACTTAAAAGAGGTCACTAAGCGACCAGGATGGGCAACATTTATAGACTGTCACCCACATTGTGTCTTGTGTCTTCTTGGGGACAGGCTTTCTCCTTAAAATCAGCACAGGTCCTTTCACCCCTCGTTACATAGCTGTTTAAAAACTAATATGGCGGCACTTGTATAGGTCATATATGTCGACACGTGCGCGGCCACACGTACGTGTGGATCCTGATGGCTTGGTCGGAGTGAGCATCTGTGTGTCTGCCCCACAGTCAAACGCTGTTTGGGGCATGGCCATCGCGTTCAATTATGCCTATTGCAGAAGGCTTGGAGATGAAACGAGTGGCAAGGGGCCCCTTTTACGGCGAGAGGCGGCGGCTGGTCCCTTTCGCTGATGAGACACAATTCGCAGCGATATCTGTTGTGCTCCCTCTGTATGTGCTTTTTACTCAGGTATGAAAAAGGGGTAAGAGCCTAGTGCTGTGTTGTGGAACTTGGTCTGTACAAATCATTGCTTCGTAGCATTCAGAGCTTGATCACCCTGATCCCTGATTCCACGACTCTTTCGAGCACGCTCGCATACTCATTGGGACGTCGTACGCAGACAATCGATTTTATCTTTTTTCGTCAAAGCTCAAAAGAGAAGCATCTCCGGGCCAGTTATCATATCTGACCTGAGACACCAGGCATCTCAGGCCCAAACAGGACTAAACAAGCGCCAGCCGCACGCCCAGAGCTGGCGAGTTGGGTCCCGAACCCTTCAAGCGGGGGTTCTGTTGCTGATGCTTAAAGCTCCATCAGTGCGCATCCCCTTCTCAGCCAACTCGTCTTGGTGCTTTTCTCTCCAAATTACTATCACTGTGCCAATTGGTGCTGCCTATTTCAAAATTCTCCCACTTTCCGATACGTTGTAATATTCTCTCCTCGATGTACGTCTAGCCCGTTTTCTACATTCGATCCAATCTGCGCCGATCCGCGATCTGCATGTATCTAATCTCGGAGAGAGGCTAAAATAAGGAAATCACGGTAGCTCGAATTGCTCAAGTTGTTACACTCTGGGGAACTTATACCCGCAACAAAAGCACGACCACCAACATTCTTTGACCCTGCTGCACTCCCAGCGCACGGAGCCACGAGGGCCAATTTGGCACATTGATATATAATATCTTCGCAAAACCATGATTGATGGCGCTGGACAACGAGACCAACGTTGTAACAGGACGCCCCTCAGCCTCTTTACCGGCCAAAACGCGCAGGGATAACGGCGTCATGGCAGTCCCCTATGCGGAGACAACGCCCGCTGAGCGACCTATCTCGATCACTGTTCCTCTTCGCGCGGCTCCGTCCCTCGATGTACATCCGGCGTTGCGACCCCGGCCCAACACTGGTGAAGAGGATGAGGAGGAGCGTAAGCGGGACTCTGGACTTGCGCCGACTACGTCGAGCATCACAATGAAGGAAGGCTCTTTAAATACTGTAGACGAGGGAGGGAGGGATGTGGATAAGGAGGGAGGAGCTGAAGCATCGAATACCGTCCTTGGAAATCATGATCCGGCTCTATCACCCAAAGGAACGAGTGCTGAGAGAACTTCTTTGGCGCCGAGCGTACCCACGACACCAATAACCAGCAAACCCGAGAGTGTCCGTTCTGCAAGCCTGCGCTCTCCTAGTATTGCGTCCAGCAGTATGCACCGGTGGAAGAGGCCTCTCTCCAGGAAGAGCAGCGGTGCCATGTCTCCTGGCTCGATAGACGAGATCAAACCTGTAGAAGCATTCAAGCCGATTGTTATGGATATACCGACAGAGAAATTCGTAGAAGAGGATTTCATGCAGAAGGTGGAATTTTCAAAGCGTGGTAGCATTATGGTGAATCTAATGAATAACCCGCAGGCGCGACCCAGGACTGAAGCTGGACGAAAGTAAGTGGCTCCGGTGCAGGCAGGTGCGATGGTGGGCTAACATTCTATCTTTCATTTACAGACAACCACCCAAACTCCCCACAATCAAGGCAGCAAGTCTCAATGTTAGGATGCTGGAGCCTGATCAAGAGATGGAATCCCGAAGAGTCAGATCCTTATACGAGCCAGGGTTTGACGGTGACGAAAATGAGGACGGGTTCTCTGGTACAACCTCTGAGATAGGTACGGTGGAAGAGGAACCTCAACCGTAAGTTACTAAAGTATGCGATATTGATCCCCAGTTGCTGACACCCAAAGACTTGATAACTTCCTTAGCCCTGTCCCAAATACCACAGCAAATCGTCCCAACAGCGCAATAAGTTCGAGATCAATTAGATCTATCCGATCTGCGCGTGGTGAACATGAATTGGCAGGTGGGCTTGAGGATTGGGAAGATATAAATGGTGAGGATGTGGATAGGTACGGCTTCATTAGTCCCTCGAAAGAGCTTGGACGGGCTGGGAGCCCAGAATCTAGGCCGCCAGTACAACGCACATCAACCGCACTAGAGTTAGCAGCTTCAGCTCCACGGCAGAGGCGAATATTCAGTCGGCAATCATCCCTTGCATCAAGGGTCCATAGACGAACATCTAGCCGAAAGGTAACCGCCAAATCCGTACGAACCCAGTCCTCAAGAATTTCTCAGCGCAGTTCACGCTCTATATTTCGATCTACGACGAACCGCCTGACTGGCAACAGGAACAGAAGGTGGATGGACGAGGCAGGGGATATGCTGACACTTCCTCCGGGCCTAGCTGCCATTGCCGAGGACGCAGAAGGTGGAAAGGCTGCACTGAATCTGAAGAAGAAAGAGTGGTCAAGAGCAGAGAAGTGGAGGAAAATGGCAAAAGTAGTAAAACCGGGCAAGGACGGAGAGGGAATGCAGTTCGAGTTCGATACTCAGAGCCCTAAACTCATTGAGCGGACCTGGAAAGGGATTCCAGATCGATGGCGTGCGTCCGCTTGGTATTCCTTCCTCAGTGCTTCGGCGAAGAAGAAGGGGGACATGCCGAGTGACACCGAGATCGTGGATACCTTCTACGCATTGTTGGACCAGAGCTCTGCCGATGACGTCCAAATCGATCTAGACGTCCCTCGGACCATCAACAGGCATATCATGTTCCGGAAAAGGTACAGGGGAGGCCAGAGGCTTTTGTTCAGAGTGCTGCATTCACTCAGCCTCTATTTCCCGGACACGGGGTATGTGCAGGGCATGGCTTCTCTAGCAGCCACATTGCTGTGCTATTTTGATGAGGAGAAAGCATTTGTTATGTTGGTTAGAATGTGGAAATTGAGGGGTATGGATAAGCTGTACGAAGCCGGGTTTCCCGGGCTGATGGCCGCACTGGATGAGTTCAACAAGGTGTGGTTAGACGGGCGGCCCGTTGCTAAGAGATTGGTAAGCTTTTCCCTTTATTCTGCATTATTTGCCACAGGTCTCTCTTTAATGAGCGGCGGGTAAAGAAAGATAGTGGCAATTGTGATCTAACAGCACCTCTCATGACAGGAGTCCATGAACATCGACCCCACCGCATTTGGCACGCGGTGGTACCTCACCCTCTTCAACTACTCCATTCCATTCCAGGCACAGCTCCGTGTTTGGGACGTTTTCCTGCTCCTCGGCGATTCGGATCCGTCTATTACGGCTACTCCAGAACGGCCATTCGCTGGAGGACTGGACGTCCTGCATGCCACTGCAGCGGCACTGATTGACGGTACGAATGAGATTCTGATGGATTCGGATTTTGAGAACGCTATGAAAGTGCTGACGTCTTGGATACCAATCCGAGACGAAGAATTACTAATGAAGGTTGCCAAAGGAGAATGGAAGATGAGGAAGGAGAAGAAGAAAGCGGGGTAAACCCTCTCATAATACACGCAGGCTCTCCCGGTTTACACAGCGCCAACCAAGCCTATCAGTTGGACACATGTCCTCAGAGTTGAGTTCGAATGAGATTTGACTCCGTCGAGAGGATCGATGAGCAAGCAGGCCTTGACTCTTGTTTTATAGCACTCTTTTCTCACGCGGCATACGTTCTTTGCACATCACGTTCGAAAATTTGGGATTGGCGTTTTGGCTAGGTGCTATTCACATGTATACCCCCACGACAGACATTATCTGACGAGGCTCATCATCCAGTTCAAGAGGGAAAAGGAACGGAGGAGAAATAGACTCCGCGAGCTAATCCGAAGGTCCAGATCCCGAGCAATAAATAGCGGCATGAGCTTGAGGTGGCAATGGGGTCTGGTGTAGCAGGTTATAGCTCCTGGCGGACGAGAGCCGGTCTTTTTCCGGAAAGGAGAAACTCAAAGACGGGCTCATAGTTAAGTTGGCTTACAATGAATGACTGGATTAGATAGGCTGGGCGGCTTGCTCCGGATAGGTAGATGGCGCATATCTAGATAAATGCATAGGTAGTACTTCGTACCGTAATAGCTAATGTAATAATAATTCTCTGCAAAATTCAATGGATGAAGAGAGCAAGGGCTCTGCCAAGATATACCTGATTTGGGGTGAGGGTTGAAAACCACTGTGCAGAACACGCGCAATGATTCGTTCACGTGCTCTCATGGGGGGAAAAGTTATGTGCAGATACATAAAAAAGCAAAATTGATTCCATTCATGTGTAGACAGTAGTAGGCTAATTGGTGAGCTTTTACAGTGCAGACAGGAATAGGAGGTGAGATCTGCCAGAAACTGCAATACGTCACGTTCAATCTATCTTGGGAGCTTTTTGACGTAACAATGGCAGGCAGGTCGTCTTGGTACAGCCTAGCAGGCTGGGCTAGCCTTTTGCCTTCCTAGACGTCACCAGTGTACAACAGCGTAGGGAGGCTCCCTTGTTACGTACGTTGGGATATACCTCCTGCGCCGTGATTATTCTGTGCAGCTCATCGTACAGGGCGGGATATTAATAGGAGAGGGGAGGGAACAGAGAAAGGCGGTGGGTGAGATCGAGGATTACTGTGGTACGGAGCGCGGACATGGGCGCTCTTCCTTCCTTCGCTGTGGCTCATCTTTCTCTCCGATCGGCGTGCACGCTGCAAGGTACCGGCACGCACACCACGCACACCAATGCCTTGGGCGTCTGGGGCGGCGGCCTGGTGGGTGCCTCAGGGAGCATCGAGGCAGGATATTCTGACTGGTGCGCATGGCGAGGGGGAGAAGGGATGGCCAATTCAGGATGCGCAGATCAGAATCAGAAGAGCGGTTTTCGAATGGTCTGGATCGCATCGACATCCATGGGTTCTTCTACGTGTAAACAGGACCGTGGACGGATTGCACGTCGGGCTAATTGGTGTCGGTGTGGCTCTGGGAGGTAAGATTTGCCCAGAGCTCTCCAAAAACTTGCAAGAAGGGATTGCCTCCTCGAAACCAAGGGCTGGCGGAGGCCATTGGGTTCTGCTGCTTTCCTTTTTTTTCCTTTTTCTGTACCACAGAGCAGGTACTTAGTGTATGTTACTTGCCCCGGGCGCGTGGGTGTCGTCGTACTCGTGCCGTCACCATGACCAAGGCGGGGCGCGTTCTCCACGGAAGGTACCGCTGTACTTTTATTCTTTCTAAGACAAGACTATTGAATGCGTCTATTTAGCCCCGTAAAACGAATCGAGACGACGCTTGGGAATTGAGTGATGACCGGTCTCCTTTGATGCTGACGATACCGATTGATGACTGGCGTGAAAATCTCCGCGGTGAGGACCCGAACAGGTAGGGCCCGAGAAAGGAGGGTGACTCGAGGCGGGGGGGATTCTACCACGTGACGAACGTAGCCACCTGGATCCAGCAGGACTGGTCGCCGTGGAGCGCTTGGCTGCGCTGGTCTCTTACACTGGTGCGAAGACCTGCCTGGAGGCAAGCGGTTTGGGGAGCAGCAGCAGGAGGAGGAGGAGGAGGGGAGAGCACGTTTGGGTGTCACTACACAGTAGGAGAATGGGCCATCAGGGATCGGGGCCCAGGGCTGCTGTCATGGCTGACGGAGGCAGAGGGCCACGGCCGGGGCACTGACCTGTCACCGTCGCGCGCCCAGACGCAAATCAGCGTCATCGCGCTGCACCTCGACGTCATGGCCCGCCGCCAGGGATGACGCCGTCGCGACCGGGAGTGGTGGCGCGCGACGGGGATGATGGATGCTGGGGGGTTTTGCGCCCGTCGTCATTGGAGCCCAGCGACACCGCATCAGAACCCTCCGCAGGATCGCCGGCTCTTCCTTGCGCTTCCAGGCAGGACCAGGAAAACCGTCGAAGGGCCGTCCGACTCCAGCGTGTACGGTACTGTACAAGCTGGTTGACCTCCTGCGGTCACGCATGTACTGTATTTTGTAGGAGTATTGGCTCTAGCTCCATGGGGAGCTGCCGCGCGCGGACGCGCAAAATCCCCTATCCCGCGGAGCCTGCTCAACCCCTCGGGGCCGCGTTCGCTCTGGCTCTGCTCACTGTCAATGGTCACTCGGCCACGGCACTCTGACTATGGGCAAGGAGGCATGTTCTACTTGACTTTGATGGAAGCTTTTGCGGCGCGCACGGGTATGTATGCATGCTAAACCTAGCTGTTCCGCGCGTGCGCGTGGTGCATGGGATGGACTGGAAGCTCCGGGTAGCCATGTACTGGTACAGGTCCTCCGCACCCCTCCCGGAAGTATCTACGATCTGCCCGCAGGTGAATGCTGGGTGCTGCGTCTATCGCCAATGGCCCTCCCAGCCTCGTCCATGATCAATCATTTGGCTCACTCCATGCTTCCGGAAGTCCCAGTCGGGGACTTCCCCTAGTGGTAGAACCAGATCCAGCGCCCGACTTGGGAAAAGTCCAATCCCCGGTGAGATGCAGCGCTGCCAGCCAAGCGTCCTGGCGGCTGCACACGGCGTTTCAACCCGCCCTGGGCACAATGGGAGTCTTTGGGAAAGGGACGACGCCCCAGATTCCCACATACCAAAGGACGATAGCAGAAAGGAGGTGGCCCAGGAAGAGGAAACCGAGAGGGGCATACATACGGGCGTAGCTGAAGCGGACGGGCGTCACAGGCAGCCCAGAGCAGGAACAAAAGCTTCCATATTCCTGGCACGCCTTCGTACCACCTACATGGGACTAACGAACTCAGAGATCCCGCGCCCTTTCTTTCCCCGCCAGCCCAGCCGCTCCAGCTAGGCGCAACGGGGCTCAACCAAGCCCGCCAGAAAGCCGTCCCGGCCAAGGCCCATAATGGGCACAGGAGCCGTAATGGCATGCCTCGCACGGTACCGAGAGGCTGTTTGTAACTACATTTACGGGTTCTGCCAGATGGGTGATGGTGTCTCAGCCTCGGCCACGGCGTGCCGCTGCACTCATGACGACAGCTCGAGCAAAAGGGCCTTGGGTTGTTGCCGCTTGCCTGGTATCTTCCGTGCCTTCGTACCCGTAGCGCGCGCTGGCCTCTCTGGTTCGGGGGAGCTGTGGGAAGCGTGTCTGCTGTAATCACCGTGCACCTCTTGGATTAGGGGTCCATGATCGATCAGCCAGCCGATCCTGGTCGCCAGCACTTGCCCCGTACTATCTGTCTCTGTGTGTGTGTCTGTCTGTCATCACGAGCCACACCACCACCACCACCAACACCACCACCACCGCCCCAACTTGCTCTGATCTGGCGGCACCGTTCGCATCCCGCACACCGCAGCAAGTCATGTACTGTACATCGCCGTCGTCGACGACAGGCGGGGCCTCAGCACGGCCGCACCTGGCTCACTCTCGCGCGCTCTCTCTCGGTGTCCGTTGCCGCGCCACCAGTCGTGATGCTGCGAACGAGCTCCCCTGGCACTCCATCCCTTTCCGGATCGTCCAGTCCTTCTCGTTGACCTGCCCTTTTTCCGTGGTGGCCAGGTAGGCAAGGCAGGTCGGGGTGGAACAGGTTGGTCGTGCTGGAGCTGGTCGGCTAGGTGGAATGAGTCGCGCTACCAGCAGGGCCGGGCCTGCTCTTCGCGCTGCTCTGGCTGGTGGGTGGGCAACTGTGCTCCGCCAGAGCGTTACCTCAGTCAGCCACCGGGTTGGTCCATTTGGCTGAGGCTGAGGAAGGCCCAAGGTGAGAAGTAGTAGTGATGATGATGCGGGTGTGCGTCGGTAATAATTAGAGTGCGGGTGCGGTAATCAGGGCGAGCAGGCTCACGGCGCTCGCAACCACGATCGTAGACATCTGCTCCTGCACCACCCACTACCACCACCACCACCATCACACGTTGCTCCCTTTGAGCATCTGCGAGTTGATCCAGAGCGCACCCCCAAATCCGCGGGACGAGGCCGGTTGTGCCTGAACGCAGTTGCTGTAACGGAATTCATTCTTCGCGTGCGCGCCCGGAGTGTGCTGGTGTCATGTTCAGAGGCCGACCGCCCAGTGTTGTTGTGCCTGATCCACAATTCGACTCGAGCAGGAACCAAGTCTTCGCCTCTCTCATCCAACGCTCGCCCTTTCTCCACCACCATCGCTCGCAAAACCAGTAGATTTCGTGCAGAGTGAGGTGAGGCAGACATATTCGAACCCCCATTCCCACATGCTCTTTGCCGCAGCCCAGAGTCCCCTCCGTCGCTGAGCCAGCAGCAGCCCGCGCCAGAAACAGAATTTTTCCTCTCCCTTTTTTTGCGATTTGCGCGCTGCATTCGGGGGGCCCAGTCACCTACGTCATAACGGCCACCACGACCCATCTCCAACCGCCGCTGGCCCCCAGCCTTTCAACCACCACACAATCAAGCACCACCTCGACGCGAATGCAGCTACCGGTGCTGCACACCTCGACGTCGACCGCCAACATTGAGATCACCGTCGCTCTGGAGCAGCCTCTGTTCCTGCTTCACGGTGCCTACCTCGCCCAGTGGGATCGGCGGCGGCATGCCCACTCCGCAATCCCCCCAAGAAAGACCACCGTCCTCCAGCTCATCTCACCGCCGACCGACCAATCTTCGCCGTTCTAGCAGCGAAAAGTCTGCCGCGCACTCGTCGTCTTCCACGAACAAGCATGGCGTGAGGCCAGGTCATGGTTCGAGCTCAGCATCCAGGGATACTGACAAGGACCGCGAGAAGGAGAAAGAGAAGGAGCGAGAAAAACCAACGATGAAAGACAAGGTGAGAGAGAAAGCCGGCATGTCGAGCCCCGGAGGCGGAGACGAAGATATCTACAGCGGGGCCGGCGAGACGTCCTCGCGCATAGGGTCGAGGGCAGAGGCGCCCGTGATGCCCGAGGGCTTCATGTTTCGACCCGCCAGGAGAAGAGAGGCCGGCGACGGCGGCGACGATGCCGAAGTCTTGAGTCTCCACGCCGCCGAGGAGCACATCGATAATCTATCGAGGAAAGCTGAGCAGGGTGCGAACGCGGAGGGAAATGCCGCCACGTTAGCAGAGGTCGAGCGCCTGCGTGCGGCGATGAATGCCCAGTTACAGCTGAATCAGTATCGAGCGAAATTAGCGAAGCATCTAGGAGAACGGGAAGAGCGTGCGTCTGCTACGGGCCCTCCTCCCGTGCCAGGTACGGCGAGAGTGTCTCCGATCGATGAGGAGTCGCGCTCCAACTCACCACCGCGAGAGACGGTGACCAGCAGTCCGGCAGATCCTTTGGCCACGGCATCGAGCGATTCGAATCAGACGCTCCGCGGTGGGATGACTCCGGGCTTGCAGACCTCGCGGACGCCATCGTATCCATTCCCGCCCATGCGGCTGGGGCGCCAGTTCAGTCACGGCGGACATCGACCCTTTACGGTTTTGTCTCCGACCACCGCTCCTGCCAACTATCACGGCTATGCCGGCCACTTTGCCCCGAACCCGTACGATAGAGTGTTGTCGGCATCAAACACGCCTGGATCAACGATCAATTTCCAGCCTCCCGGGGCTTCCCCCAACGAAGATCCCTTGTATCCCACACCAAACCTCTATGACTTGAGTTTGATGCTCTCGGGGGAGCCCGGTCTGGATGCCTGGTGGACTACGGTTTCTCAGATCATGAGGGATATTTACAAGGCGGAGAGGGTAACGCTCTCGGTGCCGGCGGATCCCACGGACTTGGAGAATGTGCCATGGGGACAGAAGGCGACCTTTGACGTAGCGCACGAGGATGAGTACAGTCTGGCATACCTACCTCGAGGGAGCAGCCTGGTTCCAAGCAGTACAGACACGTTCGATACGTCGATATCCGGAGGCACAAATATTGATCTGCCAGAAGAGCTCGCGCCACCTCCTCCCGCGAAACCAGCCGCATCCGAGGTCCGTCGTCCGGGTCTGGTGAGTAGGCACTCGTACACAGCTTACGAGAATACAAAGCGGGAGCATCACGATGTGGCGGAACCCCCGCGGACCCCAGCTGCGCGCCCCACGGCTCTCTCGAGAAGCAAAAGTTACTTTGCGGGTGTTCAAGATCCGGCTCCACGTAGTGGAACTCTTCGAAACGCCCAATTAAATCTCCAGTTACTACAGGAACGCACCGAGCAGGAAGAGCAAGAAAATGATCCATGGGCAGTAATCGATCCGTTAGCGAGAAAGGAGGTTCGCGGAAGAGTCTTCCCCGTCCTGCAAGCCCTCGACTACGAAACAGATCCTCTGATAGATGCCTGTGGCGTAATCCGAGTGTTGGAAAGAGGCAAGGTCATCACATTAACGCGCACGTATCCATATCTCGATAACCCACTGGATGAGCCCGCTGGAAAGAGCAAACCGATACAGCGAAATGCTCCTGCAAAGGCGAAGGATGCAACAGAGAAGGGTAAGAAGCCCAAGCATCCCGGAATCGGATCGCGAGCGTCTTCCCTTTTCGGCAGTGATAGTACACGAAAGTCGAGCTGGAGAGGTAAGAGCAGGACTGCAACACTGGACGAGTCTCCCCCAATGCCCGTACCGCTGTATGAAGAATACGAACAAACGCCTGCCTCGCCGTGGCAGCAGTCGCCAGCCCCATCCCCTGCTGTGCGTGCAGAAACAAGTGACAATCCGTTTTTTGCAAATGCCACCGTTGATGAGGAAACATTTGACCCCAAAGATGCCCCTCAAGATTATTCGCAAGTTCAGCAGGTCGAAGCCATTGGTGTTGATCACTCCTGGACGGTGCTGCATGTCCCACTAATACACCCGCTTTTGTCTAAACCGGTCCCGGAATTTCGACTAGACCCGTCCGCAATAGAATTGAAGCAGACGGGCGCCCGGGGAAAAGGAGAAGGACCAGAGTCTGTACCCCGAAGTCCACACCATGGAAATCATGGGGAAGATCGAACGGACAGGAGAACGCCCATTGCCATACTATCCATCCTCAGCACAGTTATTCCATACCCATCCAATCTCAGACACTCCTTGGAACATCTGGCACCCCATCTAGCAACGTCATTCTCGCTCTGCCGTCATTATACCAACTTAGAGACAGAGATGCAAGGGCTATCTCGAAAGCGCCCACAGACAGCTGGCTTCGGTGCTGTTGCGGCAGATGGCAGGCGTGTAGAGGATGAGGCAACGCTTGCCAGCCTCCGGTACTTCGCACCTGGGGAGCGGCCACGACGACCATCCCAAGGCGCCGGTAGTCTGACAAGTCCGAGTGATTACTCTGCAGTTTCGAGGTCTGCCGCTGGTTCTCCTGCCGTCACCCCTGGCTGGGATGCATCAGGGACAGGCCTCGGATTGTCGATGGATAAGAGATCAAGCGGTGCGGTTAGTCCGATGTTTACGGGTGGAGAGAGTTATTTTGCAACCAAGGGCAGACGTTCAGATGCTGAATCCGCAAGTAGTTCCAGAAGCGCCCGGCCACATTCCAAGGAAAGTACTCCCCCGGACAATCTTAAGCAGTCACCGGCCTCTCAGGCGGAAGAGAAAATGGCTCAAGAGGAGCAGAATGCACCAGAGAAGCCTAGCGATGTGGGTAGGAAAAGTTTGGAATTCGAGAAACGCTCTTCTACGAGAGAGTCTCGGCATGAAGCGGTTGAGCCTCGAGAGCCGAGTCCAAACCGCCGAACAGTGGATCGCCGCGCAGTTTCCCATGGTATAACCGGCGCTACCACGGGGCAAAGCAAGATAGAACGGCCTCACACGCAGCTCCATTCCTACGGTGCTGATTTCGGTGCCACATTTCAGAGTCTTCCCAATACTTCTACACCGCTTGGTGCGGTCCCCAGCTCTGCTAGACCGACGACACGACGAGAACTTGGCACATCCCCTACAGTCATGCCTCCTCCATCAGACCGACTGAAAGGGTTGATGCTGGATTCATTACCAGCTCATGTCTTCGTCGCTTTACCTCAAAGTGGCGAGATAGTATGGGTTAATAGCCGCTACCTGACTTACCGCGGTCAGACTGTACAGGAACTTTACAAAGACCCGTGGAGCAGCCTCCATCCCGACGATAGGGATGAGTATCTTAAAGCCTGGAGCTACTCGCTGCGTACTGGAGAGCAGTTCTCCGTGCAAGTTCGAATCAGAAGATTCGACGGCAACTATCGGTGGTTCTACACCAGAGCGGTAGGTTCCCGGGATACAAGAGGGGTCATTGTTCAGTGGTATGGCTCGCACATGGATATTCACGATCAACATATCGCGGAGCTTAAAGCGGCTCGACAGGAGGAGATCGAGGCTTCTGAAGCCAAGCACCGACTTTTAGCCAACCTCATCCCACAGATCATATTCGCGGCCACAGAAGATGATGGAGTCACCTTTGCAAACGAGCAATGGCTCTCATATACCGGACAGGAATTTAACGACGCTCTGGGTCTCGGGTTCATGGATTACGTCCATCCAGACGACCTCGCCAAGTGTAAGATCCCCTTTGACAGAATGCCTGCACCATCGCAACGCAGGTCGAGCCAAGATTCTCGAAACCATAAAGCATCTATTGTCTCGGAGACTCCTACCGAGAAGACCGTCAGAGGCATTTATGAGTCCTTATCGAGGAATAATAGTTCTAGTAGTGGCTCGGTCTATGAATTTCCCACGGCGGATTTGGCCGAGCTGGCCCGAACTGGCGTCGTCAAGGTGACAACTGATAATGATGGACGACTGTCTTACCATACAGAAGTACGACTTCGATCGAAGACTGGGGAATATCGATGGCATCTGGTCAGTTGTGTTGAAGTCGATAATATTAATTTCGGCAGTGGAGACGGATCTTGGTTTGGGGCCTGCACCGATATCAACGATCACAAGCTCCTGGAGTCGAAGTTGAAGGAGGCGATGGATTCGAAGAGCAAATTTCTAAGCAATATGTCTCACGAGATCCGCACGCCCCTGATTGGTATCTCGGGCATGGTCAGCTTCCTCCAAGACACGGTTCTTAATGACGAGCAACTTGATTACACGAATACCATTCAGACAAGCGCAAAAAGCTTACTGGACATTATCAATGACATCCTGGACTTATCCAAGGTTGATGCAGGCATGATGAAGCTCTCCTACGAATGGTTTCACCCGAGATCATTGGTGGAAGAGGTTAACGAGGCAGTGTCTACGATGGCCATCACCAAGCGACTTGAGTTGAATTATGTGGTTGAAGTGGATGTTCCGGAAATGGTCAAGGGAGATAAGGTCCGAATCAAACAAGTTTTACTCAACGTTATCGGAAATGCCATCAAGTTCACGACGGTGGGTGAAGTATTCAGTCGATGCCGGGTATATCGTGAGGAGAATCCTACCATTGGAGAAAATGAAATCATGCTAGAGTACTCTATTATCGACACCGGTAGCGGCTTTACCCAAGAAGAAGCCGACCTCATATTCAAGCCGTTCAGCCAGATTGATGGTAGCAGCACTCGTCAGCATGGCGGTAGTGGTCTCGGGCTGGTCATTTCGCGACAACTTGTGGAGCTTCACGGAGGGAAAATGGAAGGAAGCGCCATTCCCGGTGTCGGGTCAACGTTTACATTTACTGCAAAGTTTGGACTGCCGACTCCTGATGATCACCCCGATATCACTCCGACCAAGGCATCAAGCAGCAGATCAGCATCCGTATCTCTCTTATCATCACCCACTCCAGTCAATAGTTCCAGTACTCAGAGATTCACTACCAGCAATGCCATCCTGCAGAGCAACCTGGTTCGATCTCCTGCGATTGACAGCCCATTGACAGACGCAAGCAACAACTCCCCAGCGGTGATGTCTTCTGGAAGTTCAGCTCCATCTGTCACATCTGGCCGATCACAAACAACTAAACGATCATCTATTTCTTCCTTAAGCCAGAGCTACGCTCCTTTTGGTGAAGCTGCGAGGAGGAGTGGGCAGGATGTGGCTGATATGAACCTGGAATTGCCCAACAAGAACGGACCTTTGGCCTCGACGTCTGAAGAAACCGTCATAGAAGACAAACCCGCATCCTCAGTCACAAGCCCAGCATCAACCAGTAAAGCTGCTTCCAGGGAGACGAGCCCCACAGCTTCGGATGCTAAGCAATTCCGTCCACCAATGTATTCAATCCTTCTTGTTTGCCCGCAAAAGCATAGTCGCGAGGCAACGAAGCATCATATCGAGGTCATGCTGCCACAAGATGTCCCTCATCAAATCACCACTCTTGCAAGCGCTGACGAAGCTCGAGCTTTGATGGCGGGTGAAGATCCCATCATCTTCAGCCACATAGTCCTGAATCTACCATCAGCAGAAGATCTCGTGTCACTAATCGATCAGATCGTAACCACGCCTTCCTTCCCTCGAACTTCAATCCTCGTACTGTCTGATCCCGTGCAACGACAAGAAGTTCTTAAACTGGCCCGAGCGCAGGACTTCAACAAGTTGACCAACAACAGTCGCATAACATTTATCTATAAACCTGTTAAGCCTTCACGCTTTGCAGTGATTTTTGATCCGGAAAAAGAACGCGATCTTAGCAAAGATAGGAACCGCTCGAGGGCGGAGATGCACATTGCAAACCAGAAACAAAACTATCTCGAGATCGAAAAGCGACTTGGAAATAGAGGTCTACGAGTGCTACTGGTTGAGGACAATCTTGTTAACCAGAAGGTTCTGTTACGATTCCTTGGCAAAGTTGGAATTACTGTTGAGCTCGCTCTCGACGGCGTGGATTGCGTTGAAAAGGTGTTCTCGAAGGATCACGGGTTTTACTCTATTATTCTTGTGAGTTTTGTTCTGCGCATCTTCTCCCTTCTTTCTCATAGTACGAGGATCTGACTTAAGAAACTATAGTGCGATCTCCACATGCCGCGCAAAGATGGTTATCAAACCTGTAGAGAAATCCGCGAGTGGGAGCAGAAGAATGGCTATCCTCGCATGCCTGTGATTGCTCTCTCGGCTAATGTCATGGCCGATGTTCTGGAGAAATGTGTGCAAGCTGGCTTCAATAGCTATGTGACGAAGCCGGTCGATTTCATGGAACTGAGCTCCTCCATGATTGAGCAGCTTGATCCCAAGCCTACTATGGCCAGCACCGGGTCAGGCTCAAGATGATGAGAATTAACGAATTCATTAAGAGTTACGGGTTCGACTTTGCTCCCAATCGGTTCTTGCTTTTCGTTTTCTGATATATGCATTTGAAATTTACGGCATGGTTCGGCGTCGCGGGGCACAATCCCCAGCGCTTCTTTGTCTTTTAGCCAACGTATGGTGTTGCGGGTAACAGACTCATTCTCTGGGATGCATCTACGGCAGTTTTTTTGTCAACCCTCTAAAAGTGGGATGACCGGATTCTTTCATTTCTCTTACGGTTGTATTTATATGATATTGAATATTTTAGCGGTTTGGAGGGCACGAAATTTGGAGATCTGAGGTGGACCGTGGTTGCATCTAAGGGAGGATTTCTATGGATGGGCCTTTCAGGGTTCGCAGTGCAGAACAAAAACGTAATTAAAAATCAGATACTGAGACGGCTGGCTATGGCGCGGATATCGTTCTGCCGGGTGCTCGGTGCTTTCATTTTCTCTATTGATTCTCATTCTGCCTAGCTTTTCGGATAGAATGGAAGACCAACGGGCTGGGCATCGTACATGTTGAAAGCTGAATGAGATTAATCCTGTATTGTGGAGGTTAGCTGGGAAAAGTGTTTTAGCAGGTCGGACAAGAGGAGGATATCCACTTAATTGATAATGATATAGCGGATCTCACCCGAGCTAGGGTGGATCAATAAGCAATACAGTTTACATATGATATCCAGCAGTATAAGATCTCGCATGGTAGCCTACACAGATCCCAGGGAAAGCAAATGTTTGATCTTATAACTTGATAAGCACGTTTTAAAACATATGCACTACTGTCCATCTCCTTCATTGACTGTATATAGATTGGTTAGATGGCTCAGCTTGTGAAGAAACCTACAGCATAGCATAGCTAAGATTTAACATGGATCTTCGGCCATTCCATCAACGCTTAGGGATGTGTAAGCGACTCTGTTCATCAGAAACGGCCCTTATATCTTTAAAAGGATCCTGGTTTCATCACCTCTTAAGTGCTGCTGGGTACTGACTCTGCACCCTTCCGGGTTGAGTGGGAAGCGAAGAGAGACTGGGTAGTATCTTGTACCCTGCATTACAATTGGCATGTATTTAATTCTCTTTGGAGGCTTGCCCTGTCACATACGACCATAGACTGAGGAATACTGGGCATCCCGTCCGCTCTGCCATACATAAGCCTCAGATCGGAAGTCTAGTAGTCAAGTCGGTGACGATTGGCGAATCCCTTCTGTTGTATGTTTCTTTTTTNTGGCAATTTTCCTCCTCTTTTTTTCACAATTTTTGCATCTTTTGTTCGGTGTTTATGCATCCACTTGCGGGCCGGCTACTTTGTTCTGCGGGTCTGCCGTAGCGAGTGAGCCGTGGTGTTTAGCTTGGGTGGTTGCCCTGCGCATCTCATATGCCAATTACCCTTTTTTGTTACTCTGAACAAGGTATAGTAGTAAGTATTATTCATAAGCTTTGAATCTGGATTTTCAACAGTCCCAGCTATCGTAGATGTCAATGTAAACGTCTCATTGGCTTTGGGCTTAGGTTGCACGAAGTAGAATATAATAAATCTCCAAATAACATATCGAATAAATTGGACATGTAGCAAGCAAACAGAGGAGGATCTCACGGGGCTACCCACAAGAAAAATTACAGTTGATCTTCCCAGCTTCTTCTGAGACTGGGCCTTTGCAACTTGGAGAGGAAAACTCGAGACTTCCATGTCAGCCTTGTCGCTCAGCCTTGTAAAGTCACCTGGGCAACTGCGTTACACGTGTAAGCTCGAATCTAGGCAAAGCATACCAGGGCATCGTTAAGCAATAGCGACCAGATGGTACGAATGATTTGATACAGCTGCGTACAGGAATGGAATTTTCGCTAAATTTTAAACTTTGATCGCTACCTCGTTTTGGTGATGAACGCGCGATACCAATTGATTGTCCCAAAAAGCTGCGCTAAGAAACGCACACAAAACAGACTCGTCGAACTCTTTCCCGCTTCCCTTTCTTCCTTACGACATGATACACGGTCGAATCTAATTCGAACTTCAATTCCATCAAGATTCGAACTCAACTCTTACGATTCATCGCAGTCCTCAAAAATCTCCAATCGCATCGTCATCACGGTCTGCGCAAGGCTGACGTTATTGACGGCATTAAGCGAACGAATCCTTGTGCGTCGATCCCCTACCTTCAAATTCTACGACGACAGTCAACAAGCTGGCAAGCGTCAATCCTGTTCTCCGCCTAGCCACGTACGAAGCATCAAGGTCTTCATCAACCCAACTTCGTCGCGTGGCTGCGACCGTTCTTTCTTCTTTTGTTTCTTTTATTTGGGGTTTGCCGTACAGATAATCATGTCTACACGACGTACGCGCGCGCATCCCAGCCCGGGAGGACTCAAGTCCCTTCCTATAGATCCTCCGAAGAGAACTCGAAGACAGCCAACCAAGCCCAAGCAAGCACCAGCTGCCGCTCCAGAGGGAGTTATTTCGTCCGAGAACACAATTACTATTGACCACAGACCCTCTCCATCGCCTGCTCCTCCTACTTCTAGATCTCAGTCTCCGCATATCCTCGAATCCGACTCGCAGTCAGCTGTGATCGAGTCTCGGTCTTCATCACCCCCGACTGATGATAAAGGTCATTGGACACGATCACAGACTGCATCAACATCACCACAAGCTAAACGTCCCACTACGCAACTTCCAAAGCGAAAATCCAAGAAGGCTACTCCAAAAACCACGACTAAAAATACTAGGAAGAGGACTCGATCTCAACGTACCGCTCCTGCCCCTACAGTCATCGGATCCTTTCCTGATGACAACGAAGCCGAAGCCGCAGGATCCGTTTCAGCCGAAGAGAATATTGTTGTGGAAGACCGGAGCAGTCAAGCTCTGGAACCTTTCGAGCCAGAGCCTAGCGCTGAAAAGACTCCTGTTAGAAAATTCGCAAAAGGACGGCAATCCCGCAACCAAAGTAGCGATATCAATGGCCATCTTAGATCTGGTGAACGACGCCCTGTTCAACGAAAGTCAACTGATTTCCTTCAAGCTGGTGATACATCCGATTCCGATCTTGCTGATGAGGAGAGAGCACCAAAGAGAACGAAGCTTGAAGCAAACAAGTATAGCCCTCGTAACAGCAGTTCTCGAAAACCTCATAGCCGCCAGCCTTCTGCAACAAATAGCCCGTTGAATCAGGGAGCGAAACAACTGCCGGTCACAGCGGAAACCTCCCGAAGTTTAGTCCTTGCCAATCCAGATGGCACGCAAGTAGCTCATCCGCGCCGGGACTTGTCCCAGTTAATTGGTCAGAGAGATTCCCCATCAAAGCATCTCACTCCACGTTCCATGAGACGAATCTTTTCGACTCCGAAAGCTCCGGTCGATGACGGCGATCGCCAAGGTCCCACAAAGGTCATTGGAACGCTTCCAAAGGATGGTGACCAACGCTTGCAGCTTTGGATGGATGCATATAAAATCAAACCGGAATCATTGACCTCCTATCGCCGTGCTGCGCGTGCTAAAGTCAATAGTGATAGTGGTGATGACGATGACGAGGCTGCAGACTCGGGTGACGAATATGAACAGTTGACTCGTTCCCTTCCTCCCCAGAGAAGTGATCGTAGGATCTTCCCTCGAAAGAGAATTCCATTCGATATTTCAGAGGGCCCTGGAGGAAATAATACGGTACGTTTATCAAATCTACAAAGGAGATTTGCTCTCGATCGCTAACGATCTTGCCAGGTTGTCAAGGATCAGGAGAATACTCGTCAGAGTACGACCAATTCCATTTGTCAAACACTCACTGTTTCGTCGAATATATCCCAGGAAAAATACATATTGACAGATCCTGCGTTGATAGGCTTTATTAACCAGGCGATTAGCTGGTTCGGGGCCGACGAGTCGCGGAAGGTTCCCAGCGCTAAGGAACTGGCGACATTCCTTGAGGGTTCAGCGGCTCCCTCTACCCCACGCCCTCCCACTGGACGCCAGCTACAAATCGCAGCAGGCGTTGCAGCAATGCAAGGTCGAACCCCCGAAGTAGCTGAGAACACGGACACCGAGGAACAGTTAACTGAGGGAGCCTCTCGTGTGGATGAGGATGAAAATCGGAGTCTTGTCTCAGAATCAACACAGGCGGAGATGCTTGGTCCTTCAGAAGATGAAGATGATGCCATGGCAATTGCTGCGCTACCCGAGACGGCAAATGAAGGTGAAGAAACGAATCTCAAATCTCCTCAGACAGAGATCGCAGAAAAGTCGCAGAAGTCCAGTGGGTGGATGAGCCCCTGGTCTGGCGTGTCTGCTGTTGCTAATATCTTTGCAACTCCGTTAAAATTCTTTGGAGGCCGAAGTCAGAGCGCTACCAAATCAACTAATCGTCGTGTAGTTGGCGCTGCGACACAGCCACGAAAACCATCACAGAGACCAATTCAACATACTCCTTCACGACGACCCAGGACTATCGCTCAAACTGAGCGACCCCGCCGCCATGGGGATACAGAGAAGCCTCCCATTCACCTTCGCGGGCTGGTTTCCCCTGCCAGAATTGCTGAAATCCACCGAAAACAAGACGAGGCTCAACGTAAGAGGGAAGCTGAAATGGCGGAAGCTCGACGCAAGATGCGACAAGCAGCAACGGTCGAGGAAGAGGACGAGGGCTCTGAATTACCATCTATTGAAGTGGATTCTCAAGCTCAGCCGGGGCAGAAAAGGAAACGCCAAGATCGTCCCCCGAGAACACCACCACGTAGTGCTCCGGGAACATTCCGAGTTCCCTCTCCAAGCAGCTCATCGGAAGACGACTATAGCGATGAGGAACCGGCCACACCTACTCCTGCACAGGCTCTGAAGAGTATAGTTACTCCGAGTGCCGTCGAAAAACGTTCGCTTATGCCTTCGGAAGCGCAAATAAAGTACGAGCAAGATCTCATTAATGATTCAACCCCCCGTAGATATGAAAGAGCTTATTGGCAAAGTTGCCTTTCCTCCTTTACTCGTAGAGGAGCAGTCACTAACATTTTGAATCCTCCAGACGATCCCATGGTTCGTTTGTTACGGAATGATCGTTTCCACAGGTGGACCGGCAAGGGCAAGCGCTCTGGTCCCAAGGACAGGTTCATCGCTGTCCAAGGCAAAATAGATCATGAGAATTGGATCAATGAACATAATTTCCTTATGCAATGCCAGCGACAGTGTCGTTTTGGCGGTAATTGCATCCCTATCCCTCGTTTCTTCCACCACGAGAGCAATTTATATGAACGAATCATTCTACCACGCTCCCGCATTATTGAAGTACACTCTATGTGGGCCTACGATCCAGATAAAGCTCTTGAGCTCTCTTTTATTGCAGTACCTCTTGTTTATGGAGACGATAATTCTAACATCACTTTTCACAGATCGACACCGGTTTACGACCCAGCATTTGGTACTGAAGAACGAGCGAGACCATACACGGGCAAGATCTTTGCACAACCGAAATCTGTCCAGGCCAATATTAACGATGGAAAATTCCCATTGTCTCCGAGATCCGACATTCATGAAGCTCCACCAGCTGCATCCAGCCTCACAACATCTACCCCAACCACACAAAACATCTTTGAAGCCCAGCGTCTTACTAAGAGCAATCTTGAAAAGCTCAATGAACCAACAGGACTGGGCAATGAGACGTCTAAGGGTAAACCTATCGTTTTCAAAGCTCCAAGTGATAGTGGGAGCGATAGCGATGAAGAGGAAGATAGTGGTACCAAATCGGGCACATCTGCGCTACAAACCAAGAAATGGACGCAGAGCCCACCGCCAAAGCCACGACCCAGCAATGCATCCCTCCCGAAGAAACCCTCCACTACCGCACCAGAAACTTCTCCCTCGAAGACCGCAGACGCCATATCTCAACAGCAAACTGGCGATCTGGCAAGAGTACGAGGAGCTGCTGAAAAGTTCAAGCCAAAGCAACCAAGCAGGCTGCGGGAAGTCACACAGATGTCACCCAACCAGGTGCAAGAGCAAGAACACAAGTTCCTTGCCAATGCAATTGAGATCGAGAGTACCATTGGCAAGTTTGACCCAGCGGTTATGGAAGCCTTGAATTCCATCCCGGAGAGTGATCTCCATGACATTGTAATCCCGTTCGATTATGGCCAACATGTCTTGGAACCATTTGTGGAAAGAGAAGTGCGAATGTTGGTGGTGTGAAGAAGTATAGGAAGTTGTTTTGACATTCGGCGTTGCGTGTGCATAAGGATCCTGGCACTAGGGTCGTACATTGATTGACATAATGTTCTGTTCGGGTCTGTGTCTACGTATACATTTTCTTTGGTTTTGGAACATAACATCATCCTAGCAGGATTACTTCTCGACTTTTACCTTCGTTTTTTTTTTNGTTACGAATCACGATGGACAGCTCTAAGCAGCCTATATTTTCCTTAATTTTGGGGAAGCCATCTCCGGGAGTAGCATGTCCCAGGAAGGCTCCCTGGCGGATGCAGTTGTATTGGGTGGGGGGGTTGCTCCACGTTACTAGTGGGGTTGGAGGTTAGGTGGGCATCTAGGGTCAGCTCATCTCTCCACAGAACTTGTCCACAGGTGCGAAGTATTGCGGAGAGATGAGCAAGTCATATCCACCTCCTCTACTGTACGTGTAGTTAAAACTAGTTAGATGAAAAAAGTTGAACATCAAACGTGGCGAAAGAGGGTGCATGTTGGTTCAGTACTTATTGCTTGGGAATGTAGCTGGCGAACAAGTAGGTCTGCAACATTGCAGGCGGTCCTGGGGGATTTGGCCGTGTGAGAGCTAACGTACCTGATGGGCTAGCTTTCAATCACCACCTGTTGAACCTCCCAGGGGCCTTGCAAGTATATTCTAATGTGCAATAGAAGCAGCAGCTGTTGGAGAGTATTGCGCAAGCCGAAAGATATCTGAGGTTCTTCTCTGTTAATCTGAGAAGAGCAAGAGAATGGGTGTGTATGATAGATGGCTGACGTGGGGTTGCCCGCCATCGTCTAGCACCCGTTAATTTTTCCTAGTTGATTAAAATAAAATAAAATGAAATATGTCGAAGCAAAGAGAATAGAAGCCCGCTTGTCAAAACCAACTAATTATCTGGGCATACGCATAATCCTTGCCGCCATATTATTTATTCCTTTTTATTCTCCAACGTCAAAATGGTGTAACTAAAGAGGTCTGGGGATACCGAAGGAAATTACAGAAGGACCGCGCGCGGCACACGAGTCCTGAGAACCCATGGCATGCGAAAAGGACGGGAGGAATATATTCTAGTACGTAGGGCTTATCACGCGTGGGTTTATCAACCACGGTAATTCTTACGAAACCTAGATTCATCTCATCTCATATCCGGATCTGATGTGTGTTCTGTACGCTATGAAGGTGCCGCGTTTTGGAGTGTGGTTCTCTTTTATGCCATGGTCTCTGCATGCATGTCAAAGTTACACGGGACATGCATAATTTTAAATTAATATGCCACCATTATGCATCCATTACCATCAACGCAATAGAAGAAGCATAATTTGATGTTAATGTATCGTTGCCCAGTAGGACGTTTCGGTACCTGGTAGAACCTGCTGAGTTATCCATCCATATGATGTACAGCGTATGAACCGTGCGTGTATTATGGTGAGCGGAGCAATTCTTATGCGAGGGACCGCAATTGACGTCAGGAGGGATCTGTGCTGCTCGTCAGTGAGCTCATTCTCGGTCTGCCCTTTCCACGCAGGTTCGAGGCATGCAACTCATACCACAGTAACTGCGTCCCTGGTCGTGCCTGTACCTCGCACCGTCGCTCCCACCTCGTTGCTCTGCAGTCCATCTACTTCTTGTGTCCAGAACCAGCCAAGGAGCTCGGCGCTGAGGGTCACGTTATCCCGCGTGGGAGGGCTCAGCCCAGGACCGGTACTTTAATCTATGCTGTTGCGCGGGCTTGAGCCACGGCCGAGTCTAGATGCAATCAATAGTTGGGTGGTGGGCATCCAATACCACCATGTCGCGTCGGCACGACGAGATACGTCCCATCAGCAATCGATCAGCTACTGTATCATCTGTCACGATGAGGCTCGATCCTCCCTGCGCCCAGCTCGAGGTCACCGTCGCATTCCTCCGCCTTGTCTCCTCTCCGACGCGTGAGCGCCCCTGCGGACATGCTTGGGGAGAGTGGGCGCTGGTGGACGAACTACCGCGGGACTGTGGGACAAATGCCGGGACCAGGGCCCTCAGCGTTTCCCAGTTTGGGAGAGTTCATCCTCGGGGAACGGTCGAGGGCAGGCCGAGGGCGAGGCGAGCGAGAGAGGATCCAACGCGGAGCCCAAACGGCCATGGTTGGTTGGCTGGAGGGATCCGCGGGACCCCTCCGCCTCGAGGCATATCAAACCTCGATGGAGCGTAGGTCGCCCACGCGGAACCTGCTCGAACGACTTCCGGCGCCATGGGCCATGAGCACAATACGACCGTATCGCGAGGCCCGTAAGGGGACATTAATGAGGACCAAGGTGAACGAACGTTCACAGTCAGACGGCCATCCTGCCGAACCGATTCCGTCATGCACAGGGCTTTCTCTCCCCGATTCCTGGAGCACAGGACGGCAGGCGCTCTGGTACTGTACCGTCCGGAAAAGCTGGTTCAGGGTACTGCACGGGGTCCTGTCCTGCGCTGGTATTGCGGAGTACAGTACGATGTCCGGTACTGCATGCTCATCTCACCTCTCCCCTCATCCGCCTCGTTTCCAAGTGGCTGGGTTCCAGCATAAGTGTTGGAGATCCAGCCACTGGGACAGCGCCTAACGAGGATCGTGGAGGACGCGCACAAACAACAACTCGGCTTAGAAGGTGGTTTTGGTTTTGCCATGCGCATCCTCGACTGCACCGCGGCCGATACGTGCAGTGCGGTACGGGAGAGTAGTGGTGAGGAGTATCAGGGCACATCGTCACACAGGTAATTTGGTGTATCCTGGCAGCAGCGAGCTCGCGAGCAGGGCGGGTCAGTGCTGATCTCCACCGGGCGCGAATGACAGCCGCTGGATTCTGGCAGCTCACACGGGCCCTCGTTAGGGTGCTGATGCTCGGAAACCACCCCCGTCGCCAGAGGATTCTTACGAGGGTGAACTTGCTGTGTTTAATTCTGTATTACGGTGGTAAGAGGGCGGGTTTATGCTGCAGATGGAATCTTTTCGTCTGTGCAACATCTGATTCAGTGGGTAACATGGACGGAAACCTGCGATGATTGGCTCTGCTTGCTTTTTTGCGATCGATTTGGCATTGCATTGTGCAAGTTCCTTATGCCATTATTCCCAGAACCATGGCAGCTAGCTGCCTTTCGTCATGGCGCATCTGCTGATGGCCTCCAAGCCTACAGGTCTACAGGTCTACAGGTCTCTGCGCATGCGTACGACCTCTGGCAAAAAGAAACAGCCCCGCAGCCAGTCTATGACACAGTACAGGACAGTTCAGCACAGAGTCAACGCTCTCGTGTCTCTTCAGCTGCTTCCAGTGACACTACTTCCGTCGCGAGCAGTGCGCGGCATGCTGGATGCATGGTCCTCATCGTCCTCGCCCTGCGGTTCATAGCCGATGAACCACAGCACTTGGTGTACCGTATCTCTGCTCGACAACCGTCGCAAACTCCGACCTCTCAAGCTCCATCATTGTTCGCGATGTCCCGCACGGCACCCCATCCCAACCCCGACCAACCAACGGCATCCCTGGGCAGCCTGTCACTCAACGGCGCGGAGCGGAGCGCACACGAGTGTAGTGTAGCGCATGGCCGTGTTGGTGGTGGGTGGAAGGTCAACCGCGCTGGCTAGGACGCTCTCGGTCACTGTCTCCGATGGCGCGGCGCTCGCCCAGCACGACTCGATCGTCGCGACCACGGTGAGGGCCTCAGGATCGGGTCGCGGAGGACAAGGCAGAGAAGAAGCGAAGAAGAGGCGAGACGGACGCGACAGGCCCCAAAAGCAAATACAGCTTGGAGGAGAAGAAGAGGCGGGACATCTTCCTGCAGCGTGGATGACCGTGAAAGCCTCACCCGTGACTGCGACAGTAAGGAACTCGACTGGTTTGTAAGTGATTAGCTAGACCTGACTACGGTGGTACGGTGAACTGCCACGTTCCTGGCGGATGCTCGTTGTAACGCTCCTGCACACGACGCACATGATTCCTCGGCCCTAACGCCTTAGCGGGCGTCGACGGAGATATTCAGGCCTGCGGATGGCACGTTGGCGGTGCTGGGGGGGAAGGCCCTCCCTCTTTCGGGGTGCGTTGGTGGTGATCGCTCTTGCACACGAACCCTCATTGAAATGGGGACGTCCTTGGTCAATAATGAAACGGCTCATTTGGTGGTGGCCCCCTCCAGATGGCGGGCAGCCATAATTATTACTGTACGGTACCGAACGGGACTCTGCTCTGGGCGTGTAGGGCATGGCACAGGCATGACCAGAGCAGCACCCAAACTAAAGCGGTCTGTCATGGGGATCGCGCTGCACCGTCGCTAGTCGACCGAGGCACATGGCTCGCTGCCCCAGAGCTGCGATGCGTGGAGATCCAATCGAAGGAGTTAGGGTCAGAGGAGCAGCTGGGTAGACTGCACCGGGCTGCTTAGAGGGCCCTCTCGTACTGATACATGCCGATTTGCCATTCGCCGCTGCCATGGAAGGAGCTCGCGGCCAGGAGAAAGTTACTGTACAAGTTCCGGACGCGCGCTGCTGAGGAGGCTATGGGATGCGCCCGAGTGCTGGGGGCCGCAGGTGCGGTAACTTACTGGAGTGACGGACGCCAGCCTCATCGACCTGGCCACCGCCCAGAAGGCCCCAGAGGCCCCAAAAGCACCCCCCCCCCGGCCAGACGCACGGAGCCTCTGCCGGCGTTCGGTTGTGTCCCCCTACGCGCCTGCCCTGCACATCACCCATCACCCCGTCGTGCCCGTCGTCGACTGTTGTTGCTCATCCCCTTCCCCCGAGAGGCCTGCTCGGCGCCCATTCGCTCAATCCCATCACCACTACTTGGGCACATGCGTTTGTGGATGTATCTGGATCTCGTCCACCCACCGTCCCTCTCTCTCCAGCACCCAGAATCTCGACATCGCCAACCCGTCCATGAATCCCTTATAGAACTCGTCTCGCAAAGCAGGAGCAGTCGATCGCTGCGCATTTAGGAGAGCGACACCGCCAAAAGGAGTCGTGGCCATGGCCGAATCCTCCACGGGCCAGCTGCCCGCTGCCCCGGCCCGGACGCCAGAGAACCTGCGAAAGCGACAGCGAGACCGACTCTCGCCGCGAGGACGATTTACCAACACCGTCGGCCTGGCAGCAGAACCGGGTGCAGGAGCAGGCACGGGCGACTCGATGGCTCCCGCTGAACTGCTAGGTGTGCCTTCGCGGAGCAAAACCACGGGCAGTCGACCGCAGGACTGGACGAGGAAGAGGCAGCTGCCGCAGGGAGGTCTGCGCAAGGAGGGCAGCGTGGCCTACCGTGGAAATAAAGACACGGAGAACTCAAAATTCGATATTACCCCCGATGGAGGCTCGGCCGGTCGGGAGGGCAGACAGTTTACAGTGGCCAAGGTGGGCAACAATGGGAAGATATATTTGCGGTAAGAGACTCTCTGCGCCCACGCTGCCGCTGGATTCCAGGCATTGGCGCTCTCCTCTTGCTCCTCTCCCATATGGCAGCAGGTGCAAATATCTCCCTCGGTTCCAGAGGCTGACTTTTTTTACATAGTCCCACGATCCGTCCAGCAGCACAGCGTTACCCAGCGCCTAGCTTTGTGTTTCCAGTAACTCCACCCAGCACGGCTGGGCTCGACGCCCTGGTGCCTCGCGGGGCTGGCGATGCAGAGAATCAGCAGCATGACAGCGTCTTCACGCCTACACCGACCCCTTCGACGCCTAGTAGACACCCTGGGGAGCGCTATGCTGCTGCTCAGACGCCAAGCCAGCTGCCCCGTCATAGACGTGCGCTTTCGGAGTCCACCGCGGATGGACAGCACCATCCAATCGATATCGCAGACAGTGGCGATTTCAAGGTCGTCATCGAGAGGCCGGGAGCGGCAGGCGCCTCTAAATCGGCCTACGATGGAGGCGTGCCGACCATAGAGGTCCCGATTCCCTCGTACCGACTAGGTACGCCGAGGTTCAGTACCCGGGGGACAGCATTCTTCCGAGCCTCGTCCTATAGCACCACAGATGATATGCGCTCTAGTATCTTTTCCCAGAAAGACATGGCTTCGCGCCGGGATCAGAGTTCCCATCGTCCTACTCGAATCATCTCGAGACGGCATTCTGATGCGTCGCCTCAGCCACATATTGCATCCGTCCTTTCACAGGGCATATTCGACCCGGCATCTATGCCATCGCCCGCCACAGTTATCAAACGCCACCACAAGCCCATCATTCCGGAGATGTACGATGACTTGACCTTCAAGCCGGCCTGTGATCATCCTTCAGTGGTACGATATTCGGTCAATGGGGGCATCAGGGCGGCGACCCCGGCGCGCCTCGTTGCTGAAATCACCTCTCCCACGTTTGTGGATTACGATCTCCTCTCGGACTTCTTCCTCACTTACCGCTCCTTCCTCGAGGCTGGGGATTTGCTACGGATGCTGATAGCAAGATTACGTTGGGCTCTGGCCCGAGGCGATGAGATCGGTACCATAGTGCGTGTGCGGACCTTTGTTGCTCTTCGGCATTGGATCTTGAACTACTTCCTGGACGACTTCGTGCTGGAGTACGAGTTGCGCAAGTCCTTTTGTGATTTGCTCAACAACTTTGTAGATGAACTTTGTCAGGATCCGGTGTCGGCCAAAGTCCCCTTGAAGATTGTGGGCGAGATCAAAAAGTGCTGGCGAAGAGTTTGTGCACTGTACTGGGACGGACCGGACTTCGACCTCGAACTCGGTCCAGAGGCCCCCATTGCTCCGGGCGGCATCGCCGGACACCGAGACCCCAATCTGGACCCAAGCTTCTGGGAGGGAGGTCCGGAAGGGCCTCCACGTCTGGAGGGCATTATTGAACCTGAATTTACGATTGAGCATGAGCACGAGCACCAACCAGCTCCAGTACAGGACCGCAACTTCTTCGCTGATGTCTCTCGCACGGGACGTATCAGCTCCTTCATTGCCCCGCAGCCTGTCATACAGCATCCGCAACCTCGGCCACACTCGCACGAATCAGGAGAGCCACCATTATCGCCGACGAGCATCGTGAGCGAGGATTTTGTATCCTGTTCTTTTCCTTCACGCGCGAGAATTCCGAACGCAGCACTTCCTCTAGGGGCCCATCCGGTCCAAGTCGGGACGATACACGAACCAGCACAACCTGTTGCGACCACACCCAAGGCGTTAACGGGGAAAAGGGTACGGCCAGCCCCATCTCATTCCCATAAGCGAAGCGGGAGCTTTTCGGATTCGATCAGGGATAATCGAGTGCCTCAGCAGCCCGTGCAGAAAGTTGTGTACAAGAGTACCGAGCTTCTCCTTGCTCTGCCGTATGCTGGTAGCTTGGTCAGGGGTAATGTGCTTCCGCCAGCAGAGGGCTACGTAGATGTAGTGGCGCCCGGGACGCCTGCGGAAGTGAACAGACAACTCACCCTCCCACGTGTGACGGTGAACCAAAAGGCGCCTGCTGCAATGTCGGGGCCTGGAATGAAGAAACTCCTGGGCAGCGTTCGACGAGCTCTAAGCGCCAGAGCAGGGTCGACTCCGAATGCGTCCCCAACCTTGGGCAGCTTTCCAAATATGCCGCCTCTGGGAGTTCGAGGAGCAACAGTTAATAGGTTGCCAGGTACAGCCGTTGTTCCGCAGGCAAGATCGAAGGAAGCTATAGCGCACGGAGAGCCTCGAATTGACCTCCTTGGAGCTGAAGTCGCTGAACATTTCAAACAGGCCGTCCGGGAAGAGGCCGATATCGAATTTGGAGGGTCGACTGAGCACAGATCTTCTCAAAACACCGAACCTAACCCCGATGTGCACCTCTCACCTGCTCCTGGCAGTGCAGCTTTGCGCCCACCGAGCCCGCAAAAGCGCAGAGTGATCAACAGTGAGATGACCACTGGTAGTAAATCCATCCTAATTGTTGATGGCACGGCACCTGGAAGCGCTCCGGTCATGTCGGGTGCCTTATCGTTCACGCGATCTATCGATACTTTTACGGATGGATTTATACAGCCGTCCACGGAGCCTACCCCTCCTACGACACCTCCTGGACGACGAGGTGGGACACCTAGGAGATCATCCCATCTTCTAGGCCAGCAGTTACGAACCAATTCCTTTGAACGGGTTGCGGTACCTCTCGTCGTCGATCCCCAAATATCCCAAGCAAAAGATCGGATCATGGATCGAGGACACACTGGCCAATATTCTATGGGACCTTCCTACAAATCTCGGAGGTCTGCTTCCCTACGCCGGTATGCATCATTTCAGAGTGGCATTACGAGAGGGGATACGCGAAGTTTCGACGCTACGACTCTGTCCGCGGAGAGTAATACTGGATCGTCTCCGGCTCCGCGCCCTCTTCGTGTTCTTCGTAGACGACCTGGTGGTGACCTGAGAGCTGTTAGCCGCGTGGGTCAACTCAACAATCACCCACTACGCCGCACTGCGTCCACAGGTTCATTGGCGTATTCGGATTCCATGCGCAGTTCATATCTTCTGGATGAAGAGGCAGATAGTTACGTGGAAATTGGATACAACGACGCCCGTCAATCAGTCAGTCGCCGATTTTCTTTGGGAGCACTGGCCGAAGCACCACCAGCGCAGAATCGTATCTCTCTTTTCAGCACCCATTCGTCACAACCTAATATGCGCCCATCATTTGAGAAGGAGGCCCAGTTACTCGCTCAGATCCCAGATGATGATGACGACGACGGAGGAGTAGAGGCTGCTTTACTGAAGCTTGAAGGGAAATTTGAACAGCGAAGATCAGACTCCTCGAAGATCAGTATTCCTCGCGATATGCCAGCAGTGAGGGACAGTTTCGGCGTACCGATCATGCGAGCGCGTGAACTAGCATCTGAACCAAGTAATGTCGGCAAACATATACCCCAAGAAGAACCGGTTATCGAGGTGTCAGAGGTCATCGATGAATCCGAACCCCTTCCAGATACTTATCATCCTAAGAGTGGACCGTTTATCGAAGAGTTGAAGCCAACCGTATACAAGCCTACGGGTCTGCAAGAACAAGAATGCTCCCAGGCGCCATCCAGATCTGTCGAGTCGTATTCCTCGATTCCATTGCTTGATCGTGAATCCACCTACGACGGCTTGGTGGATGCTAGAGAAGCCCGTGGCTGGTCAGATATCTCGATCCTCCGTGACTCCAGCTCCGAGCGACAGGGAAGTGAGATTCATGTTGAGCCCGAGCATGCTTCCTATGAATTTGTAGAGAAGCCAGATGTCGTACACGAGGAAGAAGCTGCCGGTGCGAAGGCTCATCCTGACAGTGTAGATCACTCCTTCTTGGAGAGTGATAGTGGGGATCGAAGTGATCTTTCTTCAGAGATGTCCGTGGAGGTGATATCTCCGACTGAGTACACTGGACACGATTCACTTTCTACGTCAACCTTCCCTCCCCTTGGAGCAGGATCGCTTAAGGAAATGGAACTGCCTACACATCCACTCCACCAACCCTCCACACCATCCGTAAATTCCCCTGCAAACCAGGCATCGAACAGCAATAAACGGCCCCATATTGGTGAATTAGTATCACAACCTCGGCAGAAGGTAGTGACCCCTCCAACTCCAGAGATTACACCTACTGCGGCGACTGGTGGGTTCAACGCAGAACAAGATATTGATTCTCAAATGAATCCATTGAGATCTCGTGGTATGCCCCTACCTTCGCGGAAGACTTCCGCGCATTTACCATTTATCCTTGCGTTCGATTCGCAAGTCCTTGCACAGCAATTTACTCTTATTGAGAAGGATGCTCTTAATGAGATCGACTGGAAAGATCTGATTGAAATGCGCTGGAAGCAGATATCAACTGAATCTCGCTCTTGGGTTGAATTTCTTCGATCCACCGAACCAAAGGGGATAGAAGTTGTTATTGCACGCTTCAACATCATGGTTAAGTGGGCGATGTCCGAGATTGTCCTGACCCAGGATCTGGATGAACGAGTTCTTTGCATCACGAAATACATCCATGTCGCCGCACACTGCCGTAAGCTGCGTAACTTTGCAACCATGACACAACTCACAGTTGCTTTGACCTCCAAAGATGTATCTCGCCTCACAAATACTTGGGCTCATGTCTCTGCTAACGATCTGGCAACTCTGCACCAACTCGAAGCGCTTGTCACACCTTCTTCCAACTTCCACAGCCTCCGTGCAGAAATGGAATGTGCTGGCGTGGACCAAGGCTGCATTCCTTTCGTCGGAATATATACACACGACCTTCTCGTCAACTCAGAGCGTCCAAGTCAGATTGCTAGCACACCTATCACGGAACCATTGGTGAACTTCGAGAAGAAGAGGACGGATGCTACTATTGTTAAGAATCTGCTTCGGCTTCTTGAAGCAAGCTTACTCTATCGGTTCTTACCTATTGAGGGTATTACAGAGCGCTGCTTATGGATGGCAGCCTTGAGCGACGAAGAGATTACCAGATACGGGAAGATGATCCAGCCGTGAAATGTTCGCTCACGCAATCTACCACCATCTCTCCTAACATACTTTTGACCCTACCTCGACCTCTATTTGGTTTCCTTGAAATCTCACTCTCACGACCTGTCTCAACAGGAATATATATACAGAAAGAAGAGCGATCTATCTACTCACGAATCTCCTTGTTCATTTTTATCCTGTCAGGATTTTGGAAATGTTTTCCAGCGTTAACATACACCATCGCACATCACGGCGCAAGCCAATGACAGTTTTTAGCTTAATATCTCCTTCGGAAGATTTTATACATAGTTTCTAGCGTTCTTTATTCTCGTACTTGGCGATTGGTCAATGCCTGGCAAGGCAACTTTTACGGGCGATTGTCTCTTGTGGCAAATCTTATACCCCCTACACATGGTGTCTTTTTGTTACTCGACATTCCAGCTACATATATACAAATCTTACATGTATGTATAGAATGCTTGGGCCTGGCGTTGAAAGAGGCATTGATTCGGACTGGTGACGCAAGCATCACGCGGGGCGTGGTGCTTTTTGGTGTTTTGAAGTTGGATTGTCGCGTGTTAGAGGCTGCGTTGCATTGGGGGATGATCAGATAGAATTACGATTCCTATAAAATATAATCCCAACCAATCACTCGTATTGACAAGAATTTTCTCGCCAATTATCTATGCATCTCCTATCTCATTCTAAGACTTGAGAACTTTTAAAAAAAGTATTTCTACTTCCAGACTTGTGTAACATGGACACCCTCCTATAACGGCATATCATGAGTCGGTAATTCAGATCATGGTAGGTGACTTTAAGCAATAGGTGCTTTTTTATCATATTATATATGCATCTGGCCTTCTTAGCTATCTTGATACTCTATTATAACCGGACAATGGAGAAGTCTTTGACCGTCCCGTTCTCTGTCTTTCTCTTTTTCTTCGCTTCCCTTTTAGAATTTCGTTATTCCCATAAACCCTCTAATCGCGACTAGCAGCGATCTGCTGCGCCATAACATCTGCAAACCTAGAGGAGACGTCTCCACCTTCCTGCTTAGCTTCGCCGACAGCAAGCAACACCTTCTTGATGCCAACGCCAACTTGGTCACTACCGGTGATATCGCGCAACTCGTTGAGCGACCGAGTCAGATCTTGCTCGTTGTCAAACGCTTGGACCTGTCGCAGGACGGAAGAAAGCTCAGCTTCCGTGTTTATGTTCGGGACAGCAAGCTCTCTGTTGAAGATGGGTTGAAGGTCAAGTTGTTTCAAGACCGAGCGTTGGGATGTAGTGCCGAGAATGAGTAATCGGCGGGGCTACAAGGATCGAATGCGTTAGTCTTTGACAGCCGCTTCTTGTAAGAGTTATGGAAAGAGAGAGAGAAAGGGATTCTGGTACTCGGGCTTGTTGTGATGACATGGAGAGAAGGAACAGATGAAACTTACATGAGGAGGGTTCTTTGTCAAAAGAACCATGAGCGCCTGGAGAACCGGATTGGAGAATCTGGGGCCGATAGGGACCCATTCAATGATACGCTCAATGTTGTCCACTACGACGACATTCTGCGGGGACTTGTAGGCGTCGGTGAAGACCTTGTTGAGGTATTGGATTTTCGCCATCTCGTTGAAGCCAACCATATTCTCGGCGGAAACGAGCTTGATGAAAGGGAATGCAGAGTCCTTCGCAATCTTCGCGGCCAATGCGGTCTTGCCGGACCCAGGTGGTCCGTGAAGAAGAACCGACAGGAGAGGTGTCGTCTCTGAGGAGCGTACCATTTCCACAAAGAGTCGGCCATCATTAAGAATGTTTTCGATGTGAGGGCTGAAATGGAGAATACCAGCCTGCATGGCGGTCTCCAGCTCTTCTTCCGATACACCAAAGGCCGGCTTCACTTCTTCCAGCGCATTCATGAAATCACCGCGGTTAACTTTCATGTTTTCGATATCGTCGCTCACTCCGGCCACTGTGCCAACCTTGACATGACGATTGAAGGCAAATGAAGAAGCTGACTTGACAAGACCTCCAATTTCCGCACCCGAAAAGTTCTTGGTTAGATGAGCCAGCTCTAAGATATCAACATCGGAGTCCATTACGTTGTTATCTCGCATCTTCGCGGTGTGAATTTTGAGAATCTGAGCTCTGCCGTGCTCATCTGGCAGTGAAATTTCCATATGGACTTCCAATCGGCCTGGACGAAGCAAGGCATCATCGATCATATCCATACGATTTGTCATTCCAATGAGAAGAATGTTATTGAGCTGATCAACACCATCGAGTTTGGAGAGGAGCTGGTTGACGACACTATCACTAACTCCAGTACCACCACTTGCACCGCTACCTCTTTGTTTGCATACGGCATCGAGTTCGTCAAAGATGATAATGTGCAGACCACTCTCATCACCCTTCTCCTTGTATTCCTTCTCTGCATCGGCGAAGAGCTTCCGAATATTTTCTTCAGACTGACCCACGTATTTATTTAGCACTTCAGGGCCGTTGATGACCTTGGGCTCCCTGGAGTTGAGCATCTTTCCGATCTGACGGGCAATCAGAGTTTTCCCGGTTCCCGGTGGTCCATACAGCAATATCCCTTTGACGTGTTGAATACCTAACTTCTCAATGAGCCCAGGCGGGAAGATTCGAGAAGCGAAAGCTCTTCGGAAGATGGCACCAAATTCCGTATCAAGCCCACCAATTCCCATGTCCTCAAACTTGAAGTCCGGAGCAATAATGCTGTTGGCCGCTGGTCGTTTAGTGGATCCTTTGAGCTTTATAGGAGATTTGGCGTCCTTGTAAAACGTGATAGCGGAGTGCCTGGTCAAGATGCCTCGTGAGTCGGGACTGGAAGATGTTGGAGCTCCGGAGGATGCCTTCTCCATGCTCAAGTCCACAAGTTGAACGGTCTTGACAAGGAAGAGAAGTGGGATATTCTTGTGGTCCATAATGAGTCTCTGTCCCGGCGCGAATATCTGGTTCTCAAATTGTTTGGTGAAAACACCTGCAAGAAGGTCCTGATCATAAGGAGTATCCGTGAACTTCTTCGCCGATGCAAATCCAACTTCAACATCGAGGGAGCCAAGATAACCATGACTTCCTTGAGAGAATGGATCGTAGACTTCAGCTACTATAGGGTCCATCATGCCGACATCACACCATGTCCGTTGCGGATCAGACAAGCTTATATGGCCGGGTGGGAATGACTCCGTCCGTCTAGCCGTTACCACGTAGCGGCCATTGAGTAGTAAATATAAGTCGGATCCATCGGGAGAAGCTGGGAAATCTCGTGGGGAAACAGCGCAGCTAGAGACAAGAGCTGGGGGTCAGCACCGAACGGAACAGTATCTGAGGGATAGAGGTGGGCTGGGAGATTTTAAGAGGCTCACATGTTTCCAAAGATATAGAGGTTGGCCAATGTCTTGTCTTCAACCTTGGCAATCCGCAGCTGGACCCTGTGCGCTGGCTGATTCCGTCCAACTGGCGGGCGTACTGGCATCTGTGATCTTGGTGGTTGCGGTGGAGCTCCATACCCGTCTCTGGGATCTCCATATCCCCTGCGGGGGTCTCCTCCGTAGCCACCACCGGCCTGATTATCGCGGGGAGGAGTGGCGGGTGCCTGGCCATAGCCTTGCTGTGTTCGTCCAGGGCCGAACAGATTCTGTCGAAAGTTATTCATGGCGTATGCTGTGCTTGGAGAAGGCGATCTTCGGAAGCTGCCTATATATAAATGTAGATGCCTAGAACGCCCATGAACCAGATGTGAAACGTGTTCCTCTTGCCGACGATGATTCAGGGAGAGTAAAAGGACAGATATAGATATTTGTAAGGTTTAGAGGGAGAATGTCCGGCACTTCCTGTGTCCTGGAGGAAGGGTGAACAGAGAGCGCCCACAATGTAAGATGCCACTGTGGCTTGCCTCCCCCAGATGTTGCGTCAAGTGCGTTTGAGGACAGTAGCGGCGCCTGGCATGTGGCTGGACTTGCGCGAAGGGTCTGGGTGTGGCCCGTAGGACATCAACGGTCAGAGGCACATACCGGTACCACTGACAGATGGATAGTTTAAGTCTGAATGGTTCTTTACAGGCGGCGCACCACAGATCTAACACTTTTCTTNCCTGTCTCATATTACCATGGCCTAATGAGTAGTTGGATCCTGGACACACTTTACTACTGTAGCCATGGAGGGGAATCAGAACCAGTTGCGTATCACGTGATATTCACCGCCACATCTAGGTGCCACACAATAATATCTTGGAATGTGAATTTGTTATGTGTGATGTAGCTTTGTCACGAGATTCTCGTCCATCTTCCTCCGATTCGGGTTGCGGTCATCGGGTCGAAAGGTGCCGCATACATGGTGGGAAGGCATACTGATGTAGAAAGAGAACTATGGTAATGTGATTGAAACCGCTGCAACTTGGTGCCGAGAAAAAGAGACACGATAAGGAAAAAAGAGATTACAGTTGCCAGCGCATGTGACGTGGGTCGTGTGCGAGATATCAGGCACCACACAGCCCCTATATCATCGAATCCTTGGCAATGGTGGAAGCCACGCGCATCACTTACCGATAACACCAGAGACCCCCAAAAAAAACTCGTCACCCTGTACATTACAAAGAAGTTCGCCGTGCCAATTCCACGGCACCCACAAAGGCATCATTCCTCCCCCCAAAAATGCAGCGCAGACTTCATCTGCTTCCTCCATCCCAGCGGACCCCATAACTTCTGCCTCTCTTCCGGACTCGCCGCGGCGACTCTCTTGTGGCCGTGCCTCCGCCTCTGATATCGAGACTCGTTCATCGCGCAGAGATCGACATCTCCTCCGCGCGGGCTCACCTTCTTGGTTCATACCAGTCGCAGGACTCCTGCTGAGTGCGCTGACGGGTGCTATCCGCAGACCTTGCTTACCGACTTTCTTCATGGACTCCTCTCTGAGGGGCGTTCCGGCCACTCCGCGAGTCATCTCGCCGAGTCCCACGCCTTCTGAGACGACTGATAAAGCGCTACAGAAGGATGGATATTTTGGACCGGTGACGAGATCGGCGAAGAAGAAGAGCCTAGCCGCGCAGGGTGCTATTAGTGAAGAGCAGGAAGCCGAGCCGGAAGACGACACTTTCGCTGATCTGAGGAGAGCCAGGACGAGGAGTCGCAGTCCGTTGAAGCAGCGTAAGATCAATGGCTTGACACCGGCGAAGAAGAATGATGCAGGGCTTTTGACCCCAAATGGCAAGGAGACAAATGGGCACCTATCACCGGCTTCCGCGCGAGGCTGGAGTTGGGGAGATATAAGCCGTAGTCCGAGCCCACTCGGTCTGATTCCCATTCACAGACAGTGGAGATCATTCGTGCACCGACATGAAGTGCCTAGGAAACTGTTACATGTCTCTATTGGATTCTTTACGCTGTGGTTCTATATCTCAGGAGTCCAGACCAACGCCATTACACCGTGGTTGATGGCCGCGCTCATCCCGATCACGGCGACAGACTATATTCGTCACAACTATCCTGCGTTCAACCGCTTATATGTACGCTGTCTCGGCATTCTGATGCGGGAGACGGAGTTTGACGGGTGGAACGGCGTCATTTTTTACCTTCTCGGTGCATGGATCGTTTTGGGATTCTTCCCCAAGGATGTCGCGGTTGTGAGCGTCCTGCTTCTGAGCTGGTGTGACACGGCGGCGAGCACTGTAGGACGAGCGCTTGGAAGATATACTCCTCGTATTCGCCGAGGAAAGTCACTTGCGGGATCTTTGGCTGCTTTTGCTGTGGGTGCGATAACCGCCGCGTTTTACTGGGGTTGGCTTGCCCCTCGGACCGGCCCATTTGTCGATGATATTCATTGGCCCTTTATGTATACCGGTGCGCTGGCTCTTCCCACGCCTGCAAGAGAGCTACTTGGTTTGACTCGACAGCAATCCACCATTTCGGGAGGGTGGGCTCTCGGAATTATGAGCCTGTGGACTGGCTTTGTTGGAGCAGCCAGTGAGGCCATTGATCTTCTTGGTTGGGATGATAATTTGACAATTCCCGTTCTTTCGGGTCTTGGATTATACGGTTTCTTGAAGGTTTTCGGTTAGGAAGAGCAGGGTATGAAATGTTGTTTGATTACAGTTGCAGATGTATAATTGCATATACACCAAGTAGAAAATGGCGGCATTGGAGAAGGCTGGTAAATCGTTTGATAAATTTGGTGTTTTGGAAGACTTTGGGTTCTATTTGCAGCACATGTAGCTAGACAGCACGTAGGATAATATGATGTGCACATGCATGCGGGGCATATCTCCCCTCGCTCGCTCTTGACTATTCCGAGGTGATGTCTTACTTAGGACCATTTGATCAAGTCTTGTCTTTGTGGTGGTCCTATTGGAAAGTCCGGTGGAGCACTATCAAGTACGGGCTCCGCGCCATTTGGAAAGGTTTCATTGAGTGGATGCGTCAGTCGCATGCAACTGGGGGAGCAGCGCAGTGCAACGCACGAACAAGGTACGGAAGAATGAGAGTCAGATGTGCAGCGCGCCCATAGGTTATCACAGTACCATCATTTGTGGCAGGCCAGCAAAGAACGAAAGCCGTCGTTTTGGCACCAGGCCAATTAGATTCCATCAAATCGATTTGTGCATCGTGTCCAAGTAATTGCGCCTCTGCAGTCTTCGCGCACTTCTCATCCTGTGCGCAGCTGTCCAGGCTCCCAAGGGACGAGGAATGGCTCCAGATCCCATTATTGCAGAATTCAAGGGATCGCTTGGTGCTGGGGAGAAACACGTGCGGCCGTTTCTTTCCTTGCACGACCTTAATCCGCCCCCAAGAAATGATGCTCCTCTGCCTTCTTCTTCCGCTGGCTCCCTCTTCCACTCGCCCTTCTGGCTCGTTCGTGGCCGGACCGGAAGGCAAATGGGCCCTCATTCCACCCATTGGTCCTGCAGCTGTCCGTCTGCATTGCCCTCTGGTGCTCATGGCAAATAATTGGCCGGGCTCTCGATAAAATTTCTGGAAAGGCAGAATTCTCTGCCAACGCACACCACTTAACCCACGAACCCGATGATGCGTGGCAGCCTGACGCTGCTCATCGTGAGAGTCCCGCCGGGATCACCAAACGCAATACTCTCCTCTGCCATGTCATGGTCGTGCTCAGCACGCCGGTCCTGCTTGCTGCTTTTACGGCGGGCGTGCGGTAGCGTCAGCGCGCTTGCTCGTTTGCCCAGGATGAAATGTTGCCTCCATGGCTTGACGACCAGTGCCCCACGGCCGAGTGTGTTCGGCTTGTCCTGATATCCCTCCTGCACCAGAACCACGGCCCCTCCTGCCTCTCCACCAATGCAACGACTGGCCGGCTCACGCAACGGCGATGACGGCTATCTCTGAGCAATCGAAACTGACGGGTAGGCCAATCCGCACCCGCGATTTTAGGCCAGCTCTCCAGGGATTAGCCCTCGACTAGCACCACTGCGGGATTGGAGAGAAACACGGTGGGCTCGGGCCAAAGCTGAGAGGGCAGCACGGCGGCTCCAGGAGCAGACGGGTAAGGGCCCTCAATGGGAAAACACCCCAGGCCCTCTGCCTATCTCTCCCTGCCCCTCGAGCGGGGTCGTCGAACCGTCCTGGGAGAGAAGGGTATAGACCTATGCCCTCCTGCTCGCCGCTGACTGCCTCCTAGTGCCATCAGCGTCCCGGAAAAAGTATAAAAGGCAGGTTTCAATCCATCTTGGTCCATTTCCTCCTTCTTTCCTTTCCATCTGTTTCCCAAGACAAACATCTCTGCTTGCAAACCAAGTGTGCCTGCAAACAGAAACTTTCTTACATCACACTCCACATATACGTACCCTTACCTGGTACCAATACTTGCTTGCTTGTCCCAACCCATCATCACTCCACGCAATTGTCCTTGCCAGATACCCGTCCACGTCCGCCATCTCCAATTCTCTTTGTGTTTGCCAGATACCATCTTGCAGATCTCATCATGTCGACCCAAGGTTATTACCAGACTGCCGTTCCCATCGCCGTCCCTGCCAAAAATCAATATGCTCAATACTACACACCCCAACCCGCCACCTATGGAGTGTCACCGCCAGAGGCCGCTGAATCCGTCACCACCGGATCTGGAATTACTCATTCTGGCTACTCTGCTGCCTCGAGCAGTTATGCTGGCAGCGCCAGCGGCGGCGATTACGAAAGCTCAGCTTCTGCCAGTGGCGTTGATATGCATGAGTACATGCAAGATCGATTTGCCAACGCCTTTGACCCGTTGCCATTGGATCGCACGTTGGCGGTGCAAGCTCAGACGTGAGTTGATCCCATGTGATTTTATCAATTCTATCTAATTTCTACGGACTGCGCTAACGAAAAATGTAGATCTGGACTTCTGAATGCTAAGCAGCGAGAGCTGGCGGATTTGCAAGCACTTGCGCAGAGCCGGCTCGCAAAATCCCGAGCTAGATTGGCGGAGGGCTTCAAGGACGCAAACGAGGTGCGGAGAGATCTCGAATACACCCAAAAGCGGGTCTCGTAAGTTCCCTGATTTTTCATTCTCAGTCATGATGCTCGGGGCGATTTTTTTCCATACCCCGGCTTTGGTGCTGGGTTGCCCCGCAAATCTTCGATTTACAAGCAATTTGCTTTTTCTACGATTCGCGAAAACCAAAAACTAACGACATCTCCAGCAACTTGAAGAGCAAAGCTTCTCGCAAACACCCCAAAGAATACAAGCAGGCCCGCGCCCGCTACCCATCACCGGAGTACTAATTCTGATTTTTTTTTTCTTTTCTCCTTCGAAAATTGTGTATTATTGGCAGGACGGTAATTAGATGCCGTCATTTTCCTTACACCCCTTATTTTCACCTCATCGCCTCTCGAGGTTTTCTTTGACGTCCGACATGGAGCACGGTGGCAGGCGTGTATTGTTAGCCGCGCGTGTTCCTGGACTTAACGACCCACATTGCTGCTTTAAAAGGCGCTTGCGTCTAGTTTTACGACCGTTATGATTTATGATTGGGTGGACGTGTGGTTTCACGGCCTGTGCCAGAAGCGCCAGGGCTGCAGTAGTTCCCGCGTTCTGCGTTCCTTGCTTCTGGCACTCCCAGGATCCTTGGGGGAAGTCCTAGGAGCTGGATGCGTGGGATGGGCAAGGGACGTGGCTGGGAAGGTTAAAAAGTGCGGCTTTGACCTCTTTGGGTAATGATTTTGCTCGATCGGGTGGATTTGTGTCTCTGGGAAGGATAGCGTCTTCTTTTAAAACTTTTTTTGACAGGTCTCTTACTTAATATGGCAATCAAGACCCTGTGATAACTGCCTCCTCATGAGGGCAATGGAAAATGTGACTGGCTGCTGCTGTGATTAATGGTATCACCCCTGTAGGACACCTAATGGGTCTACCTGCCCGGATCACGAAGCAACATAGCGTGGATGAGACACCCAGCCAATGTTCCGCTGTAAAAAGCCTGGATCCTGCTTACACGGGCTGGGTCCAGGACCAATAACGTATCAGCATGTAGTGGTGGGGGTCGGGGTGGGTATTGGCATGAAGGAGGAGTATATAGGGGCTAGGCAAGGTTAGCGATGAAGGGTAACGAGACAAGAATAGGTCATGAGTATCAAATTTGTCAAACCGTTGAGGAAGACTTTTCATGTTCACTAAGTTACAAACAAAGGTGGAGCAACGATCAAGTACACTCCGTAGACAGCACAGGGCTTTCCCTCTACCACTGCAAAGAGTGAACAGCTGCAGAGTATCTTTCCCTCATAAGTGCCATCATGTGACCCTCTGAAGAAAACAGGGAGATGTAACTAGTCCATTTTTTTCTTTTCCCTTTTGTGGTATCCTATCGAATCTACCATTGCTCAGCTGGCTTCTCAGCACCCCATTCAGCAGTAGTACCCTCTGGTGCAGCAGCCCAGTCAGCAGCATCACCATCCCATCCAGCACCGGCAGGCTTAGCAGCAGTAGCGCCGGCGAATGCGGCAGCTCCTCCGGAGACTTCCCAGTCGGCGTTGGTGACACCAGCATCGATGGCAGCAGCTCCAACTTCATCAACACCCTTAGCCTCCTCTTTGGTCTCCTCACTTGGCTCCTCAGGATCACGGTAAAAGAACAGATCGACCATGACATCCCAGTCGGCCTCGCGGGAAGCAATGGTACCACGGAGGCGGAGAACCTCACGGGCAAGCATCCACCAGATCAAACCAATGGCGTGACGACCCTTGTTGTTAGTTGGGATAGCAACATCAACGAACTCGGTGGGGGAGTCAGTGTCGCAAAGAGCGATGACGGGGATGTTGACATAGGAAGCTTCTTTGATAGCCTGGGCGTCGGTGCGGGGGTCGGTGACGATGATGAGGCGGGGCTCCTTGAAAGAACGGGTGATGTAGTTGGTGAAGTTACCGGGAGTGAAACGACCAGCAATGGCGACGGCACCAGTGTGGGCGGCGAACTTCAGGACAGCACGCTGACCATATGGACGAGCGGAGATAACGCAAATATCAGCTGGGTTGTCAATGGCAGCAATGATACGGGCAGCAAGGACGATCTTCTCCCTATAATGATAGAAAAAGTCAGCTAAGATCGCTCTTTAAAGGGACTCTTTAAATGGTATTCCAATTCTGGGAGGCAAAGCGTACCAGGTCTTGCCAATGTTAATAACATTGATTCCGTCAGGTCGGGTCTTCCATAGGTATGGCTCCATGTGAACCTGCAAGTTCTTGGAACCAAGATGGCACTGAGCTGCGAGGAGCATCTCAATATCCTGGGAGGTGGCATTGAAAATCGGGGGAAGGTTTGAAGGAGCCATCTTTGCGACTTGCCGGTTGACAGTGGTCAAGGTCTTGGGAAGATGGTTTTGAGGTTTTGAGGATAGACGAGACTTAGAAAATTCCCGTGTGCGGAAATAAAGTTCGCGATTCGCGCGAAAACCCTAACTTTTTTAGTGCCTTACTTTCCAGCAATTACTGCCTCATATATTGGGCCTAAAAGGCATCTGACACTAGTCCAAATTCAGTCGACCTCTAAAAAAGATGTCGAGTGGTGATAATCTACAGACAAGTTAATTGGGGGTAGACACGCGCAACTATCCAACCATGCCTCCTCGAATACCAGCATTTTCGAGCTTTGGCTCAATCAAGTGTACGAGCATATGTAATTCCGGGAATTGACGATTCAAGCTAACTAATTCTCTCAGTGTGCATTCGACCAGCGTCAAATCCTTCCACCGCACCCCTTCCCATAACGGCCATAGCAAATGCCTCATCCCAAGCGCAGCGTAGAAAACACAGAGATCCATATGCCTTAGCCCAGGCTAAACAGAGGAAGGCAGCAAATTTAAAGAGACAAGATGAGTTGAAGAAGGAAAGGGAGGCCGCATTAGGAGACCCCGTGCGAGGAATCACCACTCCATTCATTGAGTCCCTTGACAATGTTGGTGGTTCGGCACACATCGTCGAATCTACGACAAAAGATGGCACGAAGATAACCAGCGCCTCTGATGTTCTGCTGAACCATTTTCTCACGCCGGTCGAGTTAGAGCATTCCCTCAAACAATCCTACGAGATGACTAAACCTATCGAGTCGGGCGTCAGAGATCTGTCGGACCCAGCCGTTGAAGCGGAAGAGAAGTTAAAACACCAAGAAAGTCACGAGCGTGCTGTGACTGCGTTGTCTCGCATTGTCAGTTTGGCAAATGCTAGCCAAGTAGAGAAGACCAGAGCGAATGTCCGTCGATGCGTTGAAACATTCGGACGACACAATACCGATAGCTATCTAAAATCTCGTGCCCCTGCTGTCCAACCAGAACCATCCAAAGGATCAGTAGCCGAAAAGACACCTCGTGCAGGACCGGATACCGGAAGTTCAGAAGTGCAAATCGCGATCTTAACTGCAAAAATCCGTGTTCTAGCCAATGCATTGGAAGCCAAGGGTGGTAATAAGGACAAAGTCAATAAAAGGAACTTGAGACTCTTAGTTCATAGAAGGCAGAAGCTTCTGCAGTATCTGCGAAGAAAGGAACGTGGCAGCGAGAGATGGCAAAATCTCATCACTACCTTAGGTCTGACGGAGGGAACATGGAAGGGCGAAATCAGCTTGTAGAATTAAGTTATGAGGCATCACATATCCTGTATATTATAGGGCACCTGAATGTGTAAAATATATTCCATTTCTTTCAACGCCTGATCTTATCGAGTAAACGGGCTTTGACAAGCCAGATTAGAATAGTATTCGTAAACAGAATTTCGCTCTAAAATACACTAATATAATTCCCAATCCGCTCCTTCTGATTCTGAGCTATACACTCAGCAATCCACGTAATATTTCGAATTTCCTAAGAGAGTGTTAGCATTCAGTATGTAAAAAGCGTACAGCGGAGTAATTCACCTGCTCCCTTAGCTTCACCCAGGCATAAACGATGGCATACGTGAATTGTCGTGTGAATGCGCTCTTCGAGATCTCCATTTCCTTCTGATAGAACATATCCTCCAAGCTCTTGCCGTCTCCTCCAGCACCTCCACTCATGTTGCCCGCTCCCACGCTAGTTCCTTGGCCGATGCCGGTCTGATCAAACCAGGTCTTATAGTCGCCAATTCCGTCAACAGCTATCCGCACACCTTCCACATCATCGGCTCTAGATAGCATTAGAGTACCCTCAGGATACAGGCGGCCGAAATTTGGGTAGAGCTTGTTCCTGTCGGCCTTTGACAAATCGGTGCCGAAGGAGTTTAATGTGATGTTTATAGCTCTTCGGTCGGCCTCAAACTCCAATATTTCGGACATGACTTCACTAGTAGGGGTATTTGCCATATCCGGATCCGTATTGACGAAATGGTAGAAGTCTTCCAAGTAGTTCTTGTAGAGCGTGTTCCTCACGATCTCAATATTTAGTTCATCCAAGTCTTGATGGCTCAAGCTGCCCTTAAAGTAGGGAGCAAGAGGAGTTTCGATAAGAACACTGTTGTAGAGTTCTTCGATATTGGTGGCCACACAGAGCACTGGTAATGTTTCGAACCATCCCAAGGGGTGACATCTCTCCAGCAACTCACGAGTATCCCGCTCATGTAAAGTCCCAGTAATCAAAAGAGCAACATTATCGATCATATAGCCGTATGTCAAGTAGTCCATGAATTTGGCAAGGGAACCCACAGCATTTGCCCGCACATATCGAAACTCTGCAATCAACTTATCTGTCGTCCTCGCTGCGAGTGCAGAGGTGGAGGGATTAGGCGGAAGCGAGGCAAGGAAGTCGCCGTAGGCAGGTCCTAGTTGAAGCTTCAGGTCTAAGTGGACGTCAGTAACAGTTGCAAGCAAAGCTTAGTACACTGTACCATCAATAGTTTCACACTGGGTTAGGTTGTTGTAATTCGTTCCCGTCAAGAGGCCATTCCGATAACCTCTGACGATGCCTTCAATGTAACTAAAGAAAACAGGTTAAATACTGATCACAGAACCTTCATAGCTACCTACCCATTGTTTACATTAAACAAAAGCCCTTCCATCTTGCGACCGTGGAGAAGTCAATATCAATTGACCGGATCGTATTGAGAGATTAGCTTGGCCCAGCTGTTCCGTTGCGTATGAGCTTTATCACGTGATTTTAGAGTTATCTTGCACGCCTAAGCCAAATGAGGTCTAGTTGGTCTAGCGCCTGCCACCCGAGCCACCTTCTTGCTCGAACTTTTTTTCTGAGATTCGATTAATTCACAGACGAAGCAAAGTACGACCAGCGTAACAGCTCGATTGGGTCAACATGGGTCTCTTCGTTCTTGCTGAAACAAGCGCAGGTAAATATTATAATTGTTGAATTATACGCTCGAATACTAATTGGACACTTTACAGGTTTTGCACTCTTCAAAGCTAAGGATAAGAAGCTTGTCAAAGATGACGATTTCTCGTCTAAGATCGGAAGTGCAGATGGGATAAATAATTTGTAAGTCTAATCTCCTATTGGAATTTCTAATAAGTGGTATCTAATTATATTTTCAGCCTCAAGTTAAAAGCATTTGAAAAGTTCGACAGCGCCGCGACAGCGCTGGAAGAAGTAGCTACCATTGTTGAGGGCAAGGTTTCACCGCTACTAGCTAAACTGCTCGAGTCTATAAAGGATGAGAAAAAGGCTTCCCTCGCTGTGGCCGATCCAAAACTGGGCCAGGCAATCAATAAACTTCCTGGGCTCACTCTGACACCTATATCTGACTCTTCCACCAATGACATCTACCGTGCCATTCGGGACAACCTCCCATCTCTTATTCCAGGCCTTCTTCCGGAGAACATTGCTACGATGTCCTTGGGTCTTTCTCACTCCCTCTCTCGTCACAAGCTAAAGTTCTCTCCTGACAAGGTTGACACTATGATTGTGCAAGCTATTGCACTTCTAGACGATCTGGACAAGGAACTTAACACTTATGCTATGCGTGTTAAAGAATGGTACGGCTGGCATTTCCCTGAGATGGGCCGCATTGTCAATGACAACCTGGCATATGCAAGGATCATCTTGAAGGTTGGTATGAGATCAAACACTTCAAACACAGACCTTTCAGATATCCTGCCAGAAGAAATAGAAACTGCGGTCAAAGCAGCGGCTGAAGTTAGTATGGGTACTGAGATCACAGAGGAAGACTTGGAAAATATCAAACTTCTTGCTGAACAAGTGGTGGGCTTCACGGAGTACCGCCAGCAGCTGTCTAGTTACCTCTCCGCTCGGATGCACGCTATTGCCCCCAATTTGACAGAACTCGTCGGTGAGCTTGTCGGAGCTAGACTCATAGCACATTCCGGATCTCTTATGAATCTTGCGAAAAGTCCAGCCAGCACTATTCAGATTCTTGGTGCCGAGAAAGCTTTGTTCCGTGCTCTGAAAACCAAGCACGATACACCAAAATATGGTCTTATTTACCACGCATCTCTCGTTGGGCAGGCAACAGGTAAGAACAAGGGAAAGATTGCACGTATGCTGGCTGCCCGAGCAGCAATTGGTATCCGTGTCGATGCGTTATCAGACTGGAGTGCCGAAGGCGAAGGAAAGGGGGATAATGTCGATGAGGAAGAGAGGTCGATATTGGGCGTCACTTCCCGAGCTAAGATTGAAAGGCATCTTCGAGCATTAGAAGGCAAGCCACTGGCTCCCAAAGGTGTCACCGTTGGGCCAAACGGCAAACCAGTCTCAGCCCCCGGAAAGTGGGAAGTTAAGGAAGCACGCAAATACAATGCTGACGCTGATGGTCTAGCTGGTGATGAACCAGCTGCTATTACTCCCGCCAAAAAAGAAAAGAAATCCAAAAAGGAGAAGAAAGCCTTGGCTGAAGATGAAGATGGTGATGTGGAGATGGTCGATGCACCAGCCGAGTCCGTCGTAAAGTCCAAGAAAGAGAAGAAAGAGAAGAGGGCTGAAGCCGACGAGGAGGATGAGGAAAAAAAGATAGCCAAACTTGCTGCTGCTGCTGGTGTAAGTGTCTCGAAGTATAAGCGAAAGGCTGAGAGAGGGGAAATCAAATTCCTTCCAGATGGAACACCACAAGTGATCAGCAAAAAGGAAATAAAGAAGCAAAGAAAGTCTGAAGGAAGAGAAGCAGCAAGTGATTCGGATGAAGCCCCTAGCAAGAAGCGAAGATCAGAAGAAAGAGAATTGGGCGAAAAGAAGAAGAAGAAAAAGAACAAGGACTGAGTTCGGTTGTAGGGTAGCAGATTTTGTAAATATTGCTACGATGTACACGGTTATGGCGTATGGGGCGTCCGCAAGTTATCGGCGTAATGGGTCTGGATAGGGGGAATGAAGAGTAGTCGTTGGCATATTGCATACCAAAATTAAATCTGTTGATTCTACTATAAAATTTGAGTTCGGGCTTGTCGCAACCAGAAATTTCGTTCCTCGAAATTGACAAGGTGTGTCCTCGTCCCTCAAGTCTCAGCACTCCTTAATGATGATAGGTGTACATAGCCCTTTTTTTACACCAGGTTCAACCTTCTTAATTTCGTTTAATTGGTAGAAATTTGTTTAAGCTATGTATATAAACTTTATTGAGTGGCTGGCGGGGCATGGCCAGGCTGCCATGGCTGGGAGGGGCAAATGAAGGTATCTAAGGAGCACGTCTGGGAACTCGCGAGGGTAGCAATTAAATATACATAAGACTTCAAGCTTACAGGATTAGAAAAACGTCTCACCTTGATTATAATGATTCTTGTAAAAGCCCGGAAGGCCCAATTGAGCTCTGTTGTTGCACGGTTAGGGATTGGGAAGGAATGAGAATTGATGTTCCTTATCGATAAAAAACTACCAGGGTGCACGAGTAGATGTCCTCGAAGAAACGACTCCGCTCGAAGAAGTCAAGGCATTTCAACATCCACACCCTCCCATGCTCAGCACGAAACCGCACCTGCGGGCCAGACGGCCTTCACCAACCACGGTTGAGTACATTGTATCAACATGTCCTAGCCTGACGTTCCCTCTGCGTCTTCTTCTTCTATGCAACTTCTTGTTTCGTATCACAATTGGGTTCGCCATCCTCATTCTCCTTTACTCGAAATGGACGCTCTCTGCATATTCATCACAAACCGTTACCTTTCCCAAGTGGCTTCCACTTCACACCGTCGAATACATGATAAGCCGTCTGACTACTAGTGCTATGGGTCTTTTTGCTGCGCGCGTCGCGAGTCGCACACCCGCACTCATCCTAATACCAGTCTGCGGTATTGCGTTCTATATCATCCTGTTGCGAACGCACACAGAAGAGTCATTACTTGTACTCAGGGGACTAGGGGTACAAATAAGCACGAGTAGCAAGACTTATCTCTCGACTGCTTCGACGCGATTCATCCCGGCGGAGAAGATACAGGATATATTCGTGAACGAAGCGTTTCGGGGATTCGAGGTTAGATATTACCTCATTGTCGTGGTTGAGGGAGAAGAGGAAGTTGTAGTGGTCTTTCCGCAATTACTACCGAGAAGAAAGATTATAGAGACAGTATGGAGGGGTGCTAAGGCTTGTTTGTACGCGCAGGAAGGAGAGAAGAAAGAGGATGGAAAGGGGTGACGTCTGCACATAAATCCATGAATTGAAGGCGGTATTGCTTTAATATTTTGACTCATATTTCGACTTCTCTATCCGCTTCAGTTACAGACGGTTTTGCCGCCTTTCGAGATCCTCGGTCCTTCATATCCTGAGAACTCTCGAACCCTTTCCTAATAGCATACTTTTCATTGATAACCTCTATAGTGTCAAGGAGCGGTTTTTTCATTACGGGGAGATATGTCCCTTGTAATCGAGGGGCATCTCCACCATCGAAAAGCTTTTGGCTTTTGGCTGCTTTTCGAGACGCTGGAGCTGTTAGTTTGCCAGGATTAACGCCCTGTTTGGTTACAACATCAATCAAACGGGCAGCCAGTATTTCATCCATCTTCTTTTCTCGCCACACCTCCCAGAGGTCATCTACGAGGCCCATTGCTCCGTATTTAGAATCACCATTTCCCTGGCCGTCCCCTACATACACCCATTGCATCGCATCTTTCCTAGTGGGATCATCCTCATGGGGGAAGACGCAATCCCAAAGCACTAAAGGTGTGTCGGAGGCCATCTCATAAGTTGGCCTCCGTGGATTCTTCTGCACATCTAGGAGCTCTGAAACGATGCTAGGTGACTCAAGGCCCTGTCCAACGAGAAATAATACAGCAACCATATGCCGAACCTGGTGCCACAGGAATGCGGATCCATGTAAAGTGAATGTATATACCTTGGGTGCAGTCTCCATGCCATTATGTGTTATTGGGAAATTAGGGAGAAAATCTTCCTTATTCACAAAGTTAAATGGACTTGTGGAGTGATCCACTTCCTCGATGTCTGCATAAAATATTCGTCGCTCATAATTATAGTTCTGCTTGCTAGGATCAACTTTGCAAAAGTTTCGGAAATCATGAACGCCCATGTACAATTTCGCAGCTTCACGCATGGCCTCTATATCCAGCCAACCGTCTTTATGTTTTGCAGCTGATTTTGCATGGCGTTCTAGACTATTTGGAATAGGGGCAAATGCTGGTTGCGTAAAAAAATATCGATACTGTCGCTCTCGACAGGAAAACCGTGCTGAAAAGTCTAACGGGGGAGAGGGGCACCAAGCTAATATCCGAATATCAGGCGGTAACAACTTGTTGAGGAGAGATGTGTAAGGTAACTCATCAGCAATCGGATCGAAATCCAGAGTCTTATCATAGTCATACTCCTCATGAAGAAGTTCTGAGGATTCCCGTTCCTTAAGCCTAGATGGCGAAAGCGGAGGAGACGCTGTCTCCACAGAATTCCTTCGTGCATGTGTGTGGTGGAAATCCTCGGCTTCCCTGGAATCATCTGCGACCTGTGCAGGCTTCCTGGGTTTTGCCAATGGTCGGTTACTCCTGACTCGGATCCCGATAACCTGCCCAAAGGCACTCACTCCTTTATCTGTTCGTCCACACTTCGAGTACTCACATCCTTCCCAATTAACCTCGCCTGGTTGTAGAGGGTGAGAACCCTTCGGGAAAATCAACCTTGCCTTAATCAAAGCCTTCCAAAGCTCCTCCTCAATGGTTGGCAGGGGGGTTGCATGCCCAGAGTGATGCTCAAATCCATTGTAATTTTTACCAAGATAGGCAAGCTTCAATGCAATAAGACGTGTTGAATATTTAGACGGATCGAACTCCCGTTCTGTTCGCGGTTTTTTCCAGCTTTTTTTCTCTGTTGGCTGAGTTGAACTGTGAATATTAGCAAGGTCCGGCAAACAATCTTCAAGATTTAGAAGAATTACTTACATCGCCCTCTTCTTTTCCAATTCAGCTTCCAGTTGCTTGACCTTTTCCACCAAATTTTCATGTGACCAGTCGCTATAATCCTTCTTGAGATTTTTGCCATCCATTGTTTGAGAAGGACTTAATCTAACGAGTTGAAATGGAGGGGAAGCCTTAAAGCTAAATGTATGGAAGAACTTCCCTGCTTTCCGGATATACGACTCCGAAGTTTCTGAAACTCCAGGCCATGCAACGAAGCGTGGGCAAAAGCTCCTCATTGACTTCTCATAGCATCGTGATTCCTGGTATCGGTAAGTTCACGTCGCAAATTTCCTCTCTTTATCTCTGGAGCGCGAACCTTATCACCACGTGACTGGGGCATTGATTTTAGACGTGCGGTGGGAACCAACAACAAAGATCTGAGCTATGGCTGATCCAGGTATCACCATCTTGCTTCTGGGTGATGCGGGGGTGGGTAAGTCGACTTTTCTGTCGTATGTATCTCTTTTACTCTCTTTGGGTCCCTGCGGTCGCTCATATGATGCAGAAGAATCAGTAGAGGCGCAACTGGTGAACCTATGATGCTCCTGCGCGATGAAAATCAGCCATTCGTTTTTGATGTTTCATTCAAAAATGGCCCTTACAGATTGGAGTTCTATGATACGGCAAGCCCAGAGGAATGGACTCGTTTGACGCCCGACTTGATTGTATTGTGTTATGATATCAGCTCTCGTCTAAGTCTAATTAACATACAAAGATATGTAAGCACCCTGGTCTCTTGTGGAATGTTGGCAAAGTCCTATATAAACTGGTATCTCATTGTGGCTTTAGTGGGTTAAACAGACCAAAATTATCTTTTCGCAAACAATCGATCTTCCAGTGTTATTCCTGGGCCTCAAGAGAGACCTGAGGTCTGAGGACGACCCAAATGGCATCATATATCCGCAGGAAGGATATCGGATTGCCCAAGAAATGAGATGTGATAAATATATGGAATGCTCTGCTAAAACCGGGGAGCTGATGGAAGAAGTTTTTGAGGATATCTGTAGAACCGCTGCGATGACTACTACGTCAAATGGTGGTCTCAGTGAGGGAGGGTGTGAAATCATGTAGAGTGATACGATACTGATAGTATAGAATCTAAATGCAAGAGGATTAAAGATTAACTGTAGAATTTGACTCCTAATTCAGATAATGTTCGAGAACCCCCAACCTTCACGAAACCGAATAAGTTTAATTCACTTTTGAAGATTGTATTTCAATTATCCCTTGCAGTGCATCTTTACGCTTATACCCAGCACTTGGAAAGCGTTCACTGAAAGATTGTCGAGGATGATCTATAACATATCTTCCAGAAGATAACTGAAAGTCAGTAGTGGTAGCCGTATTGCGGCCAGTAGGGTATAGCAATGTACATGACGCATGATCTACGTGAAGGGAAAGCGGTACCCATCAACATGCTATCCGGACTCCTGATACAGACCCAACGCCAAGAAATAGGAAGAAAATGCCAGCCAGAATAAACATACACAGCATGAAAATACTCTAATCATACTGGAACAGAACACTGATGCTCTCACCATGATGGACACGTCGGATGGCTTCGGCAAAGACGGGTCCCACTTCAAGCACCTCCAACTTGGGGCACATCCGACGGTGTTCGTCCTGTGGGACACTGTTTGTTACAATGACTTTATCGAGAGCCGACGCATTGATACGTGCTATAGCATCGCCACTAAATATGCCATGCGTGATTAGCGCATATACATATGTCGCTCCTTCCTTTTTGAGCAGTTTTGCGGCTCTGGTGATGGTGTTGGAGGTATCTGCCAAGTCATCGATCAGAATGGCGACTTTATTGGACACATCTCCCACCAGCATCATAGTAGCATTCTGACGGTCTGTGATGCGCGTTGGCCGCCGTTCCTACTAAATATGAGTTTCAGAGAGCTTAGAAGCTTGGAGTATATTACCTTATGAATCAATGCGAAATCCATATTCAGGCCATCTGCGATTGCTGTAGCCCTCTTTGCTCCTCCAGCATCAGGGCTAACGATGACCGCATCTTTGAAATCGGGAATATTCTGCTGTATATATTTCTTCAAGAGTGGCTTTCCGTATAAGTTATCTACGGGGATATCAAAGAATCCTTGGTATTGCGGATCATGGAGGTCCATGGTGATGATGTGGTCGGCACCAGCGCAAGTCAAGAGATCAGCTACCAGCGTCCCAGCCTGCGCAACCCACTGCTTGTAACCGGGCTTAGCCTGGAAAACGCTCTTTGAAGAGCTTAGGGCATTCGAAGAATAATCATTATCGTAGAACCCCGTTTGGGAAGCAGACGAGCCTCCACGATTTCTCCCGCTGGTAATCGATGCAATGGAGTCGGCCGTGTCCGATCGTCTTGGTGTTATACCATTTCCGTTGGACATTTTGGTAGGACTCTGTCCGTTCTGCTCTTCAAGAGAAGCTTTCCCAAGCTTTTTCTGCAGTCCATCAATGCCATTGACCAAACCAAGAGTTTGGGGCATGCCCGGACCAGGAGTGGGGGGTCGACTCTCGAATGTGAAATCTCTGTTGGGATCTATTGGAGCTTTTGCCAGGGGAGCTCCAAGCTTATTGTATGGAAGATCCGGTTGTCGAGAGTAGGGAAATAATGGGAGCACAGCTGTGACACGCTTTGCAGAGCCAATCTTGCATGCAGATATCATAATGCAAAGGTCGACAAAGTTGTCGTTGACCTTACCGCCTCCGGACTGGATAATGTAAACATCTTTTCCACGAACCGAGTCCTGAATCTCCAGCCGGCTCTCCCCAACGGAAAACTTGGAGAGTATCCGATTGCATGGTGGAACACCAAGAGTGTTACAGATCTGTTCGACTAATGCCGGGTGAGAGTTACCACCCAGGACAACGATGTTTCGAACCATGATTCGATTTTGACGATAACTGTGGCGGTAAGCCTTGAGTAAGGAAATTTTACGACCAGCGGACGGAATGCGTAGACAAATTGCTTCCGAAGCGAGAGTTGTGCAATTATTAAACAAATATGAACCGGAGGTAGGAACCGAGCTGTATGAATGAAGATTCAGGTTAAGGTTTCACGTCCATCCGACAATGACGAAGGACATGGCAAAAGCTCTGTCATGAAACTTTTCTTTGATGGAAGACGAGCTCGCCGCTAAACTTTTTAGTGCGACCTAAAACTGCCGAAGCTCGGTGGTGAAATTCTGCCCCGCCATGCAAAATGATAACCTAGCCTAGCGTTATCATACTGCTCGGCAGTGTTTGATCCTGTGAACATTGTACAAAGATGAAAATTCTTGAGTCGCAATCGGCCATCTTAACAAATTTTGAGGTGTATACGCACCTGGTCAACCAAAAGGCGAAACATGACAAGAAAGGACAAAGGCGGAGAAGACCTGGTAACCTCGAGACCATTGTGAAAGAGGTGAGTCTGTCAAAGATTGTTTTTTTGTTGGAGGCAGAACCTCACAACTTTTGCCTAGCTGCTAGATTATTTCCAAGAAGCGCCATCACCTCTCGCCGAGAAACCAATACCATACAATGAGAATACAATATACAACCTGTTAGATCGTCTCCGACCCTATGAGCTTGCAAAAGCTGAGGTGCTCATGATCATGAATCTCAGGCCGACAAGGCCGGAGAGTTTGTCCACTGTGATTCAGGATTTTGAGGAGCGTTTTCCAGATGAGCAAACGCAGACCGATATTGCAAGTATCATCCAAGAAGTGCTGGGTGCTCCGGATGGAGCTGCCGAACGTGAAGCAATAACACACAATGCGAAGGCGAGACAGGAACAGTCTCGGCTAGATGGGCAAGAGGAGGATGAAGTTATGGGTGGAGTGGAGTGACAGGAAGCATGCTGCAACTTTATTTTGCCTGTATTATATTCACGTCGTAAAGGCTCGTGGATTTTCACTGGTGGTTATCCTTGGCGTTTTCAGAGGCTAGGCTCTAAAAGATCAATTTTTGATTTTGGACTATACCCAAGGAACAATAATTTATAAACATGATTATACATATTTCAGAAACTCTTCTTGCGAAAGCTCGAAGCTAAAGTGTCAGACGTTGATGGAGTTTCCAGGCGCAAAATGAGAACCACTGGGATGCAATAGCAGTGTTTACACATCTTGCATACAACTTTTTAAAATAGGTCTATCTTACAATGATATTTATAAACATTCAGACCAGATCCGTTCCGTGTCGCTGAGGAACAATTTCGTTGCAGAATACCTTGAGCTCTTAAAGCCTTCTTGTCCATCTAAACGCCACCTAAATGCCCATTCCTATACAACGCCAGTATTATTCCCACCCGTACGCCGCCGAGATAAATCACTTTTCATTCGCCAAGATCATCTTTTCTCTCTCGCTACGTCTCTTTCGGAATTGCTTCTTGGTATGCTTCCTCTCGTTCTCTTCTTTTCTCTTTATGGCCTTTAGTTCTTCCGCCTTGATCTCACCAGCCTTCTTAACCACCTTCGGAATATGCCTGTGGCGTCTAATACGTCTGATTTCTGGCATGTGTGCGTAACGTTCTGTCAGAGCTTTATTATATTCCAGGGATTGTCGGTGCTTGGCGGATTTGACGCCTTCTCTCTCTGAAGCATTAGCTCTCCATAGCCGAATATTTCCATCGTCTGAACCTGACAAAATATACTTGTTGTCTGGTGTCCACGTGGCTGAGAATACACGCTGCATTCGTTTCGTGAAATATATATCGCGCGAATGACCCTGTGAGCGGTTCCATAACCTTATAGTGCGATCATATGAAGCGCTCACCAGCTCTTCTCCAGTTGGGCTGAACTCGACATCCATAACTGCTGCAACATGTCCTTTAAGCACATTGAGAGCTCTATCCATTTTTCGCATATCAAACAGGTAGATATTGTGGTCTTCCGAAGCAAGAGCACAATTGAAGGCTTCCTGCGGAGACCAGGATATGCGATTGCACGCAAAGGAAAGAATAGTCTTCGCCAGAGGCATTGAGGTCCTCAAGTCATAGAAAACAACAGATCTATCTGTTGCTGCAGATCCTAAAATAGAAGTCTCCACTTGGTTAAATTCAACCGTGGTAATCGTATCGGTTGAAGTCGGCCATTTCAAGGTTTCGGGCGGCGCACTGTATCGCTCCAGATCATAGATTGAAACCACACTAGATGATGCAGCAAAGGAGGCTTTGTTTCGGTGATGTGAAACACCCGTGAAGGCTCCAGTACCAAGCCAAGTTGCTATCGGAGAGGACCCGGAGCGGGTGTTGTAGGGATCGAACAACTTCACTGTTCGATCAGCAGCGCAGGTTAAGATTTTTTGATCCCGGGTCCAGCATGTGCCTTTGATGATATTCTCGTGTGCAGTAGTTTGCCATTCCTCTGACCGAGATACAAGATCCCAAACTTTAACTACGCCATCTCCGGAGCCACTACAAAAGCGTTCCAGATTGAGAGGATCTTTTGCCTTTTGATCACGGATCAGTAAAATATACTACGGGTTAAAAAGGATCTATCATACCATTGTATAGACGCCATCCACATGGCCTCTTCCTAGCTGTGCAATAAACGGTGCTGCAAACATTCTCTCCAACTTTGTTGCATTTAGAGCTCGTGTATATTCCCTTGCACGCTCAAAAGGATGGAGCGCGGGGTCTAAATTTCGTGGCAGTCTTGCCACATCAGACCCCGGCGCTTGATAGGCCTCTGAAGACCTTGTAAGGGCCTTTATTTTCATGTTGTCACTTTGTTAGAGGCGATGTCAGGTCATTTAGAAACCTCCTAGACTATCGCAGTATTTTCGCAAAGAAAGTTTGCCCGTCGTCAAAAATTACTGGCAAGGTTGCAGGGGTAGATTTTAGCGCATCGGCCGCGTCAAGCTGCGAGCCTAAGCCGCACCTTAAAGCTGAGCCTTGGGACTGGCGAGACTGGCATCCAACTCAAACACTCACAGGTGTATACAGCGACGAAATGGCGACAGCAAGTTCAAGCAAGGTACAGGATGTACAGAAATTGGCCAAGACCGATCCAAGGAAAGCGGAGGCTCAATACAAAGAGATCATATCTAAACCTCCTTCGGTAACTTCAGACGCAGCTATCAGGGAATATGAGACTGCTCTTGTCAGCCTTGGGGAGCTATATAGAGATGAGAAGTGAGGAAATAATCTTCTTTCCGCCATTATAATATTGCCTAACGATGGACTAGGAAGTCGAAGGAGCTTGTGGAGCTGATAGAGACGAGCCGGACTGTGTTGTCGTCATTCGCCAAGGCAAAGACAGCAAAGCTTGGTAAGATGCAAAGCGCGAAATCCATATTCTAATGGAAGTAGATGATTTTAGGACTAATCTGTGCATCTTGTAGTTCGTCAGCTCCTTGATCTATTCACTGCAATTCCCAATACGACAGATATCCAAGTTGCTGTAACGAAGTCATGTATCGACTGGGCCACCTCCGAGCGCCGGAGCTTCCTGCGACAGAACCTCGAGACCCGCCTTGTAACCCTTTACATGGCTAAGCAGTCATACTACGATGCGTTAACTCTCATTAATGGTCTCCTGCGTGAGCTGAAGCGGTTGGATGATAAGCTCGTTCTCGTGGAAGTGCAGCTGCTAGAGTCACGAGTTTACCATGCTCTGGGCAATATACCGAAGGCGAGAGCTGCATTGACAAGCGCGAGGACGAGTGCTGCATCAGTATACACGCCTCCGCTATTACAGGCTGGCCTGGATATGCAATCGGGCAAGCTACATGCGGAAGATAAGGATTTCAATACGGCGTTTTCGTATTTCATTGAGGCTCTGGACGGTTACCATACACAAGATGACTCGGAAAAGGCTACTGCTGCATTACAGTATATGCTGTTGTGCAAGGTTATGCTTAATCTTGCCGACGATGTGAACCAGCTTTTGACATCGAAGCAAGCACTCAAATATGCGGGGAAGAATCTAGAAGCTATGAAGGCGGTAGCACGGGCACATTCCAACCGGTCGCTCGAAGAGTACGAGAAGGCATTGGGCGATTACAGGTATGAGCTTGGAAGCGATCCGTTCATTCGTAATCATCTACGTCGCTTGTACGATGCCATGCTGGAACAGAATCTCATTAAGGTCATTGAACCTTTCTCTCGTGTTGAGATCGATCACATTGCCAAGATGGTGGGACTCGATACGCAGCAGGTGGAGCGGAAATTATCGCAAATGATTCTCGACAAGGTCATCATAGGTGTGCTTGATCAAGGTGCTGGATGCTTAATCATTTTCGATGAGACGGAACGGGATGAAAGCTATGATGCCGCCTTAGCAACGATTGAGAAGTTGAGCAGCGTTGTGGATGTTCTCTATACAAACCAGGCATCGTTGCTGGAATAAGCAACATGGAAGATTTGTAATTGTATCATAGGGCGTCCTATCGGAAAATGGAAAGACTCTGAAAATCTTGAAGAATTCATTATGTACGACTGTTTTAAAAACTAGATGATAATCCAACATATTAATCTAGAGAACTAAGTAACCTCATTTATCGTATCGGTCATGAACAACCTCATTGTCTGCACTCCAACAACACACCAGTGTGCTGATAGGTTACACTCTCTTCATACTACCGTTGCCTCTCTATTATGGCCAACATATCCAGCAGCCCTCTGCTTTTCCCCTACAATCAATGCAAATAACCGTTTTGCGATGACAACTTCTTCCCATCCAGGCACTATGCTGCGGAATTCGTCTACGATCTCCAGATGCCACTGCTCCAGCCTCATTCTTTCACCTTGAGCAGAGATACGCTTACCCAATAATTTCGAAATAACGCGTGTACTATTCCTTCTCTTCCCCGCGGCCCCGTATTCACTAGCAGCTTGAGTGTCAGGTCTTTGCCCCTGGAAAATTGAGTCCAGCAGCAGCCAGTGAGCCCGAGACCATGTGGTAGAAGATAATGGTTCCGCTTCAGGAGAAGAGTATGGAGAAGATGAGACAAACGCCACTGATTTATTTGGGGTCATCCATTCAGTCCCAAGGGACTTGCTTTTCTCTGGTGAGCGTAAACAGGATTTAGTGGGTGAGGGTGGTGCTGCTTGATTCTGGAATTCTGCCATAGATGGGCTTCCTGCCCTCCAGGACTCAGCCCCTTCACTGCCTTTCCGTGGCTCAAAAATGTTTACTGAAGCACTGCTGGACGAATCGTGTTGATTTTGTAAGATGTTTGTCCTGCTTGCAGATGTGATAGATAAGGGTGCTGGACCAGAAACCGGCCTTCTAGGCACTGGATATTGCTGGTTTTCCTTGCTCGGTGAGGAAGAAAAAAGGCAGGACATTTCAATATTCCCGGCTTCACGGACGCGAGGCCTGAAACTCTGCTTTTGAGGGATGGAATTGCTGCTTGATTCCGCGACTTTGGAAGTCTCAGCAGCACCCCTAACGTCTCCCACATTTTCGGAGAATTCCATGTCATTTGTTGGGGTTGACCTCTTCGTCAAAACGGGTAATGGTTGCCCAGGTGAACCCAGTAGGGCCGAAATGTCAATATCTCCGCTTACACGAGCTCGAGGTTGGAAGTTAGACTTCTGAGGAATATGCCAATTCTGTACATTTTTGTGTTTGCTGTGCATCGGGTTCGAAGAAGGTGTCCCATCTTGCAAGCCTAGAGACGAGCGCTGCGCCATAGCTTTGCTTGATTTTGGCTCTGGTGGTGATGATAGATGAGAAATCTGGGAGAACTCATCACTATATACCAATCTTCCATCATTTCTTTTCCAATGGTTGGATATATTGTCGCTCTTGAAACTTCTGAGGCTCTCACGGCTTGGTGGTTGGAACTGGCTATGCTGTTCTTTGTTCGGAGAGGAGTTTAGAGTCTCGAGCAACAACGAAGTCGCATCACCATTAAATTCTTGAGCATCATTATGCATATCAAGCTCATCTTCACCATTATCCAAGTCAATGGTAATGACTTGACTGGGGCTGGCCGCATCGATACTTCTACTGATAGCTGCTCTTTCAGCCGCTGCCCGCTGCTCGAATTCCATGAGGGGATCATCCATCTGCCTAGTGCTGTTCGTGGAGATTCCTATGGGGGAACCACTCGGTGCGGAAGCCTCGTTTGTGAAAGCCGATCCAGAGTTGTCTTCTCCATCGGGAACGTTATTGTAGCTATCGTCTGCCTGCCAACTCATCGCATCCTCTTCGGCTGCAGTTACCGATCTCCTACTCGCCAAGCTAGATTCATCTTTATTGCTGCTGGGTAGTCCAAGGTCGCGCAGCTCTTTTCTTCCAGCCGGTTCAAAGGAGCGCTCTGACACAAACTCAGAGAGCAAATCGTTTTGGCTCACTGAGGCGCTTCGATGCGAAAACTGTGATGAATTACGTAGATCGATACTAGAATTGACTTGTAATGATTCCCTGCAGGATTCCTGACTCTTCTCTGTAGAAATGGCAGTAGGTATAGAAGGCCGATTAGACACTGGGCTTCCAAATGGACTGCCTAGATGTTGAGACTTCTGACTAGATGGCAGAGGGGTAATGATATCTTGGAGTACGCGACCGGTACGCGCAATAGGAGAAAGTGCAGGTCTGAGGCTTTCATAAGGTCTCAGGTGCGGAACTTTCTGGTCCCTGATCGGCTGAACTGGTGGTGGCAGAGATGGAGATGAAAACACCGCTGATGGAGTTTGTGTCAGATCTGGATATAGTTCTCGTTGGTTGTGTAAATCAGTAGTATAAACATGCCCGTGAGGCTTTATCGATGGTGGAGAGGATCTCATATGAGAATACACAAATGACGATTCCCCTGACTTTTGAGTTGCAGGGCCTGGAGGGGGAACTGAGGGAGAAGCATTATGAGTGTCGACATCCAAAGGTCCGTAGCTTTCCGAATGTGGGGGAGAGTCTTCCGGGGTAAGCAGGCGACCGATTGATGAGTTTGATACACTCCGCTGGTTCTGATAAGAACTGTTCCTTTGCTTAGGAACGCCCAGCTGGACTTTCGACGTCATACTGGACGGCCCTGCAGTCCTGTCATAGGAATCCGCATCTGCTCGAGTTGGCGTTTCTTTCTCTAGAATAGCATATGAGGCTGTGGGAAAAGAATGACCATCTTCTTTGTTATTGTCTGTCTCCAAACAGAGGTCTCTAGATATCGTATTTGATCTCGCCGGCGTGGCTGCTTCGAGGATCTCAGGAGGTATGCTTGAAAACGTATCATCGGCTCCCAGGTCCTTTGCGGCCTTGAAAGCTAGGGGATTTCTCGCTGGAGTTGCTGCTTCGAGGATTTCTGTCGGGATACTGGAGAATGAGTCGTCCTCAGTCTGGTCGTGGAGGGCAATCAAAGTCGGATTCTGCGGCTTTAGAGCTGACGCAACAGTCACAGAATCTCTGTCTGAGCAATCCGAGTCATGCGCATCGTCAATAGGGAGTATGCTTTCACATTCCTGGGCACCTTCATTTGACACTCGCTCTGAAGTCTCCGTGGGACTGCTCCTCTGTTTACGCAGCGACGGTACAGTATCGACAGATATCATACTAAAACCTTCACTTTCAAGGATGGTGTCGAACTCTGGTAAATCGCCAACCTCGTCGTCGGCTTCAATGTCGATTTTCTCTGTGCTCTTCTCGAAAGACGGTGTGTTAGAAGCGGCAGCCGGTACATCCTTACTAGCTGAGAATGGTACAGGGTCTGCGGATAGAGCTCTACGCTCAATGCGATTTATTATTGACTGTTTGCGAAGGGATGAAATCTGATGTTTACCGGTCGACTTCACCGGTTTCGAAGCAGAAGTGGCTGGTATATATCTCGGGCTTGACCATCCGGTTGTCCGTGGGGTTTCATTTCCCGGCTCAAATCGTGCAAGTAGCACGTCTTCATCGCCTTCGTATGTTTGATTTGATTGAATGGCGGTATCAGCAGGCGAAAACGGCTTAGGAGAACTGAGATCGATGTTCTCCAGTACTTCTTCCGTATGTACCACCCCTGCGTCTTCCGTAGGCGTGTCTTCCTTTGCAGGGTTGTCCTCAAACATGACAGCATCCTCCGGGCCGATACTTTCCCTTCTTTTCCTTCCTTTCTTGCTGGTCCCTTTATTTGCGGTTCTGTCCGGAATATTTGCTTGCTCTGCAACATAGGGTGTTGCTCCTTTCCTAGACGTAGATCTCGATCTCGATCTTGATCGCGATCTTCTTGTTGTCCCGCGTATCACTCGACCTTGGCCCATCTGAAAGTCCCAGTCATCCTCATCGTCTCCATCGATAAGGTCGCCAAAGGTCTTTCTCCTTCGCGGCGGCGTAGCAGCGCTCTTTGAGCTCTTACTCGGCACCGGAGTGCCGCTGGATTTTCGTTGTCGCCCACTAGTTTTGCTCGGGGTGTCGACTTCAATGGTGTCATCCTCCGTATCTGAAAGCCCTTTCACTGGGACCGTGGTGGTTGTGGTCTTCTCGATGTGACGGCCGGCCCGCGTTCGTGAGCCCCTGCCCCCGTTGCGCATTTCAGAACCCTCCGCTTCGACAGTCACCAGAAGCTTCTGGGGCGATGCCTCTGGACCGACTTCAAGCTCAAACATCTTTTTAGTTGGCGAGCTACCTTGTAGCGCCAACGACCGTCGGGTTATGCGTCGTTTTGGAGGTGAGTTGGATCCTGCAAGAGTGTCGTTCAAGGGATCAGGCGAAGATGTGAGGAGTTCGCTGTCGTTTGGAGGCATGCTGGAACGAAGGATACAATGTAGACGCAGTTATGATTTCTTATTCTAGTTGCCTTTCGGGAAATGATCCATTTACCATGTTGCAGTTGCCGTTCCGAGACACAATGGACCACAGATGTTAATGTTGGCTAGAATCAGTTTGCGATGAACAACGAGATTTGTTTACTATATGCCGCATCAAGTCTAGCGCGTGCAGGGTAGGCCACTGTCGCTTCCGTTGGGGGATGGGGATCCACAACATGCCCAATACCGAAAAGTGGCCCTGAGCGGTCTCTTGCTGCCTCATTGTTCTGCCTGACTGCCTGATTATCTGGCTGCCTCGATTAGCTCGATTGCCTCGACAGGGCTTTCGCTCTGGCATTTGCCCGTTGGGGCGAGATGACTAATCTTGACCGCAAAGCTAGGAGATAAGTGAATGATGACGTAGCGCCGTCCTGTACTTGTTCGCAGTTCGACACGAGTCGCGCTGAGGCTCAGTGTACCTACCAGTGGCTGCGAGCTGGAAATTGCGTGATTACTCGAGTTCTCGATTACTCAAGAATTGCTTCACCCGGTGCCGTTGCGGCGCCCTATGGATGGGACGCTTCCTCGGCATCTCGCCGCAACGACCCCTCATTGCCCGAAGACCCTTTCGATGCGATTCCCCCTAGGGCCCTCCGCGCCCTTCCACCTCCCTTTGCGGGGATGTTCTCGGCCGCGTCGATTTCTAAGGAACCATCTCATGACGTTTCCGTTCTGTGGCTGACAAAATCATATTCGGTACTGCCGTAGATGGGAAGACGTACAACAACTGTTACACAGACACATATATATAAAGATCCACACGCGCCACATCCTCTCTACCTTATATCTGTAGTTTAATTCCGCAATCAAACTAAGCATATCTGATTTCCAAGTACAGCATACTTTTGATTTAGCACCCTCAGTCTATACAAAGTCCACCGTCTTAGATTGTTTCTCTTAGAAGGGGACGCATATCCTATTCTTTTTAATTGCAGCTTAGCGGATATCTAATATACCACCACTCAACCTCTTAAGAATGGCAACAGCAAACCCGGTCCAGGCTGTTCCAGCACACAACCTCTCCAAGTCTTCCCGCGCCGAAGCTGCTCCGCAGAGCCCTGAAGTCGCTGTCGATAGCACATATATCCCACGCGGCGATGTGACCGTCACCTTGAACTACTTCAGACCACCGGAAGACGGCTCCGTGCCCTACAACTACGTAGAGCAGCCACCCGCCGGCCAGCCACGCCGCAATTTTGGTGATTTCGATGTGCAGGCTGAGATGCAAGATATCCGGGGTAAGGAGTCTGAATACACGCTTGATAAAGATGCTTTTGCGGTCATCACCAACGTTCCCGATTCCGCCGAGAAGGATTTTGTGGACAGCGACTCGATTGTGAAGAACTATTATCCAGAAGTCGAAAAGCTACTCCTAGACAACGTTCCTGGCGCGACCAAGGTTGTTCTCTTCGACCACACGATCCGTCGCTCAAATCCCGACGCCCACAGAGCGCCAGTGACGAGGGTCCACATCGATCAGACTGCAGCTAGTGCCAAGCAGCGGGTGCATCAGCACTGCCCAGAAGAAGCAGAGGCGCTGCTGAAAGGCCGCTATCGAATAATCAATGTCTGGCGACCTATCAATGGCGCCGTCCAGACCAACCCCCTTGGCTTCGCCTCCTCCTCCTCAGTTAAGAACGAGGACCTCATTCCTATTGAGCACCGATATCCAGACCGAACTGGCCAGACAGCCGGTGTGAGATACAAGCCAGACCAGCAATGGCATTACTGGAGCGGGATGACGAATAATGAGCGGTTGTTGCTTGAATGCTTTGATAGCGAGGCGCTTAAGGAAGGTACCAAGGTACAGGGCGGCCGGGTCCCACATACAGCCTTCGTTGACCCAAGGTCGCCGGCAGGCGCCAAGGGAAGAGAGAGTATCGAAGTCAGGGCATTGGTTTTCGGTCCGTGAGTGTAGATTAGCCTTGGGTCACTTCGTGTTCATCTGCTTTGTTGGATGTTCAGGTTATAGTAATGGTTATGGTTATGCATATACGGCGTCTTGTGGTATAGAGCACTGCGTTTAATATATGAACAATTCAGTTGTATTATCCCATTACCTAAACTCCCTATTTGGTCTTTGCCCTGATGTATTGCCTTCAAAATATCGTAAACTCAATGCTCTAGCTATCGAACTGAAATGAGAAGTCACACCCGGATCTCTGCGTCGTCTCTATACAAATGGATCATGGCGGGTATCGTATTTCTTCCGCCGGATCTACCCGTAGCTATCAAGATGACTTCTTGTCTCTATTGCACGGAAGCAGAGCTGTCTCTACCAGCATTATCCCCAAGCTCCTCTCTCAGATTACTCAGCATGTCCTTGCCGTGATCCGACTTGACAAAATACCTATACTGACTTCGCTGCGGCGCCACGATCTCCAACAGACTCTTGCCTCCATTTTCTAGCTCGAGATTCTTTCCTAGGCCGCGATCATCATTGTATGATCGTGCTCGCTTGATAATTTCCAACTCCATGGCAGCTTCACTATCAGCTAGACCCTGAGGTCCATTGGCAAGATCGGTCCGCACCCACTGCTTTTGCATGACTGAGGAAAGTAAGGGAGGCAGCTTGGGCATTTGTTTCGTTAAGGCTTGCATGTTTCCAGGGTAATTGAGGTCACTGATGGCGTCTATTCCGATGCCGGTGTTGTGGTTGGGTTGGAGAGCGCCACCACGAGTGCTACGAGTTGCATGCGAGTACTGACGCTCCATCGATACGCCCCCAAGGATCTGATCGTCGTCTTCAGCGCCGTCATGTCCGTTCGCTTTTTCGTTGTCAGAACTGGAACCACTCTTCTCATTAAGAGAGTCATTATCGCCTGAATATGGTTTATGATGCGTCATGTATGAATGAGCAGCAAGAGCAGCAGCATTGTAGGTCATTGCCAGTTCCTTGTCAGTGAAGAGCTTATCAATACTGTAAAGAGATGAGTCGACTTGTTGGGCCAGATTCATCTGTTTATCGGCAAGCCACAATGGGGTAGTGGAGCCATTATCAATACGCTGCCTCGCAGGAGCCGGTGACTCATCACTCTCAGCAGCTTTCCGTTTGCGCTTATTGCCATCTGCGCCGCCTAAGAATTCATCCGCGTCTCGTCGGTGTCTTGTTGCTCGTTTTGTATGGAAGCCCCCTGGACTAGCAGGATTTGCAATACCAAACTGGCTTGGATGTAACAGAAGTGCATTTCCTTCGCCAATTTCAAGTGATTCCTTGTCTTTTCCTAGGCGTGCCTTTTTGGAGGTGACACTGTTGATGAGACGGTCGCGGAGGGTATTGGAGAGAGCTTGATGCTCTTTCTCTGCAAGCTTCCTTCTATACGCATCCGCGGCATTGAACTCACTAAGTCTAACTTCATAGTCTCTCTGTAAGGAATTAACTAAGCCATCCGACAATTACTGAGCGGAAAAGGGCCTACCAGGTGAGTCGTCAGGGCACTATCCCTCTCCTCGATAGCATCATTAACTTCTCTCGCAAATTCAGCGTAAAGTCTCCCAGCTCTTGGAGGGGGGCCGGAAGACTTCATCATAGACCGTGGCATGTTCCTTTGTACCAATTCGAATATTTCTTCACCGCTGTCAGGTAATGGCAGCTTGTCGTGAACATCCGCCGACATGATGAGATTCATGTCTAGCTGGATGGCTTGAAGCTGCTCTCGGAAATGCGCATCTCTGTTCGATGAGAACTGTGCAGTGATATCTGCCAGACGCTCAGAAAGCATTGTTCTTCGTTTGTCTCTCTTTGAGATCTGCTGCTGTGGAGGGGGAGAATTCGAGTGCTGTCGGTCGAGCCTACCGACAACACCCATTGAAGGGGAGAGCTGTGGAGATGGACTCATAGCCATGTTGACAAATGTATATAGATATCCCTATGTATATATGCTCGTATAGTGATAGGAGCGTATCGTCAAGTTTCTTGGCAGATTGTAAGAATTGTAAAAGGAGGACCGGTCGCCGTGGAGTGAAGAGTGATTCCTGGTCGCGACCAAAGAGATGCTCAGGAAGGCTTACAAGAAAATTCCGAGAATAATTATACCATAGAGAACCGCATGAAGTATAGTATGAACGCTACCTATGGGAAAGCAGACGTATGCATTGCCATAAGACCAATGTTGCGCTGATCGGACTCAAGAGGAGAAAGCGGAACTGCATTTCGCAAGGCCAGGCGATGGCGCAGGACGAGCCTCATGATCCGGTCGGCTACCCCAAATTTGGAATAGTTTGCGTGACATTTACACGCGATTCTCGGCGTCGGTGGATCATTATCCCGTTGTCACACAGGGCGGGGCTACTAATCGCCAAAAACATATCAAGTCCGCAAAGAAGGGATAATGACAGCGCATCCAAGTTTTCTAAAGCAGCAGATGTATATGGTTAGTATTACTGAAAATAAGCTATGAATCAAAGTTTCTCTCCTCAACTTTCTCATAGCCAGCGTTTCCACCCAACCAACAACCTTGAACCATTCCCTGTTGTACTCTGAAGTGTACTACAATCTGTGAAGGATGACCCATAGCAATTCCTTGATTGATCTTCACTAGACTATCTAGTCGCACTAAATTATTCTGTAGCAGGCCAAATGCTAAGGCAGCACCTGCTATTCCTGTCGCCGCGTCTTCTGGGTAGCCGGACGATTTTGGGAACTGGCGGGCGCTAAAGAGCTGCTTCCCTTGATCGAGTACTGCGTAAGGATATAATCCTGTGGAGCCAATCAAACCACAGACCTGCTCCATCCTGGAGAAATCCGGTTGTAGTCTATCTAGAGTCTCTGAATCTGATAGAGGCACTAGGGTTTTCACACGGCTAGTAATCGAATTTTGAATTGGCAGTTGTGCCAGTTCCTTCTCAGTTATACCAAGAACTGACATCACCTCCTCCTGTTGGGCTTTAGAAAGTGGCTTAACGACCCCACAAGGTTGAGAGATCTCCACCCAGATATCCTTCTCCCGCGTTGTTACATTAGCTTCCACAACTCCACTGATTGTCGAAATCCGGATGTGGTCTTTGTGTAAGGCACCCAGCTTATGTAGCAAGCAGACGCCAGCGATAGTAGCATGTCCACACATTTCCATCTGATGGCCCGGAACCCAAAATTTGAATGTATAGTCACAGTCAGATTCAGGAGCGCCTGGTATTATGAAGCCACTCTCGTATCCATAATATTTGGCTATCTGTTGCATCTGATGGTCTGACAAGTCGGAAGCATCAGCGACAACGGGACAAGGATTCCCACCTTTTTCCGATGCTGCAAATACCCGTAGTAAGTATACCTTTGACAGCATTTGCGAAGGATTGAGGTTGACGTCGAGTTAAATCTGGATTGATAGAATCAACTTATTAATATACTGCCGATCCTCCAGCTTGAGGTATCGAGCTAGTGATATATATGTATGGTGTACATTATGAGTTTGTGGCACCTTGGAGCTTCTGTCGGTTAAAGCGGAAATTACCGGAAGCTGTTGATGGGTAAACAATGAAGAATCAGGGAGATAATCTGAGTGTCTCATTAGTCTTCTATAGCCCCTCGCGCATCTTTTGCAATCGACTAATGAATCCGTAAACACTCTGAGTCTTGCTCTCTCCAAAAGCTATATCATTCTCTTCCTGTACCTCATCCAGTTTCTGGGCAGGCTGGCCGTCTTGCTCTGCCTCTTTAAGCAGGTCCTTGTGCCTGTCTTCTACCAGTCGTGCTAAACTCTCCACGAATTTGATTCTCGCCTTTTCTTCAGCTGTACCTTTCCACACTATGGCCAGTTCCTTGAGCTCCTCAACTCTCTTTGCAGCAGCTTCAATTCCATCGATTGGGTTATCCTTGGCTAAAAGATCCGTAATCTCCTCTCTTAGCCGTTTCAACACTTGTTGTCCCTTCTCTTCAGTGCTATGAGCATCTGATCCCGGGTCCGGCGCTGACACCGATAGGAAGGAAGAGGTCACGGAGACTTCAGAGGGTGGGAGAGTCCATTCCATGGCATCGCCGAATGTTCTGATCACTGCGTCCAGTCTAGATCGCACAAGGGTGAGGGTCCGCAGCTGTGCAATATAAGGAGGATCGACCACAACTGCCGTTACTCCTGGTGGTCCTTCTTCGACGCTTTCGGTTGCGGGAGTATCTGAAGTGATATGACCACTTGCCTCAACACTTTTGGATGCTTTGCGTAAATTGTCTTGCGAAAGTCCACCAGGGACAAATTTCGTGACATCTTCTTCTAGGCCTTCCCTTAACGTTTCTGATAGCCCAAGAGTCTCTCCTCTAAGAACTTCCACCTCATAAGCTAATCTACTTCCGCTCCGGAGAATTTCATCTGTGAGTTGGGTCAACGTGTTCGTAAGTCTCGTCGTATGGGCGCTCAATTGGGAGAGAAGGTTTTGTGTCTGTGCTGATAACTCTGCAAGCGGGAGATGGTTGTTCGAATTAAGTGAGCTATTAGAATGTTGTAACTGGGGCAGGGTAGAGTTGAGATATTCTGCCGCATCGAAAGAAGGACGCAGAAAGGGCTGAAGCGTGGGATCCGCGACATGAGCAGATTTGGGTTCAACAGCGATGCTAGACGACGAACGAGCTCGCATCTGCCCAGTGATGGGCCTTGCGGCTGCATTGCTATTCTGGCGCCTTCGCGACATTTTGGAATCCAAACTTGGAGAATCAGGCTGAGTTTGCCGGAAGGCTACGCATGACGAAGAGTGCATGTTGGAGGGCCATTCGGTCGCTAAATATTACTATTGGCTCAGCTTGGTCTTGGATAGCGGAAGCTATGCCTATTTGGCTAATGATGCATAACGATTCTGGACGCTCAAGCTTTCCAAGACTCTAGATATTATTCTGCGATGTACTGGTTACAGCTGTTTGTACCCTCATTTTGCACATCCTCATTCCAATTCCAATTTGTCTATACGTGCTACATCAAGGAGTAAATATTTGAACGGATGTGTCACCTTGCAGGGAGCTTCGCCAACGAGAGCAACAGTGTTCTGCCTAGCTGTTAGGCTGCACTAAACGGTAAGGCTATGGTACTCAGAACTGCGTCAGCCTGCGGTCACAATGCAGACAGCGCAGGAAATCTCAGCGTGAGAATATAAGTTAAAGCTTCTTTTAGACACGCCACATGATTGTCTTCTTTATTGGCTTCTGTTGAAGCGTCCACCATCTGGTTCATCAAGCTTCTATAATCAACTCGAAATGGAAGGAACCATTTTCATAGCTCTATTTACTGTATATCTTTAAATACTGAACGATCCTACAATTTACATCTTCATTCCAGCCGTTCCGACCCGTTAGTTTAGAAAAGAAAACAGATCTAATATCGTGTGTTGCTGGCAACCTCCATAATACAACATCGTCCTCATCAACCATGACACGGAAAGAGTTTATAGCAGATGTTCAAGCAGCGAGAGAGAGAGAGATTAAGCATATCTCTAACATAGCAAGGGGAGATGACGATGGAGATGTAAACTTTTGTTACTTGCCTCCTTCTGGGCACCCGGTCGAGATTGGAGTTCTGGCTACAGGTATGGCAGTTGGCTGTGTCGCTCTTGTCTGGAGCTTCCTTGTATCCTTCATTACTTTTTGACACAAAAGGATTATTCAGAAATAAAGATATCTAACTGGAATAGACGTTGCTGGCTACCCCGCTTCGAACAGTTATATCCTTTTCACCAGGTCACTAGAAGCCCCGCAATTTGTCAATAAATCTCTCGAGGAGCTCACCCAAATTTCAGCCGGCATGCGTGTTCCAGATCTGATTTATAGAACCGCAGACAGACTTCAGATTTCTTTAGGAACGCCGGTTCAGATGGATCTGTCGCATCCAATGGAATCTCCTATTGCCGAATCAATTGACAACGATGGAGATATCCCTGCTCTGCTAAATGACGAATTTGAGGACGAGGGCTTCGAGGGCTTTGAACCACTACCTCAGCTGGGTTTGACTGTGAATAAAGTGGGCCAAATCGACTCTGAGATCTCTCGCGAGATGAATCGGCGAATCAAGGCTGACCTTCGTGCTGTCAGATTCGCTGGCTTCAAAGTGGGTATTGTAAGTGGCATGGAAGCAGAATCCTCGCCCAGTATTCTCAGCATTTCAATTCGAGCCGCAAAACTTGGTATGTCAGCAGAAGTGCTACAAGCATGGGGCCTGGACCAGACTCAATATATAATACTTTTGCTCCGGTACACGGGGAGATATCGGACTTTCGAATCCATTATATCTGAATCAGCAAAATCTGGTAGCGTTGAGTTTAGAATAGGAGTATCCAGAAAATATAGACCGACTCTAAAGGAAGCGGTTGCTGTATTCTCCAGTGGTACCAAGGATGAGTACAATTCGGTTAGCAACATCAATGATGGTGGAGAATCCTGTTCAAAACAGACGGGATATTCCAATACGTTCATTTCCAACAGTTTAAATGACTTTCTCAACGAACAGTTTATTTCACTACTCAAAATACGAAGAAGTCTGAACACCGACTGGGACGGTGCGAAGTTATATCTCAATCATAGGCAAAGCCGCCCTTATGAGATAGCTGATCTGGACTTTGAGCTACCGATCAACAAGTCAACTGATTCGAGAATGGACCACCCGGAGATATTGTCGGCAGATCATCTTGCTGATGGCGAAAGCACTCAATTATCGTTTCCTCTAATCTCAATGCAGTTCACTCTCAGATATTTGGTTCGCTGCACGGAGTTTTGTCTCGTCTGCCACGACAAGGTCGAGGGAAGTTTCGAGGCGTTGAAACCTTATGTATGCTCGAAACCTTTGTGCCTCTATCAATATATGTCTCTCGGATTTGGGCCGAATATTGAGCACGACCTCTTGACTCAACCTTACGTTGTAGATTTGCTCATCAGCTTTTGTTATGCTAGTGCTCAGGTAAAGTTTCTAGGGATCGCGATAATTTACCAGCTTACTGACACCTAGGAAAGGGACGAAGACTTCGCGAGTATCCTACTGGAATGCACTTGGCTGTACCACCTACAAACTGGTATACCTCGCAGACTAATATACCACAGCCATCGAACAATGACTCCGAGAGTAGCACAGATAAAAATGATTATCCCGAAGGATATCAGGTTAAGTTTGACCTGGACTCTCGTGAGATGATGTTCGGCAATCCATCCATCACTCCTGTGCATAAAGGAGACTGGGTGGATATTGTCAGAGAAGATCAGCTAAAGATTCACTGTCGTGTGAAAGATGTGTCACTGTATCCTGTAGTTAAGCTCTCTAACCCGATCTACCAGGTCACGACGACGGCTCAAAGTAACGATTCCAGGCCCACTACGCCAAAAACTCCATCTGCCTCACCATCAAGACCTGAATGGCGCTCTGCGCAGATGGTTATTTACAATAGCAATCTCGATGACATGAATGATGATGCTAAAGCAATCTCTATCATCACTCTCCTTGAAACTCTGCCATCTGTGAAAGAAATGACAGAATACCTTCTGCAACAAAGCCAACACTCAGAACCTAGCTTGAAGACCTGGTATGATCGTATCTCACCAGCGGCTTTAGGAATCTTGCGTTGGATAATTGCCTCAAATAGATCCTACATAGTTCAGGTGGATACGTACCCAGGCCAAGAAGATGCCGAGCCTGATGATAATAGCTCCAGACTTGATCAATGCGTCTCTAATATACCCGATACCTGGGTACAATTCAGGTTTGCGCAGGGTTCACCTGACAAAGAGCAGAGATTTATCAAAGCTTTGGAGAAAGAGAAATTGAACATCAAGAAGGACTATCCAACAATATTTGCTTTCCACGGGAGCCCGATAAACAATTGGCATAGCATTATTCGACAGGGGCTGGATTTCAGAGATGTATTGCACGGCAGATCATGTGGAGACGGAATATATCACTCGCAGAATATGAGAGTATCTGAGGGATATTCAAGAGAACAAATGGTATGAGCTTTGAACAATTATACCAAGCAATAATTTTTTCCTAATTATTTGGCAGATTGGATGGCATGGTTCTTCTCTAAATGTCACTCGTGCCATGAGCTTGAACGAAATAATCAACTGCCCCCAAAAATATCGATGCAGCAACCCATATCTTGTCGTTCAATATCCGGACTGGGTACAATGCAGATATTTGTTTGTTAATATCGCCTCCGAGAACTTTGTCCACAAAATTCGAAAAACAATCAAGTCTACAAGGTATTTATTATATTCATTCATTTTGCTTTTACACCGATTTCCTATGCTCCTGATTGTTTCAGGATCCCAAAATATACACTGGGCTGAATATTTCTAGTAGTGGAAGCAACGAGGGTCTGTTAAAGCAAGATCCTGAAAACACTGCATTGTCGACACTCGGAGTCCCCATTGGCATCCCAAATTGTGTTACGGTTAAGAAATCAAAGTTAAATGCAGCTAATGGCGATGGCGTTCAAAGGAAGAAACGTAGGCGATCAAGTGAAGTTTCTATGACAGAAGAAATTCCCAGCGATGATGATGAATTGGCAGATCTAGCATTTCTACTGTCTGCCGATGATGATGAGGAGACGGAAAGAAGCAAAGATACTTTGTCAGTTATGATAATTTCCTATGTATATGTTCATCACAAGCATTATTTTAGCCAGATATTTCTAACTTTGGCTTGACACAGAAGAACTACAACTGAGACAAATTTTGTTCCTGGCTCTTTGAATAAAGCATCTCTCTCTTTGATGGAGCCACCATCATATGCAACTATGACTGCCACCATGCGGATTAATCGAGAGCTGCAAGCAATCTTGAAGACTCAGAAATCGACGCCACTCCAGGAGCTCGGTTGGTTTGTTGATGAGCGATTTGTGTCTAATGTTTACCAATGGATAGCGGAACTGCATAGCTTTGACCCTAGTCTACCACTCGCGAAGGATATGAAGAAAGCCAAGGTTACCAGTATAGTCCTTGAAATTCGCTTTGGAAAGGATTTTCCTCATAGTCCTCCTTTCATACGGGTCATTCGACCACGTTTTCTGCCCTTCTCCCACGGAGGAGGTGGACACGTTACAGCTGGAGGAGCGTTGTGTATGGAACTCCTTACCAACACAGGATGGAGCTCGGTATTGTCTATGGAATCAGTACTTCTACAAGTTCGTGTATCAATATCAAATCTGGAACCTCAACCCGCAAGGCTACAGAGCTCTAGCGGGATACAGAATGAGTACGGGATTGGGGAAGCCATGGAAGCTTATATCCGTGCTTGTCGGGCTCATGGCTGGAAAGTCCCTGGAGATTTTCAAGAATTTAGAAATGCATGATAAGTCTACAAACTAGTGTATTTATTTGGAATAAAATAGGAGGTTTGAATTGATGTCCTGTCGGTGGTTCACTGGTACCTTGAATAATCAGCATTTTATCGGGGATCGGACGCGGAAAAAGACCAGGATAATGTCCGTGTATTCTGTCTAATATCGATAAACGATGTGAAAGTTAAGAACTGGCGGAATACAATCCTTGGATAAGTTTAAGATGCTGTTTTCTTCCGAGATATTGCCATGGATCCTGGCATAGACAGCTCTCTACCCCTTAATCCATATTGCCTCGCTGATTTGTAATCATATATTCCATTGAAGTTGCCACAGTTGTGGGAATTCCACTTTACGAGCATCATTTCCACATTACTCTTACGATGATGAGTTTGGCCCAATATGACCGTATATCCAAAATTGTTAGTAAACGTTTCGTGCAGTTAGATGCTTAACCAGCCACGTGCCAGCTTGGTTGATTCATATTTGTTACGTAAGCGACCCTTTTCTTAAAATCAACCAATAATCCTGCTGCCCTGGATCTCCCTCTAGACGACGGCCTGAAACGAATGCGCTCCCAGACGAGGAACAGTTTCAAGTTTCAGCCGCGTCGAAGAACATGGCGATTATATAGTGAACCATCCCCAGAACCGTCGTTCTCCGTGCTTCGTTATTCGTTTCTTTCACCCTTTTTTTTCTCTGTTTGTTATTCTCCCTTCACATCTTGCTATATTACAATGGAGTACCCCTCTCGAGGTCAGGACCTCTCATGGGCACAGCCTCTCTCTGTCGATCTCATTCTCAAAGTCCTGAACGTTACGTTCCTTCATCCGTTTGTAGCATGGATGATACCGCTTTGTCTTCGCGCGCAGGCTACGCCATGGACCCATACAGCTATGCACGTTACAATAGGTTATGCATCAGTCTTAACTATGCTGTACTTCCTTGGGGTGCTAAACAAGCAGATCGCATTCGCAAAGCCTCGTAAGGTAGATCTATCGGAAGAAGTTATTGTAATTACAGGAGGTGCTAGTGGGCTGGGGTTGTTAATTGCTGAAGTATATGGCATGAGAGGCGCAACAGTTGCGGTTCTAGATGTTAGAGGGCTGGAGTCTGGAGAAGCGAGAGGAGTCACTGCTTACAAGTGCGATGTTGGCAACAAGGAGCAGGTGGCGCGCGTAGCTACAGAGATTGAAAGAGATGTATGTCTTTTCTTTTAATTTGACCTGACATTCTTGAGATAGGGCTAATTGAGTATAGCTTGGGACTCCAACAATTCTAATCAACAACGCCGCTATTGTTAACGGAAAACCCCTCGTCGATCTAGATCTAGATGCGATTGAGCGCAACTTCCAAGTGAACCTCCTATCTCATTTTTACACACTGAAAACGTTCCTTCCGGGCATGCTTCGGCAGAAGAAAGGGACAATAGTCACTATATCGAGCGTTCTCGGGCAGCTCGGAGCCGCGCAGTTGTCTGATTACTCGGCATCGAAAGCGGCTATAACGGCACTGCACAAATCCCTCTCCGCGGAGCTGCGTTCCTATCCAGATATCAAGACTATTCTGGTCTCACCGGGACAGCTTAGCACGCCTCTCTTCAACGGGGTCCGAACCCCGTCTAGCTTCCTTGCACCAGTCATCGAACCTGTGGACGTTGCAAAGGAGGTAATTGCAGCTATTGACTCCGGGTCCAGTGCGAATCTCGCAATGCCTTTGTATGCACGAATGGCTGACTGGATGAATGTAATGCCCATGGGTATCCAAGCAATTCTAAGAAGGCTTTGCGGGTTAGATACAGCGATGAAGGATTTTGTAGGGAGAGAAGCTGAGGAGGAGAAATCCTTTCTATAGAGATGGTGACCCTGATGCTGGCATCAGTGGCATAATCAAAAGAGGATGTATTATAGCCTAGTAGATGTTCGATAATTATACCCCGATATGATACACCAAATCTTGTCATATCTAAGGCAGAATAGCTATTACATAATTTTTATTGCCGATCCATTTGAAAATATTTCAATGCCATATTGATATTAATTAGGTGATCTTTGACACTATTTGGTCTGCCAGTTTACTGGTGAGGATATTTGGCGCGGACCTCAGCCTCGCCAGCTTACTGTAGAGGAGGGGAGGAGCTTCTTGTGGTCTGTGCGCCGAGATTTTAGAAACGCGAGATCCAAATTCAATCACGCGCAAACCCCTAGTACTACGCCCACTGAAGTGTTTGGAGAGTCTATTTGCTGAGCCTAAGCTGAAATATTGGCGAAGGAATATTTAGAAGGAAGTAGACCCAGTCTTGTTGTGCTTGTGGGTTGCCTTGAAAGCCATTCAAGATGCAGGCACCTGTTTTGGTGATGAGTGCGTACTTTCAAATCTTTCTGTATCTTGCTTTTCAAAATGTGACAGCAGACTCATTAATTCTCATAGACACCCAGAGTGGTGACAGGCAAACCGGACGGAAAGCTCAGCTCTCAAATATTACAGCAGCAAAAACGTAGGTCACTGACGGACTCTGGATGAAAAAGGAAATACAGGCTAAGACGGAGCAGCGTTGCAGATATTATTCGATCATGTTTAGGCCCAAAGGCTATGCTAAAGATGCTGTTGGACCCTATCGGAGGTATTGTTCTTACGAATGACGGTCATGCTATATTAAGAGAGATTGAAGTCTCCCACCCGGCAGCAAAGAGCATGATCGAGTTGAGCAGGACCCAGGATGAGGAAGTCGGTGATGGTACAACTAGTGTTATTATTCTTGGTGGGTGATAGCCGTTCGAGCCTCGTGTTTTGCGCTGCTAATTTCTTCAGCTGGTGAGATACTTGCACAGGCTCTTCCACAGTTAGAGCGTAATATCCACCCTGTGGTTATTATCTCTGCCTTCAAGCATGCTTTGAAAGATGCCCTTGAGATCATTGAGGATATTTCTTTGCCAGTTGATATAAATGATGATGATGCTATGTACAAGCTTATCTCTTCCTCTATTGGGACCAAGTTCGTATCAAGATGGTCAGAGCTTATGTGCAGTCTAGCACTCAAAGCAGTACGGACGGTGACATTTGATATCGGTGGCGGCAAGAAAGAGGTTGACATAAAGAGATATGCAAGGATCGAGAAGATCCCAGGTGGTGAGATTGAAGACAGCAGAGTTCTTGATGGTGTGATGCTCAACAAAGACATCACGCATCCTAAAATGAGACGAAGAATAGAGAACCCGAGAATCGTCCTCCTGGATTGTACCATTGAGTATAAAAAGGGCGAATCTCAAACAAACATCGAAATCAGCAAAGAGGAAGATTGGAATAGGATATTACAAATAGAAGAGGAGCAAGTCAAGCATATGGTTGATGCCATTTTGGCAGTCAAGCCTGNATTTGGTTATTACAGAGAAGGGTGTCTCAGGTAAGATTTCAGTCTCCAGTTCTTTTTTTAATGTACTGTATTAACCCGAGTCAGATTTGGCGCAACACTACTTCATGAAGGCCAATGTTACAGCCATTCGTCGGGTCCGTAAGACCGATAATAACCGAATAGCTCGTGCAACAGGAGCAACCATTGTCAACCGTGTTGAAGACCTCCAGGAATCTGACGTTGGGACTGGTTGTGGATTATTCGAGATTGAAAAAATTGGTGACGAGTATTTCACGTTTCTTACCAAGTGCAAGAACCCTAGAGCATGCACTATATTGCTCAGAGGACCATCAAAGGATATCTTGAACGAAATTGACAGAAATCTAGCTGATGCAATGTCTGTTGCTCGCAACGTTATGTTCCATCCCAGATTATCACCTGGGGGTGGCGCAACGGAGATGGCTGTTGCAGTACGGTTAGGTCAACTCGCAAAGAGCATCGAGGGTGTTCAGCAATGGCCGTATAAAGCTGTTGCTGACTCTTTGGAGGTCATCCCTCGAACATTAATCCAGAATGCTGGTGCCAACCCTGTTCGAGTACTTACTGCTCTACGGGCGAAGCATGTTGAGGGACATAGTACCTGGGGAATAGATGGCGACACAGGAAAAATCGTTGATATGAAAGAGTACGGTGTATGGGAACCAGAGGCTGTCAAAGCGCAAAGCATCAAGACTGCGATTGAGGTATGTTTCATATTTCTGAATACATTTTCCCTTATACAATACTGATACAAGATATAGTCTGCGTGTCTACTTCTGAGAGTAGATGATATATGTAGCGCTAAAGCTGCAAAACAGGCCGGTAATGGTGGTCCAATGGCTGGCGGAGACGAGTAAACGATGCTTGTCCTAAATCTTCTGGTCGTTATGTTGAGCATACCTTTGTACTATACTATAGACAGTCAATGATAGGTATTGCATGAACATGCCCTCGTGCTTACTGATTTGACTGTGATGTCATAACCGATAATTCTGGATGCTCTGCTTCTGCATCAATGGTACAGGCCCATGATGATCCATTATTCGTGAAATAAATATTTATCCTTTCAATCATCGTCATGTATAATGACCCCAACCTCTTGAGCAGTACCGTTAGTGTCACCATTGTATCCTGATGTGTGACCCTCCACCTTGTTATCTTCATCTTTCGAGCCAGCGTCATTCTGCAACCCTTTGCTAGCGCTTTCCTTGTCACCGTCCTGAGCTTTGGTCCCTCCCTTCTTTCTTTTATTTTTCTTTTCTCTTTTCTCTCTGTTTTTCCTTGTTTTTTCTGCATCCTTCTCCTCCCGCTCTCTCTTTTCCCTTTCAAATTCCTCTTTCTCTTTCTCTTTCTTTACATCTTCATCCATAGCCCTCAATCGCTCATATTCCTTCCTTCTCGCAGCTTTGTACACATGGAACTCTCCGGATCCTGCACCCGCACTACTTCCTTGAACATTCGCGACAATCTCAGGTGGCGCAGAGGTATGGGAATTCTTGCTTGTGGAGCCTGATGGAATGACAATTTCGCGATCTGGCTTAGCAAAGAGCGCTTCGACCGCGGACGCCTGTTCTGAAGTAGGTGAGAGAGCGCGCTTCTTTTTCAGTGGCCGCTTTGATCGCGGGTCTTGGGAAGTCGGAATGCTCTCTGGAATATTCTCGGACATGATTGGAAGCCTCGTTCAATGAGTCAAATTCGACATTGAGTAGCGGAGGAAACTATCATGCGATGGGAAATCAGTTAAAGAGGAGGCTGCAAGAGAACAAGTGGCTGCAAAATGGTGATTTTGCCTNTTGATGTATTGAATGTCTTCGCGCACCAGTTCTCTCTAGAGAGGTAGCCTTGTTTGTTCTCAATAGCAAGCTTCTACGGCAGTCTCTACGGCCCAATAGCGCAGTTTTCAGCGCACACCTAGGACGCGGTTTTGGATGTCTTGGCAGCCTGGTGGATTATTATCTTAAGACTTTCAATGATAAATATATTACCAAGGGACTTGGAATAGCATAGTCTTGGTACGCGGTAAGATCAATTCCAAATATGGTCATAATTTATACCCCAAAATATAGCGCCTAACGACAACAAAATTGACCTGAACCCGCTGAGGATTAAGTACTGCTGTCAAATGAACGCAGTTAATCTCATACCAAATGTATACACCCGCTGCGCCTGTCGCCGCCTAATTTCACCATATCTGTACCACTGTTAGGTTTAACGCCAAACCGCCCGTATGTCATCTCGCCACAGGCTCAATTCTCATTATCGCTCTAATAAATCCTATAATTCAGTAATCGAACACAAGAGAGAGTTGAGCTGGCGAACGGGCTAGTACCGATATCTCGTAGAGTAGTCTGGAGGTTGTCAGTACAATTTACTATTCAAACACAATGGGATTCTTACCTTTCGGACTGACGACTAGACCTCGACCTTTCTTGGCCCCGCGATAGATCGTCTCAAGGATATCTCTAAGCTCTTGTTTATCTTCAAGGACCGTGTTGTTTCCTGTGCCGAAATCACACATCATATGTTTGTTGCGGAAAAAGAATATGATCGTCATGGGATCATAAAGCATACATCTGATTAAAGTCTTTCACTTAATCAAGATCAGACATAGATCGCAGCAAAATTCTTGACAACGTCTACAATCTTATAAAGAACCTCATCTTGCCGCATACAATCAGGATCCCAGTCTCGCCCCAATCGGATCACTCTACCATGCAGTTGTCAGCGATGATTCTTTCGAAAAAAGGGGCAAGATTTGAGAGAGCACCTACACTAGTCAATCCTCTTCCTGAAGTATTGCCTGGTCTACATGCCATCCGGTCGTAAGATGCGGTAACACGAACGACATTTAATATTGACAGAAAAGAGCAATAAAATATGTGATATTATTGAAGCGAGCGTGAGTGAGCTTCTTATACTGAACAGTTAAGGCGGTGTCTGTCTTACCAACTTTAGGAAGATTGCAATGGAATGGTCTCGTATCTGGAAAATAATAAGATACCGATAGAAGCCACAACGCTGCAGCCGGACTCGGGGATTTACTTTAATCCGATGCACGGCTAAATAGTGATACGGGCACTCCCGTAATACTGTAATGCTTGCTAATCGATAAGGGTCCGATATCGAGCGATGCTCTTACACGGCTGAAACACTATTACCATGAAAATACCAAACTACGCTGCGTTTAGATTTCCCCTCCTTCCACGACTTTCCAAATAAAAAGTCTTTTTCATCCCCTTAATTTGTGAGATACAATGGGAAAACCTCGTATGATAATAATAATCAGGCATGGCCAGTCTGAAGGAAACAGTGAGTTTGCCTCTTGCAAAACGTGCCACCGAAAGACATATTTAACTTCTGCGATTCGTCAGAAAACGTTCCTATAAGGTATAACATAATGATTAATTGTATCAGGGAACCGCGATATCCACCAAACTGTCCCAGACCACAGAGTTAAGTTAACCCAGCTGGGGTGGTCCCAAGCATACGAGGCTGGCCGACGTTTGAGATCTATGCTCCGAGCAGACGACACTCTACACTTCTACACATCACCATACAGACGCACAAGAGAGACCACTGAGGGCATCCTAACTACTCTGACTTCAGATGACCCTTCTCCATCACCATTTGTTCGACATAAAATAAAAGTGTACGAGGAACCCAGGCTGAGAGAGCAAGATTTTGGAAATTTCCAACCATGTTCTGCCGAAATGGAGAGAATGTGGCAGGAAAGAGCAGACTATGGCCACTTTTTTTATCGAATTCCAAACGGTGAATCCGCAGCAGATGCATATGATCGCATCAGTGGTTTCAACGAGAGCTTGTGGAGGCAATTTGGAGAGGATGATTTTGCAAGTGTGTGTGTCTTAGGTTGGTTCTTTGCTTCGCACTCAATTACTTACGTCCAGGGTGATACTGACCTTCTCCTAGTGACACATGGACTGATGAGCCGGGTATTTTTAATGAAATGGTATCACTTCAGCGTAGAATATTTTGAAGATCTCCGAAACGTGAACCATTGCGAATTCCTGATTATGCGAAAGCAGCCTGATTCAGGAAAATATATCCTTGAGAGTCAGCTTCGAACATGGTCGGATCTCAAACGTGAACGCTTAGCGGCGCTAAAAGAGAAGGAGAAGTCGACGGGTAAGGAGAAAGGAAAAGATGACAAAGATAACGAGAAACTACTACAAGCTGGGCTATCTACCACTCCTTTTAGGAAGAGGTGGGGCGGCTGCCCTGACGGCTGCGATCATTCGAAATTTTACCATAAGAAAGAAGCCCTGAGTCGTGCAGCCCAGGGCAATGGCCGCGCTTCACCGTCTGCATCGCCAATCAACGGATCTGGTGAAGACCTCCCATTCCGTCGCCCAACAACACGCCGATGGCAGTCTTCAGATGAGGAAGATGTAGAAGATCCTCGTGGTCGCGATACGGTACCTGCTGCGTTGGACCTGACAAAGTCCCGAGATGAGGTGGTCTCCAGCCCAGATGGCACTCCAAGCTTTATTTCAGTGGAAGATAGGCTACGACAACACATCAAGAGCCCTACAAACAACTCTGGCCTCCTGTCAGTTAAACAAGTTGGGAGAGACTTTGGTGGCACCACAAGCGGGAATACAAGCTATGCTGGAAGCGATACGGAATTCAGTGCTGAAGAAGATGCTCGGAAGAGGCTGGCAAGGGGAAGGAGTCTTAAGATTCAGAGTCTCGCTGGCAAACTGCATCATCTCCCAAATGGCAATGGCCATACCCACAGTCATGGTCGCGGTCATGGGCGTACGGACTCGCATTCTAGTGATGGGGATAACGAGAATGGCCCACCTTCTGGGAGAAAATTCTCGGGTATGGGCCATGGAACAAAGGCTGATGCTTTAGGAGATCGCGATGACGGGGACAGTCATGAGGATAACCTGGACTATGAGGACCATGCTGAGGAACCGGATAACGAACCTGAGCTGGATGATCTAGTCAAGGAGCAAGAAGAGGGCCAGAGTATTAGAGGGAGTGTTTATTAAGATACCATATGTTTTATATGTTAAGCGCATTGCATTTTCATGCCTGGCTTGGTATGATTGGTTACTTAGTTTCCTCGTTGTGTTTCGAGATGTTTTCTGTTTCGCAGCATTATTGTCTACATATACCATGAATCTTATCAGTTTAACTAGAACTTCATTATCCATCCATCCTACCTTACTAAAATTAATGGCAAGCTGCATATGGCACAAGAATGCAAAGGGTACCACTGCTCTCACTCTATGCATGGTTAGTTTTACCTCGTTCTTAGCATACTGATGCTCACTCAGGCTCGATTGTGTGACAACATAGAGAATAGCTAAATAGCCAGTCCATTGAGAAAGGTATTATAATGCTTTATATATTCCTTGCCATCCAATCAGCTTCCTTTGTTACCTCAAGGTCAGGCGCATTCCACTAGAAACTTGTACGCAAGAAAGCTTCGGAGCGTTGGTGTGTATTTCAGTCTTCTTCACCTATCCAGTGATAATCCCAGCTTCTGTCAAAATATTGTTCATATGCAGAAGTCGATAAATGCTTCGGTTCTGTTATTATGGAGTATACTCCGAACTGCATTGTTAAACGGGAACGAAATGGGCATATCGCCCATTTCAAGTCCTGAGCTTGTACGAGCCACCGTAAACTGGAGCCTGCCAAACCTTCTCTACAGGCAACGCCATGTTCCAGTCTTCATCATCGGTTGTTGATGTAGCTGAAAATGACAGTTCCCGGTTATCGTTGACTAACGGTGCTGAGGTGGTAGCCACTCTAGCACAAGCCTCAGCCGCCGCCCTCTGCGATGCAAGCCGTAGTTCATTGAAATTTAGCACCACTTCCTCGACTTCTTCAGCGTACTGGGTACAGTGAAGCAATTCTTTGCCATTTTCATCCTTTGCCATGCCACAGAAATCTGTAAGAATGATATACATTCTCTCCTCGACCTGCTTTGCGGTGGGCCGCTCCTCAGGATCTAAGCTCATCATTCGTTTCACTAGATCAAGAATAAAAGGGGTTCCCCGAAATATTTTGTCCTCTTTTTTACTTGCATCTTTCGAGAGAATGCTCATCCATGACTCAACCTGGCCGAGATTCTTATGAAAACTGGCATCTGGTAAACCGCCACCACGGCCTGGCATCTTATTTCGAGCAGATCGATGGGACGAAAAGTTCTTGCTGGTGCGTTTTAAAATGAAAGAGAGAATCTCAAGAAATATGGCACCCAGGGAGAAAACATCAGCCTTTTGTGGATCGGACCTTGCATTGGAGTTAGATTTCGAATGCCTACGTGAACCAGGGACGAAGTGTGACGGATGATTGGATGGATTAGAGAACGTTTTATGCAAAGAGCCTTCAACAGGACTGGTGGATACCGACATTGCCGACACTGGAACACTGGATCGCCTTGCTGATGCGGATTGTATAGACGATGCTGATGAGCGCAAAGCAACTTCCGGGGCTGCATAGTCGTAGGTTTCTTTATCAAAACCCTGCCTCTCCCCACCAGCCATGGCAGTCTGTGAGAAAATGCTCGAGTCCGCAAGGAATACTTGATAGCTGGCATCAAGCAGCACGGTCGATGGCTTGATGTTACGATGGGAACGTCCGTGACCATGCAAATATGATAATCCATCCGCGAGACAATGCATCCAGTTGAACACCAACACATATTGGTCTTGCTTCGGGAGAAGTTTGAAATTCTGAGGCGATATAGTGAGGAACGACTTGAGGCTACCATCATTTACAGGTGAGAAAAGCAGATACCCATCACCAAGATGTGTGTAAGATGCCCAGAGCGATTGGAGGTGCTTGTGGTCAATAAGTCTCATTGTCTCTAGGCCTGCCAGCAATTCATCCTCGGGCATTCGATCCGGTAGAGGCCCCAGGGGAATACGTTTCCGGAGTAGGAGACTGGCAGGTCTTCCTGGAGGATGAACTTTGTCTGTCCGGCTTTGCGTAAGGGTCCGTTTTTCCACGAGTTCCAACGGAACAAGCTCCATGTCTCTGTAGGAGACATGGTCTCCCTTCCGGATTGGTCTCACCAGATAGTGGAACTGGCGTTGAAAGAACTTCTTCTCCACCTTTTCGTCTCTTTCGTATGTCAACCTGAGCTGGTCAACTTGATCCAGCGGTATTGGCAAGTCATCATCGTTCCATGAGTCGTCAATTACCCCGAATATCTGATCGGTTAACTCTAGATCCACCAGGATTAGAAAGATGCGCCTGGCCTTCTCCAATATCCAGTCCAGGTACGTATCATCCGTCAGACCATGGCCAAAGCGCAGAGGCTGATCCAGTCGCTCCTGGTCCTCCGGATGCAGGTGAGATAGGATATATTGACGGTTGATGGTGGCCGTGATCCGATCCTCATCCCAGCTCATGATGGCGGTGGAGTCTGTTGCCAAATTCCGTGTGCATACCTGGCTTGAGACCACGGAAAAAGATGGGACAGATATCCAGCTTTTCTATTGCTAGGCCCTCGAGGCCATCAGCGTTCCCTCTCGGGGGAAGAGGCGGTGCGTGCTCCATGCTGCCTTATGGACCACTTTCTTTGCTTCCGATCTCAGTGGTCGATGTCGGAGGGCAAGGGAGAGCCGTGATTGGTCGATTGAGGCTCAAGATAAGGATGCACACACAATGCATCTGACGCGGAGGCTTGCCTTGCTGTTGGCGCGTGGGGTAGAACAGCTCGATGGAGATCCAGCCTTTGCCAGTCAGAACGAGCTGAGGTCAGCCACGGAGCTGGTGACCCTTGCTTTGGTGGCAACAGACGCCGCAGATAGAGCACGAGAGATAAGTCCAGTAGCAGTTTGCTGCGATCTTCGGGATTCGGCAACCGACAGATATGGGTCTTCTGCGATGATTCAATAGGAAATCGTAAGCTGGATTGATATGCTCCGCCTCTGAATTGGCCGGCCGGGCTTTCTGCACCGTCTCGTGAAGACCTGCATGCTAATGCTGGATCTGAAATATCGCCATACGCGATGAAAAGAAGCTTCTGACTGCAGTTCTTTGATAGCGCTCCTTCGTCTGGAATCCCTCTGCGGCTTGGTCTATACCGTAAATGTAAGGGAGATCTGTGCCCACGGCTCCAATACGAGTACCCTTGGCGAGCAAACATGGACACCGTTGGAGATCCTTGATCCTGGCTATCGGCGCGTACCGTTCAGATTTAGTGGGCGTAATTTGTTTCTTTCGGCGTACAGTATCCCAACATGCTGCATCTCCGCGCTCTCTGTGCCTGAAAGCGCGCCCTTGCCATACCTGATTCATCTCCAATAATTAACTGTTGCCTTATCGCCAACGAAACCTGTCCACACGCGACCGACCGCATTCCCTTTTACTTCGTATTTGGTCAAGGCTAACTCCGATGCAAGCTGTCCAGCTAAAAGGGTGAAAGCCCCAGCTCGATGCGAGGGTGTTGTCAGACTTTGAATCTATTCGACATCTAACGCTTCCAAAGTGTTATTAACTACCTCCTTCATGGTACTAAAATCCAAGGATCGAAAAGAAGCTGAAGCCGGAGGTCCATTACAGAGAGTGTCTCGAAACTGAAAACACGCGTGCTGAATACAGCGTTAGCCAAGCCGGTAGTCTTCTATCGAGATATTTTTAACCCCTTTCAGAAATGATAGAATCTGTTTCTACCCAAGAGATGAGCAATAAGTTTTTTAATTACACATATCTAGGCCACTATTTTTGTGGTTCAAATATCTCCAAATCAGGAGATCTCATACTTCTCTTAACATGATTCCTTGTCTAAAAGGTTCATTATCGGTCCATAGAGCTTATTGGCCGTCTTTCTACTCTTCAATTTGTTACCTCCTCTGGACAATCTTGGAACCGATCACTTTCAGCTAGGAAATTGGATATCCATCCAGCTACAACGATCATTCATTTTTCCTCCCATCCGACATAATGAGGACAGGTGAAAGTGGCATATTAAGCTCCCCTGTGCTTATCTTGAACCAAGTGCAGTTGGGACAGAATTTGATTGTTGGTGAAACCATCAAACTTTTCGAACTCCAGAGAGACGCCAGGATTAAAGGTAAAATTCAAATCTCAAATCGTTTGCCGACTCTTGAGTCCAGTATCGGAGTTCAGCTGTCGTTTTCCTTTTCCTATTGCTTTCAGTATGCAATTCCCGCAACGATGCTTCTGGTCTTCATAGTTGGCTAGTTCGTATATCTGTTGTGTGCTGACTACTTGAAAGGTCATTCATCGAATATTTGCTTCGCGGCCGCAATCCTCATCCTTAACTCATAATTCAGAAGATCCAAACAGGATCTTGAAGCTGTGTTTCGGAATAAGCGAGCCAGAAAATGAATGAGGAGGCCTTACATAGGGATAGCTTACGGATATCCATATCATCCACACGAACGCCCATTTCTAATTCCTCGACAGCAGCAGAAATTCTCGCAGAATGATAACATCTGTAGACCTTCTGCAGCGCAAGCATATACCGCCACAGCTCGGTGTCAGAAGACAGGGAGAAGCTGCTGAGGTTGAAATAATCCGGGACTGCATCTGCGGGGTGTGCGGATTTTCGAGAGAATATAGACGGCCATCGGGTAGAAGCACGGCTCCGCTCCTCCCCAAATGTGACTGGGCGTGGTTCATATATCTTTTCACGCCTGCTTGGTTGATCCTCTGAGATAACGGAAATTTTCGACTTTGAGCTGCTCCATTTCATCAGGGTAGACCGAATTCTCGCATTCAAAGAAGTCGTCGATGTTGCAGATATAGGCTCAGAACCTGACGAGGACGAGGTCCTCGATAGTGAAGGATACATGGTTGATACAGCGGGCTTCCAATTTATAAGAGTGAGATCAAAGATGCCGTCTTGAAAGCTGATGCTTACGAGAGAGGGATCTATACGAATATCACTTTTGATGGGGCGGTTGAATCTGATGACTTAGTTTTTGGAGGACATGTTTAAATATTTAGGCTTCATTCTGAATAGTAACTTGCACCCAATGACGCTGTATGCGGTCTCGAACCTCTTTTTTTTTTTAGTTTTCTCAGTCCCTTAACTCGCCAGGCTATGTGCCTGTGCTTAGGTGCATGCTCAGTTAGGGACCGAAACTGCCGGGCCATGCAAAACGATCATGCGGCTTGATTACTCAGAAATTCCACAACCACTTCAACAACAGCAATTAGGTCTGTGACATAATGCGCATCATGCAATTGGAAAATTCCACCACTGGCGGGATCTCTCCGAGGGGCTTCGGGTCCCCCCCGGAAACATCATTGGCGTTAGTCCAAGTCCCTACCAAAGTTTATTCTTTCTAAACCTTCCAATAGAGTTCTAAAGGAAATCCACGTCAGCAAAGAATCTTAAGTTAAATCGGCACATGTGGGCGGGACGTGTAATAATTGCCTTATCACAAGCCAGACTTCTTGCTGTGAGGTCAGTAGTCATCGAGCATAGGAGAGGGCCAGAGGGGCCAGAACCACCAACGTTGGACCCGTTGTGAGTTGCTGTTGCCACGACGCTTCACTCATAAGCTGGTGGTACTTGATCAACTGCTGGCGATTGTTAATACTAATATATATCTCTGTATTCAGTGGATGCAAGTGCCATTTTCATTTATCGGGAGAACAAACATGAACAGGTGATTCACCTTCAAAGCAAAGCGGATATCATACGAATACGTCGTAATCCCAAACGTCGTCTCACGCTCATATTAGAAATTTCAGCCTCATAGACTGTGGCCTTTAACAGGCTCGGATCATTCGTGCTGCCAAGCAAGATATGCCTACAGTGAATATGCAACGTAAGACCATGCACATCGTTCAGTTACGAGGTGAGGATGGATGTCGGCATATCGGATTCCTGATGCAGCACTTAAACTAAGCCCCTCCTATGGTATAGACTCACAAGTGTGCCAGACTATACTTCTAGTTAGCTGCATGACTACCACGCACATGCATGGCCTCCCTATTGCCGTTGCTGTGTGGTTTTTTCGGGAGCGCTAGAACGCTATCGCCCCCAGGATTACCCGCCGAAGTTGCATTGAGCCTCATTACTAGAGTAGCTCTGCACTTTTGTCTAAAGTTCCTGTACCTGGCAATTCGTCCAGAATCCAAACACTCAGAATAACGGGAATCCGGTGTCATGAATTGATAGTCTTTAGCTAGGCAATTAGAAACACTGGAATTAGGATATATCCAAATCAGATCCACCCACGATGCTTTAAGCCTCCTGAACTCATCCATGACATCACACACAGGGTAGAAATCTGGAGGAAAGCTAGAAAACCTCCCCTGGTATCGCTGAGGCTCCATCATCATTAATCTGCCTTTCCTCTCACAGTTCCTTGCTTCTCTTATTTATCCTCGTTCTTCTTTTTCTCATCACCTTTACTCTTTCCATTAGCGCCATCGCCATCCTTGCTCTCATCTTTCGACTCATCACCGCCCTTGCTCTTTCGATTCGCTCCCTCATCACCCTTCTTATCCCCAGCATCACTGTCATTTGAGCCGCTGGCTTTCTCTTGTTCGGCTGCCTTGCTCTCCTTCTTAGCCTTTTTGCGAAGCTCCTCTTGCTCCGCCTCATATGCCCTTCGTTGGGCATCTCGGTCAGATTCAAGTTTCCCTACTGGATCCTTGAAAGTCCCGTCATGTTTCACAATTTGGCCTCGTCCTACCAGGCTGATCACAATTGATACACCCACAAGGAGTGTAAGCACAAAACGGTATGTAGTGTACCACGGGGGGAACCATCCCTGTACAGTTGCGCGAGCATCCGAGAAGTATAGTGCACTGAAAGCAAAAAACTGGGTAATCAACGCGTACTCAACTGGCATGAGAAGCGTTGGCCACGCGACTGCTGTTGGGATAACGCCATGCATGAAACGAGTGTAGCCTTTATGGCCTCCATAGCCTGCGTATTCTAGACCCCAATGAATCGCCCCTAGGAAAGAAATTATCTAAAGAATATTGGGTGAGACAATATTTTAGTAAATCGAGAGATTGCAGACTTACCACAGCACCGTATCCAATTTGCATTGGTACAATCAAATCAAGAAGGTAGCGTGCAGTGTCCGGAGCGAATATGGTACCGAACGAGTATTCGTTGTTAATATTATACGTCAGGATCACCGTCGAGATTGAGGTTGCCGCGTACGGTAGGACGCCAGCTAAACCAAGATAGAGTGATTCTCTTGGTACCTCCTTCAGTGAAAATGTATCTTTCACCGTGTTCAAGTCGGCCTTTAGATCCTTTGTCATGGCATCATCGCTTCGAGGGGGGGCCTGACTCTCTTCAAACACGTGGCGTACTGAAGAACTAGTAGATATGCTTTCAGGAGTAGGTTTAATAGTCTGCTCTGCTATCTTTCGCTCTGCTTCTTTGTCGATTTTGTCGAATTTGCGGCCGTTTGTGCTGACAAAAAGTATGGAGCCAGGACTTGAACTTTTGCCCCAAATGCTCGGCTGGGGCCGTTTATTCCTCAGAATAGGCAGAGGAGCAACAGGATGGATTCTACTCGCAATTGTCGAATATCTTAGAGGAGAAACAGGAAGTTTGGGCGCCTGTGTATTCCTGAGAATTAATCTCGTGGCAGAGTTGCGCAGCATTTTGGCAACTATTGTGATAGCTTGGCTCTCTTATGAAATTCTTGGCAGAGCACCAGAAAATGGATAAGGAAAACCTTCAGCTCAATCAAGTGAATTGGAGATGTCAATTGCCATATAGGAGAAGAGCATAGCTTCCAAAAAGTACACGAATATTATGAAATAAATCTGGAAGGACGGGGATTAAGAAGAGCTGCGAATGTAACGCTGTCTGAGCGCCAGAGCTCCAAGAGCTGTGACGTAAGGAGGTTGTTCGATAAACTAGATTAGTCGCTAGTGGGGAGCCGGGTTGCAGGAACATTATAACGACGTCAAGTAAACAAGCAGATCGAAAATCCTGGATTGCCACCGTTAATTCTTGAAATGACACACACCTTAGTCTCAGAATGATGCCAATAATTCTCCGGAGTTAGGAAATTTCTATATTATATGTTATGAAAAGCTTCCAACTTCTCCTGCGCATTTTGATCTTTTTCGAAAGTGTGCGCTGCCCCACATATCGGCTATCGGCCCGCCAACTTGAATCACAAGGCAACGCCCGACTGCTTCAATCTACAACTGGCATGCCATCACACAGACACCGATTTTGTGAAAGGGGAGAATAATATACAGGCAGGCAGTCTTCCTTTGGATATCGGAGTCGCAGGCGTGGACGGATGAAGGAGGTATTCTGAGAAGCTTGAGCGAGAAACCCCCCTCCATGCCCACGTAGCGGCAACAAGCTCTCAAGATGCTTGAATCACTTGTCGCGACCTTACTTAATCGATTCCTAGGTCTCTACGTGAAAAATTTTGATCCTGGTCAGCTTAAAGTCGGCATATGGTCTGGAGATGTGCAGCTGCGAAATCTCGAGCTCCGAAAAGAAGCACTCGATCAGTTAAAGCTTCCAATAAATGTTGTGGAGGGTCATCTAGGGCACTTAACATTAACTATCCCCTGGTCAAATCTCCGTGGCCAGCCAGTCAAGATTTTCATCGAAGATGTGTTTCTTCTCGCAGCACCCAAGGAGGATGCCGAATATGACGAGGAGGAGGAGGAGAAGAGGAGGCAAACCATCAAGATAGAGAAGCTCGATAGCGCTGAAATATTAAAGGAGCGGAATACCGAGGGAATGAGCCAGGAGGAGCAACAAAAGAACCAGAGTTTCACGGATAGTTTGGTCACAAAAATTGTCGACAATCTCCAAATCACGATAAAGAGTATCCATGTTCGCTACGAAGATTCCATATCGGCCCCGAACCATCCCTTCGCTCTCGGAATTACCCTGGAGCAATTCAGTGCTGTGAGTACTGACGGCGAGTGGAAACCAACATATATTCAAAATAGTGCTGGCGTAACTCACAAGCTCGCTACCCTCGATGCACTGGCATTATACTGGAATACGGATACATCGTTATTGGGGACTGGCAGGGAGGCCAAGACATCCGATGCTCATGTTGCATCACACGATGAGATTCTAAACGCGTTTAAAGAAATGATTGTCAGAGGTGAAGATCCAGCTACTGCCAGCCATCAGTTTATCCTGAAGCCTGTCAGCGGCCAAGCAAAACTTGAGATGGATAAATCTGGAAAAGCGGATGCAGCCAAGGTTAAAGCTACTCTAGTCTTTGATGAAATAGGACTCGTCCTGGACGACGACCAGTACCGAGACGCGCTGATGATGATTGACCTATTCCATTACTTTATCCGTCACCAGGAATATAAGAAGTTCGAGCCGAAAGGTTCTACCCCTAAGACTGACCCACGCGCCTGGCTGAAATTTGCTGGTGATTCTGTGCTTAGTAAAATTCATGATCGAAACCGTCGTTGGTCTTGGTCATATTTCAAAGAGCGCAGAGATGATAGGATTCGTTATATCGAGCTCTTCAAAAAGAAGAAGAAACCAGGTTATCAAATGACGCCTGAAGAGACTTCAGAGTTAAACAGGCTTGAGTGGAAGCTTAGTTACGAAGACCTCCGGTTTTGGAGATCCCTCGCGAGAAACCAACTCAGAAAAGAAAATGTGGAGGTCAAAAAGACCGAACAGCCAGCACAGAAACAAGGCTGGCTTGCCTGGGCCTGGGGGTCTAAACCACAGGAGGCTCATCAGGAAGATGAGAGTACTACAATGACTGAAGAACAGAAGAAAGAACTATATGATGCCATCGACTGGGATGAAAAGACGGCATTAGCAAACACAGTTGATCTTCCAAAGGACACGGTCAAGTTCCAGATCAATGCATCCCTCAAGACCGGAAGCTTCACACTGAAACGATCCCCTCGTGGCTCTGTCGTTGAGGTTGCAAGTCTATACTTTGACCGTTTCAGAGCTAAGTTTCTCCAGCGGCCTGAGTCGTTCTTGACAGAGCTCAGTCTAGGGGGTCTAAGGGTCAACGATGGCACAACTCCCGAGAGTTTGTTTCCACAGATCGTTCATGTCAAAGATGCACCAGATCTGCCTGACCAGAAGTTATTAGGTGATAGCCCTAGTGCTGGAGAGGATGATAATTTCGATCCTTTCTTCGAGTTCCAGTTCGAGAAGAATCCATTAGATGGAGCCAGTGACATGGCTATAAGCGGAAAGCTTAAACCACTTGAAATCATCTGGAATCCGTACTTCGTTGTTGGCATTTCCCAATTCTTCAAACCTCCGGAAAGACACATGGAATCAATCGGTGCTTTGATGGAAACAGCGGGTGCGACAGTTGAAGGTCTACGACAACAAACGAGAGCGGGTCTCGAATTCGCTTTGGAGGAACATAAAACCATTAATGCCAAACTCGACCTCCAAGCGCCACTTATTATCATCCCGGAAAGTGTAACAATACAGAAAACTACATGTATGATACTGGATGCTGGTCACATTGGCGTGAATAGCAAGCTCGTTGACAAAGACACCCTGAAGGAAGTGCAATCGAAACAAAATCATGAATACACAACTGATGATTATAAGCGTCTGGAATCTTTAATGTACGACAAATTCCTGGTGAAACTTTCATCAACTCAACTGCTTATCGGGCCTTCAATTAATGAGACAAAGGCCCAGCTTGTGAATCGAGACGAGTCCCAGTCAATGCACATTCTTGATAAGATCAACATTGATTTCACAGTTGAGACTTCAATAATACCCAAGGCACCCAATCTCACAAAGATGCGCATTTCGGGAAATCTCCCAGTCCTGCATGCTTCTGTCTCCGACATGAAATATAAAAACCTGATGAAAATAATCAATGTGGCAATTCCGAACTTCGAGAGTGATCAGGCTATGATCGATGATCCTAATACGGCGAAGGCGGCATCACCCACTCACTTGCGTGCGACAAGCTCCGTCTCTCAGAGCTCTGTTAGGAGGGAACGTGCACAATCAACCTCGTTCCAATTTTCGACACAAGAAGCTATCATCCTGGAAGAGCAATCGGACAATGAAGATGAGACGTCATTTCAAGATGCTCCGAATGAAAGCAAAAACGAGGTCCTTAAAACTCAACAACGGAATTTTGAACTCAAATTTGAAGTTGATCGTCTCCAGGGCTCTCTGTATCGAAGTGATCCAGAAGGAAGAAAGCCTGACCAATTACTAGTAGAACTGGTTGCTGAAAATTTTAACCTCGATCTGTGTGTACGACCGTATGATATGACCGTAGAGACTTCTCTAGGGTCTTTGGTCGTAGACGACCATGTTGAGCTCCCTTCAATACCGGAATTCAAATCACTTGTATCCTCCGGGGACGTAGAAAGCGAAGAGCAAAAAGAACTGGTGACTGTCAAATTTACGAGAGTAAAGAAGGAATCTCCAGAGTTTATGCCAAAATATGATGGTGTGGAGATGAACCTTGATGTTGCAATTTCAACTATCAACTTCGTCATCACAAGGAAGACCTTACTCACTTTGCTTGATTTCGTACTTATAACATTTACAAGTAACGAATCAACGGATTCTCAACCTCCTGTAGACGATGCCTTGACAGAGAAGGGAGATGACACAGCATCTGCTGTCAAACCTGCCGAAACATCTTCAATCCGAATCAAGACTGACCTCAAAAGTATTCGATTAATTCTCAATAACGATGGTATACGATTGGCTACTCTTTCACTCAATGCTGCTGATATTGGAGTTTTCATATCCGGGAAGACGATGCGTATCGGCGCAAAACTGGGAGATCTCTCCCTGGTTGACGATATAAACCAGGGTGCTTCAGAAGAGTCTAGTCTTCGGAAGTTGATTACAATTCAAGGAAGTGAGCTGGCAGACTTCCGATATGAAACGTTCGATCCCGAAAGTGGTGGAGCATATCCTGGTTACAATTCCTTGGTCTATCTACGTGCTGGTTCCATAAAACTTACCTTCTTGGAAGAGCCCTTCAGGAAAATAATAGAGTTCCTAGTGAAATTTGGGAAGATGCAGGCTATCTACAATGCCGCCAGGCAGGCCGCAGCAAATCAAGCGTCCCAGATACAACAAAATGCTGGCCGAATGAAATTTGACGTCATTGTGAAGACGCCAATTGTTGTTTTCCCGCGAGTTAAAAGCATTGGAAGCACAAAGCGAGATCTATTGACGGCGTATCTTGGAGAAATCTATGCGGAAAATCACTTCGTTCCTCTGGATGATAAAAAAGATGCCCAAACGGCAATGAAGATTGCTGCGGGAATTCGAAACATCCGTCTTACATCCGATTTCCATTTCCCAGGCGACAAATCAGAAGAATTGGAGATGCTTAATAAAGTGGATCTTGATTTCAAGATCATACACGCAGAACACCTGGAGAGTTCAACCCGACCTGAAACAGAAGTTGAGGGCAGCATGACGGATTTTAATCTGCGTCTCACCCAGAACCAGCTCCGATTTCTCTTGGAATTGTCAAAGTCAGTACCGGCTGCTTTCTCCCCAGATTTGGAACAAGAGGAGCAGGAGGCTACATTGGAAGTCCGTGATGCAACTCCAAAGAAAATGGAGGCTCTTTCCACGGAGTCCTTGCAAGAGTCATCGACGACTTCTGTTGATCTTGGTCCAGAGCTCGGAGTAGATGCTAAAACCTGGAACAAACTTGCTCTGGGGTTCCATGTGCATATGATTGGTCTTGAGCTGGTTCTGGCCAAAGACGATGAACCGATTGGCGATATTGCGGCTGCAAGTTTGTCAAAATTCTCGATGGATGATACTAAGGTCAAGGTCAGAATGATGACTGACAACTCCCTTGAATCCGAATTTCTCATTCAGTCATTCACAATCTATGATAGCCGCGCCAAGGCAACGAACAAGTTTCGGAAGATTATGGCGTCCTCCACTAAAGATGCTCATCAGTTTATGGCGAGCGTGACAATGTCTGGTGGCAAAGAGCGAAGCATGATTGCCATGGTTGCAATTGATAGTCCTCGTTTTATTTTCGCCTTGGACTATTTATTTGACATTCAGACATTTTTGGCAGGAGGACTCCGCGTTGATGAACCTTCAGTATCTGACGAAGTTGAAAGCATTATGGAGTCCAGTGAAAGCTCGGAAATAGGCTCTGTCCAAAACGATTCGACCACTAGACAGCGGTCCCATCCATCACAAGCTGTGATAACAGATACAGGGGATGCCCCCGCCTCATCGGATCAGGCTCCTATGAACATAGCGTTCAGGGTTAATGTGATCGACGCTCAAATCATCCTTATTGCCAATCCCTTGAGTAGTGCTTCGGAAGCAATTGTACTTGGGACTAAACAGATCTTATTGTCGCAACAGCACGCAATGACTCTTCAAGTATCACAGATGGGGATGTTCTTATGCAAAATGGACCGCTTTGATACTTCCCGTTTAAGAATCCTTGATGACTTCTCTCTACAAATGTCAATGGACAGCTCGAAGGCAGACACCACTAGCATACATATTGATGTTGAACCATTAATATTGAGGCTATCGCTGCGAGATATCTTATTAGCTCTTCAAGTTATCACAAAAGCTTCGGAGCTCTCTGGTGGCGAAGAGAAGAAACAAGTGGAGGGCAAAGGCCATAAACGCACAGGTTCATCAACAATTGCTAGCAAGAGTAGGACGCGCGCGATTTCTTCACATAATTCAAAACCCTATCCTGAAACACCAGTTTACGAAGCCAAACCAACTCCAAAAGATGAAAATCTTACTGCCACTATAGAAGGGATGAGGGTAATATTGATCGGCGACTTACACGAATTGCCGATACTTGATCTTAGTGTCCGTAGCTTCACTGCGAATGCGAATAATTGGTCAAGCTCTCTGCAAGCAAATACCTCTATCAACACTTTTATAAACGTCTACAACTTCTCTAAGTCCGCCTGGGAGCCTCTTATTGAGCCATGGGAATTCGGAGTGTACGTAACTCGAGCTTCAGAGGATGCTCAGACCTCTGTGGAATTCCATTCCCCAAAGACGCTCGAAATCACTCTTACGTCAGCTACTATTGCCCTCGCATCCAAATCTGCTTCTTTTTTGACACAAGAGGACGACGTACTGTCGAAGCCACGTGGAGCTGATGCTCCTTATAGGATAAGAAATTACACAGGTTTCAATATTAATGTCTGGACCAACCCCTCGGAGGGTGAAGACCAAATATCGGCAACTCTAGAGGATGGGGAAGAATCTCCATGGCGCTTTGAAAATTGGGAAAAAATGCGTGAAAATCTCTCCCCTGAAAACAATGCTGGTGTAGTCAACGTCAGCCTCGAAGCGAGTGGGTTTGACAGTATCAGCAATGTTCCTATTAATCGGGAGGGCGAGTCCTTATATAGCCTACGCCCTCGAAAAGACCAGATCCTCCATCGTCTCCTCGTAGACGTGAAACTAGGAGAGGATAATGTTAAGTATGTCACTTTCCGGTCGCCTCTCTTGGTGGAAAACCATACGCAGATCCCCGTCGAGCTAGGAATCTACGATGCGCAAGAAGGACATCTGCTCAAAATTGAGAAGATTGCCCCAGGTCAGAGCCGTCCAGCACCAGTTGGAGCAGCATTTATGAAATCTCTGCTGGTCAGACCAGACCAAGGTTTTGGTTATGCGTGGTCATCCGAATCTCTCTGGTGGCGAGACCTCCTTAAAAGACCGACGAGAACCATGACATGCAAGAGTGAGAGCGGAGACAAGACACCACCGTTTTACTTTCAGATGAATGCCAATTTCGATAGAAGCAGTCCTCTGGCAAGGTAAGCAAATTATTAGATTATAATGATAGTCAAACTAATACTGATCCGTGATATTCAGTATTTACCCATGCATGCGCATACGATTGTCTGCTCCTGTAGAGCTTGAAAACCTACTTCCATATGACTTCAAATATCGTATTTACGATAAGAACACCAAAAAGGATTGGACAAACTTCCTTCGTAAGGGTGGTTTGAGCCCTGTCCACGTGGTCGAACTGTCCCATTTGCTATTATTGAGTATCGATATGCAGGATACTGTGTTTAAAGCCAGTGAGTTTGCGATCATTAACTCCAGTAATCATGAAGATTTCCACCGGGAGACGAATCTCGTATGCAAAGATAATGAAGGGCTCTCACTCAATCTTAAATTACATTACTTCAAGATCCCAGATAGTGGTGGGGCGTTCCGAGTCACTGTCTATAGCCCTTACGTTATTCTCAACAAGACCGGTCTACCGATCAATATCAAGGCTAAATCTTTACTACAACAAGCGAGGACAGCTGCGGGTCAAAATTTCCACACCGAATCCGACGGCGAAGGTAAAAAGGCATTACCATATATGTTTGCATTCGGATCAGAAGATCAGCGCAACCGTGCTCTTCTGAAAGTTGGTCAATCGAACTGGAGTAAACCGCTCAGTTTTGATGCAATAGGAAGCACGTCTGACGTTATGCTTCCATCCTCGAGCGATAACACTGAAATACACGTCGGAATAACAGTTGAGGCAGGGGATGGAAAGTACAAGATGACCAAGGTAGTCACTCTTGCCCCGCGATTTGTTCTCAAAAACAGAATGAATGAAGAGATCAATGTTCGCGAACCGGGTTCCTCTCAGGTCATGACATTAAAACCCCAAGCACTACAAGCACTACATTTCCTCCAGAAGACGCAAGTCAAGCAGCTTTGTTTATGCTTTCCTGGACTGAACAATAATTGGTCTTCTCCGTTTACCATATCAGATCTTGGAACTACTCATATTAAACTGGCCAAGGCAGGACAACGACAAAGGCTTATAAGAGTTGAAGTGCTCATAGAGAATGCCACAATATTCTTGCACATAAGTCACGAGACTAACAACTGGCCATTCTCTATAAGAAATGAGAGCGATGTTGAATTCACATTCTTTCAAGCTAATCCTAATCTTGATGATGATGAAACAGAGGACCGTTCAGGTTGGCGTCCTATTAGATATCGCCTGCCGGCGAGGAGCATCATGCCTTATGCGTGGGATTATCCCGCCGCGAAAAACAAGGAGCTCATTATCAACGCTAACGGGAGAGAGCGGCATATCAAACTTGCGGAGATTGGCAACCTCATCCCTATGAAACTCCCGCCTTCACCAAGCTCACCAGAACCGAAGGTTATTGATCTTAACGTCACAGCGGACGGACCTACACAGACCCTCATTTTGTCTAACTACAGAGCTTCAAAGAGTCTTTACAGGCAGAATAGTCGTACCGGATCTTCAACCAGTGTCGGAGGCGGAGGTTTCGAGGTAAAAGGCCAAGACACGAAGGTGACCTTTCAAGTAAAGGTCGACTTCCAGGGGGTTGGAGTATCGTTAATTACGGCTCAACTAAGGGAACTGGCATACGTCACATTCCGTGGGATATCTTTGAAATATTCTGAATCTGCGCTCTACCAGACAATATCTTCCTCCATCAAATGGATACAAATCGACAATCAGCTCTACGGCGGCATTTTCCCTATTATACTTTATCCAAGCGTCGTCACAAAAAACACCAACGAAAACGAGGCACATCCGTGTGTACATGCAATGGTGACACGGGTGAAAGATGATTCCTACGGTGTCTTATACATCAAGTACGCGACCATTTTACTACAGCAAATGACACTTGAGATTGATGAAGACTTTGTCTATGCGGTCCTTGACTTTTCGAAGGTACCTGGGGCTAGCTGGTCAGAAACTCACGAAGGCGTTTTGTGTGATGAGAGCATAGATATTCCGGAACCAAAACAAGAACAATCAGGGCAGGATATCTATTTTGAACTGCTTAATATTCAGCCGATGCAGCTCGATATCTCATTCGTGCGGACTGAACGAGTCAACGTGGAGGATCAAACGTCATCGAAAAACCCTCTCATGTTTTTCCTAAATGTTCTAACCATGGCTATCGGGAACATTAATGATGCTCCTCTGCGCATGAACGCTTTAATGCTAGAAAACGCGCGGGTCTCGGCCGCTGTTCTGCTGCAGAATATTTCAAGTCATTATTCTCAGGAAGCCTTGTACCAAGTTCACAAGATTCTAGGATCTGCGGACTTCCTCGGCAATCCTGTTGGCTTGTTCAATAATATCAGTTCTGGTGTGGCAGATATCTTCTATGAGCCTTACCAAGGATTCATAATGTCGGACAACCCAGAGCAACTGGGCATAGGTATCGCTAAAGGAGCTACCAGTTTTGTGAAGAAATCTGTATTTGGAGTTTCGGACAGTTTCTCAAAGGTTACAGGCAGTATCGCCAAGGGGCTGGCAGAAGCAACGATGGACAAACAATTTCAAGATCGCCGCAGAATGGCAAGATCCAGGAACAGACCCAAACATGCTCTTTATGGAGTCACAGCTGGAGCGAATTCTTTCGTGAGTAGCGTGGCCAGTGGCGTGGGAGGTCTGGCACGAAAACCGATGGAAGGGGCGGAGCAAGAAGGTGTCGCTGGCTTCTTCAAAGGCGTCGGCAAGGGCGTTCTTGGTTTAGCCACCAAACCAGCAATTGGAATCTTTGATTTGGCCTCCAATGTTAGCGAAGGGATTCGAAATACCACTACCGTCTTTGATAATGAGGGGCTCGATCGTGTCCGACTCACTCGTTTTATCGGGTCTGATGGCATCGTTCGGCCCTACAATCAACGAGAAGCCCTTGGGCAATTCTGGCTTAAGCAACTCGACAATGGCAAATACTTCAATGAATTATATTTAGCCCACTTGGAACTCCCAAGAGAAGATGTTGTGGTTATGCTTACATTTAGCCGCATCATGCTAATTAAGAGCAAGAAACTGGCAAGTGAGTGGGACGTACCGCTAAAGGACATACAGACTATTTCTAAAGAGAGGACGGGATTGAGCCTATCACTTAGGGGTGGAATTAATGGCCCTTTTATACCGGTTGCGGAGGAGAGTTCAAGAAACTATTTATATAGGAATATTGGTATCGCGGTTAATGAGTTCAACAAAAAGTATAGGGCGGCTGAGTAGGTATACCACGCAGGGGAAGGAGGAAGTAATGCAATTTTATATTAGTTAGTCTTAACAGAATGACATTTTAATTTAATTCGGACTATCAGAGCCTCCCTGAACATCTAATTTACATTCAACTCTTGCCCATTATCATGTTACTTGCACATATGCTCATCAGAATTCGCTATGTTTAATATGACGTTGGAGGTAGTCGGTGCGGAAGAATAATTTCCCGTGAGCTCAGCATCTTTTCAACTACTAATACACACCATTATACACTCTAGAAGCTTTGGTCCTGGCCAAAAAACAAGGCGGTAAAGAAGCTATATCGCTCACATAGCACTACTGTAAATGCCTTGCTGCTCATAGTATTGACTCTGACAGAGCTGCAACAGATTATTCTATTTTTGTCACCAGTAGCCATTACTTTGCGGTTACGCTGTCAAAAGGGAAATATACAACGGCGAGAAGTGGCCCCTCATCCCTGTTTCATAATGGAAACTATCCAAACGGGCGTCCGAGAAGACAAGGTAACTCAAAAATCAATTTTATCCCTCATTTTTCCATGCTTCCCCAGCTTGTGTTACTGCAGCTCTTACACTGTTTAACGCTTGCAAAGTTTTGCTGTAAAATATGCACGTTTTGTTTTTAGTCTGATCACGGCTGAGGTTATCCAGGCTCACTCGCTGGATGATCTTTTACTCTGGGCAAAGGATCATAATGCCTATCTGCATCCACTTGTGGAGTTATGGCAGGATCCTTATAGAGGATGGGCATTCAAGGTTCTCCCAGCAGAGCTGTGGCTTAAGCAAGAACAAAACACTCGTGCAGAAGAGCAGGATTTAATAGCACAGTGTCGTGCACAACATGTTATTCCTCCTGGTACAACGGTAGTCAAGTGTCCATACCACCTTTCTCTCTCTTATCTGAATGCCATTGAGGCATCTGATTCATTCTCTTTGCATCACTCGCCACAATTTCCAGCTATTTTCCTAGGGAGCATGGGAGCACAAGCCCCTTCTGTTGTTAGCAACTTCTTTCTGATACAGCAGTATCTTCTTGGCGCCGAATCGTTCTGGTTCCCTTATATCAGGCACTTGCCTCAGCCGGAAGAGCCACAAAGACTTGGAACTCCTCTATGGTGGAGCGAAAACGATTTGGAATACCTCAGTGGGACCAACATTGAGCCAGCCGTAAGAGAGCAAAGAGAGCTATGGAAACGACAGTGGGCTGATGGCCTAAAATTGCTAGAGGAGGCGAAATTTCCGGGCAGGGAAAGCTATTCATATTCTCTCTACCAATGGGCTGCTACAATTTTTGGTAGTCGGAGTTTTCGTGCTTCTCTTACAATTCCAGTAGGCTTGATTGAAAACTGCACCGAAGTAGACAATTCAGCTATTCGGGAGCATATCCAGAAGGACGACTTCTCTCTTCTATTTCCGCTCTTAGACATAGGGAACCATAATGGCATAAAAAAGGTAGAGTGGCTTGAAAATGCACACCAGCGCAATTTTGAGCTTCGCACACTGCACGAAACCCCCCAAGATGCGCAGATATATAACTTCTACGGCAATAAGTCAAATACTGAATTGCTAATGGCTTACGGGTTTATCCTCCCGGATCCTGAGCTGGATACGGTCAACCTGATGGTTAGAGCTCCAGAGAAAGTGCTTACACTGTGGAGGAAGTTTACTTGCTATTTACCTGGCGACCGCTCGGCCCCGGCGGCAGCGGAGCGGATGTTTGCTGTACGGAGAGCTTCTAACGTCCTTCATAATCAGTTGCCTGGTTCTTCCGGTTTACCGCCGGAAGGCATAAGTTTCATTGATTTTCGGCCCTTCTCACATGGTCTTGTGGATATTATGACCATTATGTCAGCCAATGAGCAAGAATCACGATATCTGGAAGAAAACTTTACAGCGTGCCTAGAAAATGACCCCAGTCCTTTCGCGGGTCCGCTAGCAAGAGCCACAGTTCAGGTTCTCTCCGTTCTCCGAATAAAGTTAGAGCAAGAGTTGCAACGAATCGAGGTGTCTGGTGCTGGTTTCGCGTAAGTTCTCTGAGAGCTACTTTATTTAATAACAAGCTGTTATGGCCTTAAGCTTAATTGCTAACAGAAAAGCAGAGCGCCCGGAAATGACAATCAGAGACTAGGGCTAGAATTTCGAAATAGACAAAAAGCCGTCCTTGAAGCAGCTCTGAACCCGATTACTTTACGACTCAAGTATCTCTTTACTTTTTCATCCCTTTGGGATGTTGATACCGATCAACCACACGGGTCTCAAAGACTTGAAAACAGTGGCCGATTTGAAGCCATGTATTCATGTTTGGAAGCCGTATCGTTAGAATGTGCCTATGGATGGCTATCCACTTCCTATCCGAGCATCTCTCGGTGGATAGAAGAACAGATATCACTGGATCAAGAAGAAGCATTACCACTTGACTGGGCTTCCCTCGCTGAGGAAAACTGGGAGCATACATATCTTACCTTGTGGATTTTCATTCTCCTGGCAATCTGGGCAAAGGATCCCACCTTTGCCCGTGACCACCCCATACTTGCCATATGGCTCCATGAGATGAACCGGTACGTTTTCTAGCTATTCACTGTCAACTGTAGCTTTAATTCCTTTCTGAACTGACTATTTGAAAATAGGATATACATTCGTTTGAAACAAGGTCAGGGGTCTAGCTGGCATGGCGACACTCAAGAGAAAGAGACAGTTGATAACATGGTCGAGGAGCTGTACAGCTGTCCGGATATCAAGATTCAAGAGCAGAGGCCCTGGCTACGGAAGGATGGAGAGGCCGGTATGCCCAACTCCGAAGTGATTACTTCTCTAAGGGACCTTGCGAGCTTCATCGCCACAGAGGAAACGGTGAGGGCAAAATATACCATGAAGTCTGGACCACGGGCTGGTGAAGAAATCGAACAGTCGGTCCTCATCCTCATCAAGGGGAAGACAAGTGCGGCCGTGTCGACCGGTACACCGCACGGCTTGTCCGATCCAGTCTGGCCTGGATGGAGTATGCTCCCGCCAGAGTAGAAAATCCGTCTGGGAGATCCATAAGTGAAGGGTGTACATGCAATTGAGTCACAGAGAGCTCGGGCATATATTCGTCAGCCCTCGGGGTAATGGCACAATATTTCGACGAATGCAGCGGGTTAAGATTATGAGGAGTGTGCTAAATATTTAAGAAACAACTAAGAAGCGTTATAAGTCGGACGATGCCAAGCCGTCGTCTCGGAAATTGCAAGGGTCTAGTTGGCCCAGGGGGAGAGGAGAAGCCAGTTCTAGAGCTAGCAGAGCCATAGAACATTACTAGACTCGTTAAAATGAATAGCAAAGTTAAATCACTGCTTGGACATTACTGATTCTTTAAGACACGGTATTTTTTAAAAAGGGCAAAAGTGACTCTTGTTTGCTAAAATGAACGATTGGGGGTATCAGCCAGTACCAAAGAAACAAAAACATCACGGACGAAGCCCAAATCCGTTTCCACACCCCCCAATTGCGGCGAACCAACAGTCAACTCCCACCATCCCATCTCTCCTCACAATTATTAGGGCCTCAATAACCTCCAGACTCGTCATGAAAGCGGGTTCGCGTAAAATACACATTTCGTCTCGGTATCTTTTTTGAGAATTTTTTGTTGGGTAATCATGCGTTTGCGTTGTAAATATTCGAGATGTCAAATCAGTCGGGGAGCAGGCCAACCCAGTCGTTGCTAATAGGAATGCGCGGTGGTGCCGGGATTTCTCAAGTAGACCAAGCTACAGGAAAGAACATAAGTCAGTCAAATCAGCACCTCAAAAGTGTTTGATTTTTCTTTTTGAGCTAAATGTCTTTTTTTTTAGATGTTCTGGACGACATGGGCATTGATGGCCCGTTGGAAACCGGAATCCTGACCTCCAAAGTCACTGCGCTCGGCAGGAGCTCCGGCGCCTTGCGAGTGGGCATCGCCCTCTCCGAATAGATTTGACATCTGCATGCCACCTCCTGGGTTGCTGCCGGGAAGGAAGATGACCTTGCTATTGGCCGTCTTGGCCATGGCCTGCATCGCTTCGAGGTAGCGGATCTGCATGGCGGGTGCGGAAGAAAGGATATCGGCGGCTTGACGCATCAACTTGGCTGATTCGACTTCGGCGCGCGCCGCAATGACCTTGGATTCTCCGATCCTCTTGGACTGCGCGGCCATGGAGAGCGAGTCTTGCAGCTCATTGCTGAAGATGATGTCCTTGATGAGCATGCTCTCCACCTTGACACCCCAGCCGGACGCCACGTCCTCGATAATCTCGCCGATGGACTGGGCGACTTCCTCGCGGCGCTCAATCACGTCCTGCAGGACGCGGGCACCCACCACGTGTCGCAGGGTGGTCTGCGTCCGCTCCACCAGTGCTTGACGGACATCCGAGATGCCGAAGGCCGCCTTGTGTGGTGAGGTGATGTGGTAGTAGATGACGGAAGTCAAGTGCACGGTGACATTGTCCTTGGTCATGCAGACCTGTTGGGGCACCTCTGTGAGAAGGGGGCAAAGGTCAGCTCTGCACATCTGGATAAAGCCGGGGATGGATCGATGTAATACGTACCCACAATCTGGATCTTGACATCGATCTGGATCAGGCGTTCGGTGAGGGGATTGATCTTGACCAAGCCGGGGTCGACCGCACGGTAGAATCGACCGAACCGGGTGATCAGGCCGACTTTGCCCTGCGAGACAGCTTTATATGGATTGGGGCAGATGACGCAGCAGGGAATGGCCCCCATGGTTCCGACAATTGAACCCAGACCGTTCACTGTATCGCAGAAAAAGTTCGAGCCATTAGCGGAGCTGTTTCTTCTCTTCGGGACGGAATGCGCTTTCTGCTACTTACTCATGCCGCCGTACCAGCCGTGGCTACCGGCATCCGGGTCTCCCGTGATGGTCTGCGCATAGCTGGGCTGCAGGTCTTCTCTCCGGGGAGGTTGCACCTCGACGAGGGGATGGCTGGGACCGGCGTGGGAGTGATCCGTCCCATTGATGTCGACCTTGTGCATATCTGGATCGGTGCTGGCGGCCATCTTTTCGCAGTTTTGCTTCTTCGGTTCTTCAAGGATTGGCGAAGGCTAAAGAAGGTGTGTTTGGTGGGTTGTTTGCGTCTGTGTGTTCAGGTCTGCGCGGGTGGGCAGATAGCTGTCTGTATATATAGATCAAGAAAGGTGACTTGACCGATCACGAGGTGTTTGGTCGCTTAAAGCTCGGGGGTGATCTGGAGCAGGGGCGGTGGGTGGCAGTGAGTGCGGGGGTGGATACAGCCGGGTGCGCACGTCGAGCTCTGACTGCGCTCCTTTTCGAGTAACCGGAATGCAATGCCAATGATGTGCGATGTCCGCTTGCGCAATGTCGTGTTTCGTCTTTTAGGGCGTGCCGATGAAGAATACTTCACAAGATAAGGCCAGATAGCAAGGGGAGCAGAAGGGACGCGGGAAAGTGAGGGGGTTGATCTGTGACAGCAGGCGTTACAAAAGTGGTTTGAGGAGCGCCTTATATACTGCCGTGCGGCACTTTTCTGTGCTCCTCGAGCTAGCTCGCACAGCTCTGGTGCTGGAGGGACGACCGTGCCGTATCTGTCGATCGAGGGGCGGGCACACAGACAAACAGACCGTCAGCCAGTCAGTCGCACACAGCCTAGTTCCCCAAAGCGGTGCTGACATGGGCGCCAACGAGGGGGAACCGGGCAGTCCAGGAAGCAATTACGAAAGGACGGAGGATGGCAGGATGTGAGGAGGCCTGGCTGCCTGCAGCCGTCCTGTTTTTCCGCGGGCCAATTGTGCCGGGCCCCAGGTGCTGCGGTGGTTCGTGAATCGCCCATCGTCCCATCACGCAGCTGGGGACTGTGTTGATGGCGGTCGATGTGCTCGCCCACCGTCGCCCACCGTCGCTGGGAGGGTGTGCCGCAGCGGCGCCCCAGTGGATGCGCAGCCCCCGGCCCCCGAAAAGCTTGGCCGTCGCCTGGCCGACCCACTCAGGCGTGCTGCTCGCTGCTCCGCCCTCTGCTGCTGCCCTCGCCAGTGCTGGGCGGTACGGTGCGGTACTGGAAAATGAGCTCTCACGGCACTGTACGCTCGGGTACCAAGTACCAGCTGCCAGGCTTCCAGGTGGGAGCTGGCAATGGTTAGAGGATTCCATCATCATTGAGTGTTCTACTCCCCATTCACTCCCATCCTTCACCTACACATCAATTAGGTAAGCCCCAGCCCAGTGTCGTGATGGCCCTTTGGGGTCTTTCTCCGCACCAACCCGCTGAGTTGCATGCTCCCTGCCATTGTTGGTGCGGGAATAATGCTCTCGCTCTTGCTCGAAAGGGGAGCGTGACCTCGCACCGCGCATCGCGCACCATCGCGCATTCTTGTTACCGTACCTGTGGTCGAAAATGCCTCATGCTTTTTCCATGGTCGCATTGCCCTATCATCCCGTCGTCCTCGAGCTCCCTCTACCGACTCGGGGACCCTCGAGGTGCCAAGACACACGGGCGGATGATTTCACTTGGCCCTTCCCCAGATCTTTGCCCAGCAAAGCCGTAGCTCGGGCGGTTTCCTCTCCGTGCTTAGCTGGGGGGCCCGGGCCCCAAAACCCACTGACGCACCTGATCAGGCGCGTGCAGGTCCACGTCGGGGCCTTCTAGAAGACATCGAAGCTCTTGGCTCAGAGGCTGTGAACGATCCTTCATGGTCCTGCGCCCATCATGGGAAAGGAGAAAATCACGCAGATCCAATAGCAGCATCCACCAGCCGGCGCAAGACCAGAAAATGGCCCTGGGATGGGATACTCGGGCCATCTCGCCAACGCGCAGCTTCGCACAATGCTGCCCATTTGGACTTCCATGACGGCGGATGAGCTCAGAGAACCCGCAAAATCACCGCCCGCGCTACCTCGCAACGGCTGCTGGGCTACGTCTTGGCAGGCTGCGGCCAGCCTCGTGGTGCCGTGTTCCGAAGCGTTGGACGATCCGCCCTGCCCACCGAATCGGTCGGCCTTGCCAACGAATCTAATTAGAATTACACGATGGTGGACGTTCGAAATTTTGCCGGAAAATGCCTCAGCACCAGCACGCGTTTCGGGCGGGTATGGACATGGCTGCAGCGTCAAAAGGAAAAAGCACAATGACAGCAGCAGCAGCACGATCATGCTCGTCTGTTTTCGACCTTCCGTTTATGGCACTACCCATTACTTGATGCGAATGCATGCTCTCTTCCTCCGATTCCAAATCTCATTACTATCGTCAGAAAACAAAGTCCCGCGCTGTGTGGTCGGGAGCTGCGCCTCCTCAGTCATGAACGCGCGTGCGTCTCTCCACCGTCGCCTGTGACTGGCTCATGAAGCTGGACCCCTCCATCGTCGCATCTCGCTGGGAGAGCTCTCCCCGCGGGTGGTCGACGTCCCCCTCTACACAAGGCTCATGCCCTCTCTCCCCTCTGGGACGTGCAGCCAGCATGAAGGTGGTCTCATGACAATTGTTATCGATCCCACTGCTTTCGGCTTCGTTCCCGTCCGAGAAATGGGATAAAAGCATTCTTGGGCTGGGATAAACCTCCACCATTCAATACAAACTGGGCGTGTCTAAACTACTCTAAGCTGGCAAGGTGCCAGCACTCAGGGCTGTGCGAATGTGGACGCTTCCCTGATGATGCTAGTTACTCTCACGTGTCCATTCGCCCTCGTCATGGTTATAGGAGATGAGGCTAATGTAGCTGTGCCTTAATCGGATTTACGTGAGCCATCCAGGGGTAAAGGTAAGTTACTACCTGTTCCGGCGTATCGCCAAGGTCACAGGTTAGGCGAAGATCAAGAAGATGCGTGCCGATTCCGAGATGGCAAACCTTAGCCGCACCACAGGTGAGGCATATCTTGGGTTGTTCTGGAAGGATTCTAAACGCGAACTGCTTGGCCGTGGCGATGAAGATCTGCGGTCGCCGTTGGGATCCAAAGGAATTGACTTTGCCACGGCTAACTCGGGTAGCACTCAGCTGAACAACTCCTTCTCAAGGCATCGTCATTCTTCTCAGCTTTCTGCGTAAGTACAATTTTGCGTAAAATCTGTGGCATCATCCACGGGTAATCTCAATCCGCGGAGATGCCTTTTCGCCTCAAATTATTACGCACCAGAGGCAAGCTACAGCCCCGAGATCAAATTTCAGGGAGTCTTCTGCACCGCCCTGGAATCCAAGATTATCCCAAAATAAAACTTGCTCTTTTATTCTGATGCTCCTGAAGAACATTTTCACATCTCACGTATCTTCCTTGGGTCTTGTTCATATCTCTTCTTCTTTTTGACGTTTAATATCATTTGATTACATAGTATGCTACACGAAATCTTGCCAAAACCTATTTTGCTCACTCAATCTATCAATTCATGCTGAGATCTCCCAGAAGGTGTTACCTCTTAACATTCTCCTATTTTCAACAATTAACTTCTTTATAACTAGTAACTTGTGAGGAACAGAGGGCGTGCTGCATGGAATGCGTTCCAGTGGATACTGTTGCAGAATCCCTCAAATCGTCTTTTGCGATTCAACGCATCACCTTCATGACATTAATGCTGGAGTTTTGAAAGAGGGTGATTACACGTTTCCATGGCGGCGCGGTCTCCCTTCTATTTCACAACATAGGTTGAGGTAGGCTCGCGTGTGACGTACTTGGTCTGAGCGAAGAAATGTCTTGATGTCTTCCCGCATTCATGATTTTTCCTCATGTTCATTCGAGTCAAACTTGCTTGTGCACTGTCCTCTCTCCAAGTCATACCTAGTTTGGAGAGCGTATGGGCCCCCTTTCCTGCAATGCCATTCCCGTCTTACTCTCCTAGGATAGCTCGCGATCACTTTGCCAATTTTAGGTTTTCCCTTGGCATGTAGTCACTGACTGCAGATATCCTAAGTCTGCTCTTGGAACGATAATCATGGCTTCGTTATAAGTTGTCTCCTATACCTCGAGGGTACTCGCAGATTGTATGGTCCAGACAAGAGACGGCAGAACGGATATGAGAACAGCCTTCAATACAGTCGATGTGACAAATGTTAGTTATGTCTATGCAAGAGTATATCAGGGCGTTGGAGTGTGAAAAGGCATTCCATTGAGAGGAGAAATGTGACCCAATAGACAGGGTGGTTCTGCTAGGTGGATAGGACGATTGTCAAATGCAATGTGAAGATGTGCATTCAATTAGATTCCGTGCTTTCTATCTAATCTCTTTTTTTGCTTATATACTAAGGCTAGACAAAGTCCAAAATTCATTCTTTCCCCATATTCCTCGTACAATAGTTTCTCTGAACAGTGCCAGTGGACCTATTCCAGAGGCCCTTCATATGACAAGTACCTATTATATCAATCTCCAGCAGCCGTATAGTTGTTCAATGCTGGAACTTCTCTTCGATCTCTCGCTCTCAACTAGGAGATGGTCCAAGCGCATCATTCGAATTAACAGACATGCTCAACTTCCTGTGCAACGCCATCATGCGGGCCGAGATCGGTCTTCAGACAGCGATTGAAGAGTTCCAGGAGGATCTCGAAACAAACCTTGGTTATGGCTGGATCATAGCGTCCCTTAGAAAGTTCATCCCGGATAAAGGCATCTGGGATTTATAGGTAAGCAATTAGTCTCATCAGGAAAGAAATAATGCCTGCCTCGGAAAGGCAGGCTTGCATTGTACACGGGTGGATAAGCAATGATGGACTTACGCTGAGCGTCCGCAATCTCGTAAAAGCTGAATCGAATTCCGTTATCTCTCAAAGTCTTGCGGATCAAATCTCTTCCTTCGGGTGGGACATGGGTATCAGCCGTGCCGAAAATAGCTGCAAGCTCGCCCTTGATCTCTCGAGATCGTGCTAAACTATCATCCTTTTTGCCCTCGCCGAGTGTGCCACTATGGACGTCTGTGGCGAAGTAGGTCACGGCGGCCGCAACGCGAGGATCGAACGCGCAGCGGAAAGCTAGATGCCCCCCTAGGCACATTCCAGTAGTTCCAATGCGCCCGGTACATGTGGGTAGAGATAGGAGGTAGTCAATTGCTAGGGTTGCGTCTTCATCATAGCCTGCAAGAGTCTGTAGAGATATGTCAATGTCTTGAAGTTTGAAAATGAAGCCTCGGTACGCAATTGAGCTCAGGGTATTGGCAGACTGAAAATTTGAAATTTTTGCTTTTGGCCATAACTAAATTAACCAGAACGCTTCTATAACAGCGCTTACCTTTTTGATTTTATACTCATTCCCGATATCAGTTCCTGGGCCATCGTATGGGAGAGGTTCCGGTCCCATGAATTCATGATATGACGATACAGCAGCAACGATGTAGCCATGGCCAGCGATCTGTCGACCAAATCTTGCTACTGGTCCAGAGACTATGGTAAAAGGCGTTAGAATTTACTGTCGTGGAGAAGAAAATAGGAAAGCTGTGAATTTTTGAGGCAAATTTGATTCTGAAAACTCCTAGAACGAAGCATGTTCTCCCGTTATTTGCTCATATGTTGGGTATTTTGTCTACCATATATCATCCCTGACAAAATCCAAGCAGGTAGACAATAACCTTTGAACATTCTGAGGTCAATTGGTGAAATAAAGCAGACAAATTCTTATTTTGATTCAGATGACAGGGTCTCCTGCTTTAATTTCCTTCTTTCTTTGTCTTTCATTTAAGATAATGAGAGATAGCATTCCTACCTTGATAAATCTCCGAGAACAACACAACACCAGGGAATTTTGCCTTTGGATAATTGGCAATTTTAGGATGAAAGACAAAGATCCCTGTTCCGGTGAGCTATATCATTCGATTTTTAAGAGGGGGAACACCCAACTCATAGTGCCCCCTGCTTTCGTATCCACATCATGATGGGTCTCGGTAATGAGCATTGTGATTTCTAACTTATTGTGAAAGCGTCTTATTAACGGAAGAAATTTTGATTTTGGAGAGAATTGAACTTCAGCTGGCAGTGATGATTGAGACTTTGGTGGGGTGTGACAGGCACCCCTCATCGACCAGATGGGGACTAGTGCATGGAGAATGCGGCCGCAACCGAACAATCCGAGGGCGCCGAATAATTTGGTCCTTGCCCCAACCCCTTTGCTATGAGCGATAAGGGCTGACAAGTAGCTTTCTATTGACTGTTGCCTCGACACGAAAATATCCTTCCTTTCAATTCCTCCATTTTCGTCTCCTCTCCTAAAGGTATTGCTCTGGCTCAATTTTGCCTTATGCACACCGCCTCGTGAAGCCTGACTGCCAGCTGAATCTCACAAGCTCACAATCACCTGCTTCCGGACGCGGTCGAAAACTTGAACCTCGGCGGATTATCAAGCACAATTCCCGGGCGCACAACAATCTACAGGTCTCTAGAGCCTCCGACAAACAAGAAACGAATATGTCTTCTGTGAAAACGCGCAGGCAAGCTGCTCTTTCCACCCCCCAGACCCCCAAAACACCTTCCCCAGTGTCTGCGGCGGACCAGGCGATCATGAATGGGAAAGGGAATGGCGCCGTGCAGAGCGGCTTGAAAGGGGACGATTATCCAAGGGAAAACATTTTCTTGTTCATACCCAACATCATCGGTCAGTCGCCCATTGAGATTGGCAGCGTCCGGGAAACTTGGGAGCTAATCGGAGTGTCGTTGTAGGTTACGCCCGAATTATCCTAGCAATTGCTTCTCTCTATTACATGCCCCTCCACCCTCGGACGTGCTCTCTTCTCTACAGTATCTCGTGCTTGCTTGACGCGCTCGATGGCTATGCTGCACGTCGATATGAGCAATCCACTCGCTTTGGTGCTGTCCTTGACATGGTGACCGACCGCTGCACCACCTCCTGCTTGCTTGTCTTCCTCGCGTCCGCCTTCCCACGATGGTCTCTAATCTTCCAAGGTCTCATCTCGCTGGATTTGGCTAGTCATTACATTCACATGTATGCGACGCTTGTTATGGGTGGTACGGAGCAGAGCCATAAGAAAGTTGATAAGGAGAGGAGTTTCCTCATGAACTTGTACTACACAAATAAGGTAGGTAGAATTTGGACTAGACCATGGTGGTTTTTACGCAGAGCACCTACTGACGACATTCGCAGACTGTCTTATTCATTTGCTGCGCCCTCAATGAGATCTTTTTCCTCGCGCTCTACCTTCTCTCCTTCTCCTCACCTTATCTCACACCATCCCTCCTCAAAGCTGTGACCAACGATGGCACTAGCACTACTCAACAAGTCAATCCGGCCGTGTCTTTGTTCGTCAATCCACACAGTGCAGCGGCTTTGGAGCTCGCACGTGCCAATAAGATGGACTCGACTCTCCCATGGGTTATTGCTGGAATCAGCTTCCCCGTCATGGCCTTCAAGCAGATAGTCAATGTCATCCAGTTGATCAAAGCCAGCCAATGGTTGGCTGAAGGCGATGTCGAGATGAGAAGGGCTCAGGGTCTGCCAAGAAGAAAGAACAAGAAGCGAAACTAGGTGTGGAGCGCAAAGAGCACGGACGAACGCGGGATATCTCGTTGCTTTTTTCTGGTGGTCACCAGGCTTATGTTGCGGCGAGCTTGATTGATTAGAAGCTGGAGGTCCAATCTGAGAGCATTCTGGCTATTTAGTTGATAATCCATGAAACTTCGAGGGAAGGAGGGAAGGCATGTTTTATGCGGGTGTTTCTTTTTATTGTTTCTGCTTTCCTCTGTTCTCCCCCTTCATACATTCGTTGTATCTCTACCCCCATTTGTACCATTCCCTCCCTTTTTTTTTTGCATTAATTTTTGTTTCGAGTTTAAGCTGCGGCACCGTGGATACTAGAAGGTTTTTTTTGGCGTTCGGTGAGGGGGGGCTACTCAGGGTCTGGGAGACCTGTTGTAGGTGATGGAGACAAACACTATAATCATAATTGAGGGATTGGAAGATGTGCATGAGCAAGCTTGGCCGCACTTGGTCATTTTCTCGGGGAACCTCCGGAAAGCAGATGTAGGGTAAAAGTACAAGCACAATAGACACATCACATACACAGAGATGCACGGTACAATCAGGGCCTCACCTGAATCTACATGCCCACACCGCCAAATCGCATGTGAAATAGAACGCTTAAGCCAGAGCTTTGTAATTTCAGCTTGCAACGAATTTGCACAGAACATTTCTGAATTAAATTAATATCTCTATTTATTCAAAGAAGCCATTGGAGTCCATCTTAGTTGTGCTCACTTTAAGCTGGCAGTTCTTGGGACATCCATTAGTGTACACCCCGAATTAGGGGATGTGCACGTGTGGGGGAGTTAGATGTTGCGGCCTGGATGCCCAGGCATAGCAGGCTGGATCGTGCATGCATCAAGTACCAACGGTCCAAGCGGCGGGCAGCTAATGGCCATGCTTGGTGGGCTGCACATGATCTCCTTGTTGAGCAGGACCTGCTGGCGAGAGTTGCGCAGCGGCGTTGGAGTGGGGCATGAGCGGGCACGAGTCGCCATGCGCATTATTACGTATTTCCAGGTCATGCTTATGCCTCGTGTTTTGCGACCGTGACAGTGCTGAACGGGGCAAGTCTAGGCCAATGCACACCCTCTCCAGGTTTTGCGAGGCGCGGGAATGGCTGGCCATAACGACTGACTCCTGGCGGTCCCAGAAATTTCTCGGGCGGTGCGTGTTGCGTGCTGTGTGCTGCTTGGCCTGGACTTGACCAGCCGGAGTCCGCGATCGGTGTGCTCTTGCCCGAATGATTCTGCGAAAGTACAGTACGCCGGAGGTACAACACGCCGCCATTACAGGGAACCTGATCAAAATTCCATTCTTCAGCAGCGGCAAACGCACATCTGTGAAAGACGGTGGCCGCCACCACCGCCCACGGGGATCGTGAGCTCACAGGATATGATTGTCGAAGATCATTGGAAGTGGCCGTCATGCTCAGGGAGGTCTGGCCCGTGACCGTAGTGATAGAGGTACAGTAGTTTGCTGATGTGCCTCCCTGGACGTGCTTGGGTGCGTTGGTGGTGCCAGCAGCGGAAGCTCGATGCGGTCAATCCCCGCGGCGCCCATTGGCCAATGTGGGCTCGAAGGGGGCATCATCGAGCGGAGGCTTTTCGCCCACCGCCATGGACGCCCTGGGCCATGCCTCCGGGAGGGTGGAGGAGCGTGAGAAGCGTGAGGAGGAGTGACTGATCGGGCGCTCCCTTGACGTTGCCTCGACCGCCCCAAGCTGGGCCTCGAGCAGACGCTAGACCTGCTGTGGCCAGCGCGGCGACCCTCAGGCAGCTAGACCCAGACAGCAGACCGCGAGAGCAGGTGCGAGGGCCACGAGAATGTTAGGTTACCCGAGCGCTAGGCCTATCGGGGCGGGGTGGGCTGGACCTCAGCGCTGCCCTCCCAGCTGCCGCCCTACCGCCTACCGCCCAAAAGTACTGGACCAAGTACCTCTAGGTCGCGGTACCCACAGCCCGGCGGCGACCCACCCACGCTACGAGGTACCGAGACCACGCCTCCCTGTTGATGCTGGTTTCTCGTGGCTCTGCAGTGCAGTGCTGCTGCACCTCCAAAAGTCCCGGCTTCCTTCCCAGCGCCGTGCTCACGACCCAACAAATTGCGGCATGAGCAAAGGGCCCAAACGTAGATCAGCCAACCCCGAGATCCCAACTTCCATCACCGCAGCTTCCTCCTCCGCATCTTTCTTTTTTGCCTCTTATCACGACCACAACCTTCGTTCGGGCGCTCTCGGGCGATGTGTCAAGCCGTCAAATAAGCACTACTGCCAGCTCAGTTCCCTACGTCCTTGCTCAGTCATCTTGCTCTTCTCTCCCTTCCACTCGTTCAAACCGTCATGGAGTCCTCTCCTCCACGTCGTCGAGCCTTCGAGCCCGAGCCGGTCGAAACCTCGGTGAGGAAGGTTCGACGCTTTCCAGTTGAGCCCGTCGAGACCTCCACCCGGAGCAGCAAAAAGGAAGCCCAGAACCATCCGGCTCCCTCCCTCGATGCCTCGTCTGCTGAACGTTCTCCGCCCAAGCGACGCTTCGTTCCCGAACCCATCGAGACCACCTTCAAGAGCAGCAGGCTGCCCTCCAATTCCCATACAAATGCCCTCCCCACCCCCGATCCGACCCCTATCCAGCGCACGCCGCCGCTGGCCGAGGAGGCGAAACCTCCCAGACCCAGGTTCAAGCCGCAGTTGATCGAGACATCCAGGAGATCCAAAAGAGCAGGCGACACCCGCCCTGCCACCCTGCCCACCGATAAGACCGACATCACACCCGGAACCAACCACATATACGTGGAGCGTCGAAAGTACCGTCCTCCCCCCAGCGCCGATGCCACCGACGAAAGCCTCGCGTCCGCTGCGGCACGACTGCGGACCCACGCCGGCTCGAGACCCAGCACGAGACAGAATTCCTTCCAGCCGGAACTGGAAGTCATCGAATCGGACGAGCACGAGAGCTCGTCGGTAGATGATGAAGATCTTGTCGAGTCAGTGCCCTCGTTATCGGGATCATACGAATCTTCTGACGAATCCGTGATAAGACAACAACTGGCGCGCACGCGAGAGAGTTGCGATGATCGATTTTCCGGCTATCTGCTGGAGTTGGCAGCGAAAGCGGCGGAGAAGCAGCTTCAGGAGCAAGCTCTCGCAGCCTTCCCGAACGAGACCTTCCATGAGATTGTTGAGCACTTTTACGATCGGGAGGTGGAATCATCACCGTCCGATGATGGCTCCATGGAGGCGGTGGGGTTGCTCCCACATGAAGCCAGCATTAAGATCCAGCCTCTACGCAGACAGTCATCGGCCGAATGGGCTACCCTGGAGATGCAACGACACCAGGATAGCTTACATCGCCTGAGGGAAGAAGAGAGGTTAGCTACGGAGAAGGCCGATACAGGTGTACAACCCACTTTGTGGAATAACGTCGGAGCACAGATCTCACCGTTTGCAAGAATACCAGAACCGCCGCTGGACAAGCAAAAGGAGCAAGAGGACAAACGCATGCTCAAGGCCGCCAGTCCGCCCATGTTGGGATCCGATATCCAGTTCCGCATGTGCCCTTCGCCCAAGGCTACCAAATTCGAATCGGACCAGCGGGTCGATCTCCACCTCAACCGCTCTGAGACGGGCGGTGGCCTCTGGGGTGGTTTCTGCGTGGCCGAAGAAGTGGGAGAATATATCCTGCCATCCGTGTTGAAGAGTCCTGATATGCTTCAGACTCCCGACAGAGAGCGAGAGGATCCCTTTGCTTCCGCCCTGGCAACCAGAGCTGCGGGCACCCCCACCAGCTCGCATCCACCGTCCCCGAGATCTAGCCAGGGCATCCACATGGCTGGTGGCATCGACGAACGTTTGGCGGCGGAAATGCGGCGGGCGAAGAAGAAGGCAGCCATGCTGGAGGAGTTCGATGATGGCTTTGTCACGCAAGTATACAACTACCTTTCCTTAGGATATCCGGCTCTGGCAAGGCAATTCGATGAGGAGCTCTCCAAGATTGCGCAGGTCAGCGTAGCCGAGCTGAGGATGGACGATGAGAAGACTGCACACGGCCACATCGGCCTCAAGGAGGCGGATACCCAGACGGCGAAGGACAGTGCGAGATGGAAGGCACTCAAAGTTTACATCCTTGAGTGGGGAATGGCACATCCCAGTCTGGAGACTGACAGTGCTGCACCCAGCGCTTGGGGAGTTAGGGCGAGAAGAGGAAGCTGGGCCATATAGTCTGGCTTGTTTGCACATACGTATTTTCAATCGCTTTTTTCAGCTTGATGAAAAATGTTTGCTTCCTCTCCAGAGAGCACGTGGTTAGGGAGACCAAATTAGAGCGCGATATGGAGAGTTTAGAGACTTATAAAAGGGGTGAAGGCCACCCAGCATCACACGGGAGCCAAAGAAGACGACGAACAGCTTGATTGCAGCCTTTGCATAGATCTCTCGAGGAGTGCTAGCGAGCGAGAACAGGATACCGGTCTACCTTGCGTTTTTGGGTTCATGCTTGCCTCCCTTGCCGGGAGAACTTGGCTCTTTCTCTTCCCCCTTTTCTTGTACACTTCCCTTTTTTTTTATTTTATACTTCTCCAGTTTGGAAAACCATAGCGGCAGAAGCGGCATATCCGGTCGCGCCGTGTTTGGCAACAAGAAGAGTCTCATAGAAGCTCGTTTGATGACCGTTACGATTTAAAGAGAAGGGGGGTCACCATTTAGCATTGGCACAAAAGGCGTTCTGGATTGTTTTTTTGTCTTGCGCTGAAGCTCGTTTGCAGAAAAGGTTGCGCAGAATAAAATCCGTTGTTATTACTCTTATTCTTATTCTTATTTATTTATTAGCTACGAAGTAATATTCACTTCCAATTTCAATCCATGGCCTCTTCTTTGGTTTCCTCTATATGTATACAAAACTATTCTGTTTCATCGTACAGTTACCTGCGTCATGTATCAAACCCTTGGGATATGTGGAGCGATCCCTTGGTAACTGTGTCAGCCAAGGAGGTTAGGTGACAGCTAGGGGGCCGCACGGGTGGCCTTGGCTGACTGAGAGGGGCAGATTAGCGTGGGTGTAGTGTGGATAGCGTCAGTAGCGTCCAAACCGTCCGAGATAACCGCTGGGAGCCATGCTATTAATAAGTGCTGTGTGTTCGTGCCAGCAGGGAGCTTGGAAGCGTGGTATTACCCACAGTAACTGCAGCAAAGGCGTGCCCGCTTGTCTAGAAGAATACAGAACCCCTATCGGCGTGCGCTGGGCGATCGCGATCAGCGCAGTGATGCAAAATCTCTTCTAGACTGCTCCACTCTTGACCTTGCGGACCCTAGAAGAGACGACGAATGCGGCCGTTCCTGTCGTCATCGTGCTATTCTTTCTGCAATGGAGAGGAAACGAGGGGGTCCATTGATGCTAATTCAAAGCTGGGTAGATGACGGACTCTCCGGAGCAAAGAACCCACAAGGCGCAGGAGCTGTGGCTCCGTTTTCGATTCCCAATCTCCATAGGGGCATTGGCAGTAGTTATTCCCACCTGATTCCACAATCACCAACCACCTAAATTGATCGATCTCTCCCCCGGGAGCATTAGGGCCAAAGGCAAACCTTCCCTAACGGGAGAGAGCAGGCAGGCAATACAATAATGTGAAACCTCTCACAAACGCACTTGAGAACTAAAGGCTATGCGCACGTCACGGGCAATCGTTTATCACATATACATCCCTTATCAATTTCTTAGACAGCCTCAAAAATTTAAGTGTCGCGTGGGCAGCTTGACAAAAAGAACAGTAAGCACGAATCGGAATGGAAAGATAAGGGAGGGTAAAGCAAAGAAACAAACCGAAAAAATTTGGGCTTGCTGTGCTCGAATCGAACCCCCCGTTTCCTGCGCGGGAATGTGGGGTTGTTGCACAGGTACTGCAGCTGTAATAGATAAGCAGAAGCTAGACTCTCTCAAGAACCCCCCAAAACCAACAAACAAAGGGGCCAAGTCGGCACAGAAGAGGGAGGAAGCAGGGGAAAAGAACAGCTACTTCAAGGTACAAAGGATTCAAAACGCGGCATTAAAAAGGTCTCCCCCTGGTAAACCCCTCCCGTGGCTTGCAATACGGTTCATGACTTTGTGTGCCATTGATGATGTTGGTGGTGGGGGTGCAAGTAAAAAGTAAAATAATACGTGAGGGGTTCTGAGGGGTCCCTTTTTGTGTCGCGAATGACGCGGGATGCTGACATTGCTCGCCGCAGAAAATTTCCGGGGAATGAGAGAGTAAGTGAGTGAGTGAATGAGCTTAACAACACTTCTTTTTAAGAGACTTCAATCCTCAGTTTTGATTGGTCACCAAAGGAACTGCTACAGATTCATTCAAACAGAAGAATGAAGAGGCAGAATATTTTAGAAGCAAGAGTAAATTTTTGAGCTATTTTATATACTCCTTTTTTGTTCCTTCTGTACAAGTCTCTAATACCACGCTGAATCCATTCCATCTGCAGTACGTATAAAGTTACACCACGTAAAGCAATCAATCGCACAAAGCGCATAATATGATAAGGAACTTTTAACCTTCTGACCTGCAGCCCTGCAAACGTGTAATAGTATAGTACACACACGACCACCTTCCCTTTTTATTCCGTCTAGTCCGCCTCCTATTTGCCTAAAACTCCGATTCGTCATCGAACAAAAAAAATAAAATACCAACTTTCCCCAACGCGCGAATACTGATGTCGTGGTTTTGCCCCCCTTTAAACTGGAGGCGCGCAGCCGAAACTGGTCGCTGAACTCGAGCCTTGGAAGGCCGAGATCAATCCCAACACACTACTGTAGATGCCTAACGCCGAAGTACAGAGAGCACCCAGGAAGTAGATCAGATTGAAGGTGTTCATCCACCACTTGACCTTGTACCCTCTCCATAATCTCCTGAGGCCAGTGTCGATCTTGTGGTAGATTCGCGTGTTGGGATCAAAGTGCTCATCGGGCGTCATGCCGTCGCGCTGGATCTGGAAGCCCAACGCCAGCAGCGCGGGGAAGGTATATGTGAACTGTAGGATACAAACGGCTCCGACCAAGCCAGAGATATAGGAGAATTGTGGGATTGCAGCGCAGACCACGAATGCGATACCCCAGTACAGCGGGACCAGCGCAATCCAGAGCATCTTACCAGCCCTGGAGGTCAAAGGAGGTGCGCGGAGAAGCTCCTGGAAGACATCGACGTAGGCGACCTTGATGCCAATGTTGCCATACAAAACTGCCGCAATCAGACCGGTGACCAGGTTCATGATATTTGCAGCCGTTTGCCAAGCGTATGGCGAGAGACCTTGCATGACAGGGTTGAAGGAATACTGGCCCTGGTAACTGTAGACGAAGATTCCGAAGAACATATAGCAGATGTAGATGAAGAGGTCGGCAAGCAGGAGACCCTTCCAGAAGTCCAGAGGATGTCGCATTTCGGCGAGGAAGGCGACGAAAAGCATGGCACCACCGTAAGAGTAGACAGCTTGGTTAAGACCATTCAACGAGCCCACGAATCCAGAACCTCCGGTTGCCGCACCTGCTGGAGGTGTCCCGGCATATCTGTGAACCGGTCCTGGTCCAAATGACGGTCCAAAAGAAGCTGCAACGGTAGCATAGTTCGGGGGCGAGTTTGCGGCGACACCCATGCTGTTAATGCCTGTTAGTTACCTGTATATGAACGCGTCAAGCTCAAAAACACGTACCAGATGAAGATAATGAGGACATTGATCCACACAGCAAAGTTGGCCAGCCAACTGAATCGCTGCAGCGTGCGGATTTGTCCCACAAGCATACCCGCGGCCATGAAGATGACCAGGCAGACGATGAAGCAGATCTTCGATTTGGATACCTGCGAGATGGACTGTCCATTAGACAGGATCAAGATGGCGACCGTGAACAGAAGCTGGATCGATTGGAGGACATTGATGCAGTGGCGTGCCCAGCGTCCGTAGACACGGAAGAAGAGGTCTCCATAGCTCTTCAGCGGGTAGCGGTCCGAATCCAGATTCAAGAATGCCACCCAGATCTGGTATCCCGAATAGCACGCAAGAACGCCAAACACTGTATAAAGAGCCACACCCGGACCGTAACCCATCTGAGCAAATGCCCACCTGGACGAATGTGTATGTCAGCATATGTCTGGGACCATGCGTAAGGCTGTTGGGAGCAGAGAGGGAAAACATACGGAACTGAGAACGGGCCTAGGATATCAGTAGTAATCAGGTAGAAAACGCTGCTCCACCCAGCTGTGCGAATGGCACGGCTAGCCCTCTTCCACTCTTCCTTGGTGATGTAGCGCGAGGAAGGCTGAAGAACGCCGCCATTGCCGTTGCTACCATCTGCTGGATTCACTCCTTTCTCATTGATCGATCCATCCTTCTCGCTGCCAGCCGCGGGGCTATCGATGCCAGCGACAGGCACCTCGGTCGGCGTACCACGGGCGAAGCGGTTCTTCAAGACACTCTTCCAGGTCTTGGGGCCCTGTGCCGCCACGAAGTGCTGGTGTGCAATCCTCTCTTCTTCGCGGGTGATGTTGGCGTAGTAGACGTATTCCTCGAAGCTCACGGAGCGGTCATGCATGTTGTGGACCATGGCCAGCTCGACGGGCAGATCGGTGACAATGGCACCAGCTGGCGCACGAGGATCACCGCCCTCGAGGGCGAGGGCGTTCACGGGAACGGACATGATTCCTTCTGCCTCAGAAATGAAAACAGAAAAAGGAAGACTGAGGAGGTGGTCACTGAGGGTATGGTGTCTTCCAGCCAAGGAAGGAACCGGAAGAGGCAGAGGCACAATCAACCTTCCAGGAAAAGGAAGAGACGCTGGATGGGAGAGAAGAAAGAAGGAGAAGGGTCCAGGTGGAGGAGGTGACAGGACATATAAAGCCCTCGATATCTGGGGCTAAAACACGCCCGAAAACAGGCCGAGCGGTGCTGCTACTTGGGTCGTGCGACTCGCCGGGGATTGATAAGAAGCTGCCACTCGTGGTTGGCGGAGCTGGGGGTGGAGGAGTCACCGTGACGGCGCGCGCTGCTTCGTCGTCCTTCTCCGGGCTGCAGGATGCATATCGCGGGTCGAACCAGGGCACTGGGATGAGTGGACGGGTGCTGGAAAGGAAAGGGAAGGGAATGGGAGGGCAGGAAATGAGGGCCTAAGCTGGACGGGGGGCAAATCTCTCTGCCCTTCACACGCACCAACCCAAACGGCGGCGTGGCAATTGACTTCGTTCTGGTGTCATCGTTCATTCTCGCGGTGGAGGCAATCCCTGACACCCAAGGAAGCCTCCGCGAACGCCATTGTGCAGCGGTGGATCTAAGCGCATTCGAGGCAAGTGCACCACGCAGGGCACCGGCGAAAGACGTTTCATACGCCAGTCCGGCAACGCGTACCGAGGCGCGCTGAGGCACTGTCCTCAGAGAGTACTTGCTCTCGCACCTAGCATCTGCCGGCAGCACAAGTACCCTGCCGGGCGGCAGTGCGCGGAACACACGCCGCGCGCGCGCCTCCACGACGCCACCAGCCAGTTAAGCTTTTCCTGCTGTCGCAATATCCCGAGGATGGACGGGCACGAGAGCAGAGCCTGCCTGCCAACACACGGCGGGCATGCTACTCTTCTGAGCAAATCTCCAGAGCACTTGAATCTGTGGGGAACCCATGTTGCACCCAGGGAGCCCGCGAGGAGCCGTCGGGGCAGCACCTGGGGATCATCGTGACATCCATCTCTCTTCTGACATCGTTTGGCTTCCCATGTGCTCCATTCCCAGGGCTATCGCCCGCCCAAATTCGCGCATTGAGACGGAGGCAAAGCGCCATTGGGACAAGCGGGTGGAAACGGCCATGGTCGACTCGCCATCGTGAGGATTTCGGTGTGTCATAGTCCGTCGTAGCTTCGGCGTCGCTGGGGGGTGCTTAGTGGTGGTCGGCGCGCTCGGGTTCCAGAAGTCGACGCTGCGAGTTTCCACCTGCGCCCACCGTGCGCCAGGGCCACGGCGCTGACGAGCCACTCACGTCACGCTCCAGCCCCCAGCCACGGGGCGGAAATACGTGCCTCCTAAATCTCTGACATCCGTGTCGCTCGCCGTTGGGGACCCATCTCTCCAGTCGCATTCCGCGCGCTCCGGGTACGGGTACGTGGACCTGTACGTGTATGGAGCAGAGGGGCTCCAATGGCTCCAATTGATTCGAAATCAGTGCGCCGTGTGCAGAATCCTCTCCATTGGCAAACCACTGCGGCGACTCCCTCTGCATCCGAAAGGCGTGCTTCCTTGGCAGGAGACTGGAGGCTGCATACCCGATGTCGGGAGAGCATCAGCCGTTGTTCTCTCGTGGGATCTCGCGAGGTTAAGGTTATCTCCGAAAGGACATTGGAGGGAATCAATTGGAATTCTTTTTGGATCGGGCCCGCGGTGCCGGACTCTGAAGGAAGATGGCTGGCTCAGCTCTCGCCAGCTACACGACGCCGTGGACGTGATGACCGTAGAACGCCGACATCATGAATCAGCACCATACTTCTTTTCGCCCACGGTCTCCCATGCCGTGCGTTGACCACGAAATTGTTGAGCTCGTTCTTTTTCATGGAGTTGGGGGCGTATCAGGAACGTATCAATATCTGCACAGAAGGCGTGATCCCACAAGGATCCTTGGATTCCATTCACCTCCCCCGCCTTCCAATGCAGGAACGCTCAAAGATGCTCCGGGAATTGGTTGAGCTTGGTTCACACTGACCCCAACCGCGAGATGCAGAACGTTGGTGGCCCAATGCGCTCGTAGAAGGTCGCTGATAAGCTCGGGTCAGGCCACCGCAGAAGTGAAGGTAGAACCGCATCGGGGACCATCCCGTGGATAGCGATATGCGCTTGATTGCGCCGCTTGTGAGACCCCAGAGGCTCGAACCCAGTCAACTCTATCTCAACTACGGATGGGTTGCATTTGGAATTACTTTGTTATCAGTATCCAGGCTCATTCGAGATTGCGACCAGTCTTGGCAAAGCTGGGCCAGATAAGTGCTGGCGATAAGCCTCCCCGCAGATGGGAAGACACAACCATGGCGGCGACAATAAAACTCATCCCAAAATTCTTGCTCGGCCCAACTATAAGTACTATAGAACGGAATAAAATAGGCCTCCACATGTCCTGATATTTTTTTTCTCATCGAAGAGACATCCTGAAGGGACCTTGAGTCGGTTTTGCGGATCAGAGCGAGTTCATCCGATGTCTTGTTGAGCCTCGTCAATCTAACCGAACAGAGTAGCTTACTAATCGGCAGATCTGTTCGTTGTCGTAAGCGATCCAACCAATGGTCGAGAAACAGTACGTGAATATCCATGTCCAGATAGTGATGGTGCGCCCTCGATCAGATGTGCCGAAGGAAGGCTTCCACATGCACCAGAGCCCAAGACAAGGCATGAGATAACCAACGCTGGGCGGTCTTTCATCTGCAGAACGACGAAACGCACCTGTTCACCTTGACCACAACCAAGATCTGGCCGGTGAAGAGAGACGCGGGTGGGGACCATTGGCGGCTGCTAATTAAAGTATAAATTTAGATACGAGTTTCGTTCAAAATGTCCAAACTTGGCCATGATCATGATTTTGCCGTCAACTCCGGAGCTTCCTCCGGCATAATTTCCACAGCCAGCGTAAAACTTGTTAGAAGAGGTTGAAGCTGTCGTGCTATTCCTTTCAGTCGAGATGCATTTTGCTATCTCTGGCGATCTTCCCCCAAAACAAGGGGCCCTGCAGAGGTCCAGAACCACACGGGAGAGGCTTGACGAGCTGCAATGCCCCTTGCGCTGGACCTCTGTACAGAACCCCCGCCCCGGCTCTGCGATTGGCACGACAGCACAACTTCATTGGACTTGGTGGCCGACTGCGTGCCGTGGGATCACCACTCGCAAGAGCGAGGGAGTTAGCATTTGGCTCTCCGCATGAGACATGGAAGGGCGGGTGTGACTTGACTGTGCAGTGCGCAGGCCGCCGACCTAGCAACCGCAATAACAAACATAATTATTTGAGCTTGCCCAGGGTGTAAATGCAGAGGACGAGGGACCACCTCACGACGGCGTCCCCAGTGCCGTAGCATCAGCAGTGCCGGGATAGAGATAGGCGTGTCGTCGTGCAGATGATGGCAGATGATGGCAGCTGCTGCGAGCGTGAGCCCCCTTACCATAGTACCAGCTGGCAGATGATGGGTGGGACTGCAACTGCAGATTGTTTGTGTCTGGAGCATGTACACAGCCTCGCTACAGGATCCGAGCTGGGGTTGCCACGCCGATAACTCGCTTGGCCATACATACATACTTTGTACATTGCACGCCAGCAGCGAAAGGGGAAGCAGAGAGGGGGATGAAAGGATGAAGGGATGAAGGCGGAGAGGAAAAGCAGGATTTCTGGAGACGCGTCGAAACTTGACCGCGGCGGGGTTGGCCTGCAATGTGGAAATTTGGAAAGGGCATTCCCATCTGATTTGAGGGGGGAGGAATCTGGAATCTGCAGACTTCCCGTACGGGGGGTACGGCTGCGCTGTACCTCGTAACTTCACTGGCCTGTTGGGACGGGCTTGGGGCTGCGCAGCCAATGGGCCGGTCGGGGCCCGGCAGCGAGCGACGAGGCACGGGGAGGAGGGAAAGAGGGAAAAGGAGCCCACCAGCCAGCGCGAACGAGACGAGCTGCGAGGCCGCCCACTTCCGTTCGGCGCTGGCGACTCGCGTGCCTGAACCGTCAAAAGCCAAGGTGCACCTCACGTCGCCAAACATCCCTTTTTTTCCTCCCCGTAACCTCATCCCATCACCACGACCCGGCCAGAGACTCACCACATGCTGCCGCCATGGCCTACGACGTCGTCGACCAGAACGATCGCGAGGAGGACGACTACGACAGTGACCCCGACCGCCATGATCGCCGCCCATCTCCCCAATCGCTCGCTTCCCCTTCTGGTGCGCCACAGTCAGCACTGACGGGTCTGCACGCACTCCTGGGCGAGACCGCGAGCCCGCTCGACAAACCTCCCTCCATTAAACAGGTCGTGCAGTCCATGGCCACGCGGGCGCGAGCAAACTCCAAGCAGAGCTATGCCATGGTTGAGGACGACGACTACTCCGACGGCGAGCAGCCCGCGGCTTCCCCTCCAGAAGTGCCCGCCCACCTCGCAGATGCTCCGGCTCCTCCAGATGACCGAATTGGGTCTTTGAGTAGCATTCACCGGCCCCAGGCCCAGCGAGTTGCACCAGCCACAGCATCCGCGGTCACCCAGGAGAGTGCAACGTCGCCTTCATCAGCAATTTCGGCCCCGAGATCACGAGCAACCTCCCGAGCCTCCCAACCATCGGCTCCCATCTTGCGTACGGCGTCAGGTCGAAGTGTCGGCTTGCGGCACCCAACTCCCGATCTGCAGAGCATCCAGGGCGCCTACACCAACAATATCCAGCAGCTGGAGCGGACGGCCGAGCAGTTAAGCACCACCTCGTCCGTGGAGGACGCCATTCGCGAATTACATCAGGAGTTGAAGCGGTCAGACAGCCGGAAGTCAGCCAAGTTGGCCGCTGCAACAGCTCCAAAGCTCCCCGAACTCACCACGCGGCCCAGACAGGTCTCCAACGCCAGCTCCATCGTAGAGGTCAACAGTGCTGCACGCTCCGGTGGCTTCTCCCCCGCAGCGTTCATCATGTCTCCCCGGGGTTCCCTAACGAATGTCAATCGTGTACCTTCGGTCTCTCGGAGCTCACGATACAGCTCTCGCCCGGAGCCTGAACTCGAAGGACGGCCGCTGGATTCGTTTGTGAGTAGTCCGCGAGCGGCAACGCCCCCTCTGCTCTCCAGCCCGGCGCCCATCAGTGAACAGGTATCGAAGGAAGCGGACAACGATGACACTCTGACCCAGCAGATATTTGGAGCCCTCGATCAACCGATCAACCTCGACAGGCCGGCCGAAGCTCATGACGAATACCCAGAGCAACGGATCAACCCCTTGGTGGTACGAAATAGTCAAGCGATCAACGATCAGGATAGACCGGATACAGCAGTATCAGGAGCGACCTTTGAAGAGGCACAACAGATGTTTGCAGATTTTGATGGTATCCATGTGGCTCAGAGGCCTCGAGCCACCTTCGATACGCCCGATTCCGAAGACGAGGAAGCGGAAGGCGAAGCTGAAGCTGAACACGAAGTTGAACATGAAGCATCTCGGCCAAGAGCAACATCTCTTGGAAACCGCTCGTCAATGGCAAGGCCCATGTCGTATGCGGATCCAAACACCGGTCAACAGATGGTGTATTACCCAGCACCGGTGCCCATGATGCTCAACCTGCCACAGAGACTATCGAAGATTCCGTCGTCTACGGCTCGGAACAAGAGGAGAACACAAGTGCTCAGCACTCTGCCACCACCAGTTCGCCAGTCAGCTGTTTGGCTGCCAGATGTGCTAGAAACCGAAGACGACAACGAGCTCCCAGAAGATGACGCCGCTCTAAATCAAGAATACATTCCACAACATCAGCGAGCGCAGATGGGAGGAAGACGGCTTACGTCTGACCTGCAGCACATGCCGGCGCAACTGCGAGCCAGCACTTTCTTTGAGCTCCCTGGTGCCGGTCACGTCGTGGAGCTGAAGGATCAATCGGCCGTAGCCACGCTGGACAGCATCCTCGACGCTTCGGCTCATGCTCCTGTGACGGCCTTTACGGATCATGTTTTCGCGGGTCATCTCGGTGCTGAGGTTTACGGCAAGTCTACTCCAAGGGGTAAGAGGGTCAGCACCCAACCTCTTAACGCCGACAAAAGACGAACCAGTTCATTCAACGTTCTGGGTCGCCGGGCAAGCAGTGGAGATTTGCTAGAAGCCCAGAGACGCTCGACCATGTCCACGGCACTCGAGCGAAACAAATTCTCCAAGTCACCAGCACTTGACGACAACGATGCGTATGATAACCAAGATTCCACACCACTTGCCGTCGGAGACTTGCATACGCGAGCTGTTGACGGAGAGTTTGACGAAGGTGTAGAAGGTGAAGATGTGAATGAGGAGGAAGAGGAGGGTCAGGAGGAGCTGTATCGAGGCCCGCCAACAACTCTCTTGGCTGAACTGCAAATCCGGAAACAGCAGCAGAAGGCGCGAACAAGACCTATTACAACCGCATATCCTAACGGCATGCACTCGACCCTTCTGGAACTTGATACAGTAGCACAGTTAGAACTGAAAACCCGCAAGCAGAAGAGGGTCAATCTGGCATGGGAAGATCCAGCTCTCATTGAGCATGAGGCCGACGATGATGACGAAGATGTTCCTCTCGGGGTTCTTTTTGGAAATATTCCCGCGATTGACCAGGCTGTCAACCAGGATAGACCTCTAGGCTTGATGGAACGCCGAGATCTAGAAGATAATGAGCCATTGAGTCGCCGCCGAGACCGGTTGCACGGTATCAAACCTGGAATGCGTGCATCAACTATGATGAATCTGAGTGCGCCACATCTTGATGTGGAGGAGGATGACGAGGACGAGACTCTGGCTCAGCGCGTCCAGCGTCTCAAGGAACAGGCCGCTGCTGATAACTCCCTGCTGCCGAAATCCAGACCAGTCAGCGGTGATTTCAAATCGGAATTATTGAGTCAATTTGGCGGCGATAAGCCAGACGACAAGAGCAAAGAAGTCGCTGGATCTCCGGCACCGGAAGAAGAGGAGACCTTGGGACAACGACGGAAGCGTCTACAAGCTGAGCGGGAAGCGCAGGCTAAGAACGGTGGCGTACCTGCAGATGGAGGTGTCCCCGTCGTAAAGCAGAGGCGCAGCATGGCCGATATTTTGTCCGCTCATCCTGCCAACCATAACCGAAATCCATCTCAGGACAAACTTAAACCAGCAACTGGTCTCCTCGGTCTCCATGAGAAACAGAAGATGCAGAGAGCCAGCACCATGCTCAACATGAATTCCCAAGCATATCAGCACTTCCCAGGACCGCAGAATCAGCCCGAGCAGCAGCTCCCGCAAGCTCAACATCAGCGGTCCGGTGGCTACAAAGGCGGGATGTATAACGATGGTCGCGCCGGCGGTGCAGGTGCTTTCCCACAGCAACAATTCCCATTCACCAATCCGACTGTTGGCGCTGGTGGCTTTATCCCACAGTTCCCTCAGCCGAGTTTGAACTTTGGTGGATTCAATAATGGTATGATGCAATTCAGCAATCCATATACCGGTGTCGGACTCGGCGCTCCTCAGATTGGTGGCTTCGGCATGCCGGGCATGAACATGCAGATGAACCCGCTTGCCAGTATGAATATGAACATGTTTCAGATGAACGGCATGGGGATGCAGCCGCCGCCATTAAGCCAAGGTCAGATAGATATGGTGGAGAGATGGAGGCAGGGCATTATGTGATAATATAATTGCAAGGGGTTGTTTTCCCCTAAACAAAAGCTAATATCTGTGCTAATAACCGGTAATGGCGTCTTGGTGGAAATGTCAGCGAAGCGTTCAACTTACTTTTTTTCTTTTAACTATTGCATTGAATCGGTTGGGCTAGCCGGTAGATGGGTTAGGGAGGATGGGATCATAGAGCATATGTAGAGACGGAAAGAGAAAATCAGCTACGACACATAATATATCTGGAGAGGAGTCTCTTGGTGCTTTTGTTGTGGTTGTATGTTGCTATGCTATCAAACACATGACTGAACTAGTTTAATTATATCCTGTAATATTCCATATGTTTTAAGTATTCCATCAGTGCAAGTAATATCGGATGTGTATTTGGAGCTTGTGACGCGAGTGATTGTCTCGTCATATTAAAGGTCATAATCAACGCTGCAGATTGTTGACATACTTTGGGAGACAGTAGAAGCATGATTCTTCGGCCGAGATTGTGTATATATATCTGGACTTAAGCTTTGTACCATGATTCTTTGGATACCCATAATAAGAAAGCCTGAACATAACTTGGTAATATGGCGGTTTGTGATTATCATCAGCCTGACGTGATACTTTTTAAGGGAACTACCAGGCATTGTATATACGCTGGCTCTGGATGGAGATATGAAATTATTTCATATCTTCATTCCAGCGTATTCTTCACTAAATAAGCATTCGCCTCTCGAAGTTTCGAGTCGAGATCAACCACCTCACCAGATAGATAATGCACTATCATTAAGGAACCAACCTGCCATGGCCACCTAGCCCTCCTTTCCTAAAGGCCTCTAATTTCCAGCACTCTTCAACAATTGCCTTCACCAGTGGCCACTTTTCCAGCTCAATCCCAACTCGTAGTCCGCCCTGCACGGCGGGGACAAGGAACACATCAGCAAGAGTGACTCTATCCCCGACGCTATATCGGCCACTGCCCTCGAGACTCTGATCACCTTCATCGCCGCTCAATCTCGCGCGCTCTAGAAAGGTCTCGTAGACACCTAATCCCTTCTCGATCACGAACCGGGCCCAGCCCTCCCCGTCGCCGCCAAAGTCGCTCACGATCTTCTTCCGGATCCGTCCGTTCTGTGGAGGCTGGATGTCACATGCGACTAGACTCACTAGCTCCATTACCTTGGCCCGATCCCTCATTCTTGCCGCGGGAGGTAACAAGGGAGGATCAGGGAAGTGAGATTCGAGGAAATCGATGATGGCAGGTGACTGAGTAATGGTAAACCTCCCTGTGGTGCCATCTCGTTGCGAATGCGGCTTTGCATTCTTCTCAGATTGCGATGGTGTCGTTGATGACGGCGATGATTCAATGACGAGAGACGGCACAGTGCCATTGGGGTTCACGCGCAGGTAATCAGGAGACAAGTGCTCTGATTTGGATATGCTGATATCGTGGAATGTCAACGGGACTAATTTCAAGAGCGCTGCAATTCGAACTCGTGCGCTACACCCGGAGAGCGGCGCAGAGTAGAGGTGGAGCGTCTTGTGCGTGAGATTTGCCATGGTTTGGAGGAAAGAAGTGGTCCTGAGGTATCTCTGTTCACTACATAGTAAACCTGAATGACTATACCCAAGACCTCCTCAAAGTAATAGCCCCACGATATGCCTGGTATGTAACAGATGGCCGCTTCTTGCTGCTTGTAAGACTAATGGGAGGGGTAGTTATTACTCACTTCTGATGTCTTCGATTATATGAGTAAGCGAATATAAATACAAGAAAAAGCAACTGGCTGGTATTGTTGATTCTGGTTAATATGATTGCAATTTCCAGATCAGATATCCCATGAAATCAAAATGTATTCTTGATTTCTCTTGTTTTTAATCCAATAATACTGCAGGTTTGTCACCTGTCATTCTCATCGAGAGTTATCTTCGAAGAGGCCTCAAGTTTCCGCAATATCCATGCACAGCAAGTACAAACAAATGTCTTTATGAAATAAGACAATACAGCATTGCAGTGGTGCAAGAGCAACTACTTGTAAAATAGAAGAGAGCAGTCAGTATTTTTGTTTGAGTCTCTGTTTGAGTCTCTGCTGTTTGTGACCAGCCCATCTTTGCTCGGTGTGAATTCTAATATTCGCTCGCAAATATTCGTTGCACATCTGGAATTGATTTCTAGCGCTATAACACTCGGCGTGAATTCCAACTACGCCTCTCACAAATCTGTTGCATCCCTGAAATTGCATTCCAGCGCTATAACACTCGGCGTGAACTTGAACCACCTCTCTGAGAAATCGGTTGCGCCTCTGAAATCAAATTCTAGCGCTATATCACTCGGCGTGAATTATCCTGTCCTCTCATTCAAAAATGGGCTGTGTCTCTAAAACTGAAGTATAACTCTAAATCACTCGGCATGAGGCATCCACACCGTCTTGACCAAAAATAAGTTGCGTCTCTGATATTGAGATCGAGCGCTATAACACTCGACGCGAAGTGCTCCACACTCTTGCTCAAGAATCCGTTGCATCTCTGAGGTTGGAATCCAGCGCTATATTGCTCGGCGTTGATTATCCTCTTTCTATATAAAACTATGTTGCATCTCTGGGATTGGGTTCTAGCGCTATAGCACTCGGCGTGAAGATTATTTGTTCTAACTGTGCTGTTATCACTGCTTGGTTGGAGCAAAGTGTGAGGTCTCTGACAAGTAGCGACCAGTTTTATAGAGGTATATGCGAAAGACATGATTCTGGTTGGGCAAGATTGAAGGTTCCATGGTGTGTCTCAGATGCTTGAAAGACAGCACTATGTTGCTCGGTGTGGATTGCTATATATATCCTATGTTCAAAGGATATTTGTGTTGCGTCTCTGGATTTGGAATCTAGCGCTATATCACTCAGCATTACAAGTATGACTGATTTTCTCCTTTATTTGGAATACCCCTTTTTGGTTCGTTGCGTATTTGAGTTTGGAATCTAGCGCTATATCACTCGGCATAACAAACTGAATTGATTTCTCTGTTGTTTGGAGCACACCTGTTCCGCTGCGTCTCTGTGGGTGAAATCTAGCGCTATAACACTCGGCATGGTTACTAATTTTCTCTCTCATCTAAAATTACTCCTGTTCTGTTGCGTCTCTCTGATTCCAATCCAACGCTATTGTGCTCGACATACGACAAGTGAGGAGGGGAGGAGTATTTTGCATTGAAGCCAAGATTCCCAAGCTAAAAATAGACAACTAAACTAGGGAAGTAGTTTGGCTAAAAGTACGATAATTCTCCTAACAGTCAACTACCGGCCCCTATTTTCCGCTGCAGAACCGGTACCCAGCGCCAATATCCTCGGAATGAAGTTCTGAATTCAGGTGGCATTGTACTTGCCCTATCTCCACATGGGAGTTAATAAGCTGGAGTTCATTTACGATTAATTTCTGTAAACGTAACCGTGAAAAAAATTTTCCGCTCCTTCGATGCATATTTCTTTTTTTGTGGATTCATGTTTTCTTTTGCCCATAAATGATATGAGACGCTCTTTGCGGTAGGATTTAGCCAAAACAAAATGTCGGCGCTTCCCGATCAAGAGTTACAGGATCTTCCTTTCATCGTGTGTGCATATTCTGACAAGGAGATATCCGAGTCAAAAGGACATATGCAAGGGCACCGTGGGCGAGTCAGGTACGGTGTGGACCTGTCTCGCTGCATCGCACAGTACACCGCAGAGCCGCATTCCTTTTGGGGCAGCGTTTGCCATTTAGGGGGTTAAAAAAAGTAANNACAGTGGCAACAACATCTAGATCCGACGGCATTTATTTTCCTGCACCTGTCGCAACTCTACTGCACCTCCGAGTGGAATCATGCAGTGTTCAATTTAGCATCGTGAACGGGGAGACGGTTCCGTCCCGTAGGGTTGGGGACTCGGGGCTTTAAGGCCCCTAGCTCATCCACTTTCTGTAGGGGACTCAATCTACCGGATTCCTGGGCGGTCTGGCCATCATGCACATTGGCAGCGGCTGATGGGAAGTGGAGGCGGAGACATACAGCGTGAATTGCCATGATAACGGGTCTAACACTTTTTTTGCACAGAGCAGCATTAATCTCCGCTGTGGGCATATGGCTTTGTGGTCTGGCGAGAGATGTCAAGCCCTGTCTCGGGGCGGGAATGAGCCAGATCATCCCGGCCGAGATGAGCTGTGGACGACCTGTCACTTACAGTCGTAGCATCAATGTTTTACTTCTTCTGGTTGTTTGTTTTGCGTCGCTTTCGTTTTACTTTACACACGCTGACGGTGAGAACTTTGAATAGATCTCTCACAATTGAGACTGATGGCAGCCTGCTCTTACCAGAAAATAATGTCCCCGAGAATAGTGGAGTCGCATCCAGGCAGTCATCCCAAAACATCGATTTTGCCGAGCCGTGTCGCCCAAAAGTTCTAGTGAGATTCCAGAAGGGCTTGACAGGAACCCCTTAAAATGCCGGCAGTGTCAATGGGCTCCACCGGCACCACTGGAGCCGGCAGTGAGGCCCCACCTTCTTCAGAAGACAGCCGCCCAGGATTATCTGATGGCAAACGGACTCTCCTGATAAAGGCAATCGTTACAGGCCAGCAGGACGATGCCACGAAAGCGCACAAAGGGGGCGGATTGTTTCTCGGACAACCCCAAAGGGAAGCGGGCCCATCCTGCCGTGCCCGTACTACTGCCGCGGCTCCCCTTCCGCGCTACTGAGCCACCAGGGGAAACTGGGCCCACTTGTTCCACGGCTGTTCCAAAGGCTTGCCCGCTTTTGGCTCTAGCCTCGCTGATGCAGTCAAACGGTCGTGCGTGTGTTGGGAATTGCCTGGAACCAGGGCTCCCTGCGACCACCCCTGAGCCACCTCCACCTCCCCTGGATTCCTTCTTCCACGCGAGAGTAGGGATGGTTTGCGAAGGGAGCCACCAAATTGGCAGGCGGTGGGGAGCCAGCCGACCTGGAGATGGCCCTGTGCCGCTCTATGTCGCTTTGGGCAGCTCCTGGGAGCCGACCAGGTGCGGCTCGAGAGAGTCATGATGAGTGCTGGTGGACGGGAAAAGGATGCTATCATTCTGCTGTCTCATCATGCTGAAGTCATCGTTCCGGGAAATGGGTCCATGGTAAAGGTGTATTCTCATGTTGGATGTATGACGCATCTCTTCATTACCATTGCGAATTCTTGCTTGTCGATGACTCCTCGGAAACTGATGGATTGATTAATTTATCACATGCAGCCAGGCATCCAACAGCGGTGCTAACGGTACGCAGATCGCCTGGAGTAGGTATCCATCATCAACGTGTGGAAAGCAGCAATTGATTCTCCGCGCACATTGTTTTGGCGTATTCGGTGCAGAATTACGGAGGCTTTCCACGACACCCTCTCGATGGGATGGTGTGGCGGGTCATCGCCGCGGCGGCGGATGATGTTGATTACCATACATGGCAGCAGGGCCGGCACAGCAGAGCAAGGATGGAGTGAGAAGAGGGTTATGGAGACATGTCAATTAAGCTATTGATGATATGCGCATCAGAGAGGGTTGGATCGTAATGCAGGCTGCTTTTTGCTTCTTCCTCATCCAAGCTGTGTTTGTTTCCCCCCGCAAGTAATAAAACAAAAAAATTCAAAACCCGCCGATTTTCAAAGGTCCCAGGGCCACATGTCAGATAAGCCCCGACATGGCCCAAATTGCTGTGCAGAGCGAACGCTGCAGTTATCTCACCGAGCTAGTGCCGTATTACTGTCCCAGGAATCCAGGACAGCCGAAGGATGCAGATACCCACTTGTTGAGCAGAGTGAAGACGGCTTGAATATCCTGATTCTTCTTCGTACAGCCTGGAGCAAGCAGGTAGCTGTCAGAGGTGACCATGACACCGGGGATGAGATGGGAATACAAGCAGACATGACAGACAGGGGCCACCACAAGCTGGCGGCTACGCTAATGCCTGGGCAGGAGGTAGTTGAGAGCAGCCGTTGGTGATGCCATGTGTCTCTAATAATCTCCCTACAGTAGTGTTATCCGGCATCTTCAAGTGATGGAGCCGTAGGGTCCGAGCCAGACCCTCACTGCCAGGGTTTCAGCCGAATGGCTGTCCATCACCATCTAGCAGACCCTCCGAGAGTTACATATCCTCCCAGCCTCCCATTCCGGGGGACTCGCCTGTCCACCGACCCCAGCTCGAGCATGCTTTCCTGGTGTTGAGGAGAGGATGAATAAGCGTAGCTTGACTTCGTGCTCGGGGAGCTATGCCGGGGGGCGTCTAAAGGCCGATCAACATACCGAAGCAGAACTTGTCGAATGCTGTGCGACGATTGTCATTGCGAGCGGGCCAGTCGCCCTCGTGGCAGCCACTCTGCTCGCTGAGCTGACATCCGACTGGGTGCAGAGGAGCCCAGGGAGCTTAGGCGAGCCCTCCTGCTCTTCCCCGAGAGTCACTTCCCTTCAGGCAGTCGCTTAACCATCTTCGACCAGGCGATATTCTGGAACACCAGCCGGCTGGTGCTCGATCAGACCTCGCGACCTGGCAGCAGCTTCACAGTCATCCTCCCAGGGCGAAGGACCATAGAGTCCTGGGCTGAGCTACACTGCCGTTCAGCCATCGGCAAGTACGCTGACACTGCATGTCGAGCCGCAATCTGATTCCTCAGCTGCATCGATGAATCCGCTACCGGATTTTCGGATTGCAGTTCTGACTCGCTGTGACGAACCATGGACGCGGCCAATAAGGCAATACACGCGCGACTGATGATAGCTGAGTCAAGCAACCGTCTAACGCCTCACGGCCATCACATTTCCATCGGCACATGCAGCACAGGTATTATTCGCAGGCTCAGCGCTATCACAAACTACCGAGCGCTGGGATGGCAGCTCATCAAGCTCATTCGATGCATCGGATGCTGTCGCATGTTGCAGGTGCTGCGTCAGGCCGAAGTGGTGGGCAGCGCTCGCAAATGGGAGCCATTATTCTGGAGGTGTCCTCGTCATCCGCCAGAGGCTGAGAGTAGAAGCAAGCTTCGAGTCAAAAGAAGCATCTACCCATCTGCTCCCGTTCCGCTTGGTGGCAGAGACACTGCGCCGCCACGCGACCAGTCACAATCCAGGCGACGCAGGAGAGGGCCTGGCTGCTTTGTCCTCATCGAGCGTCGGCTACTTCACTTTGCGCGAAAAAAATGTCACCGTGTAGGAACGAGTTGCTGACTGTGTATTTTTCACACGCGGATAGCTGGAGGGATCTCCCTGATCTCCCAGCCCTCCTTGCCGACCCTCGTGGCCTTCTTGCCCTTCATCAATGCTGAAACACAACGCTTTGGATCAGCGCCAACGTTCCATCACGGCATCAACCGAGTGCATCGCCAGCGGAGATGCCTACCGTACTCAGGGTCTCTCGGTGCCCATCGAGGCATCTGCCTCGCCCTCTCCCAGCACCCATCGTCTCTTCTGCTCCCCGGGCCTAATCCACTTCGGATGCCCCTGGCCGGAGATGCACCTGGGGCGATGGGATTGGTGTCGTCCTCAAACACGTTAATCGCCGTGCAGGAGGGATCCGCTAAACCTGATCGAGCGCGTAGGCGCCAGGAACCGCGCCCGGGGAGGCCCTCATAGCAACTTTAAGGAGAAATAGCTCGGCACAAGATCGCGTCGCCAAACGTGACAGTGTTGCCTCCCCTCAGCCAAAATTATGGACATTATGGTCGGCGCACATGCTCAAGATTTTCGCTTTTTTGCTTTTGGCATGTGGTGGAAGTCTCGATCGCCAGCCACCCAGGCGGTTTACCTCTCAACAGAAGTACACAGTCGGCAGCGATGGTGCCGTCTCAGCGCGTCTCATGGCCCCTATAGAGCTGGACTCAATGGTCTGGTGCACCTACGTCAGGAATCGTCATCGCATGTGGCCTATTTCCGGATTGACGTGTGAGTGTCTGCGCGCGCGGGTGTGTATGCAGGCGGAAACTGTCACTCAATCAGGGCATAAAGAAAACGGCGACCTCAGGGAGTCATTGTGTTACAGTAACACCACCGAGCATGTTTGAACGGCACGGTAATGGGTTGACTCTACGGAGGCACGGTGCTTGGGGCTTCCTTACAGGTGATCGAGCCCGAACCTTGCCCAGCGTGTGAGTGTTGTGAGCTGTGATTGCCGTTGTAGTACTGTGGTAGGGCATGTCCAAGCGCTAGAGCGCCCTACAGTAATTCCAGTATTTTGCCTGAAGCAGTGGTGCCAGAAAGTCCCACAACGCCGGCCCTAGCAGTCAACCGAGCAGTACCACCACCCCTACCGGCAAAGAACAGCAGCGCCAGCGAAGTTGCGATCCTCAACGATGACGCCGCAAGTGGCTGCTCTGGGAAAGGGTGTAGCTGGCCTTCCCAGGGGCAGGTCCTTTGGCCGTGGCAGTGCCCAATTCAACTGCCGTGCGATCCTACCTGTCTTTGAGCTGCTCCCACAGCATCAGTTTGGCCTCTCTTCGCTGTTTGACGGTGCCGGCGGGTGGAGGAAGCGAGACAAAGGACCTGACCTTGTGAAAGAGCAAGCTCGCGCTCGCAGCTTCTTCCCGCCTCCGTACGGCATCACACACCACACTGCATGGCGACCAGTAAACGGGTGAGGTGTCTTGAATGCGGTGGATTTGCGGCCAATGGCACAGGCGGCTGGATGTCTCTGGTCTCCTGCGAAACCGAGGTGGCCGGATCTGGTCATCTCACCATGATTAACCTGCCAAATTGGCGGGNCCAGGGGCAGGCACCTTTTTTTCGTTTCGCTCGGGGCGTTCATTTCGTTACGTGCCTGCCCCTGGGCAGTGGAAGTTGGTGATCCGCATCCCCTAGCTCGCTGGCGTCCAGCGTAACGAACACGCTGCGTCAAAGAGCGCCCCGGCATCCGGCCTAGCTCCCCTGGCCGGGCCCCTGCCCCTGTCCTCGCCCTCGCTGCCAGTATCCACACGAGGTCCCGGTCCAGGAACGCCAGGATCCCCATTCCGTTGATGTGTAGCGGCTACTCAGCCCGGCTGGTCCTCCCCCCCAGCTCAGGGCCGCCGAGCTTTGCAGCAGATCGTGCTGCTCGCTTTGGTTATCCTGGACCTCCCCCCTGGTCCTTGGTTGTCTCGTATAAGGACCGTCCCCGACCCAAAAGAAAGGAAGGGAAAAAATAAATCATTCCTTTCTTTCCCATATATACCTGTCTCTTGGGTCAGCTCGGTGCTCTGCTGCTGCGAACTATATAGTCTCTCTCTCATTCTCCATATACTCGCTAGCTTCCATCTTTGGCACGCAGCACCTGTCCGCGACAAGCTTCGTTCCCAAAAGAGCCGCTGCACCTCTTGAGTCCGCCTCCTTTTCCGTGGTATCCAGGTACTTTATCGGCTGTCACTCGCTGCAATCAAAGCCAGTCTCCCGGACATAAGGCACCGAACAACGCAGAGCTTCCCGACCTTGCTGCAGCTTATCCAGGGCTCACGCACACACACACAACCAGTCCTCTTTTGAATTCTCATTTAGGACACGAAACATTAATACATAATCTACACCGTCTTTTCGATTCCGACGCACTTTCTTTGGCCTGCTAGAAAAAAAAATATAAAAGCTCAAGTTACAGTCGCACACACGAACACAGCAACTAGCTATCTCCCGTCGCAAAAAAATCAAAAGGAGGAAAGCTCACTCTCTCGGAAGAAGAGTTCTCCCAGGTTATCCCTCGGAGTCGAAGGCTGTCTTGCATAACGCGAGAATCAAAGGCCGAAAAAGCAAAAACTGGTGAGTCAAGAGACAGGCATCCCCTAACTTCCTACTTAAGCTATTCGAAACGCTCTTGGGGGGAAGCGACAACTCTTGTGGCAATCTCGCCAGGCGGATATTTATATGTATCATGTCTTTCAGACAGCGCTGACATAGGCCTCCACAGATTTTACATCCGCACACAGTCGTCAAGATGATCAGCAGAGAGACTCAATCGTGCAACATGGGCCGTGGAGCCTACGATACCACCGGTGTGCAGAAGCCGCCTCCACGACCAAAGCCCAGCTAAGGAGCATTCGAGTGCGACGCTTATAATTCTTTCCATCGCCAACGCTCCAGCAGCAATTCACCCGCCTCTTTGGGCTTAATAGATTTTCGGCCCCACGGCCAACCTCGATCACGTCCTGGGACACGATCTGAGACTGAACAGAGCGAATATTACTTTCTCCATATACACGATAATTATCCGTTTCCAGCATTTTAGCATTTAATACGCCATTTTTAATCTCGACCGATACTGTATATTCCATCTTACGACACCGCGACGAATTTCCTGTCTCGTCTCCAACAGGCTCCAGAGTTCCAAAGCGCACCCGTCGATCTCAAGCCCCCCCCTTTCTCCAACCCCTTTGCGACCACCAACCGACGCAAATAGCAGCACTGGACCACAGAACAAGCTGGCTGCTCAGCGACAACATCCAACCACTATCACCATTCTTCAAAACTCAAGTCATCATCACCTTTTGGTCGGTCAGAAATATACATAATGGGCATAATGGGGGGCATTAGGACCGAAAGTTTTGGGGCGTTTGCATACTATAGATCGGGAATACTACTTTTGGGACCTGTCACTTTTTACTTTTCACGTTCGGATTTCTTTTTCTTGCTACGCTGGTTTTGATTGTTTTATCCCCCTGTGCGATTATATCATGTACATATTATTTTCTTTTCGTGTTGGGACGGTACACAAAAATAGTCGGGCTATCTGGGATTAAAAAAGTTTGGTCTGCTTGCTACTTGGGGGTTTGGGAAAAAGACTTTTTGTTCTTAATACTTGCTGCTTGTGTACTGCTCTCTTGGGAAATGGTCTTTATAGATAGAAAACTGGCGCTTTTGATTTGGCTACATCTTCGCGCAAGCGGTTCCGCATTATTGCTCTTTTTGACTCCGAAGATTGCTTCTATTTTTCATTTTCATATCTTTTGAGTCTACATCTATTTTAATCCTTGGAGGAGCGGTCATCAACTTCGACTCGGTGTTTTAGGAGAAACATGCTCTGTGCTGCGCACGTGTGCATCTGTGGATGCATGGATGACGTGGAATACATAGGGTTTTGAGATACAGTTTAAATATTCACCACATCTTGTGTATAGTTGGCCCTTCGAAATGTGACATGTACTATTTGACTGTCGCCCCAGATCCCCATCGGGACTTCTTACTGGAGGAGTTGAAGAAAGATCGTACGGAGATCTGGTTCCAGACCATGCTGCGACAACGCATACATGAAAGTCTATACCGCGCCGAGCCGTCGAAACATCACCGCCATTGCCAGCATCAACACCTGACGCCCAACTTGGTCGTTGGGCAATCATCGTTCAATCAAACATCAGGCGGTTTGAGCGCAAATGCATTACACCGCCTCGGATGTAACAGCTGGAGAGAACAGAAGCCTTAGATTCAACGAACGCAGCAGTACCCACGGACATGCCAAGGCGCATCTCGAGCTGCAGAATCAAGCACCCTGACGTCGACACCCACTGCCGATACGGTAGAATGTGGATCTACAACCTTACATAAGAAATAGTAATGCAGTATTATATTTGGCAAATAATAAAACCATAGCAATATGAGCGAAAATATGTCATTACTGCGATAAAACAGAGCCTGCACTCTGTCAGAGTAGACGATCGGACAAATCGGAATTCTGCACACCTGGCTGCACCTCGCCTACCCATGCCCATTGCAAGATTATTTTTCCCAGGGGAAAATGGACGAAAAGAGATGAAAAAAGTAAAGTAGGGCGGTATTCCGGCCGTCCGCGAAACAAGCAACCTCAACAACCAGCCACGCCCGTGTCCTATCCGGGCATGGTGCTGCCTTTGTCACCAAACAACCACGCGCGACACACGAGGGATCTGGACCAGGGTGAAAGCGGGTTGGAGGCAGGATTCTTCATTACGCGGAACAGGGAACCTCCAGTACCTACGCGCCCCAGGTGGTATCCACCACCAGTTTTGAGTCCCGAAACGATCAAAAACAAGATCAAGATCGTCGAGACCATTCCACTATTATTCCCGTTGCTGAAACGACGGGGACCCATTGCGGTAATGCTAACAGTCGCCGTACTGCACCCAGCGCGCGGCTAGGTGGATAGCCAGGTAGCTTACAGGTGCCTTTGTGCCTACTGGACTGGCCTATATGCAACCTACCAACCCACTACACGGCACTAAAAGAGCTCCCGCGGTACGGGGAACAGGGGGATGGCAGAGCTTTCGGAGGTTTTACTTTAGTTTCCTGGCATGAACTGGGTCCTGTCCTCTCGGGGAACTTTCATTTTTATGGTCGCCGTTTTTCATCCTACCTATCTGTATTATTATCACTTCTTCTAGAATAGCCCATCATATGTTTATTTTTAAATATGACAGATGCGACAAATACTACGGTGCACCCAGAGAAAGAAGGAAGGAAAAAAGGTCAGAGATACTCCTGTCGACGAACCTTGCGGGCTGCTTGACTTCGGCCGCAGCTCTGCGATTACTCGGTTGTTGAGAGTCAGAAGAGGTTATACCATGATCCTGGTGAGTGAGTGATTTTTTTTCTAAGTAGCCGTTTGCATCGTGGCTCCTTGTTGTTTACGGTCTTTCCGGTTCGTGGATGGTTTCTGGTAAGACGTGTGTGTGTGAGTGTATGTCTGCAGCACTACCGGATTTGTGCAGTGCTCGTTTGGTGGTTGGATGGATAATGTCAGGTTGCCTTGTTTTCTTTTCGGGGGGGCTTGAAACATCCATCACAGTGTTTCCGTCTTTTTTTTCGCTACTCCTTTCCCCAAAGGATACACACATGTTTCTTGTGTTCCTCCCTTCGCTTTCTCCGCTTTTCCGTTGGCTCGGCCTTGCTCCACCTGAACACATGTCTTGGTCTTTGAAACTGCCCTCCCGGGTGCGCCTCCCCCTTATTCAGTAAGGGCATGCATGATCTCGGTGCCACTATCCCGGGAAGTGGGAGCTAGTTGCTTTTTCCACGTGGTCGCCGAACTGTGCAGCTGTTTTGTTTGGCAGTGGCCAATTGCCCGTTTCAGGTGTAACGACTTCAGTAATTCTCTCTGGTTGCAAAAAGTGCATATTATTTTATTATTATGGCTACATGATTCGGGAATGGCCGCAACGAGAGCTGGATCCTTGGCTTATGTTTGTGCTACTCGGAATTGTGAGGCCGCACCTCGTTGAGGAGTCACGGTTGGTAAAGTAACACATGATGTTCTCGATCCATTTGGTTGGTGAACGGTTGCATTGTCTCACAGTGAGCTTGGCAAGGACCGTGGGAAACTTTGGAGATATTTCTTTTTATTTGACCAAAAATCCAGATTCTGCAACCAAAGGCACTCATAATCTCCCCATCGCTCTTCCCCGCCTATTGCATTTACGGTAACGAGGTCTTGAAGTTGATACAATAAATGGTGCAGATAGGAGATGTCAGTGATAATCTCAAATCTGCAAAAGAGAAATTTCACTATCTCTCTGAATGGCTGCATTAACTAGTATTGATTCTTCCTTTTTTCGCGGTCGCTGATTGGAATGAATGGTCATGTGTAGAGGAAAAGGAGGTGGTTTTCTGTTGATTGCTGTTCTCAAAGCTGGAGCCAGGTACTTCCCCGCATTGGAGGAAAGAGTAGCCTTTGCGACAGAGTCTAACCGCAGAACCTCATCTTCGTATTCTTGCTGTACGTCATCGTATCTCAAGATACAATTGCCTCGTCCTTCATGCACATGGCCGAACACATGCAATAGCGGCCGAACTCTCCACAATGTTCTTGACAGAGCTTTACATCCAAGCATCCTCTCACCGTCAAGATATCCCAGAGGTGGGCCATGGGTTATTAGGAGATCGGTGTCATCAGGGACCTGATCCCATTGCCGCTGGGCCTCTTCAGTCGAATAGCCAAAGCATGTCTGACGAGAGCTTGCCAGCGATGCTGGAGACGCCCATACCTTCAGCACCCGACCATTGCGGCAATGGATAGTTGTACCAGCATTCTCCAAGTAGGTAAATACAGAAGAGGAGCGATACTTCCTGCGACATTCTATTCTCCGAGTTATATCATCGTGAATCGCTGCATCACGAGAGTCACAATCTGAATCCAGAGCCCGGTCATGGTTTCCTGCAATGACAAGGATGTGTTCAAACTGATTTCTTATCGATGAAATCTCGTTATATCGAGCACAAAGTTGTGTAGGGAGACCTTCACTCAGATCTCCAGCAATGGCAAGGATGTCACCAGAAGGAAGTGGAGGGAGAGGTGCATCGTGGAGGTCACTGATACACACTACAGTAACAGGGTCTTGATCCATGCTTAGGGTTTGCTTTCCTTTTCGGGTTACTGCTCGTATGTAGGGGAGATTGCTTGGTGATGCTTCTCATTCGCACTAAATTCATGCGTGTCACTGGGAAAAGGAATCGTGGATGCATCAAGGTAGATCGTGATTTCTAACTTGACTGCATGATCGGATCGTCAAGCTCCCGCAGCTAGCTCCCTCTTCGTCCGAACCACAGGAGTTTGGATCAGACCACTTACGGTTAGTCTTGTCATAAAACACCTTTAATTATTATGGGAGGCCGCGATCTGTGCTTTTGGGAGTGAAACCCATGGTGACCTGAAAAGGAGGCTTAGAAAAGCAAGTAACGTGCATGCAGACAGTCAATGCACAATTGGAACGGCTCCGTGCACACAGATAAAGAAGGCGAGATCTCGTAATCTGCATAGACTATTGGGTCCCCGTTGAAAGTAAGACAGTTGAAGCGACGCATGCTGCGAGTAGGAGGAATATGTCTGTTCACTGCATCAGATCGATCTCGGTGCTGTAGCTCATCGCCTCCAGATGCAGCAGCAGGGTTTGGCGGGGCCGTGCCGCCGAGATTCATTCAGCTTGCGCTGTTTCTAGACAACGCATGGCAGGCACGAGGAGATAACGTGCCCCTTCCCCCCGATGACATGTCAGATAAAGTTTGCCATGACTCGAGGCCTTGCCGCAGCCTTATGCATGCAAAATAAGTCCTACGCACCCTGCTGTATGTGTATACACTATGCAGGCGTTGCAGCCATTTACGAAAGGCATAACGCATGGTCGAGTTATGCAAGCACTAGTACAGGTCACGTGAGAGATATTCTTTGCACACTTGTGCTGTCGCGTGCCCCGGGGTCGAGAGCTACGGTTGCCGATAGAGACACGGATAGTTCCGTCATGTGGTGATGCGGCATAAGCGGTGGGATGAACCGCAGGCTACGTTGGCGACCAGGAACTTGCTATTCACCCCGCGCGCCAACCCTATATTTACTGAATCGCTGAATAAGTGATAAGCGCCAATTGTGAAACTATACCCTCGGACTCGAATTTTGGGGTCTACAACGGGTGAACTGATTCGGTGTTTACAAACCGGATCTGAGGTCAGACACTCCTTCCTGAGAGCTACCCCACTACGAGGAGCTCTTGCACGTATCCAGAGCTTCAACTCATATTCTCTAGTATCTGACCCTATCGATTGTCTTTAATACGCTTTGTTTCTTGCCCAAGACATGTCTATAATCCAACAAATCACCGCCGACTCCCTGACGGACAACTGGAGGACCATCAACATCGATGCTCTGGATCCAGACTCCTCTCTGAATTTCGACACTACAACCTTACATCCCGCCTTCCCTCCAGTTTCAGAGGCAGAAATACGGACATTAGCTGGTCAGGTCAGACAATTACTGAGAGGAGGAGATGCCGAAGGCGCATTGAGAGGTGCTCTTGAAAACGTGCCTTATGGAGGAGACCAAGTCACGAAAGTATATTCCCCAGGATTCTTATCTGCTAGCCAAGGCTGGTTGCAGCTTCTGTTGCAATAGAATACTAATTGTATTTTGTACGCAGGATCTACATCTGCAGACTGTAGCTGAAGTTTTGCAGTCGATAAAGGCTTCTGATATGACACCAATTTTACAGAGTATCTACAGCTCTGAGGGGGGCAGTGAGGTCCTCGATGTTCTCATGAAATACATGTATGTATATTAGCGATGCTGTCTTTCTGGTTTCATCGGAGTTCTGATCAAGTTTGCCATTCAGATACAAAGGCATGGGATCCCCATCCTCTGCCCGAGGGAAGAACCTAACGCCTGAACCAACCGGCGCTGCTTTCTCGCAAATTGGTGCCAGACCAGGCGCACCAAGCGATAGCAGTGGTGCTTCCATGAGTGTTCTCCTAAGTTGGCATGAGAAAGTTGTTGAAGTGGCAGGCTTAGGATCCATCGCTAGATGTATGACTGATTGGAGGAAAGTCTAATATGGGAAAGAACTCTGTTGTTAGAAACACATTCAACCCTGCTTGATGTTGCTTTGGGAGTGGGCTTCTCTGCAATGGGCTGGCATCGGAGCGGAGTTGGGGACTAGAGATCAGATAGGCTAAATGGGCCAAGTGCCTTGTGCTAGCTCAAGACCTAAGAATGCCAAAAACTAAGTATAGAGTTCTTTCGAGATCGGAGCTCCAGGATACAGTCATGACTATTACAACGTACATCTAGTGCTACTCGTTATGGGATAACCAAATTCATCGGAGGCGAATTCGAAACACTCGCAAAGAGATAAAAACCCCATTAGAATGCTACAATATAGGTGACATGACATATCGCACATGTTTCCAACCTGCTCCTATGATCATTATAAACTGTCAAATAATCGACAAAATTATTTAGTTCACCATAACATTTGCAAAAGCATCCGAGATTTCTGCTCTGGTAGGAGGTGCAACGACTTCAGGGCTCGTTGACACACCTACCGAAAGTCGGTCTTCCATTAACTTGACCAGAATAGGGGATACCGTCTCATCTGTTGCACGGATTGTAAGACGAATCATCTGACGATCTGTTAGAACATATGCAATCAAAGTATAGGAGGATATGACCAGGGGGAAGACACACCTGTGTAGCATAGTTTGGCTCGAGTCTCAACAGACAGCCAAATTTACCCCCTTCGCTCGTGTGCAACACACTTGCACCCACGAAGTTCTTCTTGTTAGGGTCAACGCCGTCAAGCACACCCCACTTGAAGCCTTCAACTGTTCTTCGGATAAATGTATCGGTGATCTCACGGTTGTTTCCTTTGACGCCGAAAATACGTTGAGCTTCACGCGGGGCTCCACCGATTTGCTTCCATCGTTTGAAGAAGTCTTCTGAACTCAGTTCCGCTTTATCTGCAAATTTGTGAATTGTAACAGGCAGCTTCAGCGTCAAGGCTTGCAACGCGCCAGCAAGATAGCTGATTCGGATCGTAGGACTGTTTTCAAAGACCTTCTTCGCTTCGAACATGATCATTTGGGAAGTTTGAGCACCTTGGGTGATGGAACTTTCAGGAAGGCCTTTGAGCTCCCAAGAGAGATTATCCTTGTCTTTAGGATCCAGATCTAGAGTTGTTGTAAATGAGGTAAGGGCTGTTGGTGTTCTATTCGAGAAATACAGAATTATACAGGCCATCTGACCTCTATATTCTGACCGCAGACCAATTTGGATTTGTCCATCTTCATAAAGTACGCCCTCAGGTCTGACAAGTAACCTATTATACCCTATCTCCCAGTCCGGAGACAAATGTGCCGCACTTGCCAGATTTTGTTGCTTCAAGGTCTTAGGCTCTAAGGAGCCTCCATTGATATCGAGACCTGCGAGGTCATCTGCACTCTTTGCGTGTCCATTTGTGCCGTTTGCCGCCGCACCGTTGCGGTTAACCTGAGTAGCAGAGCTAAATGCTCGCTTGAGGCCGGGGTGCTGAGCCAGAGCAAACTCGGTCTGGTCTTGGTTTGCGTCTTTGCCTCCCACAACCCATGTGCGTCTATCGCCGGTGCCAGCATGCTTCTGGTGAAGTCTAGAGAGAAGAGCAGATTGACGTTCTGGGAACGGTGGCATCTCGTCACAGACAGTTCTTAGAAGATCATCAGTCGGGAGGGAGGCCAAAGAGAGATATTCACATGCTCTTTGTTGCAGCTCGGAGTCCAAACTATGACTGTAGGCCTCGAAGACATACATAAGCCGCGGCTTTATCTCGGGAAAGAGATTGACGAATTTGATGAAGCATGATAATATAATAGCCCTTGTACTCGATGAACACCCTTGTAATTTACTCTCAAGAGCGAGGAATTGTTCAATCGGGCTAGAGCCTTTATCTTCGGCGATTAAGTGACCAAATTCTCCAAGAATGTACCCTCCAATCTTGACTAGAGTTTCGTGACAATGGTCGGCTTTGACATACTGCAGGATATTTTGCGCAGCATATACCTGTAGCTCTTCATTGTTTGTAACGATTTGGATGACTCGCTGCCATACTTCATCACTGACATGATCCCCGGCCATAGCAATAAGCCGCAATGATATGTCAACATACCACTGCACATCGGTTGCGTACTTCTCCGTTAAAATAGCAATCTTTAATACCATCTCTTCACGAATAGCAAAGTCTGCATTTTGAAGATAATGAAGGAGTTCGGAGACGATCGGTTGCGCGTTAGACTGATCGCACATGCTATACAGCAAATCCAAGCCCTTCCGGCGAACGCTGATATCTCTATCTTTTAGAGATCCTATAATGATTGACTGATGTTGTTTAATAGGATCCAATGTGTCTGCTCTTGCAGCTAAATGTGTCATTGCTTCTAGGCCAAGATACCGTACGTTGGTTTCTCTCGACTGGATGAATTTTCCCAACCTGGTAGAGATTTGTTTCATCAGAGCCTGCTCTGTGTCAAGATGTATGATGAGATTTATAGCCTCAAAAAGCACTGCATTCTGAGCGTTGTTCTGCTGGACATTCTTGGGCATTTCAAGAGCCAAATTCAATATCTTCTGCAGTGACTCGCGGATCAAATCCCGCACATGTACATCTTCTGCATTTTTAACAGTTAGAATGCTATGATCAATTGAAAGTGGGTGACAAACCGGATGGTGGATAGTATTGTAAGAGGCGTAGCAGCTTGACTTGAATCCAAGGGCAAGGAACTTTGTAGTATAGATAGTCTTGCGTATATTCGCCGTCAACCAAGATTCGCTTCATCCTTGAAGCTGCTTTAACATAGCAGCCTTTGTATGCTTCTGGATTATCCTGCGCCAGTGCCATGATCAACGAGGTGACAGAAAGAGCGACACCTAGGTCTTGATCATCCATAAGAGATACAATTCGTTCTGCCCATTGGGGCTGGACGATATCAGGGTGTTTGCGATAAAGACGGAGAAGAGTCAAAGCTGCCTTCTTCTTGACAAAAGATTTGGATGTCCTAGTAAATTCAGCGGAGGCTCAGAGGTCGAGCTCTATTTCAACACTTACGGTGAGATAAGTAACCTATGCACTTCCCCGCTAAGGGCCTCACCCATCTCCCTACTTCCAACATTGGCGATCGCATGCAACGCTAAACAATTAAATAACTCATTGTGATCCGTAAGATCCTTCCTGATGCTGTTCACAACCAAATGTAACAGTTCGTGTTGTTCGTGTAGGAAAAGGGTCATAGCAAGATATCCAATCTGCTTCTCAGAATATTTGTTGGCAGATATAAGATTCACAGCCTCGAGATGTCCAAAATCCACATCCCAGCCAAGTATATATATGTACAGAAGCTATGGAGTAATCGTAAGATATAGTCAAGAGACTAGAAATAGGAGAAGTATATACCTTGCAGACATATTTCTTCTTATGATAGCCACTCAAATTCCCATCTGCAACGGTCAGTACAAGGTATTAACTGATCTGAACTAGAAGTTAATCTATTCATACCTTTGAATTTCGTGCTATATAGTTCCATTGTTAGCAGATCCCCACATGATGCTAAAAAGAATGTATTCACGAACCGAATGTTAGCAAGCTCCTTGTTGATGCGCTTCTCCTCCAACTCCCTTGCTCGAGCGTTCCTAATGTCAGCAATAAACTGAACTAATCCGCGCATGTTTGAGCCATTTCCTGAGCTTCCTCGTCCCAGGAATCCGGCTGCTGCCGAACTCGCCATGGTGTATTGTGTGAGTTGAGATCTCGTGGAAGAGAGAAGAAGTCTCCGCGGATATCCGGAAGACCGAATTCGATTTATTCAAAGCTACTGACGATATTCCACCACAAGCGAACGAGTCAATATCGAGTCGATAGGGAGGCTGAGGCACAGATGATCTCGTTGTGCATGGTTGAAATTCGAACTGATTTCCTCGGGGACGTCGTGTATCGAGAGTGCTAGTAACTATCCATCGATAACCACGTACCGCCAGTCACTAATGTCGAGTCGGATTCGTATATATCTGCTGGACGACCGAAGACCAAAACTTTAAGGGTTACCGCTTCCTGTCTCCTCCCGATATTCTGGAAATCGCGAAGCTTTGACCGGGACGGGGCCAGGGATTTGGTAAGCGACCGAGCCTCGTCCCAAATAGCTTAGTTAATCCGTAGCCTCACGTTGCTCCAAAAGTCGCATTGACCTCATAGCTTTCATTTTCATATGTGGGCTCAACGATGAAATCACTAACACTTAGACCACTTCTATCAAGGCCGACACTTCGAAGTAGAACTTTGATATGTCGGTCCTATGCCGTCCAGTCTCCTGGACAGCCCACCCTCCAGGTCTTCAATCGCCATACGAAATGGATGCAAAGAGAGCGAGCAGCTATGGATGTGGAGACAAGCAGACAGGTAGACTATTTGAGGGACGAGATGGCTATGAGGCTATCAGAAAGATTATTGGTAGATTTAACCCCCAATTATGTTCACAATTGATACCGACGAAGCAGTGCCGGCTGACGTTAAGTTCAGGACATCAATAGACACTTCGACCATGTTCTGGATCTTGGGGCAAACGCCTGTAATATAGCTCGAGCACTCACAGTTCCAAACCCTGATCCTTCGAAGCCTGAATCTCCGCCACTGTCTAGCCGATTGACAAAACTCACAGCTGCCGATTCCAGCAGAGCCATGTTATACCGAGACGCAGACCTTCCATTTAACCAAGAACTAGACATCACGCGTGAAGTCCTGGAGGATGAGGAACGACTTCCTTGGGAAGCAGAGACATTTGATGCGGTTTTCAGCTCACTGAGTATGCATTGGATCAATGACCTGCCTTCGCTGCTCGCACAGATCAATCATGTATTAAAGCCGGACTGCCCTTTCATCGGGGCGATGTTTGGAGGCGACACTCTCTACGAATTGCGGTCATCTCTACAGTTGGCAGATCAAGAGCGCCGAGGAGGAGTATCGCCTCATATCTCTCCATTGGCAGATGTGAGGGATATGGGAGGATTATTGCAAAAAGCTGGATTCAAAATGTTGACTGTGGATGTGGATGAAATAGTCGTCGATTACCCTAATACATTCGCGTTGATGCAGGACCTTCAGTCAATGGGAGAGAGCAATGCTGTATTTGGCAGAGAAATGGGCCCTATAGGAAGAGACGTCTTATTAGCCAACGAGGGCATATACCGCGAGTTGAATGGAAATGAAGATGGTACCATACCTGCAACTTTCAAAATGATCTATATGATTGGGTGGAAGGAAGGCGCGAACCAACCTCAGCCCCTACCTAGGGGCAGTGGACAAGTAAATATGAAAGATATACTAGGTGGCGGTGAGTTCAAATGAAAATCGACATTGTAAAACGTATGCATAGGAGGGATGCCAAGGCATGTTACAACATAGGAGTTTAGGATTACAAAAGTGTTGAAAAATATGTACAATAATGAACTATCCTTTGAGATCAGAGGTCTTTAATTAATGGGGGAAAAAAGATCTATAATTTCCGGGTAATAGTTATGATGGGTATAAGTGGGTACAGTAACAATAGGTCAGAATCCTAATAAGAGAATACCCCTGAAATACGCCTTCTAAATCTCTCCATACGGTCCAAGACTGCTGTCCCAGCAGCTAGGGCAATCGACTATTGACTGCAGGATTCATCTTTCAAGAATTCGTTCTAAAAAGGACTACCTTTTGTTCTCAGGATAACCAAGCCCAACTTGCTACCACTCTCCCAAGGGCTTGGTCAGCAAGCACCGTGAATTGACTGAGGCTTAAATCCAAGTCTGCAGCCTTGCAAGATACACATCGATCTACGACTGTAACATCCACACTTCGATTGGCACCCACGGCTTCGTTAAATCGAGTGATCCTAATTTTGCGCCCACACAGAGGATTGGCATTAGGATCCGAACCTGTAGATGCAGCATCAAAAATGATATGCGAAACAGAACATATGGCATCGTTGGCTGAGGAGGTGATACCGCAAGAACCGAGTCCGGGAGAATAATATGTTATATCCCCGGTGAAGATCCCGTGATTTGATGGAAGCGGTAGGTTTTGGTATCTATGGCACAAGAGAACCTGGTTAGATCATTTCATATGCAGAAGATTATTAAGGAGAAAAGGCATATAAAATAGAAAGTAATGACACGATTAGCGATAAGATGTTGTTCATATCGTACGATTTATGCTTTTTAAGACCCAATCCCAATCCGAGACCCAGTGCGAGAACCAGAAACAGAACGGCTCCGAGGATAATAAATAGGAAGGTTCTGCGACTTCGGCCAAAGTATCTTTTGTGTGCAGGAAGAAGGCTTCCAACTGAAGTTTTAATACCAATTTTACCTGGCCATGTTTTCACGGTTATTCTCCTACTTTGGAGTTGGGTTGAGGAGAAGGAGCCTCTTACCAAAGAGGTTTGTCTTCTTGGCATTGCCGGAGGCTGGCGGGCCTTCCCAGTCCGGGACTTGGTGAACTTGCATAGTTCTTTCATTGATTTTCCAGGTGACTTGGAAAAGGAAGTCTCATTTCTCCAGATAGTCACTTCGCGGAATTCTACAGGACGCTATGTGGAGGATGGGGAAACCCGTTATCTAAATCGCATCGGCTCCCGTCAATACCATACAGCCTTTCCCCACAAAGTTGGCTTAAAAAGGGCCCCTGCATCCTGCACCTGGCGGTTTCTCAGCAACGCGCCGTCAGTACGCAGATCATGTTACGTCCGAGCACTAGTCTTCTTGGCACAAGCCCCCTTTTCAACCATATAATCGCAAGCATGAGCTGGCAAGCAGGCCTAGTTTACCAGTCACATTGTGTTCATATACCATAGCCTGGTTCAGCATGAATTCTATTGTTTTTCATATCTATCATTCCAAAATGACTTCTCAATTACGATATTAAACTTGTCGAATAGGTCCGGATATCAAAGTTTGAGGCAAAATGCCACGTCAAACTCATCAATGGCAAGAAGACAATGCTTATAACACTTAACCATTCTCTGCTCGGTAACGCTGATGTATCCTGCGCATTTTGTCCCCCACACTATTGGGTGTTCTTAGCGCCGTGTCTGAATCTGTACCGGAGTTTGTTAGCTTCCAACCGGGAATACATGTGATGAAAGAAATAGGTTTGACTTACTTCTCAACAACTCTTTGGATGCCATCCAATCCCCTCTTGAGTGTCTCCATAGTTGGGCCATAGCTGAAGCGAACGAAATGGTGACAAGGACTATCGAAGAGATCTCTTCTCTTACTAGGATTAAGATCGAAGAAAATTCCAGGGACAACGATGACCTTCTCCTCTAAGCAGGCTTGGAAGAAATTCAAGCCGTCATTAATGGCGTGTGGAAGACCTTCGAGATCCAGCCAGATGTAAAAGGTTGAATCAGGCACATGTTTTATCTGGAACCCAATCTCACGGAGGCGTCCTACGACGTAGTCACGCTTGTCCTAATTCAAGTCAGTCTTGAACGTCTTCCCTTTTCGCTGATGAACATACACGGAAGTGGCGTTGGAGTGCTTTCATTTCATTCCGGACCTTTTCCGGTTCCAGCATCTGGACGGCTGCTTCTTGGAAAGGCACATTTGCTCCTCCGTCCAGATAAGACCCACAAGACCCAATAGCGTTGATGAATTCCTGATGCGAATTAGCAATACGTATATGAAATTATTTTCATTAAACTTGCTTTTGGTCCAAGAATCCAAGCAATTCTCCAGCCGGGCAATCTGAATCTCTTGGTGAGACCATCAATGATGAGAACGTCATCCTCATTAACATCTTCTACATTTGCTGCAGAGCTGATGGTAGTTCCATCGCAGTCTGTAGTGTAGTTGTATCCTCCATAGAATTCATCCATGATTAGAGTCGCACGGTCTCTGCATATATCGTGGATCTTTGCAAGATCAGGGTTCTTAACCATCCTTCCAGTTGGGTTGCGGGGGTTTGAAGTCAGGATAACGGATGTTCCACGGGCGATCTCGTCTGCAATCTTATCGGGATGAATGTGGTAGCCGTCATCTTCAGAAAGGGGCGAAGGAACGGCAGCAAACTACATAGTCAGTATTATCCATATCAGAAGATATGAGTGGACAGGATGATGGTGTGTAAACTCACGCTCTTGAACAACGAGAACATTTCGTTGTAGGCGGTATAATCTGGGATGAAGAATGCCAAGTAGGCGTTATTCAGGACTGCAGCGATACGAATAAGACCAGCTCGTCCACCTGGAACGATACAGACGTTCTCCCAGGTATATTTGCTTTCCTTTCCTTGTCTATCAGTACAAGGTTAGTGACATTTTTTTCGTTCTATAACTATAAGCTTTCGAGGTATACCTGTGATGAACATTATACAGATTGGCCACAGCGGCTCTCAGAGGTTTAATCCCTGCTGTTGGACCGTATTCTCTGCCAGCCATACTGATATCAATACTCTCGGGTCTCTTGAAACTTCCAGCAATCTCATCATCCACTTCTGGCGCGCCTTGGCCGAGATTGGCCCATTTCTCGGGCTCATCTGCGAAACCATGCTCATAAGCACGTTCAGTACACCAGACTACTCCGGTACTGGCTCTTGTAGGATCAAGACCGGCATGAGGACGATGACCTTCGTGTGCATCACGGAATTGTCGATGAATCTTAGAGTTGATCTCTGCGAAAATGGTAAGCTTTTGAGAACGGGCAGTTGTTGTACAACCCAGCTAATAAACGACCCAGAGCTATCGCCCATATATGCGAAAAGACAGCCTCAATAGTTATACAAGAGCTGACAGAGAACAATTGTCTCAATTTCAACGTAATATACAGTATTGCTGAATCCCTCCGTTTGGTGCATTTCGGAAGCGCATAGTTCCAAAACCTGCCCCCGAGAGAACTGGGAGCGCTATAAAACAGTTTGCGACACATACCATTCTGGCTGGGATCATGAGTACTGAATCTTCTGGTCCTGGATACCCGGGGCTCTCCAGTAGTCCGGTTTATGGAGAATTGACGCTTGTGCAACGACATACTGATCTAGTCAACGATATCTAGAGAGACTACAATCTATTCTTAAGTCGACTTTGCCTGATTTTAAGCGAAGTTTGAGGAAGAAGTATGAGAGAAGAAGCTCTAGATATTTCCTTGAAAAGAGAGAGGTGAAATTCGAGAGAGAAAAAGACCTTATTATAAAGCCGCAAGACTGGGTTTGTACAGCAGAATAACAGGGGAGCGGGGGAAGGTGGGATTTACGCCCCACCTGGCGGGCGGTGAAAACGCAATAAGGCGTCGCTACCCTGATCGGCGGCTGTATATGCGGCATTCAGGGTAGCATTCTGGCTGCGTCAACGCCCCCCAAGGCATTGCAAGCAAATCAAATAACGATGGCCTCAAAGAGAAGGACCGTCACCCTTCCGACGTGAGCGATTGGTATCCACCACTCTCGTCTGTATTGTACAAGTCAAAGGCGCACTCAAGGATCATGACGAATCAGCTAATGACGCAATGCAAGTGAAAGCCACAATCCAGTTTGGTTGGCCAGAGGAACTCACCGTAACGCGCGAGTGTTAGAAAATGTACAAAGAGCACTATATTTAAATTGAACAATACTATAATCCTAATTCTACAACTCTGTCTAGGTTACATAAGAAAGTGGCTGACAGGCAGTCACCTTATGTGAATGCCGAAGTAGCTTCGTCCTCCTCCAACATCTGTCGGAACGAAAAGGGCTCAAAAGGTACACCATCGCCCATGAAATGCTTGCTCATGGCCTCAACCCAGTGAAGACGTAAGCTGTGCAACATGGCGCTGGTACCTTCCATGACGACCAACACGGCAATCGTGAGGAAAAACCAGGCGAAGAATGTGACTACAAGAAGAATGACGCCAATCACTCCAGTGCTGTTCAAACCAATAGCCAGAGTCATAGTCCAGAGCACGACAGAAAGCTGCTGATGGGCAAGCGAGAGGGCCCAGAGACGCAAGTATGACGCAGTGTGGGAGACGCAGTTCAAACAGAATTCTACGCCCGTTAGCAGTTTGAAAACAAAAGAGTTGTAAGTTGTACTTACCAATGGTGTGGATAACTTGATGGATCATGACCTCCGAGAACTCGAACTCTTCATGTTCTCCTTCTAAATCAATATCTTGAGTAAGCATTGCTACACCTTCCCCATCACTGTTCATGCTCGTCCGTCCGTCCAAGGTTGGATTGTCATCATCTTCTCCATCAAGAGCACTGAGCCGAGATGTCTCTCCAATCCCTCTGTATCCAAGTGCGCGTGCCTTGTTGTGCTCCCAGCGAAGGTAAAATGGTTTCAGGAACAGCAAAATAGGTACTTGAACAACCGCAATCAAGAGCAGGACAGTCTGGACAAAAGCCTGGCCTGAGTACAATGGCTCATCGATAGTTCCCGGTTGGAGGAACATATAGATAAGCATGTTAAGGAGACCCGGGGGTGAGCGACCAACGGCATACCAATCAATTGACCATTTGTAGATGATCGCAAACACAAGATAGCCGAAGATAGACTGGAAGAACAGCATACCTGGAACAAAATTTCCCCAGATATCAATTGGGCTCTTAAAGTGACGAGCATTGATGTATGATAAGCACAATGAATAGGTCATATGTGCCCACCCAAGCAGGATACTGAGCTTCATCTTAAAGCTGTTGGAAAACAACAGGTCATTTTCGGTGCCGTGCCACATCCAGTCGAGACCAAACGGATAACGGTAGCTTCCTTTTAGGTGAGCTTCGACAGTATCCCCAACCTTGAAATCCTCTGGCCAAGACCAGGCGCTTGGGAAGATAGACAAGGATTTGGAGAAAGCATCGTTATAGATAAGACCGGTATACATGGAGAATATGCCCATCATCAGCATGATATAGCGTCCATAGAATGCCATGCCAAAGAGCTCATCCTTGACTTTCTTGAGCTTCTTCTCCCAGTAGATCATGGCCACTGCTGCGCAAACCATAAGGAAACCGTGTCCAAAATCACCAAACATGACAGCGAAGAGGAATGGGAAAGTGACAATTGTCGGTAGACCGGGGTTGACCTCTTGGTATTTCGCAGTACCGTAAGCATTGATAATAGTTTGGAAGCCCTCAGTGAACTTATTCGTCTTCTGATACGTAGGTGGCGTCTTGTTCGTGCGGATCTCGTTGATGATAGACGGAACCGACAGACCAGCCCGGCTGTTGACATCCTGAAGGGTAGATTTGATCAATGGAAGTGAATTTGTCGGGACCCAAGCTTCCGCAATCAGAGTCTTTCTAGCTTGATCGTAGGAGAACTGGTTGAGGATCTGATAAACCGCCTTCTCCTTCTTAATGATGACTATCCATGCCGCCAAGCTCCGAGCAATCTGTGTAAGTTCCGCATCAAGTGTAGTTTGTGTGTTGCGGAGTACACTACCCAGATCGCTCAAGCGAGTATTGACTTCATGGATCTGGTCTCTACGAAGATCACTGTTCTCATCAACACTGTACAAGTCCGCACCGAGAGATTCAGAGATCTTCCTGATCTTGGCAATGATTTCTTTGCCGTGAGCAAAGATCACAAAGACGTTCTTGCTGACGCCCTCATTCGTAGTGGGATCAATGAGCGTCTCCGGGATCTCCGACTGGTTCATGTAAAGATTACCTCTCAAAGTACGCCACAAGATGCGTTCGAAGGCATCTACGCGTTCTCTAGGGATGACACCGGCAACAAAGCCAATGTTCATGCCAGAGAACGAGCGCTCGGCGTCACCGTTTTGTCCCTGGCCATGCTGCTCAACATCATGGAGCAAGGGTGCATCATCGTTATCGGTGGAGTGCCTTATCTCCTCAACATTGCCGTGAGCGCGATCGAAGAATCCGCCGGCTTCCCTGAGGACCCATCTCCATTCTGTCAGCTCGACCTCCCGTTTCTTTAGAGTCTCATAGCTGTCATTTAGGGATGCGATACGCTGTTCCAAACTCTGGCTGCGATCGGCAAGTTCGTCAATCTCGGTAGTGGAGGGAGCTGCTAGAGTCTCGATATCGAGATCGAGTTTTCTGAGGGGGATTCCAGCTTTTTCCATCTGTGAGTGGAAGTAACCTAATCTTCAGTAAGCATTTTGGGTGAAGGTGATTGTTTCGCCATCTCCTTACGCAGTTGACGCTCAACGTTGTCCAGCCTTCTTATCTCCTGGGTAAAGGTACGCTGAAATGCCGTCACCTCCGAGTTAAGCTGTTACAGTCATCAGCACAAGCTGGAAAGCTCTTTAACCAATCACTTACATCTCGAAATTGCACCTGGCCAACCTCTCCCAAGGCATTTACGACCTCACGGCCTATCTCCTTGGCAACGTAGAGCTGCACCATGCTCATGTCCGCTGAGCGGAACATGGTATCCGGGCGTCCAGGAGCCATGATGAAAGTGGATGGGTGTACGCCCAAAATCCTCACCAAATAGCTCTAGGCAACTTGTTCTTATCAGCGAATCGTTGTGAGATGTAATTGGAGCTATCACGGTGGAAGGCAGCTGTCGAAGTGAAGTCGTCACTAATTATATCACGTGATACACTAGGCTAAACTGGGACCCTCTTCCTTGTTATCAATTGATGCCTCAGGCATAACAATAGTACTCACGCGTTGCGTGTACTTATATTTCGAGGACTTTTTAACAAGGCAGAGGACAGACACGGAATTTCAATGGAGCGTCACTTCTTGAGATAAGTGTAAAAATCAGGTGTACCAATCATAAATACTCGTATTTCATAATATCGTACTTGGTGACCAAAGTTATCCATCAACCGCACCGATCAGGACACGGGGGTATCATTTCCAGAATTCCTCCGATCACTCGTTCCTTATATCCAAAGGCGTATTTCTACACTCTATGAACTTCTACGTCCGTATGGCTCAAATGGGAATGCAGCCGCAATGGCTGCCATGGCAGCAAACATAGCCGCACAGATATAGATCGGGACGGGCGTAGCGGTATTGGCAACTGTTGCAATAACTGCGGAGAGAATACCCATGACACGGTTGCAAGCCACCGCAACACCATTGCCCGTGGCACGGTGAGCAGATGGAAGCACTTCGGGAGTATAGGCATATAGCGTGCCGTAATAAATGTTCAAAGTAAAACCGATCGTACAGTTGAAACCGACGTTTTGAGGTTGGCTGCGGACTTGAGTGTAGCAGAAGAAGAAGACCACTACTCCAAAATTAGCATTCTTGCCTCCAGAATCCGGCACAGCTCATTATTTTCTAGCTAATGACAGGTGGATGGTAACTGCTTTAGAAAGAACGACTGCGACTTACTTGTAATTAAAGCTCCAATGACCATCGTGTACTTGCGTCCGAGGAACTTAATGTTCGCCATATGTCCTGCGAGCATGGGGCCCTGGATGATATTAGCAACATAAACGAGCGTAACGTATCTCTAGAGAGTGACAGAGCGGGACTCACAGGGATACCGCTAATGTTAACCAACGCATAGTTTCTCCAGCTGTCATAAGTCGAGACGACACCGAACTGGGCACCACGAGTCTGAAGATAGGTGGGCAAGAAGACATAGAAGAGAGGATAGCAAAGCCCGATTAGAGTCCAAGAGAGCCAAATGAGGACCGTTGAAAGCCCAATGGACTTGGTCGCAAACAAACCCCTGAAATGGACCAGGACCTCCGAGACAGAGAAGCGGCTCTTTCCATGGGCGGAACGGATGGTACCGCAATCTTCAAGCATCTGCTTCGTAAGAGAGCACGGACGGTTATACTTGGCAGCGAGATTTTGCAGGTGTTCCACAAGTTCTTCATCTTTGCCCTCTCCAAGGAGATATTTGGGGGTCTCCTTCAGACGAATAACGGTGATACGGGCGATGCTCATCACGAATACCATGGCTCCAGAAGTATACATGACATATCTCCAGCCCATGTTGTCAGCCTTCGTACAACCATCGGCGGATGCGCAGTTCCATTTCGCTGGTGCTTTGGAATGGTCAGTGGCCAGTCCATGCTTTAAGAGAAATGAATTGGAGCCTTACACAAGAATCCCCAAGCAATGAAACCTGTAACAGCTTGTCCAAGACCCCACCAAGAAGCAAGCCATGCTGCACAACCGTTAGCCGATGGAGATTTAGAGGAGTGTGCTTAACATACTCAAGACCCATTGCTTGTTCGAGGGAAGGTATTCAAGGAACACGGTTGTATCGAGAATTAGATTTCCTCCACCACCGAAGCCAAGGAGAGCAATGAAGACGGCAAGAGATACCCAGCTCGGGGCAGCTCCCGCAGCGATACAGAAGATCGAGCAGATAAACAGGGAAACATTGAAAGCGAATCGTCTGCCAATGATGTCGGCACTCAAGCCCCACCATATCGCGCCCGTGAGCATACCCACATAGACAGCGATAGTCATGGCACGTGAGTAGGAGGGGTTGAATTCGAAGGCGGCAGGACCAGCGATAACAGACTGCAAGAGGAGAAGCTGCGAGTCAACGGAATATCTGGTAGCCTCGGCATTAGTATATTGCCAGTCTGTCCGTATTTCTCAGAAGTTCTTCTATGCACGTACCCGAAACCATTGAGAAGGAAGAGCTTCCAGTGATATGGAGTCCAGCCGATCTCGTCGATGGCCTGTCCAGCGAGTATGTTAGCAAGAATGTAGGCGCATGACATTGTCCCGAAGATCTATTTGCGATGTTTTAACAGCCTGAGAAATTCATCTTACATTGTTCACCAAATGCATTTTCGCATTGAGAGCTGGGTCGATCTCCTGGAGCGCAAGGATATCTTCCTTTCCGATTGACGAGGCTATCTCGTCGCCTTGCTCCTGGGCTACAGCCTTCTCCCCGAGCGGCTTGTCTTTCTCAGCGCCGGGGGGGAGGTAAGGAGAGGCGTCGGACGACATGGTTTCTATAGCTGGTTCACAAGGGCCGGGGAAGTAGCAATGTCGCTGAGTGGCTGCAGGACAAAGACTTCTTCAAGAAGGAGCTTGAAGAAAATCACCAGAGGACAAAAAGGTGAAAGGCGATAAGAGAGAAAGGAAGGAAAGAAGATTAGAAAAAAGGGCCGACATAATAAAGAGAGGGACCATGCCGGCGCTCGAGGCTATCCCTGGGAGGCAGCTCCATATCCCTGGCTCTGGGTAGGGTCCGCGCGGGCGGGCGATCACGACCGAGGCCCAGTGTTTCTGGCAGGAATCTGGGATATGGAGCTGCGGGGGGGCAAACAAAAATTTCGATGCGAGAAGACGGTGGCCGTCGTGTAGATCGTGCCACGGAGGATTGGACGAGAAGGGCAGAGGAGCACACACCCGGGTGCTTGGTCGTGCTGGAGATGGCAGCTGTGGCCTATGAGAACCCGGTAGCCGTCCAGCCTCTGCGTGCCCTCGATCCCAGTTGCTGCCTCGCGACACAGGCAGCCCCGCCCACCGCGTCCGGCTGGGGCGAAAGAAGGTTGGATGGCAACGTCCAGCGGCCCGCTGATTGGTCACACCAAGACTAGCCGAGCTGCTGAGGCCGGGCTCTGCTCCACCCCGAGTCGCAAAAGCGAGCAGAAAAATCCAGGTAGCGTGCAATATTTCCGTCTTCGCCAATAGCAGCAGCTCAAACTCGTACAAACCGCACAAGATCCATAGTTTTGAGGGCAGTGGATACTCCTCTTCGATTAATCTCGGCGCCGCCTCATCATTCCAGCACCCAAACGAGCTTCTCCTTTGCGCTCTGGGGTTCCCTCGTGCCCATTCTGATGGTGCACACTGGTCGGCCATGGCTGGCGGGAGGCGGAGAGAGCCACCCCACACTATCTCAATCACGTGATGATGTCCCTGAATGTGCCGCGAGTGCCTCCGACGAAATGGCGCATGCGCGAAATACCAAGCTTGCTTTGCCTGGGTGGCTGCGACGTTGCGCTCCTTCTACCTCATAGGACAGAAAGCGGCATTTAGCGTACGGAGTAGTCCGAACGGTGCTGCTGCTGCAAACCATTGTGGTCGCGGTGTGGTGGAAGCTAGTCAGCTGCCAGTTGCGAACCTTGCTTGGATCCAGTAAACTCATGCTTCAAAACACCTCGAAACTTGACCCTGTACGATATGGGATGGGACCAAACAAGCTTGCGGTCAAGCAGTGTTGGGAGTGTTTGGCGCTGCACTTCACGTATGGAGATTCACGTGGTAATGGGCAGGCAGGAACGTGAAATTTTGCCTGGAATATTAGGCATGGTAATTACAGTAAATGATGAAATTAGCCGTGGCAGTCGAAGATTCGCCGAGGCAGCTCTCATCTGGACAACATCTCTCAGTCGGACCATCGATTGATAGGTATTGCTACCAGCAGATCCAGCTCCTTGGTGGACCGTTGAATGTTGGTTTGGTCGGTCTACGTACAACCCGTTCGTTCTTCTGTCACTGGGATAGGGATGCCAGGTTTCCGATTGTCAGCTCCGCCCCAATAACCACGATCTAGGAGACTATGGGGTCATGATGAATGGACGAGTGTTATTCCTCATCTTTTACAATGGGGTCTTCTCTGTCCTTTGTCTTGTGCTTCTCGGCCTGCTGATCGTGACTCCTGCTGACGCGATCCGTCAAGCTCTCCGCAACGATCAACTCTACAACATCTTTGTTATTGCCGGATGCTATTTTCTAACCATCCTCCTGGCTACCATCATCTACGCGTCAAGACTATATACCACGAGGTCAGTTTTGGCGGCAATACCGAAAACATGGGTCCCAGTAGAAAAGGGCGATGTAGAAGAGAGGGTCAGGAAAATGGTCTCAAGCGGGTTGAGGAGAAGTGCTTGGATTGCTTGGAACGCCCGCCCCCGAACTCCTGAAGAAACAGAGGAACTGCCGGAGTCCGTAATATCCGAGCGAATAGACGATCCTGCGGAGAGGAAAGACCTGAGAATATGTGGTATTCTGGGTAGAACGCGAGCCCGCAAAGAAGCCGAAGAAAACATAGTGACAATTCTACCTCAACTACCGGTATGGGGAGAAATTGCTCATGATGGATGGTCATCGCCTTCATCAGATCCAAGGAATCTTCAATATGTTACTGTCATTCTTGAACTGCCCCACGTCATTGAAGCTAAGGCCGTATCTCTCGCGCCTCCGGATCTCGAATCGGATTCCGACCCACCGCTACCGGATATGAGAGCAATAAGCCTACTACATAGACCTGTTACAATGGGCCTCCGAGACTACATTACGTACCTCATGAGCATTGACGTTATTACCGACTCCACAACGGCCAACAAGTTCTTGTCCCATTATGAACATGCTCGATTCTCTTCTCGGCCTGTGAACGCGGATTCATTTCATGTGCTAATGAATGAGTTTGCTAAGCTCCTTCGCAATATGCAAATGCTGGATCCTCGCTATCTGGCACCATTGGATGATCTGTCAATGAATGAAAGCGACACAACCGAGGATGCAACATCAGAAAACCTATCTGTGCTATCGCGCAGTCGTTCAATGGCGTCCTCCCGAAGTGTTCACAGTCAGGCGAGAAGCAGCAGCCAGGGCACGGTACAAACTCACCGCTCTCGTGGTACTAGCACGAATGGGGCCTTGAGCCATGGACATTCAGCATTCACGACAGCCCCAGGAACTCCACGACATAAAACTCGTGCCGTATCAAGGTCACCAAGTGCAAAAAGTTCAGCACAGAGCCGGAAAGATTATGAAAACTCTGCTAGCTCAGTGAGCGAAAGCATGAGTATGCACTCGAGCAACCAGGGCAGCGTGATCAGGTTGAACCCTTCCAATGACGAAGGGGAGTTACCTTATATTCTTACTGTTCCAGTATCAGCATAAAATTTTGATGACTTATTATACGGGTATTGTTTGCTTTAGCGACGGCGTTCTTGGGTAAAGTTTCCGGCTCAAGGAGACCATTCTGTTTTGAAGCATTTCATGGATATGGGATACAAAACCGCTATAATCCTAATAACATTCATACCGAATTTGCACTCTTTCTCTATTTCTACATATGAGATTGTGACAAGACCCCACCTCCATCGCTTTCAAGCTCCACTCAATTCCATTCTAATACTTTTTTCCAGCCACTCCTTATATTTCTGTTTTATACTCCAGACTAATACCAACAGATTACCCTCTCCCTAATTTTGCACATCTGAAAATACAACAGTTGAAAAAGGGGTCCTACTAACTACACTATTTAAACATTATTATAGCGAAAGCATTTTGGAAATCCATCAGCGAAACAGCAATTTTTTTTAAAAGATCGACTCGTATCGTGTCACAACATCAGCCAGGTTGATGGGTTTGCAGAAACAAAGTTGAAAGAAAGGAAATTCACAATGACACACCGTGCCAATGTGAATATATCGAGTACACTGAATGCCAACATTGCCTTCGCGCTTCGAGGATACGCCCAAGGTCTAGTTCGCATTCGTACTGTCATCGTCGAGTCAAAGCAGTTGCAGTTCATCATCTCCTCTCCATTGACGAACGCCTGTTCAGGCAGACAGCAAAGGGGTTTTCACCATACAGAGCTATCTAGCCGTGAATGCAGGTGAACAGGCTTGCCAAGATGGTATTCAGTGGTATGTGTATCCCTCCGAACCCTGAACAGAAGGGTCCTCATAGGTCTGCTGGTCTGTAACAGCAGTAGCAGCAGCAGCGGAAGTGGTAAAATGTTGGTCGAAGTCTTCTAGGGTCCCTTGCGCACGCACCCTATGTACCTGCTCGATTTCCTGAGCATCGCCGGTGTTGCCTGGGGTAGGGAATGGAAAAGGGGGATCAAAACCCAACCAATTCGGGACATGGATGGACATCCGGTCCGTGTCTGGAGAGAGACTATGCATCGATGGATTCTCTGAGGGAGAGAAAGATGTTCCTGACGATGACGAGGAACTGGATGATGGTTCCGAAGAGGGATCGCTTCCGTTCACGGCTTTGCGTGAGGACGGCTTCTTCTTTTGGGAGCGCTTGTCCACCCTTGAAGAAGTTGCAGAGGCAGTACAAGATTTCCTGGATGTTGACGACTTGCCAGAGCTCACCGCACTTTTTCGCAGTTAGCAGGTGACAGTTTTGAGCTACAACGATCATGAAGACCGACGCGGATAGGAATGGATGTGTGCCTACCTGCCAGCAGAGCGGTGGCTCATGGTTCTTGAAGGTGGACTGGACGGCATTTCTGTCAACTCAGTGCACCAGATACAAGAAATATTGAGCGACGACGTGTGAGAGTGTATCAGAACAACTGGTAGACGGATTAAGACGCAACGGGTAGAGACAGCACGTGACTGGCTTGATGCCAACCAGATGAAATATTACGGTCAACAACGACAGCGTGTCGATCTGCCTTGCTGGACTCATGAATAGAATGGCAATCAATATAAAGGGTACCTAGCATTGGAGTCTGAGAGGGTCGAGGTCTGGGCTTCTTGGGGGGCGAGGGGGTTATTATGTTCGCTGGAGATCTTGGTGAGAGAGGGCGTGACGCCTTCTCCGCCCTCCCGCCCTATATGTGAGAGGATATGTGGAAGCTTGGTCAAACAAGCGGTGAACCAAGCTCTACAGAACGAAATTTTCCACTCACGCAATCATAATGACTTTATCCTGATGGTCGTTATTAATAATTCCGGCCCAAGCGGAGTCCGATTGCTAATGGCCGCGTAGTAGGCGGCAACGAGGCAGACTTTCTAGAGCTCTTACCCTGCAGACTAGGTTACGGCAGTAGGGTTCGAACCACGTGTACGTATTAATTTACACACTGCGATTAAGCTTGCTTCTTACTGCTCTGCTGCATAGAATACCTCCATGGCTTGTGAGGATGAGAGACAGGGTCGCATTGACGCAAGGTGAGGACTCATTCAAGAGCAATCCTTGCTGTGGCTGCCCTGTAGGTCCAGCCTTATGCAGCGGCTGTGGGCTTAGCGTGCTTCCCAAAAGAGGGTTCGTTGCAGAGATGGAGACATTGTGTTGTACCTCACTGTTCACCGAGCACACACCGCTATTACCTTCAGTCCACATCAGCAGATGGCTTGTCTTGATTTCCCATTCAACTAGTACCATCGTTTTCGGTGTAGGAAACGGTGCGTGTTGCGAGTCCGGGCTGGCGAGTCACCCGATGGAAGCAGCTGAGCTTTGAGGTGCGGATAGCTAATCGCAGAGTTATGCTATCACTTGGCACTTTAATTTCACGAGTCTCACGATCTACAGCTCGGTGGTTGACCGCTGCTGCGAATTCAGGCAGGATATCTCTGCGGGTTTGGATAGTGGTGTCGTGTGTGTCTGGCTTTGCAGCTAAGGGCGTGTGTGCGAACACCTGCTTTCCATGAGTTGTCTGCATGCTCCTCAGCCCGACATGGGGGCCTTGCGAAGTATAACTCGGACAATGCCCGTACCTGGCCGTTGNANAGNTCCATGGGCGAAAGCAAAAGAATGAAGTGAACTGATTCGAGAACCACACTTAATCATTGCGTCGAGCATGCAACGGGACACCATACAGCAATGCAATCAGCAGGTACGACGCCGCCTCCGCGTTTCGATCCATGGTTTGCCACAGCCTAGTGTAGAACTTCAAGTTCACGATCGGGTTCCGCACATCAATCCGGGCGAGCACGGGTTTATAAAGAATAACCTCTCGTCTTGGTGTCCTGTGGTAGTTCCATTGAGAGCAGAATTGCCGGACCAGAGAAGAATATGCAAGCTTCACAAATGTAGAAAGCATTCTCCTTCCTTTCTTCCTGCGACCGGAACGGTGGTGGGCTTTGTGACAGCATCACAACGTGGAAGACGGAGCCTGACGACAATCGTTTTGTTGGTGGCTGCAGCGATCGGCATGTAGTCGACCCGGACAGAATAGTGGAAACAGAGCCGAGCCGAATGGTTTGCAGCGCATTACGTCGGTCCGCTCGCATGCTAGGTGGGATCGTCCTCGACATATTGTAATGAAACCGTTAAGCAAAGAGTTTGAAGACATGAGTCCTGAGTATGCTTCATCATTGCCGTCCATTCTAAAAGCCAAAGAATAGAAGATTGTGCTTCCGTTGTGTTGTAGTTCAGGAGCCTGAATACGAGGGGGAAACGCCAGCGCCAAGGACCCAGGTGTCCTACACCCACTCAGTGCGGAATTCAAAGCTAATCATACCAATGAAGCATTTGACGAACGCCGAAGGGAAAATGGCCCCCTGAGATGGTGCAGATCTGGAGGTGTGCTGTGCTGGCTCGCTGGCACGGAGATGAGCCGACCCCTACCGGCCTTGGGTCGGGCCATCGGAGACCATCCATAGAAGGGCCTAGCTAGAGCATTTGAAGCAGGTCAGGAATGTTGATGGCCTCACCGGTCCGGCGCATTTTGGGTTACTTTATTCATGGGACCTGTCACCTTCTCAACAGATCAGCCGGGCGCCGCCTCTAGAGCTTGGCCACCTCGCGGCTTCAGCGCCAGAGCCTCAGTTTCTTCGAGGTTGCTTGCATCACGCAAGGACGGTGGCAACACCTCAGACCTGGGGTAGTTAGACCACATCATCAGTTCAATATCGGATACGCAAGCTCGCAACGCATGCTGTTTTGCTGGGTGGTGCTGTGATTGTGGTAGGGCATACATTTAAGACTGGGAAGTTAGGGCGGGAGCTAAACTAAAATCTTACGCGCGCACTGACTTGACCGGGCGTGGGATCCCCAACCGTGCGGGAAAAGGGCTGACGAGTCAAATCGGAGCTAAATTGTCAGCTGAATTGACATCTACTGTAGTTACCTCCTTACTGGACTCGCCATCCGTTTTTCAATGCGTCCGTGTGCAGACGGCAGTATCTGAACTCCTCAGCTGTACTATTTCCTGATGAGGTGGGATAGCCGTGCCAAGCTGGTTCGTCCGTACTGTTGCTTCCGCACGGCTGTATGCGGCAGGAATTGCTTGCATTTCGACGGACGATGGCGTGCATGCCTGGCTGGGCCTGTCTCGTCCGTCCGTTGGGCTGTGCGCTGGCAGGCTGGCAGGGTGTTAGCCCACGCGGCTCCCATCGACAGGGGGCTCCCCAGAGCAATCGTCCTGCAATAATTGCTGGCGTTATGGGGATCAAAATTTTTTCTTCGACAACCAGGTTTCTGTTGCAAGCTCATCCTGTGTCCACGACGCGCCGTGTCGCAGAGCCTCATCAGCTCCGCCGATGGAGAGTCTCCTGCTTCCACCGCTTTCTGCTTCGCTCCTCACTGCTTGGTCTCTTGCCGACAGGTGGACAGATGGTCGAGTAGGATCATGCCACTGTACTCCAACATCGGACACTGCTGGCCTCCATGATGTCGGATAGTTTGGGTCAGGCCGAAGTGCAGGACTGCGGAAAAGCTGGATGAGACATGCAGGTGCCAAATACAGTCGAGATACGGATCGGTATTACCGGAATAGTTTCAACGATCTCGAACTCACGCCCAAAGTTCGAGTCTCAACCACAAAGTGAGGCAGACGCTCAGCCGCCTACCTCTGTTCCAACGAAAACCATCACGAGGATGGAATGCGAAGCGTGACGTGGACCATCGAGGTTGAAGAACGGAATGTGGTATTAAACCACCGAAGGATTGGTGTGTGTTGAAGAGCGAGTGTGCCGTTCTACAGCTGGGAGCCTCTGGGGGTGGCCTCTGAGTTTGTATGGGAAATTCCTTTGTCCATCGATATATTCTTTTCCGTACTTGAAGTATGGCTTGCCGAGTCGTTGCCTTGCTTCGATTCCGAAGTTGATAGGTCTAAATGCGTCAGAAGTCCTTGACCACATGCATGATATTCGATATCTAGTGGAAAGCCTTACAGCTTCTTTAGGATACCCCTCTGTTCGAACCTGCTTGATTCTCGGAGCCATCGAAACCACGAGCGCCATATCATTTTATATCTTACCGAGTGTCAGAGTTGCTGTGCTTGTGATCAGAGAGTTCTGATGAAGTGGGAGAGATGGGAGCGTGGTCTTTTTGCGCACGGAATGATAAAGGTCGAGCTTGCTGAAAGGTACCACTCAGTTAGCGCTCTTTCTCGGTTTCTACCTGCAGACGAGACTGAGCTATATATATTGGTTTATGCGATCCCTTACCAACACCAAGTCTAAAGTTGGGCCGGCGAGCTTGTTTGGTGCAGTGGTAGCATGACGCGTTTGCAAAGGAGTTAGGTTACTCGGACCTGTAATGCCCCGCGTCAGTGATGCATCGAGAAGACTATGTCTTCCTCTAGACTGTCAGCTGGTAACTGGCTAAAATCGGTTTCGCCCGGTTTTCTATGGCATCTTCGCGGCATCGAAGATGACCGGATTTTTGCCATTTATTTCTTGGCTCTACCCCTTCATTTTTTTCTCTCTCTCTTCATTGTAAGACTTTGTTCGTTATCGTTTCTTGGTACGCTCGCTTGCTGCTTGAGGAAGGAGCTCTCAGGAGAAGGGTGGTTGCCAGAGCAGATGGAGTTTGCCTCAGGAATTCACCCCCTGCTCACAGAAGTCACACATAGCTAACACGACTTTTGGATTTAGTTCCGCACCTGCTTCTGTGAGTCAGGTGCGTATAGGAACTAATGATTTCAAGCATTTGTCAAAATTGCAGAAGACTCTGGCCATGAGGATAATGTTGGCTGTTTTCACGAACGGTTGGAAGGGGCTGTGTATGTAAAGGCGCGGAACCACTTTCAATCCGGACTGCTCTCGGCATCAACGCTACTGCTTGGATATTGGGCTCACTGGCGATCGGATATTGGTCAACTCTGCAATTAGGCACAAGCCGAAGACTATATTCGTCCCAGGTGCCAAATTTCCATGGCCCAACAGAGTATTGACAAGGATATGCACGATTCTGCTTTGGATATTACAATACTAGGGTCTGAATATTGAAGATTGTCATGGTCTTTGTTTCCATGCATCGATGCTTCCGACCAGACTCCATGGTACTCTGGATAGGAGATTTTCGACAGAAGAAACCGGACATTCATCCGTCAGACCATATGTGGCTTTGTCGAAAGCCATGTTGAAGTGAACGCCATATTGTTTTGGGAATAAAATCTACGAAGTTGGCTCAATCCCCTCTACGGATCGATGGCTGTCCCTTTCCGCCGAAACGCTCATGCATCTTCAGATTCACCATTGCCGAGAATCTAAACTACACGTGGAGGGACAAGGTCCTCAATTGAGGTACATGACTAGGCACAACGGGCCGGAGGTTTGTTCCTCGAAGTCTTGTTTACTTCCGATACGTTGAAACTCGGCCGCCGTTGAACAAATCATGCAAAAAGCCAAAAATTTCCCGCGATTTTCCCCCACAGTTTTGCCCCGGATTAGAGTGCCGAGCTCACCGCGTGGTGTCCGATTCGGCGCTCGGTCCCGCACCAGCATGTCAGCCCCATCCGCCTCGCTGCCACTTCTGCTTGCAGCCATAGCGTAGCGCGATATAGCGTGCGACCGCCGTGAAACACAATTTATTTCAATTTAAATGCTCCATTTCCAATGGGTGAGATCATCTAGCCCAACATTTATCCGGCATAGGCAAATACGCTGCATAAGGACCCCTGCACGAGCAATTTATTCTATGCTGTAGCATTAGACCTTTAGTCTCTCGTATCGTCGGATTTGGCTAGTTAGCCGTGGCCAGGGGATTGTCGAGGGGCATTGCATTACATGCTACGGTAGAACCGCAGATATTTCTAGATGAGAGAAGTTCATGGATTCACTTTAGCATTCTTAGAAAATATAAAAGCATGAACGCCCTCTCGTCCTAGCAAACGTTTGCCACAGTGACTCTCTCTCACATTTTGCCCTCCATACCCACAATGTATGTATTTACGCTGCTTCCCATTGCGGCTCTAGTGCCAGCTGCCCTAGGCCAGCTCAACAAGCTTGCAAAGGCAAAAGGACTCACGTACTTTGGTACTGCCACTGACAATGGAGATCTATCTGAGTGCGTAGAATCGAATTTCCCTACCTGAACACTTCCCCCTTTATACAGGGACGCGATTGAAGCTTCGCCACTGGTCCGTTGTTAACGTTAGATACAGTTCCACCTACGTCTCAATTGGATCAAACACCGATAATTTTGGCCAGATCACTCCGGCCAATGGCCAGAAGTGGCAATACATCGAACCATCGCAGAACAGCTTCAGCTACACTCAGGGAGACCAGATCACCTCTTATGCGGAAAAGAATGGTCAGATACTGAGATGCCACAACCTAGTCTGGTACAATCAGTTGCCCAGCTGGGGTATGTTGTTCCTGGAATTTCTTACCACTCTTTCCGGATAGCTTCGATTCTTTCGAGAACGGTCAGACGCTAACCTAGCCCAGTCTCATCCGGCTCATGGACCAATGCAACACTGATTGCAGCATTGAAGAACCATATTGCCAATGAGGTTACTCATTACAAGGGCCAGTGTTACTGCTGGGATGTTGTAAACGAAGCCTTGAACGATGATGGCACCTACCGCTCAGACGTATTCTACAACACCATCGGAACCGAATATATCCCAATCGCATTCGAGACAGCAGCTCAGTACGATCCTGATGTCAAGCTCTACTATAACGATTACAATATTGAATATTCCGGCGCGAAGGCAACGGCAGCCCAGAACATTGTGAAGAGCTTGAAAGCTCGAGGAATTAAGATTGACGGTGTCGGACTGCAGGGACACTTCATCGTTGGCCAGACACCCAACTTGCAATCGCAGATATCCAATCTGGAAGCGTTTACTGCCCTGGATGTTGAAGTCGCCTATACTGAACTTGACATCCGGTTCTCATCGCTCCCTCCAAGCACCAGCGGCTACACTCAGCAGGCAACAGATTACGTCAACACCGTGGGGGCATGCGTCCAGACCGCAAACTGCGTTGGAATCACGCTCTGGGATTTTACTGACAAGTACTCTTGGATTCCATCGACTTTCAGCGGCCAAGGCGATGCGTGCCTCTGGAATTCCGATTACACTACCAAGCCCGCATACGCCTCAGTTATCAGTTATCTTGGCGGCGCAGCGTCAAGCACCGCTTCGACGCACACGACCACCGCAACGACGTTGAGCACGTCTAAAATAATCACTACTAGCGGGCCCGCTACTACGACCACAACTGCGTCTGGAGGAGGGGGAACGCAGCAACACTGGGGTCAATGCGGCGGCCAGGGCTGGACTGGACCCACGACTTGTGCATCACCGTACACTTGCACATATTCCAACCCATACTATTCACAGTGCTTGTAAATTGGTTGTTTGTGATAATGCCGCCAAGACATAAATGCAACGAGGAAGCGAGACTGAAGAACCGGGATGTATAGATTTGCAAGGAGATGACGTGTATATAAACCTCTATATCTTTAAGTCTAAACTCTATCGCTCTCATGTATTGTGCCGGCAAATTGTCGAAATATATCTATGCCGTATAAAATGGATTTGTTGAAAATCTTGAGAACTGATCGTGCCGTCGTAAAATTTTGGTGAAAAATGTGGTGTTCTTTTCTCGTGGAGCATCAATTTCGTAACCCTTCTGGTTCCAATCATTGTATGCGTCGAGCATCGAGCGACAGTTTTATGCAGAACCGACGAAACGAAACCGGCGACTGAGAATCTGCCTCTTGGCTCTCAGTGTGACTTGTTGGCCGGTGCGTAACAGCATGCCCACTGTTATTGGATCTGGAATCAGCTGCCTGGCATCTTTTGAGGCTGCTCAATGCGAGGAATGCCGCAGGAGCGCAAGGCTTCCCTGCTCCCGAATCTGCGACCCAGGAGGCTGGGGCACCGTTGTACTGTAGTGCCCGCAAATCCAAGGCCCATGCACGGCGGATAGGGGCATCGCCGGCGCCCACGTTCCGGATCTGGGGAAGGTTCTGTGCGGCGAGCCACCATCGCTATCTCGCCTGAGCCAATAAGAGATTAGCAAAACGGCTCGTAGCACGGGGAAGTGAGGGAGGACAGACAACACATGGGGACCTGGATGGGCGCCAGAACACATATAGGACGTCACAGATGCACTTCAGTTGTGGCCATTTATCTTGCACTCAAGCTTGTTCAGTAACGCCGTCATTTCTTCTCTATGTTCCCGACCGTTGACGGGGTTCCGGCATCCAAGAGAAGCCCTGACAGTATTGTCGTTGAGGAAGCGATCCGTGGAGTATGTGAAGCTTTCTCTCTGATTGCCCGTGACAGCAGAGGAACCCTGTTGAGTGCGTTGTCCTTGGTCTCTGCGTCACAATTGACTTCAGTTTTGAACATCATATTAGTTGTATTGGATACCCGAAAGAGACTTGTAGTTGGTTGCTATATTATCTACAGGAGGACATGGTAAAAGAGTAATAATGAAGGGGGTCTAATTACCCTATAGTAGAGCTGGCAGATCCATTTTGACCTTCCGTCGAAGGAGTGACACTATACATGATGGTGTTGTGGAAAGAAGCCGTGAGACTGAGAAATGCCAGGGACAAGACGAATACTCAAGCACTGACAGAAACGAATAATATTTCAGCGAGTCAGTCAATCAGCGGTTGTGCTGTAAAAGAATATGGAGACGTGGAGTGCGTTTTTCAATAAAAATAAGCGCGCACTCGAAGAGCAAGCTCGCACGTCGGTGAACTTCCAGAACTGGTCCCTTGTCAAAATGTCCAGTGGTCAGAGGAGATGGTTAAGCACTCTGCGTATGGGGCGGGTGGGATGCGTTCAGGTGCAAAATGTGCGCCGTTGAGCTGTGGTGACCGCACTGCTGCTCTCGCTCTCGCTTTCGTCTCCGTCCGCAGCCTGGTCTTCCCAAACAAATATTTATAGGGACAGTCAGTCGGGGTGAGTAGGCACTGTGGTAGTTCTCAATTTTGTGGTGGTTCGCAATTTTGCGAACCGCCAAAGTTGCGAACCATCAGCCTAACAGGTTGCCTCGTCGCAAACTGAGAAAAAAGGAATGGTCGTACAACAAGATACTCGTGTACCTCTCCGGATACTAATTGATACCCACCATTCAGTCATTGCTCATGATGGGAGTCGCGCGGATGCGCAGCTGCAGAAACCACCCAATTCCGTTCTGCCATTTCCTTTCGCTCACCGACGCATCATCGCTTGAGGTGAAGATGAATTTCAAAGAATGTTGATAGCTGATCCACGGTCTCTTTCTACTAATCAATATCTGACGCTTAATTGCTATCATTTCACACTGCGCTACTCTCCCATATTTCAAGCTCTTGTCCGTTGACACTCCGGTTGGATATGTCTTCCTTATCACTTGCAAGTCTCGCAGCTGTTGTTGCTCTCAGTCCATCCTCAAGTCGTTGAAATTTCGCCCGTCAAAGAGCCTTGATGAAGAGTCTGGTGCCCATTACGGTGGGCCACTGTACGTGTCGACGAGCCATGTTAGAGGTATCGGCGAGCCCGAACAGGTATGGTCGGTCTCTCAATAATGGACCAAATAGGAAGACGGTGAGCCAATAAGGTGAATGGCGATCCAAATGGGTACGTATCCTTTCCCCATTGCCCTGAACAAAACTCAGAACACCGCCTCCCTATCCATCACCTCTGTGGCCTCTCCACTCTTTCACGAGTCCTGAATTTTCAGCAAAAGGCTCCCTGATCCCGTGACCTTGATATTCTTTAACCTCTATATTTCCAATCTCCAACTCACACCACAACGCTAGGTTCATTTAAGCTACTGTTTCAATGGCTTTAGTAGTTCTTACTATCGTCCTGACCAGCTGGGGAGGTTGATTTTCATGATCCTAGGCCCGATCTTGCGGAGATATTTCCGTATTGTTTTGAAGGCAGTGGTTTAGATTGAGATTACGAGGCGAGCTGGCGAGTGCAAGCAATTCTGTGCTAGGAACTTTCGAAATTAGACCCTCGTTATTTCGGAGTGTTACTTCTGAGGAAATTTGATTTTCCGTCCCCTTAAGTTTGAGAGGCTTTAAAGAGGGCTGGACCTGGCTATGAATTAGGATGCGAGCGTTCTCTCTTACATCATCTCCATAGCTCGCTTATGACGTCGCGATGTCGATATTGATGATTGTATGCGAAAATGCAAAATTGAGCATTGCAATGACTGAAGAAGAGAAACACAAGGAAGTTTGGTGAGAATCTTTCGTGGTCTAGCCCAGGCTATGTGCTACTCTTGGTATCTGCTCTACCTCTTACCACGGGGGCAATCTCTTGCCGTGAATGTAATCAAGGTGACGTCAACCCCGAAATAACAATGTCTCCATCCGTAGAAGATCGAGCTAGAATAAATGCCCATGAAGGTATCTCATAGGTCAGAAGTGTGTTTAGTCAAATCATTCGGCATGACCTCACCCTATTTTCTCTTGTCTGCTCCTCATAAATATCGATGCTCTCGCCAGAAACATACATTTGAGCTTTAAGATTCCATCTACTCTATAATTTGCACCCTTTTTTTTATTTGACTGGCAAGACTGTCTATCTAATTGATAATTTCAAACATGGATGCAGCAAAGAATATAGCCAAGAAGGCCACTGGGGCCGATGATAACAATGAGTCCAAATACGATTCTAGTAAGCAGCATCACACTCCTATACATCCAATTCTCAAGAGGGTTCACCTATTATGATTTATATCTTCTGTCAAACGGTTCCAGAATACCTTGCTGACATTAAACGTTTAAACCAGGTCATCGGGTACCTGTCCATCACCAAGACCAACCAGGTCACCAAGGAAATATGCCTGAACAACCCATAAACGACAAATTACCGACTGGTGATGGTGGATATCAAGCCTACAAGCCTGCAGGAAAATTACAAGGGAGAAAGGCACTGATTACAGGAGGTGACAGTGGCATTGGGCGTGCGATTGCCATTCTATATGCCCTTGAGGGCGCATCCAGCACTATCGTACATCTGCCCCAAGAGGAGCAAGATGCGCTGGAGACAAAGCGATATTGCGAGGAAAGAGGTGGGAAAGTCGATCTTATTGCTGCCGATTTGAGGAGCGCGCAGACCTGCAAAAGTGTTGTTGAGCAGGCCCTCAAGAATATGGGGAGTATCAATATCCTGGTTTTAAATCATGGATACCAGATGCAGAAAGACGTTATCGAGGAATTAACTGAGTAAGCTCCCAATTATCTATTCTCTACCATACGCAGTAAGGGAACTGGCGACTAATGTTTCCTACAGAGAACAATGGCTCAAGACCTTTGATACAAACATCCACCCATTCTTCTTCCTCTCCAAATATGCTGTCCCACATATGAAGAGCGGTGACACCGTTATTACCTGCGCCTCTATAAACCACTACATCGGACGGCCCGATCTGCTTGACTATTCATCTACAAAGGGTGCTATTGTAGCTTTTACAAGAGGTCTATCGAACCAGCTGATCGAAAGAGGAATTAGAGTCAATGCTGTTTGCCCAGGACCTAGTATGTTTCTCTTTTTCCCATACTTAAACTTCGCACGCCTGTGGTCCTCAAATTCTAACAAATAAACAGTTTGGACCCCCCTAATTCCTAGCACGATGAACAAGGAGAAGCAGGAGCAATTTACGTCTCCAATGGGCAGACCTGGTCAACCAGCAGAAGTCGCCACCTGTTTTGTCTTCCTGGCTAGCCCTGATAGTAGCTTTATCTCTGGGCAGAGTTTGCATCCAAATGGTGGAAGTATTGTTGCCTCTTAAAAGGTAGATAGAAAGGAGACACGGCTTGGCAGAACCAAAATGAACGCAATGTGAGGATCATGTATCTATAAAACACAGTATCTGCTGTAATGAGACACGAATAGAAATCTTATGTAGCGCTCTGTTTTTTTCCGCGGTTCTACCTACCTGCTAGAATATGGATTGTCGATCTTTGAATAAGAAAAGCTATGAGAGTATGACATCTTTGAAATAATAGAAAATCGAAACTCAAATACAAGTACGACTATTCTTACAACTAACCAGGAAGAGGTCTTGATGCGGCGTTACTGCTGCGCCTGAACACCCGAGTTTTGTGCTTGACGGCTCTAAAGGATTCAAGCTCAAGCAGTATGGAAATGGGAGTCTTTCTGCTGTGGTTGACAGGTGGGAACGGGGGGTTGATGAGTGTGTTTAGCGTGCCTGTGGGTCAACATAAACTATGAATACTTTCTAAGTATATTGTTAAAAAAAGTAAGAAATAGATAAGAGAGAATTGTTGAACTGAGATACAATTCAAGGAATCTCCTCGTAAACTTTTAATTTGAATCATAGATCTTTTTATTGACCCCGATTGATCCGAAAGCAGGGAATTTTGTTATATCTTAATAAAATGACAACGGGAAGAAATACAGGGTTATGGATATTCATGCTCTCATGAATAAACTATTTTTGTATTCTTGTAAGGAAATTAGGACTTCATCAATGATAAATGTATTTTACAACTACCTTTTTGATGATAATAGGATATCTAAAGGTGGGAGAAATGTAATCGTTATCTCTAGGCACAGAGCTGTGGGCTAAAACTAACATGACCCAAATTGGAACATCAAAACGAGTAAAAACTTTTGAGATTGACTCCATTACGAGAACACTCGTAGATGGAAGGTTCAATAGTAAAGATATAAATCGTGCAAACTTTTATTTGACATCGAAGATTCAGAGAATGACAAATGTTGGATTTTTGACTCAAATCTAGAAATCTATAGATAATTACAGTCCTCTGCAGCATACATATTACTCTAAGCCTGTACAGAGATGCCAAATACTGTCTGCATCTCCAACAGCCAAAACTGCGCTTATGATAACGATCATGACCGCTCGCCTCTGAGAAACGAGTCTGACTTGTGTTGTGTCACGATAAAATAACCCAAGGAGACTGGCGCTTCGTGGGAGTGGGACACTATCCATCACTGATTTCTATAGGAGATTTGAACTGGATCTCCTCCCGATTTCTGCATGAGAGCTTGGCAGCACAACATATCGAACATTATAGAGCACGGTTTGGTGGAAAAACGTTTTGCTAGATCAAGTATGTAGCAATCTGGAAGGTCATAGTANANGTCTATCCGTCAAGACTTCAGAGCCAGCCATCGATCGATGGCGTCGGGTTGTAGTAGTACAACTCCGTTTCAGGAACCAAAAATCACTAGAAAAAGAGTAATTTCAGTATCTGACGATCCAATATTATTGAGCTAACTCGTGAAAAGGTGAAGATGGAAGCTTCCTTCATCAGCATGCGCTTCTGCCGTATGACGAGAGAAGATGCAACAAAATGAACACCAAGACTCAAAGAGACAATATTATACAACATACTCAGGCAAGAAGATGTGCTTAATAGCTTNGAGTATTGGACTCGCTATGCAGCTCGACCTGTTGAAGCGTTTGGCAGAAGGAGAAAAGTTGTATATTCACCAAAATTGTCTGTACATCTAAGTGAAGCTTCAAAAGCACCCGTCACACTGGATACTTGGAAAGCCAGAATACGCAGTTAGAGGTACCTCGGCGCTCTCCTGCTCTACAGTGTTGGTACCACTGACTCGGCGCTCCCGGAAGTCTCTCATCCGGAGAACATCCTCCACCTCCTGAAAGGCTTCACTGTCCGAGTGTACATGGCTGAGGGAAACAACAGGACCTCGAAACAATCAACAAGCCATATCCGAGATGCACAGTTGCGCTCGCACACCTATATCACCATCATTGTAAGAGTTCCATTACTTCAGAATATGCAAGCAACTGCATCCACCTTGCATTTCCGGGCGTGCGGCGTTATGCCACCTGCAGGTACGTACATGGCCGGGACGATGCAGGATAGAGAGAAAGGGGAACACTGCATCCGCGTTTCCGGCGCTGTAAGTCTCCATGAAACTCCGTGATCTCTCTCTCACTCACTCTGAAAAGATACCTATCGTTTCGTGGGATTTGAAAGGGAAAAGGTCCGAAAAAGCAAATGGAGAACCACAGAAGCAAAAGTCTGGTACCGAAGGATTGCCCCTCGTATGACATTCTTAACTCTTTCGGTGTTAAGATATAATAATATAGGGACAAAGGGATAGTTGTGGCGATTTAGTCACAACGAAATAGGCATCTATTACCCAAATCCGGCGTGACAAGCCCAACAATAAGCCCTATCGAAACAAGACCTGAAAGTGACAAAGGGAAAGAGGGACGTGCCCTCTTGAAACCGTCTTCAAAGCAAACAACAATTGGACAAAGAAGAGAAGTCACAGCGTACCAAGATTGAATTGCTTGTAAGGTAGCATCCAGGGCCTTTTTTGTTGTAACCGCCGCGGTAGTGCAGTTCGGCGCTGACAGTGGACGCAAGTCAGTGGCCCGAGATGCGATCGTGATGCAAGAACCGAAGCCCCCCTTCCCCTCTCTTCGCAGTCCCTAAACTTACCGGGAGTTTTATGTTGCGAAACCGCTATGAAGCAAGGAATATGCGTGGCATCACTGTCGCCACCTTTATGATAGATCACATTATTCCGTTCCCAGGTCCAGAGTTCCAGAGCAGAGTTCGATCTTTTGGCCGTCCCTCGTACATACGAAAAGATAATAATAATAGGATTCTGCCCTGCGTAATAACAGAAACTCTTTCTCGCTCCCCGGTCATCATCCATCCCTTCCGATACGCAGGCGGAGCAAACCACATATTCCCCTCCCCTTGTCCGATAAGATGATCTCCTACCAACTTCGTTGGGGCCTTTTTGGCATCCTTTCTGCTTCAATGACAACCCCCCACTCCCGCTTACAAAGTGATAGCAGGCAATCATCCCCGACGGAAATAAACGTTCGGGCTTTGACATTGTATCCAATTCGAGAGCAACGAAATAGCAGACGGCCAGGGGATATCACCACCCTCCTAAGCGACCCGGAAAACGAAGAGTACCTCAGTACATCGCGAACGATTCAGTCGCCATCACAATTCAGAGCTGGATCTTTCAAAGGATATAAATAAACAAACAAACAAACAAATAAATGGATTTGATGAGTTATTATTATTACGTGGTTGGTGCAGAAATCTGCCACACAAAGGATCCCAAAAGGAAGCAAAAAGGAAGCGGCTTCAGCGACTTGCTGCTTGACTAAGGGCGCTGCGCTGCGCGTAACTTCGGCACTTCTCATTGGTGAATAATCGTCGTACATAATAACTCAAAATTCCTTTTGAGATTTCTCCGCACATCTTTGCTTTTTTGGCCTGGCCCATCATGCTTCAGGGAGGCGAGGTGACAGCATCTCCACCGCGGTGTCTTTGAGCAATCTCCGATACCGCGGCGGTTCCGAGGCCAAGATGCTTGAAGACTATAATTTGCTTTTAGGTTACGGAATGCGCTCGACGGTCCATTATCTAAAGCAGAGGATGCTAGCATGCCAAAAGCTGCTGGGCACGCATCGATTGCTGTGGACAGCCGTTGTTGATGTGACCGGGCAAAGGTTCAATGGCAAACGCCGTGGCTCTAGGCCCCGTCTGACAGCCTACAGTTGGGCCATTCGGGAGCGTTCCGGGAGCCAGTACCGTGGAGGAGCACTGTTTGGTCACCTTGGTGTGCGCGAGGCCCCAAAGAGGAATGGTCCTGACACTGGGGTTGGGGACTGTTACTGTTCTTCCCAGCAACAAAACCACCGTCACCCCCGGAACTCCCATAACTGCAGTGATCTACCCATCTGTAAACCATAAGCATGGCGGGACCGGTTCAGTCATGTGACGAATGGAGGGTGAACGAATGTAGCGATTTATTGGCCTCAAATTGTACATGCGAGACATGGTCCTGGCCGGGGCCTGCCAAGGCTGAATGGATAGCGCTCCTTCGACTACCGCAATTTATCACATATCATATCATCATGCCGTACATTTTCTCTACGATACCGTGGCAATCAGCCCAACAACCTTGCACGACTGATCTGGAGGAGGTTGGTATGATTTCCATCCTGCACTCCGTGCAGTGTTTGGTGGGGCAAGTCTTACTCCTCAGGCTGCGGCACTGGCCTTGCAGCACCGCCGCCCCAAGCCTGCGTGGGGAGTTATGCGCATTGTGCGATTTCCTGACTCCCGCTTCCCGGTGACATCTTATATCCATTTTCGATAGTGTGTGGTATGATGTGACCTGATCTTGAGACAATTCTCAAGGGCATATGGCACAGCAGGATGTTAGCAAGTGGATGACAAAAGAGAGATGGGAGGTGGGTCGATGTCATAGGTGGTCCATCTGCAGATACATTCAGTCTTCAACGCTTTCTGCATGGAAGGCGAACGGCAGTCTCGCTATGCAGATGTGAAAAACAATGGCTGGTGGTAACGGAACGATAGGAAGAGATACGGAGATCTCTTCTGACCCGTTGGGCATATCTTTCTTACGATCTGCTTTACCTGCCCGTGGATCTGTAAGTCTGCAATCTTTCCCCAACCTCCTTGGAGATCCCCACTGTCGAAGGAGAACAGACCCTGAGAGGTATGTCGACATTCTTCATGCAAAAAGTGAGGCGACTCCACGCATAGAAGTGACTCGGCCATCCGTGCAAACGCCTCCGTGCTTCTCTGAGATTCCGTTCCCCAGGCAAAACCGGATCTTAAGGTCCACAGCCAGGTTGATTCCCGATATAACCGAATATCGTGCCAGGATCATTCCACGATCTGCTGCGATGATGGACACTGCAGAGTGCTTTGAGCGAGATCGAGGAATATGTGCCAGCTAGGTAAGGTCCTGACACATACACTGTCCAGCAGCAGACTCGAGGAGCCAGCAATTTTTAGGGCAATACGCTTGGCCTGCTCTTTTCGAACTCTGTAGTGTGTAAGATAGTATTCTGGCATAAAACCGAGCGGGGTGCGTTCACAGTGGGCAGGTACCAAGCAACGAATGAGTATTGTGGAGTGACGATTATAATAGTTGAAAGTAAGTCTTCAAGGGTGTAATTTGATGCAGTCCGATGCAGAATGTAACTCCACTGATGGTCGCCATGGGTCTTACTGCAGCAACTCATGGTAAGACAATGATGCGAGCGTAACGGCTCTCTCAGGGATGCAGTGCACGGAGGAAATGTCTCTGGTACTTTCCCCACGAATTTCTGAAAAGTAAAAACGTTGGTACTTGGTGTTTTGCATTGGCAGAAATTTGCGACCCAGCTCCACGGGCACGTAGGGCCTCTGCAACGGAAGCTGCCATGTGCCGAAGCCGGTGTCGTGGGGACGAAGCTGCCTTTGCGTGCGACGGACAGCAGCATTCACCCCGTCAGGCAAAAGGAAACACAAACCCAAGGCGTGCATGCAGCCAGATCGACATAAGACCACAGACGCACCATGCCCAAGATTGACGACTCGATCGTGCTGCAGCTAATAGGGTTCATGCCTGCCGTGTGCGGCAGAAGACCAGTTTGGGTTGCAGGCATCTCAGAAGACTGAGTTCCATTTTGGGAGGATCATGCAGGTACGGCATGGGACATCCTGGGAGCTACGCATAACGGGATTTCGTTTTTTTGTCCCACCATGAAGAGAGACTAGGTGGCAGGAGACGGTTACGAGAGCCAGATCTCCCCCAGCTCTGTCTGCACACCCACCGCCGAACGCAAGATGCCGAAGCAGTCTTAGACTAATCTCGTTCTGTGCGCATCTGCATTTATGAGAGCCCCAGTAGGGTGATCGATGGACTCCACAGCGGCAGCTGATCGAAGGCAAGATTGTCCTCGGGAATACCGTCGCGGCTCCGCTGCTGACCATCCGACGGGGGTGGTGGCCCTGGAGCGGGCTTTCGAACAACACCAGCCCAGGAGCTGAAGGACGGCAAGGACACAGGAGTGGAAGACGATGTGCAGCAAGCCCCGAAGCAAATCCTAATTAGTCTCTGGTGGCCCCCGAAGCACCTAATCCGATTTTTGGCAGGTATGCAGCGCTGATGGGGCGGGGAATGGACCTGGGGCGCGATGAGGCGGACGAACCCTGCCGCCGGTCTTGCGGCAGCCTCCTAGACCCCGTCGGTCGCCCGCTGCAGCGCAGCCAGCGCGCAAGCCCTAACTCCACGCAGGCTGGTTCCGGCATTGAGCGGCGCTCGCACGGCACTCACTGCTGCCCTGGCACGGCGCCCCTGACAGGCTCTCTCTTGCCCGCGGGCAAATGGCCCATTTGCTGGTACGTCGGTACAAGCACCGCAGCCCACTATCATTCACCAACTCTCCACCAACGCGCCGGGCCTCCAGCCTCTCCATCGCGCTTCGCTCAGCTATCCAACCGGTGAAGAAACCGCGGCAGAAAGCCGACCAGTAGTGCCCTGCTAGCTGTCGGGCACTTCAAGACATGCGAACACCATGTGTCAATGGTGACACACTGCTACAGTGGCTAACCCGCTTGGGTCGGTTCCTAATGGGTGGCCCGCTGGCAGTAACAGTACCGTACCCCAAAAGGCCCATCTTTGCGAGGAGCATCAAGCTCCAGACCCATCCTAATTTATTACAATTAACTTTCCTCTCCAACAATTTCCTGGCGCGACTCGTATTCCCTCCGAATCAGATGACGGCGAGGCTTGCTGCGCCGGTGCGATACTTTTCGTGTAGAAATGTTGGATTCGAACGCCGCTTGCAATACATAGGGTTGTCCTCTGATATCCTATTCGTTTGATGGTCAGTCAAATGCCTGTCTCCCACGTTTTTCTTCTTTCTTTGCTTTTGGCGTCCAGGGTCTGGAACACTCGTCCATATCTCGATGCCACGGATGATGCATCATCATTGGCATTATCAGACATCTCATCCATTGAGAATTCCATCAGAACAATAAAAAAGTAGAATATAGCCAGCGAGGCTGTGTGTGTTTCGACAGACCTCTCCGCGCCTCTCTAAATGTGGACAGGCATATGCACCCTTCCAATAAAGGGAACAGGTATTATACGATCTATTGATGGGCCTCAGTTCTCGGAAAAGAATTTTGCAGTCCATTTCTTCGCCCCCCCTGGTTGTTTGGCTTCGGCGATGCGGCAGCCAAGGTTCTGACAAACGCCCACTCGTGGATAAGGTGATCCCATTTTCTGGATCCGGAGTCTGATGCAATCATCACTTCAGTCCAGGCGTATTTCCCCAATTCAACGGCAATTGTGCGCGAGGGTATATGTCTCCGGGACGGGAAGCGCAGGAATTGGAAGGATTCTGGCGTTGCTTTCCTGCGGCAGTAACCAACCAACCTTGGGTATGACGCTACGATAGTCTTACCATTTCACACCTGCGATTGAGAGGGACCAATCGTGGAGATTCCGATCCGAAGAAAGATTTAGCTGTATTGAGCATGATGTGCGGGGGCTTGAAGCCTTCATCGTTTTGGGCTGGATAGTGGTGGAAGCCAGGAGGCAGTGATAGTATGTGGTAACATTGCCTCTTCGGGCTAGTAGGTGTCCTCGAGCAGCGGCAGAGATGAAGTCTACACCATTGAAATGAGCTTCGACAAGAACAGTATCGCACGACAGATCTAGCCCACCTTCTTGCACAGACGCCGCAGTCTGTCCGGGCTCCCGGCGCGTACCCGCCAGAGCAAGTCGCCGCAATCAGCTCTGCCACCAACTTTGTGGCTTTACAGGGAGCTGCAGGGCCTTGCAGGCGGATGTGATTCCGCCTGCCCTGAATTAGTGGACGTTGGCACTGAAATTTAGTTGATGTGGGCACTGAACATGAAACGCGGAAACAGGCCAGCGCTCAGACAGACGGTTCGCCTCTCCCCGGCATGCAGCCGTTTCAACAGAGGGTGCATGCAACAAATTCTGCAAAGTTTCACGCTCCATCGTGGGTGGCAGTGTTCTCTGCCCTTCTCGTTGAGAAGAGTCCCAGCGCTGGGAGGCACTCAGGGTCGCAGGTCTGTGGGCTAGCAGAAATATGGCGCCGAGGGACGGCTGTGAAAATGTTGATCTTTGTCTGTGCCAGTGACTTCAGACGAGCGGAGTCTGTGAGATGTGGACGCAAGTTGCCTTGCCCTGTCCAGGCCGCAAACTGTCGCCTGCGGACCACGAGCCCGGATTTTGCGATCAGAGCTTCAGCTGTCAGAACTGTGATAAGTTAGCGCGGGAAGGGGGAGATAATACTGTATACACAGTGCGTCGTCCCACCCCGTTATGCATAGCCTCCTCCTTACTATGCCGGGCCGTAAGCACTTATGCATGCAGGCCCGTGGAGCGTTTTGTCTCTTTGCAACTGACGTCTCCGTCCCGCATCTTTACCCTCGATAATGAGACTCTGAGGTCAATGAGTATTTGCTGAGCTGGGCTGAACGTTCCGTAGAAGAGAAATTACAACTCGCCTGCGCAGCGGGATGTGGGTTGAGCACATACGTGCAGGAGTTGGCTATACTATTGCGCTTTTCTTACAGCTGCCCTTCTATTCCGCGTGCGGTCTTCTGTAATACCTAAGCGACCTGTTGTCGAGATTTGTGGGGTCCTACGGCTCTCTTCCAACCTAGACGCTGGGGGCATCCATCGTCTAAACTCCATCTGGAACCAGACCGACCAAGAAGACTTGCAAGCAATGCGATATACAGTATCAGTGCGATAGGGGCAGAACAACGAGGCGAACCGACGGCTTGGGGGCCATAAGTACTTGGTTGCCGGCGGAAAGCAAGTTTTTGCGTAGAGCGTGGTAAGCTATTGGAGGGCAAAGAATACTCTAGGACACCGGTAGCACCTGGAGACATGCCAGAACTGCTCTAGCGTCTCTCGCTCCCTTGCTCTCCGGCCAAGCTAGGTCCATAGCTTCGATAATCGCAGCCGGCTAGATTCCGATTGCGTTCTGCCATAAGACCCATCACAAGCGTCACGCACCGATCAAATCCCTCATGTTGAACTCGATCACATTGCAAAGATACCTTCCGGCTGGCTGTACGAATCTGCAACCTCTGATTTAGGAGGGGTTCTTTGTCACCTGCCGTGGTCTGCTCTCATTTTCATCTGACATGGTCGGTTATCCCCTCGCTAAGAGGTTGCAAGATAACCAACTATACCGTACTCGACAACCTTGCTCTGTGTGAGTGGCTTCCTGATCACTCTGCAGTTCCGCATTTTCTCGTGTATGAAACTCTACACCTCCTGAACTTCGGGTTCCAAGGAGTTTATACGCTGGATCCTTTTCGCTTGACAGGCAAGTGATATCCGTCTACGTACGCGAGTACTTCACTTCCTTTGCATCGGTGAAGACTGCCCCTCCTCGGGTTCTCATAGCAAAGATGGTGGGGTAAAGTAATATAATCAATGAGTGGATGAAGGAACCGGCATTCGAGCTTAATGCACCATCCTAATACAAGATAATGGTGGACTTGCCAGGGCTCCCTTGATGTCGTTAATCGAGGTGGCAAGAAAGTCTCCGCGTCCGTCACTGTAGGGAGGCTGGGCCCCCATGTACAATAGAGGAGACCAAACGTGATAGTACGCGCAGCGTTGTCAGGAATATGCGTGTGATTCTCTGCTGAGCCGGCGATCCTAGTATGTTATGACCGGATTCTTATTCCCGACCTGTGACAGATGCGTTGATAGGCACAATGGAAACCTTGACAAGGTGGTTGTGATTGAGGGGCATCTCCACTAGAGAAAGTTAGATGATGACGGGGTACCAGCAAATCCTGAACTCGATCCACTTAGTAGATGTCATATATCGCGTCTTTGTGTTAGGCCATCAGAGATCTGCCTCTGCACACATGATGACCAGAGTGAGGTGAAGATGCATTATCGACAAAATGCAGACAAATGCGGCAACATGGCAGTGGGAGAAAGCCCGCAGCAAAAGGGACCCATCTGCTGGGAATTTCCAATGCGAGCACGGTCCATGCCATCCCAATGTCATTACGCATGTGCAAGTGATGCAGGTCCGAGGTGACGCAAGCAACGCTCTGCAGGTCGGTTACGCGCTGTGAGACTGGAGATGCCGTACAGGAGTTTCATTTCACAGCGAGCATTATTCCTTCCCTGGCGTGCCGAGTGGGATATGTCGGATATTCGTCGTAGAAGAGGAGTGGCGTTTGCAAATGGGAGAAATACTGCACCAAACATATGGACGATTGATGAACCCGTGGTCTGTGTCCAGTCAGCACTGACGGCTGGGAGCTAAAATTAAAACCCCGCGGACCATTGTTCCCACGGCCAGCCTCTCCAAAGCTTGGGGCCGAATCCAGTGATATCTCAGCTCCCTCTGCCACTCCAGGTCTAGATCTTGTGAGACCCAGAAATTTCCGCATCTCCGTGGATACGGATACCAGCGATATCTGTCAGCGATGGAGGAGGTCTAAAATGGAACAGGACGGGCTAGATGTCATGCGTACAAGTTTAAGCTCGTCGCAGAGCGATTTGAGACATCTAGAGCCTTATTGTTGGGTTACCAGACCATGGCCCAGAGTGGTAGATGTCGATGACTGTGAGGCGCAGCTGACTCCAAGATCCAGCAGTCGCCATTCCAGATTGGGCATAAGCCATCAGAAATGCTAGGGAACGTGATTCCCTCGGTTCGAACCGTCGCTGTAGGCTCCGCGTAGGACGAGTTGACCAGCCAGATCTCTCGTCTTTACCGTTCCTGGCCACATGTTGTGAGGAGCCTGGGAGGGGTTCCTCGAGCTCACCATGCCTGGTTGGGATAATGTTCCGCCTCGGTTGGAGCTGGTGCAGCAGGATAATGTGAGTGCAGTTTCGGCCTGTGTTTCAGAAGGTCAATCATCGTCGCATTCGCCAATGACAGCGTCTGCCCTGGGCCAGGGACCGGGCTCGACTGACTGTGCGTCCTCACAAGAATAGACCCCACGTTTTCTAGGCAACGGAATCACATCACAGCACAACACGGCTTTGCTGTGCAGCCCCCGAGATCCCGGTCCTCTACTGCGAGTGACCAATTTGGAGCGGAGAGAGAGAGCGACATAAATTTAGTAATGGCTGCTTCGGGCGTCGTTAAGCGGTGCGCGAGCTCTTATCAGCGCGATAATTGCAATATCGCGAGCCATTTGTCACCTCCCACACCTGCAGGAGCCCATACCATGGACGACACGCTACCTTTGGCAGGAGACCGTAGTAGTAATTAATTACCGCTCCCTCTTGACAGTCCGACTCCAGAGCAGAGAGGTGGTCCTCTGTCAGGCAAGTGCGGAATGGGTTGCGCTGCCAACATGGGACGATAAACTGGGTCACCGGCGGTCGCGAAGGTTGACAAACCACGTAGCTGCGCGCTACAGCACGTCAGTAAAAATGTGGTCGCCGACTGCTTCCCAGCGATGGCCAGCCCGAATTCCGAGCCGGATGGAGATGTTGGAGGCCTGCTGCAAACGTGTTGTGGTGGGGCAAATTGGGAAGTTCGCATTTGGCGTCCCTCTTCTGGCAGGATCCCTGGCGGCAGATGCGTCGTCTACTTCTCAACGGTTACGGTACTTGTACATCCGCGCGACATGGGCAGGGGCAGCAGGGGCGTGTGAACATCGCACCATGCCCCATTCATCCTTCCATGACTGCCCGCTTTCTCCATCAACGGGGATCCTGACAGCAAATGATGAAGGCAGAAGCAGCATTCGTGACGTAAAATTTTGGAAATATGCTGTGGCTGTTTGCGAAAGACCACAGGAGGTAGCCGTTGTTAGTCGGCACTTAAACGGCTCCCTCAATGCACTTTGTCATTGGCTGAGACAGATCATCATAATTGGCATCTTCACACCGTCAGCTGGCGGCGGAGGTGTGAAAGTGTGCATGTCAGGATGGACACTGCGGAGCTCTAATTTCTTTCAGGTCACTGGAGAACGTCAGTCACGATCCTGTGTTACATGCATTTCGGGGTCTTGTAGTTGGCGAAGCATGAGAGGAGCTGGTGTTTAATGATGGATGATGAATCTGGTACCTCATGTCGCGGCTGGAACGCCTCGTCTGTTGACAAATTCCAGCCGCAGCCTCACCACACTCCTAATTTACCATACAAAAGGGTAGCCTTGCAGTTATGTCACATGGTAGAGCCTCTCAACGTTAGTCATGAGGTTTCTACCAGCACTGCTACTTTGTGGTCCTGGAGGACAGCAGATCGAGACTATTGAAATGTTTGTAGCACAGATTTGGCACGCTATGGTCGATCACCGTCATTTGAGATTTTCAACGAGCTAGACGCTGACGGCGACAATCCCACATCGTAAAGCACTTGACTCGACGCGGGTGTCCGGACAGTCTGACACCCAAGATGATCGCCGCCCACTAGTCGATGATCCATATCTGCATACTCAACGTTTGAGTCTCGCGAGAGTGAGAGCAACAATGAGAGCTAGCTGTATGGTTCCCCAGGCGAAATTCTAAAGTGAGGCGAGCTGAGCTCTTCCAGCGATGTCGGCTATCACGGAAGGAAGCGAGGATGAGCACTGTTTGCAGTTGCCCAAATGCGTGTGATTTTCGGCCATGCGCCTTGTTCCATTGTATGACCGTTCCTGTAGAGAGCTCCAGTTGACGTATTCCTGCTGCTGTAGATATCCGCTTGATGATGCATGACAAAGCGACCGCAGCCTCTCCACATTTCAAGGTCTGCAAGGAGAGCGAGGCTTCTTTGTGATGCCTTCTCGAGGAGCATTTGGAGCGAATTACCGTGCCAATCGCAATGGATGGCGGACGTAAGGGCAGGGAATACGAGGATACGATTGAAAGCGGCCCCCGGACGTCTTGTGTTCTTCCGTGCTCGAGGCAGCAAACCAGCAGCGCCGTTGACACTGAGATCCATTTCCTATATGGCTCATGGCCCATCATCCGTGGTAGCATCAAGCAATGAAAGCTGATGGGTACGCTCAGGCAGCCCAAACTGGCATGGCCGGGACCCATTACCGACGGCACCTGTCCTGATCCAGCAATAAGCTAAACCCGATTCCACAGGGCAGCACCTCCCAGAAGCGATCTAGGCCTAGCCAGGCACGAGGCAGCGCATGCGCACTCCCTCCAGCGGCGCCAGGTCGTGCTCTGCTGGTGACCAAGCAAGCTTTGTCCTCCGAGCAGCGTGCCAAACGAACGCCGTGGCAGGTGGATTTACCGTAGCCACAGCGGCAGCTCGAATAGTGGGATTACTGAATTCAAAATTGGACCTGAAAAGCCTCACTAGCACGCCAGACTATGCAAGCCCAGTTCCTGCATGGTTGTCATCGTACAGGGCTGTTTCGCGTAGCCAACCGGGGGTCGCCGGGTTCCCCTGGCCAGCTCAGGGGCAACTCACACGGGCGGTGGAGACGCTGGCAGCGATGGGCGTTGCTGTATAGGGAATGGGCAGGAGGGCAGCGTTCAGGGGAAACCCATCACCGTGTCTTGCTAGCGGGAGAATACAACGTAAGGGCATGATGCTGCATGCTAACTACGACCGGCCCTGGGCAGGCTGCACGTCCGAGCCAGGGGCGAAGAGGGTGCGGGCGACTGACTGCGAGCGGCCTGCAGGACGCAAAAGTCTCACACAGAAGGGAGTCTACGGGGTACCAAGTTTTTTCTGGCTGGCGATGTGCGTGCTGGCTGCCCAGTGGAAGCTTGCCGATCCCACCCGGTCTGGCTGCTGCTGCCCAGGCCGGAGGGAGTTGGTGGTGCGGCGTTGCGGAAACGAAGGGAGGGCAGAGGGGCGTGTTGGTGGGCGCTGCTGGTGGTGCTGTTGCGGTTGCTTTTGCGGATGGTGATGCTGCAGGCGTCGCTGTTGCGATTGCTTTTGGGCTGGTGGATGGCCCGGGTTGGGTGGCGAGGCACACCTAACGGGCCCCAAAATGCACGATCGATTCCGGAGGCTACTGTCATACAGGTATCCCGTGCCCAAAGCAGACATAAGGTACATGCAGCAAGTCAGTGTCAGTAGTGCCTGAAAATAGCGACCGGGCTGATGGACGGACTGGGCTGCTGGGTGGTACAGATGCCGATAGCTCGCAGCACAAGCGTTGGCTGCTGGGGGGCCCTTGCAGTACCTGTCTCCATCTGCCGCGGGTCCGAGATCCCTGTGCTTCACGCCTCACACCTCCCCCGCCGCTGGGCCCAGCAGCTGGTGGCCTACTAACGGACGGCCGCGACATGCGCCAACCCTGGCAGTGTGAACGGCCACATCTGGGGAGCCCCCCCGTTGAGCACAGAGCTGCTTGCCCCAGTGTAGCACGGGCGAACCGAATTTCCATCGGTCGAGCTATTAGTTAAAAGACCTTGGACGGTATCGACGAGTGCGGTATCAGTTCAAGCGATAAAGGGCTGGCTGCTGCTGCTCCTCAATTCCGCTTCCAGACTCGCTCTCCTCCTCCCTCACTCGCCGGTCCTGTGCCTGATTGACGAGCCAAGCGGAGTGCCGTTCCCGGGATCTCCACCTGCACTGCACTTAAACATTCGTTCTTTTCCCACCTGCACGTCGTCGAACGCCTTTCCTGACACGGCTGCTTCGTGCACATATTCCTCACCGCGTCCCGCCGGTCTACTTATTCCACTTCCTTTTCTTTTACTTGTTCCCATCTCTCGTCTTCAGTGGATCAACACACACTCCGTGATCCGTCTCTCGAATCACGCCAGTTTTGTCGTGCCCGCCGACGCTCAAGAAGAGACGCTTTTGTACGGATACGTCTGAACATCCTTCTATATACCTTCGTTAAGACTGCCGCTTGTTTTCCTTGGACCCGAGCTGGACTGGACCTTCGGCGCCAATCAATAACTCTTATCCAATCTACCATTCCCTCTTTCAACTGTTGCTCATCCTTTTTTTGCGTACAGCAAGTGTGTGGTCAGAGAAGAGGCACATACGTGCGTGGTCCAGCAACATCTTGATCTTTGGTTTAAGGCATATTTGTCTCTCGCTGGCAAGTATACCAAGCAGACGTTGAACAGCTTCACCATATTTTCCTCCCGTCAAACTGTGGTCTGCCGAAACCAGCCAGAGAAGCATCCCTCAAACTCAGTTCGAAGGAAGCTCCATACTTCAGTGACTCGCCTGCTACGTCTCGCACTTTATTGACTACCTCATCATCTTCAACTTTTGCGCCTGGAGCGTTATATTTTATCCGCTTGCCCCTCTGCTTTCCACTTCTGAAGCAGGATGGACGTCATGGAGCTGGTTGAGAATGAACCTAATGCCAGGCCGTTCCAATGCGATTGGCAAACATGTAATAAAGTACGACTACCTTTGGGCGTGCAGCAGCTGCCTGAGCATATAGCTGACCTTGGTATTCTAGAGCTTCAACCGAAAGTCGGATCTCCAGAGGCATTATAGGATTCATACAAATGAACGTCCTTACGCCTGTATGACCCCAGGCTGCGGAAAGAGCTTCATCCAAAGAAGTGCCTTGACAGTGCACATTCGTACCCATACTGGAGAGAAACCTCACCAGTGTCAACATGTGGGCTGTGGCAAGCGATTCTCCGATGTAAGGACATTCGTTGATATTTTGTGTTGAACTACCTTGCTGATCTGTCTTTTCAGTCATCGAGTCTTGCTCGACATCGTCGCATCCACACAGGTAAAAGACCCTATAGATGTGCACATGAAGGTTGCTTGAAGAGGTATATCCCCTTTAAAAATGCATTGTATCATGAACAACCCAATTAATCCAATTACAGCTTCTGTCGGAAAACCACCATGGTCAAACACCAACGGCGGTCCCATCAACGTGGGATCCATTCTTCCGAAATGGACGATGGGGAGACGTCCGACTCGGATGCTGGAGAGTCCCCTTCTACGCCTCAAAATGCCGGACAGATACCATGGCAGCAAGCGGTCCCGATAACGGGTCACCTACAACCCCCCCATGGCCATCAGTTGCACCGAGCACATTCCTTTGCGGATTTTGGACACCACCATACCGAAGCTTATCCAGCAGCTTTTGGAAACAGCCACAGACACAGTGTGTCAGGAGCCCAGCAGTATGCTGTCGTCCAAGATAATGGCCAGCCAATCCCTGTGGTACATCGACCTCCAAGCGTCCAGACAAACTCGTCATACTACGTATCCGAGCAGAACAACCCTGGCGTGGCAACAATGAACACCAATCCCACTGTTTCACTCCAAAACTATCAGATTCCTAGGCAGCAGGCGGACGGTATGCCTCAAGAGGCCGCACATTGCAGTCCTGGTAGCTTTTCATCTGTCTCACGAGCTAGTTCCACGTCCCAGCATGACGGATATTACACCCATCAATCGACCCAAAACTCAGCCTACACTTTACAAAGCACACCACCTCTTGATCAGCCGCAAATGGTACCATATTCTATGCAGCAGGCTGCTCAACAACGGCCTCAGCCGATCCCAACCCAGGGGTCTCAACCAGTGCAAGAGCAGTATGCACAGCAGGTGCAACCAGCGGGGCAATGGTACGACTCTATGCCATATCAAGCACCAATCCAAGTCATCGGTCAGGTTCCTGCTTATCCACAAACAACTGTATTTGCCGACCCGTGGGTCCAAAAATTCGAAAGCTACGATGATCCGGCCATGCAGATGCCCAGCGCCCGCATCGAGACTCTATGATTCTGCTCGAGGCAAGACAATATAGCAAAACATGCGATATCCAGCTGCCCGCATCAAAAAGGGCTTCACACCCGGGTCCGCGTTAGTGATCCTGCGATTGTCCAGGTGCATCCATAGCCTTGGCTGTCTTCGACCTAGCGCAATATAATAACATAATGTGTGGGCATCGAAAATCCCCAGTACCTGCCCATTCGAATAGGTCAACACCTTCCTTTACATCATCAGGCTGACTTGAACGCCTCTTTACGACGTAATTACAAAACATTCTCGATACCCGAAGGCGGTCGGTGAAGAAGCCTCTGCACCTATCATCTAATATCATCCAAGCCGTTATCGAAACTGCTCGACGGAAACCGGCGGCATCGGCCTAGCCTTCACAATAATCTCCTCGTCATAGGAGCTTTTAAGTTATCAATGTAATTTTTAGTGTTATTAACCCCATTTTCTTTGTCTCTTATCTGGTGTTTGTCGGCTATGTGTGCTTGATTGTTTATTTCCTTTTAGGGTGGCCGCTTTGCATTTTGTCTTATCCGGGTTTTATGGTCAATTGGTTATCTCTGTCCTGTGAGACTGCGTTTCCGTTTTGTTTGAATAATCTTGGTATTTTGACCACAAATGTCCGGAGTGATGAAAGTGATCCTATGGGATTATGAGAACGACGAGACAAAGGAGTTGTGTATTCTGCTATACCTGCATTGGGCGGGGTTACCAGGAAAAAAGTTTGAAAGGAGGGAGAGATGGACCGAAGAGGTATCACTTGGGAAGAGCGGCAATGTCGCTCCTTTCCAGCCTGTATGATTATTGTCATTGCTTGTGCTGAATTTTGTTGATGCTAAATGCGGTTAAGAGCAATCATGTATTTATAAGGGAAACGATATTTACTCTGAAATTGAATGGGAACAATATATGGTCCTGGTTAACATCTTAACTTGTGAAAGGCCGCATTTTGTTCAGGGATCCCATTCAACCTATTATCCTGATCAGGCGTTCATGCAATGTGCGTAATAATATCGATGACTTGAGCTTAAACCATGCTCAGCATGAGAAAACCAACCTCTTCATTACACAAGTGAACCCTCATTGGTGTACGTAATGACAGAGATGCGATAGCAGGCTAAAGACCTTGGTAATCTCAAAAGACCTCTTCTCGAAACTTAACGGGGTATCCAGCTCAATCTGGAAGGTCTGAAATAGTAATGCAATGCAAGAATATCGAGCGAGGTGACAATGTTTTTCTCCACATTTCCTCAGAACACTACACTGTTTTGGGGTCATGAAGGCGAATAGGGTATAAATGGTTGTACAGATTTCTTCACCAGCCAAACAAAAAGGATAATTGATATTGATTTTGGACGTAATGACGGATAGGTCAACAACATTAAGTGTAATAGCGCTATGTTGAGCTCTAAGCTTTGATGGACTGTGCAATAGTAGCCAAAAGGAGAATGTAAATGGTGCGACATCACGTGATTTGGCTAATCTTACACCACGGTTCGAGAACTTGGGATGATTGGGACCCTAGACATGGGAGCAAGGATCTATAATTCTAGTAGCCAAAAGCAGCTGGTATATCAAGCGTCTAATTGACAAATAGATTTAAAATTCTAACATTATCTTTCCTGGGGAGAAGATACAGTACGTCGCAGCCGGGTTGTGGCGATTTCGGAGGCTGCTTACATAATAAACTTACTGTTCTCGAATCGTCGACGTTTGTTAAACGCATCATGCTATTCGGATGCCTTACCCCGGCGGCCTGGTTTCTCAACGAACTTCAACAATCAAGCTGAGGAGGAGGCGTCGCTAATTCACATCTGTTGTTCCGTACTACAGTCATCCCGCTGCTGGTGCTGTGTACAACGATCTTGCGTACTTGGTCCTAGACCAGACCGCTTGGAAGCTGCTTTGACTCTGCTCTTCTGCCATGGCTTTTCAAGCCTCTGTGGCAATGCCGGTAAGTTTGCGCTTTGCCTACCCATCGATTGGAGATATGACCGGTATTAACGTTATCATTAGAGCATTGCTGCGGCGACTTCAGAGATCTGGCCCTCCGTTTCCAATGCGGCAGCTGTTCCGTTGAGGGTATTCGGATATCGGCCTCACGCGCCATCTTCAAATTCAAAGAAAACGCCGACCACACGATCAATCTCTACAGAATCAGCTCATGTATGTCCAACTTGACGCTTCTTCCCAGTCTCCGTTATATCTAATATCATAAAGACCCCCAGAGCTGCGCTTCCCGAGTGCCTTCGAGACCTCCCTACCTCTTTTGCTCCGACAACTGGCTTCCGAACAACTACACAAATGCCTTTCACTGCCCAAAGCATCGTTACCGGTATGCCAAAGGGCACACTATCTGCGGCGAATCCTATGATTCGACGGGTCTTCAGAGCTCCGATATCGACCCGGCAGCTGTCAACGATGTCCCAGTTCAGGTCGCCGAGACTTTCCGCGCCTTTTACAAAGGTTGTCCCGCAACAACAGCGGTTCCTCTCTTTTGGTGGTACCCCATCTAGGAATCTCTTGGCACATATGGAGGAAACTGCGAACAAAAATCCGACCAGTGCTACCGCCCAAAATGCTTTCTATCAAGCTTTGTTGCGGGCCAACATGCCTGCTATTGTAGTTGAGCGGTACCAAACGAATTATTTTGCTTCGAATCCTGCTTGTGAGGCGTCTTATCAGAAGGCGTTAGCGGCTTTAGGTCAAAGCGACAGCGGGCTCACAGGCGCTCAATTTGCTGGACAACCTGGCAATATTAGCAATGCACAGTTACAAGCTATCGGTCAAGCTGTTGCTGCCTCCACACGAGGTGGCAATGTTGCAATTTCTCGTGGCGCAAACCAAGGGACTGGCGGTCGGGATGCTCCTCTCCACGTCGTTGTTGAAGAGACCATTGGTGGAACAATCTTCAAATGGGTCAAATTCTTCTTCTACTTTGGATTGTTCACTTACCTCAGTCTTGTCGTGGTTGCAATGATGATCGAAGGATTCCAAGTCTTCAGAAAAGTCGGTGGGAAGTCTGATAACGAAGCGAAAGCAGAGCACCAGACTGTCCGATTCTCTGACGTTCACGGATGTGATGAAGCTAAGGAAGAACTTCAAGAGCTGGTTGATTTCCTCCAAAATCCCGACAAGTTCTCCAGTCTTGGCGGAAAGCTTCCAAAGGGCGTTTTGCTTGTTGGACCACCTGGAACTGGTAAGACTTTGTTGGCACGTGCCGTGGCTGGAGAAGCTGGCGTCCCATTCTTCTTCATGTCTGGTAGTGAGTTCGATGAGATCTATGTCGGAGTGGGTGCCAAGCGTGTTCGTGAGCTCTTCGCTGCGGCAAAGTCCAAATCTCCAGCTATTGTATTTATCGATGAACTTGACGCCATTGGAGGTAAGCGCAATGCACGGGACGCAGCATATGTCAAACAAACTCTGAACCAGCTCTTGACGGAATTGGATGGTTTTGAACAAAACAGTGGCGTGATCATCTTAGCTGCTACCAATTTCCCAGAGCTGCTCGATAAGGCGCTTACACGGCCTGGTCGGTTTGATCGGAACGTCGTCGTTGGTCTCCCTGATGTCCGCGGTCGGATGGCTATCTTGAAGCACCACATGAAGAATATCGTAGTTTCCCCAGATGTCAGTCTCGAAGCTCTTGCTGCTGGAACTCCAGGTTTCTCAGGTGCTGAATTAGAGAACATCATCAATCAAGCTGCGGTCCACGCCAGCAAAGCCAAGGCTTCCGCCGTATCTATGTTTGATCTGGAATGGGCGAAGGACAAAGTTATGATGGGTGCTGAGAAGAAGAGCATGGTAATCAGTCAGAAGGAAAAGGAGATGACCGCTTATCATGAAGCTGGTCACGCCCTGGTCATCATGTTCACTCCTGGCGCTAACCCCCTGCATAAAATCACGATTATGCCTCGCGGCCAGTCTCTCGGAATGACGACGCATCTTCCTGAGTTGGATAAATATTCTATGGGTATGGATGAGTACAAGTCACAGATCGATATTTGCTTAGGTGGCAAGATCGCCGAAGAACTGATATATGGTCCTGACAAAGTTACAAGCGGCGTTGCTAACGTAAGTCCAGCCTATTATTTCGTGGCTTTCTCTACGGCTTTTTCATTTGGAATATGATCTAATGGCTAACACTGGTTGTAGGATCTCCAACAAGCGACAAAGATTGCTTATGCTATGGTCACGAGTTATGGCATGTCTCCAGAGCTAGGTAACGTCGATCTTGCCTCCAACCATGATCAACTCTCTGCCGCCACGAAGCAATTGATCGAGTCTGAAGTTCGCCGGGTAATCGAGGAATCTCGTGTCCGTGCCACCGCGCTTATTCGGTCGAAGAAGAAGGAGCTAGAGCTGCTAGCGAAGGCTCTCGTCGACTACGAGACTTTGAACAGAGATGAAGCGATGAAGGTCATCAAAGGCCAGAAGCTAGAGGGCAAATTAATTATGCCGAGTGGGAGCATTAAGATCCCAGATTTACGACACCCAGAGCTCGGACCTGGTAGCCTCCCCGAGGTCCCTGAGATCCCTGGAAGCAAAGTTGCTGGCCAGGATGATAGCCAGCAGCCTCCAAGTGGTGGAGCAGTTGCTTGAACCATAACATACCTAATGTGGTGGCGGTGGATGACACGATAGGATATGATACCTATAATCAAAGCTCAACTCATTGAAGGCGTTGGTTCGGGAAAGGCCTGTGGGTTTATCTTCCTTGCATTCTGTGCATAGGGTTTCATTTTGTTATTCCTGAGCCTTAAAAAAATGTATGCTATACTTATTCATGCTGCGGAGAGGCAGTCCTTCTATGTGGAATAGTTCAAGAATAATTTCCTTTGTCCAGAATGGTGTAAGTTGTAGCAAGGCTCTAGAAGAGGTGACTGGACTGTAGATGGTGTCCCGTGGCAGCACGGCCAACTTTGCCCCAAGTCTTTTGGGTAGTGTGGCAGTGAAAAACAAATGTACCTAGTATGCACTCCGTAAACAGATAACGCCTTGGACTACCCGGAACGGAATAACGTACTGCGGCCGGACGGAAAGTTCAAGCTTGTCTAATCAGGCAGCCGTGGTTGTAAGTATGTCTAGATCTCCGAAATGCATCGTAAGAAGAGCCTTTATTTCATTTAGCAGCCTGTTAGAAGGTTGCGGCGGATTCTGCGAGAGGAAATCGCCAGACATTGCCCGTTGATCGGTGGTCAGAGTTTCTTGAAGATGTTGGGTGGTGCAGGATTCATTTTCAGGGTGCAGACAGCCTTCCGCCAACCCTGCAAAAGTAGCTCCCGCCAGTGGCCTGAGGGACTTTCCGTACACAGAATGGCGTCGCATCGCGCCAGTCAGACATTCATTGTGGTTCTTCGATCCCTTTCTGTCCGGAAATTGTTGGTCTTCTACTAAGATTGAACCTTCATCTAGGATTTTAACTGTCCGCATAACAGTCCGCCTTAATCCTTCCTTTCCTCAGGATCCTTAGCAACTCGGTCTGGCTTGATTCCTAAGTGCCGATCAATCTGAGAGACACTGCATGTGCGGAGCTCGCAGCGTTATCTGGCAGCCACTATTCTCCTCGCCCAGGATATATCGAGGGTCTTGCGCATCATCGCCCTTCTAAAGAAGATATAAGTTTATAAGCGTGGTGGAATTACAGTCATAATGTCGCGACTTCCTTGATCGCACGACCTAAAATCAACTTAACATTGTACTTGACGTCAACACCTTGAACGCGCTTGGCCTCCCTCTGCCCCTCCTTGGAGCATGTTCTCGAAACTTAGGACTCACCGGCGCACGCCGTCCAACCCTTCCTCGCCTCTTCCAGACCAATTATCACCTGGCGAGTCGTTCTTACCTCCTGATAACGCCAATTCGCAGTCCCTCCAGCCTGGACACTTGCAAGATCCACCTTCTTCCGCTGCAGTGTCACCAATTCTTCCTCCCATCCCACGAGTTACCAGCCTCGAATATGATAAAACCGCAGAGAAGAGTGATAGTTCAAAGGTCAGATCATTTGAAGGAGGGGCGAAAATGCGCAATGCAGATTTCTCCAAGGGCAATGGACGGCAACAAGAGTCATATCCTCCCGGCAACGGCCAAAGACCGCCATATACTGGTGCGCGGAGACCAGACCCGGCGGAGAATATGGGACCGTCGAAACCGGGGACACAACAACAGATACGGCTGAATCAGGAACCGGCTACCAATCTTCCTTTTGTGACCGCCGCGGACCTACAACCGAAGCCTGTACCAAGTAGTAGGAATGCTCCCGTATTTGAGCCAATACAGCCGCGGTCTGGGAAAACACGGCTCAATCTGCTCAATCCAATGTCTCTTCTAGCCCGCCGTCGTTCTGCTCAAAATATTGCACCACTTGCACCAATTGGTGGATCAAGTTTCCGAGCGGGCATGAATTCGGAAACCTTTGATCCCAGTATTCNGAGGGACTGTGTTTCATGATTTCAGCGCTCCCCGACCACGTAAGACGCCATCCCAGAGTGGTGGTCGTAGTACAGAAACCACGTTTCAACGAAGCCCAAACCCACAGCAAGAGGATAACCGGGGGAATCACACTCCGGTATTCACAGAGAACTTCGAGGAGAACCAGTATCCTGCTGCGGGAAAGCATGTGCGAAAAGCCAGTGAGACTGACCTTCCATTACCACAGCCTGCTTATGCTAGGGGTGCTGTCCGTAAGTCTGTCGCTACAGATCCCGACATATCACGGATTGGAGCTCAAGAACAAGACGACTCGACGAAGAAACTTGACCCTGAGATTCCTCCGCCGTTACCTCCAAAGTCAGATGATCGGCACCGTGATGAACCCCGACGTATCTCTATAGACCCCGATTCGTTACCAAAGCCGGCCTCTCCCTCAAAATCAAAACCAGTTCGAAATGTGTCTAAAGCATCATCAAAAGATGGTCCTGTATCGGGCTTGCCAAATCATATGAAGAGCACATCGTCACGATTCAGCTTCGACATGATCGGTGCGGCCGAACAGGAACGGTTATTAGAAGAGAGGCACCGTCAAAAGGCACTAGAAAGGAAAGCTGAGACACCAGAAGGGGATGAAGATCCGTATGATGATGATTACGACTACGATAATATGGACGATGATGATGGCTTGGAGGAACGAATACCTGGTGTCAATGCCGATGCGGAGGAAGAAGATATCTATGGTGATGACGACCAGTTTGCAGGGTTTTCATTTCAACCTCTCTCAGCAATTTCTCCGGCGACTCCTTATAGTGCAGGTGTGACCAGTACACCCAGAGATGCGGATGGAGAGGTCATCGGCTTTGCGCTGACCAAGGAGTCCCCTGATATGCCTTTGCAGAGCCACCAACAAATAAACACATCTTCTTTTGTCAACGTAGATCCATCTTCAGCTGTCTCTGGTGGTCAAACGCAAGTTGAAGGCCTCGGCCTTCAAAATATTACTGTTAACGCTACTCCCATGGATGGCTCCAGCGAAGTACGGCACATCTCGGCATCTAACATCCCTGCTATTGAGGAAGACGATCTGTACTTTGATGATGGGATGATCGATACGGTAGAGGATATTGAGGAGTCTGGAGAATTTGACGAATCAATTTTTGACCAAATTGATACCGACAGATACGGACGTCCTCTCAAGCCCATACCTTTGGAACCGACGCTCTATTCTCCACCAAATATAGCTCCCGATCCACCGCCTGTGAACAGGAAGGAGAGTTCTGCAGATAGGGAAACGTCTTCATCCATTTCGCCCAGTACTACCAACGTCGGTGAAGGGCCGGCCCCCCAACCTTCAGTGGCGCAGAATGGGTTCTCCAACTTTTCGATGATACCTCCACAGCCAGGACCTGGTCTAACGCAGGATACACTTGCCGCTTATCAGTCTGCTCTTGCAGCTGCTGCATTTACCGCTGCGGCAAATGGCAAATTTCGTCGAGATAGTAGCACCTCGCCTCACTTACAATCTTCACCTTCCGAGCAAGAAGACCGGCATCTTGATATGGCGACCGATTCAAATGACATTCATGAGTCTTACTCTCCGTACGATGATTTCGACTATGATGACAGCTTTGAGGATGATACCATCATTGCCGCTGCAAATGCGGAGGCGCTGGCAAATGATTCAGACGGCTTTTACGGTCAAGAATTTGGCTTCTATTCAGCTCCTGGTGGTGGTAATGCAGAGTATGCCAACGGTGGATTCTTTGGTCCTCGTGGCACCGATGGCATCATACGAAGCCAAAGTGGACGTATCGTCTCACGAGAACCAAATCTTACACCCATCACTGAACGGTCGGAGTATTCAAACCGCAATTCATTCATGTCGCTCAACCTTCACCCAGTTGGTCAAGTTACTAGCCCAGGTCTTGTCCAGCTAGCTGAAATGATGGGCGATGAATATGACGACGGAGATATGAGTCTCACCGCTCTGATGAAACTCAGAAATCGTGCCTGGGGAGGTAGCCAAGCAAGCCTACACAGTAGTAATGGCAGTCCCATCAGTGCTGCTGGTGAGGAAACTTCTAGTCCTATCAATGGAATTCCTCCATGGGGACAAACAGGCTCTATTAACGGTCAACCAAACAGCGGCGCCAATCATTTCAGACAAGAAAGCTTTGGACAGGATGCAGTCAGTCCTCCCTCAGCACCAGGAACAGGAGTCACAAGTCAGAATAACTCAGCTCCGGGGAGCCCAACCATTACCTTAGCTACCTTATCTTTAGAACAAAATAAAGGAGTTGGGTTTGAAAATACCGAGGTACCTGAGGAGCGGTCAGCCGATACAAAGAGAAGCATATCGCCGGTGGAACCCGGAAATAAAGACTTCCAGCGCCACCGATATACCGCTAGCTCTGAGAGTATCAGCTATCTGAAAGAAGATGATCCTTTGACGGGCGAACGATGGATTCTAGAACGCAGGCGTACAGCTGAGAGTGGAGAGGTGGAATTACTGGAACGAGAAGTCGTTAGCGGTGGGAGGATTTAACATGGATTTAAGACTTACGGGCACACATAAAAGCGATCTTTGGGTATCTACGACATGGTATAGAAAAGGGACATTTTGGCGTTTGTGGAAGGAACATATTTCTTGTAGCGGGAACGGAATATATACGGAGTAGAATTGGTCTCTACTATGTGCAAAATATGGGCATTATTTGTTAGTAGAAACAAAAGGATACTTTGGATTAGCTCTAGGATCGGATCTGGAACCCTGGAGCAAGGGCTTATAATTACCAAAATAACAGGCTCTCAAGAAGATGCTTGCTTTGATTAATGCTTTTCTATATACAACCAAGAATCGACGAAATAACGCCACGTCCTGTGTACCATAACAACCGTGTAGCTCGTCCCAGATATGGTATTGCATGACAGTACAAATACATATATACAGAAGAATGGGTTAACTGAAAGGATAAGAAACAAACAAATGAAAAGTTCACAAGTTGAGATGCATAATGTTTTGCCAGATGCAACGTTGCAGGATAATAGTAATAGTTTTTGGAAATGCAATCCTTGAGAGGCAAAATAACGAAGGATAAGAACCCAAAAAAGGAAACACGGAGGATGAAATGGTTGTGTTGGTGTGTTAGAATTGACGTCCGTATGTCGTGTTCCGTTTTCAAGTTTTGAAAAAAGCCATCTCATTTATCACAAATGTTTGATGCCGGTCCTCTATAATAACACCATAACCATCCACTTTTGATCTAGGCGATTAAGTAGGAAATGGAACAAAGAAAAAAGAGAAAAAGAAAGAAAGGAAAAGAAGGAGCTCATGGGTGCCGGGAAATTCGATTGGGTAATTCGAAGTTATAAGCGCCGTAATTAAGATATTGGCGATCCAGCTGAGGTACTCACGAAGCGATGCTTCGACTCAGTGTTGATTTCCCGGGTCCAAATTGCCTTTTCAGGGTACGAAGTTCCTCTTCAAGACGACGACGTTCTACTTGTTCGGCCTATCAAGTCAAGCGAGTTAGTCTTAATGTTTTTGACTTCGTGGCGAAAGAGGCGAAGAATAAGCTTACCCTCAGAGCCTTCGCGTTCTCTGCTCTCGTATCCCTCATCATCTTCTTGAATTCGTTTCTCAATACGGTTGTGCTGGTATTATTCGCCATCGTGCCACCTGGAGTCTCAGCGCCGGAGCTGTTAAGACCAAGCCCCTTGACTTTCTCATCACTCAACTGCGCCTCCAGCGATTCTCGCTCATCCCTGAGCTTATCGATGGTGCCTTCCAACATCTCTCTTTCCTTTTCCCATTCAATACTTAACTTGGTCATCTGCTCGTATTCTTCTATTGTCTCTTCAAGCTCCTTCTTCAGCACGTCAATCTTTGCTTGCATATCTTTATTTGCAGCTCCATTTCCAGCTGAGGCAGCTTGTAAGTCTGCGAGTTCAGATGCAAGACTGGCATTTCTCCTGTTCAACTCATCGATCTGGCCCTGAATCAGAGGATTAGCCGCTACTTCTGCAGCGCGCTCTGCTCTAGAGCCATAAGCTCCCTCCAGTTCCGCCCGTGCGATGGTCACCTCGGTTTGAAGACGTGCCAAATCCATGTTAAGCGTCTCAATCTCCTTCTCCTTTTCTTCAAGCTCCTTCGCTTGTTGATCAGCTGCTGTCTCAGCTGCGGATCGTGCAGCTATGGCTGATTCTAGTTGAGAAGACAAATCATTGACCCGAGATTCCAATTCGCCAATCTTTGTCTGAGTCTCGGCTGATGTGATAGCATAGTCGTCCCTCAGATCCTGTAGTTCCTCCTCCAATTCGGTTATGGTCTGCTCGCTCTTACTCAATTCTTCTTTAACAGCGCGCACAGAAGCCGATTCATCGCCTGACTGAGATTGCTCCCGTAATCGCTCCCGTTGTGTTGCGTCGTTGAGTTTCTCCATTACCGTGCTGAGCTGCTCCCGTACACTGTCTGCCTCCATCTCGGTCCTCATGAGAAGCGCCTTCGTTCTCTCGAGTTCCTCAGTCTTCTGTACCATCTCTGCATCTTTCTGGGCATCAGACTTGTTGTTCAGTTCTCTTTGTTGTTTTATCTGACGTTGTAAAACCATCTTTTGATCCTTCAAGCGAGAAGCCTGGTTATACAACCACTGGACTTTTGCAGAGAATCCTTTGAGCGAGAAGGGCTCACTTGGGTCTCCTCCATCATCAGCAGATAGATCGTCTTCCTCCGGGGGCAGTCCCTTTGCAGCTCTTGCTTGTCTATCCTGTTCTCGTCTCTCCTTGGCTTTAGCTTCTCCCGACTGGATGAAGTCCCATAGGCTCTCGACTGCAGCCTCCATTCGATCAAAGTTGTCCATGGCAACATCTGTTGTCTGTTTTCCTTCCAGTAGGCGCTCACATTCTTGATCCAATATGATCATGCTCTTGTCCAGGTATTCGATGTGTGCATCCAGCATTGCGCCCACCTCAGTGGCCCTGCCATTACTATCCGATTTCGTCAATGGTGACCCATCTAACTTGTCGTTTAGTCTTGGATTGAACTTCACTAGAATTTGTCTCAGTCGTGCGTTCAAATCTTCAAGCTTCTGTTCCGTGGTAACTATCATCTTTAAGTTCTCAGCCTCGCCGCGAGTGCGTGACTTGGGCCGACCTTCGTAACTGTCTCTAGTGCCATATGGTCCATATCCCTCAAGACGATCTGCAGTCCTGTACAGACTCCTTTCGTCAAAGATATTCTCCTCATTTGGCGTCTCCAGACTAGTTCTAGCATTCGTATACGTATACATGCTTTCTGGACTCCCTGGTATCCCAGGTTGGGCCGTGCTTCCCAGCATCTTCACTACCTTCGTGGGCCCTTTATGGGTCATCTGAAGGATACCAGCAGTGTGCTTCAACAGCCTGGCCTGGGGCTCGATAAGACGCTTTTCCAGTGACCACAACTCCGTGGCCAATTCTTCGCATTTCTTCTCGCTAGCCAGCCGTTCTGCCTCGGCTTCACGAAATTGGTCGCTATTTCTGCGCTGACCCAAGAGGCTTCGTCTCGACTTCGTGCCCTGCCCGTCAGCACTTTTCTTCCTGTCAGAGACGTATAGCTTAGACATCGAGATAGCTGCATCGCGGTACTTCGACTGTATGGCCAAGTTCTGCAGCGTTTGCTCGATTCGCTGTGTGAGTACCTGGCATTGCTTCTTCAGCTCATCGACCTCTTCCTGTGACAAAATCTCGAATTCCTTGCTGTCGCCCAGCGCCGTCTCGACAAGAAGGTGCATCTGGATAGAATCATTGACGTTGACGAGCATAGAGCTTTGTGGTCTGGTAGTATTCAACTAGAAAAGACTCTAGGGTTAGCTTCGGCCACCTTCAGGAACATCGAGGACGACAAACAGGGTTATATCNGTGGTTTCTCCCCCTCAAAACCGTTCAGAATATCATTTCTATATCCCTCCAGGACGGCAGCGCCAGTTGGTCCTTGAACGCCTCTGCCAGCCTGCCGTGCGGAACCGTAGGTCTGTATGCTTCCAGGGCCTTTCACCACCTCAGGCGCGGAATAGTCATCCTGACTAGCAAGCCGCAAGGGCGATTGCCTGCGGTTTCCTGCGTTATTCATCATTAGGAGTATCTGACGCAAACGGAAGTTGCGAAATCCAGGGACCTGCTCTTTCCTCTGGAGCTGTTTAGTTCATGATCGAAGGATCGAGGGTAAGCAGGAGCGGACGTGAAGGACGGACTGCTAAGACTCGAAAGGAGAAATCTGGGCTAGCCGGTTCCTCAAGAAAGTCGAGGGTTGATATCCTTTCAATTGACCGATTTCTTTCTTCCTTTTGTCCCACTTCGTCCACGGTCCCGTCTATCGCCAATAAACTGTGCAACCCCTGACGCTACTAGCCCTCGGAACACCACTGCCAAAGCAGAAGGCCCAGACACTCCAGATTCCACGAGAACAAGATCTCGCACAAAGCAGATTCACAAAATTCACAAATGGCCAGGAGAGAGTGGAGGAGGAGATGGGGAAGCGGCTAGGAATATTCGCCGTGATAAATTATTCAGAGACAATCGGTTCGCGAAGAATGGCAGGGGTCCCATGGGAGCAGCGACGCATCGCAATTTGGCCCTGGGCGTGGCTTGTCCCCATCTATTTTCGGGTCGCGTTCGCTGCGGGGAGGCTGTGCGCATCTGCCGTGAACTGCCTCTTGTTCCCTGATTCCTTCTCTACTTCCTCTACAGGACTGAGCAGTAATACGCAGAAATCTCAGCGTCATCCCAGNAAGCACTGCGTAAGAGGTCCCTTTTTACGAGTTCCTGGTATATGGCGCTGCCCCTGTGTGCATGGGAGGTGGAACTGCCTTGTCGAAATGCAGTTATGGCGCTGTGCAGTCGAGCCATGGTACGCAAATTGCTATAAGTCAAATGAGCATGTTGGTGGTCCAGAGGCTTTTCTCTCGATAACTTGGAGCTTAAACGTTGCCATCGCTAGTGATGCTTGAGCTTTCTCCCCTTTTGGCAGCTACAATCACATTAGCAGAAAAAAGTATGCACCCTAGTGTTCTAGCAGGACAGTTGTGTCGGAGAAATTTTCTAGGGAATCAATAACGGCTTTGTTTGACACGAGGGGTTTCCTTGCGTTGTAGGGAGGTATCCGACAGCGTAATGTTAGGCGCAAGTGACTTCTCCTGAAACCCGGACTCTGCTAAATATGGGCCGTGCCATGTGTCCGCCCCACACCATTGCGATTCCAATGCCACTCTACCCCTGAGCCTTTCTTACACGTTCAACTGGGATAATTCTACAGCACCGTCAAGTCTTCCAACCTCATCAGTGAAATCACTTCTACGACAGTAGATCTATGGATGGGCTAGATTGGCATACCTCTACAATGAGAGCTACCTGCTCTTGGACCCAGCCAGCCAGAGGAGCGCACCCTTTGATTCTCGTCAGCTCAAGATCCAGAGTGAGGCTTAGATACCATCAGATGGCCGGCTGCATCCGATCTGATATTGACGGGGGGTTCAGTCGTATCTACTGTACCTAGCCAGTTTTCGGAGCAGTGAGAAGCTCTCGTAAAGCATCACGGCCGCGCAGATATGAGACAAGGAACCTGGTAATTCAAGAGTGGCTCGTGGTGGCGCTGCTTGTACTTCTTGCATCAACCCCATCAGAGACATCTCGACCGACACCTCATGGTCAATCTGAGGAGGACCACGTAAGCCACGGCCCCATCTAATTTTAAGAACCAGCAACGCGGCCTTTGAACACCGATGTACTCACCCAGCCGATGGAATAATTTTTGATCTAGCGCACGCTTCAAGTTCAACTTCCTACCAAAGGCCCCCGATGCAGCCAGGAAATAGAGCAGCCTTACACGAAGATAATCCAATCAGTTATCTGTTCTTGTTGCATCTGCTAGCAAAGCTCTTTAGAGATATCCCTCGTTATCTAATCAGCACTTTTGGCTAGTTAGCTATCCGAGTCCTACATTGAAGTTAATTCGTCGCCTGTTCTCCGTTGACCACCTGTAGGCTCGTCAGGCGTTAGGACTTAAGCCAATGCCACTAGGATGCAAGAACATGTTATTCTGAGCTGCTAGGAGATCCTTTTATTACTGGTCCTTATTATCTATGAAACATCCTGCCTCCCACGTAACTATATGCGAAAAAGAACAACCCAGACAATATTGAAAAAGCATCTCATCCAGGTTCCATGACCCTATATCCAGGAGGCGCTTGAAATATGATAAAAAGGATGCAATCGCATCATGGGTCATTAAGTCTGCTAGCCAGGTATCAAATCCGATCTCCGAAACGCCATAGGTCCAAATTCCAGAGGCTCTATTCTTGCCTTTCCTGGCATGGCCTTATCGCCCGCTAAACCGTTTCGTCTTCAGCTTTTCTTTGCAGTCATCGCAGTACCATTTTGCTATGCCGATATTAGCTTGTATTCTAGCCCAGCGGACCAGGCGAACAGGGTATTGGAAAAACTTGCCATTTCCTCTAGGTGCGACCTTCAATCCAACGCACTCGAGATGGAACCATTCTTTCTCGCAGCCATCGGCATCGCACGCCACCATCTCACCATAACTTACACCATTGCAGTAGCAGTAGGTTGGTTCATCAGCATCGNATTTCGAGATCTTCATCATCGCCTTGTGCGCTGCTTGCCGTATCATCCAGCTCTGAGTTTTGTTGGGCAATAAGCTGCACCACAGCTCCAGCCCCTTTCTTATGGCTCCGCTTATTGCTTGATGTCGCTTCCAGGGCGTTCCGCGCTGATCGCGACCGCGAATGCGTATGAGTGGGCTCTGGGAAGGACGGCATGGCCGGTGTCGACGGTTTACTTGCCCTACCACTCTTGGTTGTTACTGTTGCCGTCTGGATGGCTTGCATCGCATCACTATTGGTTTCGGTATCCTCGCGTTTCATGGCGCTCCCCTTACGGCTCATCGGTGTCGCCGCCACCGGTTCTTGCTCCTGGTCACCCTTTTCAGGTACCGTTTCTCCTTTAGCATTCGAAGTGGAGTCCTTAGTCGTGGTTTTGACCTCTGCCACACTACGAGCAGGCGTGGCTGTACTGCCAACTGCATCACTGCTTGCTGCTGTGCTGCCGTTTGCCTTGTTTGGCACAGTAGCTTCTCCCTTTTGCTTCAGATTCTCCGCTGTAGATTGCGTTGAATTCTGTCTAGCTCTCGATGAAGCTGGCCGGGAACCATTCGCAGGAGCTGGAGATAATCGTCCACTCGGCTTCAGTTCTGGGAAATTGCTTCTTATAGGGGAAGAAGCTATAGAAGGTGACATCGCAACGGAGTTCACTGTATTGTTCCTGTTCGCCACGTCATTAGCAAAGTTATTGTCCAACGCTGTCAAAGATCATACCTCTTCCTTGTTTGGCTAGATGCTGCTGCAACCCCTCTTGATTTCTTTTTTGCCGCTTCAGGTACAGGAGAATCCATCGGACTTCCAGCCTTCGCTTTCGAGATGGTGCCATTGCTTGCAGGCAAGTTGCTTAGAGATCTTTCCATTGGAGCAGCACCTGCACCAGCATTGGGGGCTTTTTCAACCTTCCGCCGCTTCTGAGGAGGATTTCCGCCAGCAGCCACACCATTTGTAATTCCAAGTCCGACACTATTTTCTGGCGCTCTGCGGATCTTGCTATTACCATGAACCTTCTTGCTTGACTCGCCTTTATGCCTGCCATCGGTGTGATCATCGAAGTCTGAATCTGCGTGTGCGTGTCTGCCTTTCTTCGCCAGCAGAGCCTGTTTTCTCGCATCGCTTCGCGCAGCAGCCTCCTCGGCGATATGCTGCGCAGCTGCAGAGAGATTGTTGACAGCAGCTGCATCCCTTCTCGATCCGGCCCCGCTCTTCGCAGTTCTATTCTCAGCATATGCCCAGTGTGTAAGACTCCCATATCGAGCTTCTTCGCTGATTTCGAAGTCGATGTTGGGGAAGATGTCGTCGATCCTAGCGAGCTGCTTGTTAAGGGCTTCGTTGGCAGTAGATATGACATGGTTCTTCTCGTCGAGAGAGACAAGCATATTTTGCATCGTAAAGGCACATTGTTGAAAGAGCTGTCGACGGGGAAGGTTGGCAGGATCCCAAGCGGCAGGATCGAGGTCATAGCTCATGATTCCGTCTGGCGCAGAAACGACAGACCCGACATGACCATTGGAGACAGATCCATTGAGACTACCTTGTGCGCTCATAGGCGCAGACGTGTGTCTACGTGGTTGAAGTGCTTCGGCCGGTTGCCGTCTCTCTGGCAGTGGGGCGTTCAATGCCGCCTCGACAAGATTTCCAAGATGTTCTTCTGGCCCAAATATTTTGGCGTCCACTTCCTTCAGTAATGTGAAGTGTCGCACTAGTTCTTTTGGCAGCGCCGTTATAGCGTCAGCGAAGTGAGTTATCGCAGGGAAAATTTCGATGGGTTGGTTTGGGCTTGGGGCGCTCTCCATTCCGCCGGTAAGGGAATCTCTCGATCCGAAAGGTCGTGACAGGGACACAGAAGACCTCGGTGGATTATTTCTAGCTTGTCGCACAGGCTGAGCCCTGCGACTGGCCGAGATGTCAGGCGGAGGCAACTTTGCAGTCTTCATGGCTAGGGAGCTGGACTGGTCGAGAAGGACGTGTTTCGAGGGGGGAGACAACACGCTCGGCGAAGAGGGAATTAGTGAATTCGCTCAAATGAGATGCCCCCAAATAGTTTATTTCACATTGGCCCTTGATGGCAAGACGAATAACACTCTGCGGACGCCTCGTAGACGGTGGAAGTGTGGCGGGTGGTACGTTGCAGCTTGAGAAGCACCCCCAAGAGTGAAAGCCGGGCACTTTCAATCTGCCAACTTGGTCCGCCTTAGCCTCAGGCATTGGACCAGGCATTGGACTCGTCATTAAGCTTCGGGAACGTCTTCGGGGTAGGAAACGCGCTAGTGCGCATCAGTCGTGCTACATAATTCGTATCCCTGCACGCGTAGAGCCGAGATGTTTCTGCATGTGGGTAATCTTTTAGACACCAAGAAGTTAGATGGAGCAACTGAAAACAGAACTACGTAGGCCTTGGTATTATTCGTTTCGCTATATCATGCCAAAAATAAGTCTAAATTATATTCGTATTTCAAAATCCCCATCACAGGAGACAATAAACCTTTTATCGCTACCAGACTTTCATAGCTTTGGAGGCTTTGATTCTCCTATTTGCTGATTTCTCATCATGTTTCCTTCTCCATTGCCATTCTAACAGTACTGGTAAGAAATGCCACAAGTCAAACTCGGGCCATAAGCAGTCCAGGAATACAAGTTCCGTATCTTCATGGCATTGCCATAGCATGAAATCACTCAATCGCTTAACCCCGCTGGTCCTTATCCAGAGATCGAGTGGGGGATCCTCAGCGGTAAACAGATGACCAGCAATAGTCTCTGCAGTTATAGTCTCTGGATCAGCAAATTGGGCTCCGTTTCTGCTATTAACAGGTGGAGAAGCTGAGTGTAGGGTAGTCGCAGAAGAAATAGACTCGGCTAGGTCTGACGATTCAGATGGCGTCGGTGAGTTTGAACGTTGGGGAGTATTCGCTGAGAGGTCGATATTTTGAGATCGTATCTTTTGCTGAATTCGCGTCTGTGAAAAGGGCCTCGGGCTTACGTCAAGAGGCTTCGAATAGTCTTCCACTGTAGCTTTGATGGCGGTTGTGATTTCATCTCGTGATGTATATGGGAAGCAGATATTCAAGACACAGCTGTACACAATTAGCGCATGATATTTTATTCACATAAAGCTGGACTCACTCTCCATTCCCGCTAGTTAGTTCTACCGCTCTATCAATGGCTTCTAGAACGTCTGGTTTTACCAGGTCCCGTTGTCCTAGTACGCGAACCTTCGCACCGTATCTATCTAACAGCGCCCCATGCTCTGATAATTGGATAAGCTTGACTTTAGCCATTTCCATTAATGCGTCAACCTCATATTTTGATCGTTTGAAGTTCTCGATACTAAATGCATAGACAGTGATAACTTTGACACCTGATTTATAGCAAACCTCGAGTATCTACAATCATCACGCCTTTAGTAAACGAATCCACGAAAGTAGATAGACAGACTAACCCTTGCGAGTGCTTCGAATCCCAGATTATGACCTTCTACTGTCTCAATTTTGTGTGCCCGAGCAAATCGTCGGTTTCCATCCATCACAAACGCTATATGTTGAGGGATGGGTCCTTGTCTCACTGCCCCAATTAGGAGCTCCCGAATCTGATTTATAGACCATTCAACGGGGGGGGAAGACAGGATCCATTTGCGCAGTTGGTTAAGGTGCATGGACGACATGGTGAAAGAACTGTAACGCAATGATCCAAATCGTAATCGTTCCTGGTAGAGGATCGCGCGCTGTCAACTCTTTAAAACTTCCGATTTATCTCTCGCGAAGGAATTAGATTATGCCCGTTCTGTCATCGTAAAGTTCTGCATATACAGAGCGGATTTCCATGTACGGTGTGCAGCTCCATCACAAGGGCTGCCGTTCATACCCGATACAGTTGTGCCGAGCAACCTGTTCGAGGTTCCGTTGAGCCTCGCCAATCAGGCCACGTTCCCTCGTTAGGCCCAAGGCTGATCGAACGACAGAATACATTCTCCATCCAAGGTTCGTCCCCCTCCGTTAGATCTCCATGGCTTGCCCCACGTTTCAATGAGCACACAAATAAAGGCTTCTGTGACAGTTGTTTGACCAGATAACTATGCACAATGCTTTCCTCCGGCTTTGCCAACGCTCCCGTATCTCGCAGCCTCGCGTTTGGTATCGTAGCGACGTCAATATTAGCCAGCATTACAGATCTGAAGCATTACTTCCATATACAGGTTGATCCTCACTTCTGGCAATATCACCAGATATGGCGGATATTTGCCTACCAGTTATGTTACACCAATTCGACCCAAGTCTTGTTTGCCGCAATGACACTGTATAATATGAGAGTTATAGAACGACTTTGGGGTTCACGTAAATTTGCTGTACGGGACGATTTCCTCAAGAATAGCGAGTCCAATGCTAATTAAATATGTACCTAGTCTTTTATCTTGGTCTCCTTATCTCTTACGACCATCCTTCCACCAACATTTTTGACCCTCTTCCTCCGGCCTCTTTCTTTTAACAAGTTCAACTTTCTCCCTGCAGGTCCAACAGCGCTCATATTCGTCATATTGGCCCAATATCATGCAGCAATTCCTCACGTCTACAAATACAGACTCGCAACATCTTTATCTTCATCTGCAAACGAACCGCTCGGCGGTCTCACATTTTCAGACAAGTCCTATGTCTATCTACCTGCTATCCAACTTTCCCTGTCTCAGTTCCCAGGTAGTTTTTTATGCGCAGTGATTGGCTGGATTATAGGATATGCGTGGCGGAACGATGTTTTACCTGGGATGGTGACCAGGTGGAGAGTCCCAGGCTGGATGGTAGGCATTAAAGGAAGTAAAAGAGGTGAAGACTTTGATGATTTGAGGCGACGATTGGAGGGAGAGAATGCCAACACTGCGAGTGCCACTGGTATTGACGGCCGAACCGCGGGCGAAGGTGGACGACGGCGGCCATTAGGAAGGCAGCTTCTCGACCAGTTCAGGGGTGCATTCTAGACTAAAATAGACTTGTTGGATTATCTGCCCTAGATGACGCGAATGAGGTGTTGGTGCCCCAACATCTGAGTTATAATTACAGCAAATGCTTTTGCTACCCAGAAATCATGATAGCAAGACGTTTTGCATGCAGAGGAACACTCCCAAGGTAATTTATGCACCTCGAATACGTTTTAATGAGAGAGCTCTTAATATAATACATCTCGACATAATTTATACCTATTTAAGGCCTAATTCGAATGACCCTCCAAGTGACCCTCCTGATATACACAACGCCGTCGCTATGATCCATTTAACAGGCTCAGAATATACAAATTCTAGGTATATTATGTCGCAGCAGTTATACCTTCTGCAGCTAGAGCTTTTCTGTAATCTCTTGCTGCTTTCGAAAGAGCTTTTATGGTTGGCTCCATCATTTCCTTGACAACTTTCTCTCCGCCACCGACTGAACTGGAGCTCCACTGGAGCTTTTTCCCTGTGTCCTCCCACACTTGTCTGATATGCTGCTTTTGCCTGGAGATAATCTCAGCTCTCTCTTTTTCTGCATCAGCGGCAACATTATTGATCCGGTCCATTGCTCTCTCAAGTGTTTCAACAAGCTTCGAGAGTTCACCGGCACGATCAGCATCGCCCGAAAGAAAAATGACCCAGAAATGGTGTAGAAACTCTGTAGTCGTCGCATGGGTGAGGGTCAAGCGGTCAAAAATCTTTTGAGATAGGCCGGACAGTGATGATTCAGTACTGGTCCCATCTATAACTGTTCTTTGATATGCAACGCTCTTTAGAATCTGTTTTTGTGCGTCACTCAAGCTCGCTTTACTTCCAACATGGGGAACCTTTTCCTCATCATCATCACTGTCACTATCATCTAAGACACCAATCGCTGTCCGTAGATCAAATCCCCCTGTCGAATCGCTGGCCATAATGGTGGGATCAAGGTCTGTCTGCAAGGTAAAGAGGACATCCGACGGTATCTGTTTAGCATATAAAGCAGCCTCTTCAGAAACATCCGGAGTATCATTAGAGAAGAATCGGCTCTGCTCTTTGATGTTGAGCATTAGACGGTTTTCCTCGGGATCTCCTTGGAGATCTCTCAGTGCCAGCATATTGAATGTCTCTTCATCCATTCCAATCGGTGCGGTCACATCGATGTCAGAAGGGGCAACGTGAGCCATAATCTTTTCGCTGAGACTATTCAGGGTGCGGACGATAGGAACTTTCGCTGAGGAACTCGGTCTCATAGTAAAGTCCTTCCGGTTACCACTTTTGAAACCACCTTGGTTCTCCTCGTTGCCTTCTAAATCAATTATATGTGGAACATGAATAGTGAGCAAGTTCTGTGGGATATTATCATCGTCGTTGGCATTGAGATACCGATCAAAGATCGGATCGGTGCTATCAGCTTCCGTGATACGCTCCCCTTTCAGCTTTTTAAACAGCCTACTAAGGAAAAACCTCGACCAGAATTCGGTTTCGTTGAGCTTAGGAACATTCTCATCATAAACTCGTTTGACAAGCGAATGTTGACTGAAAATTAACTGAACCTGCTCTGCGCTAATGTTCATCTTTAGCTCGCCATCCACTTGACGAGGTTTTACTGCGGATAGAACATTATAAGCTCCCCTTTTCTGATTTGTCTCGACAGCATGTGCCCGGAGGATATTCGTACGAGTGGACCAAAATTGTGAATTAAATTGCGAGTCTGATATCGTATCTGGCTTTGTACGCCTGGCTTCCATGTACGTTCTATGCAAAGCTGGATCCTTTTTCATGAGCGATTGCTGTAGTTCAATATCAACCTTAAGTTGTGCATCATCGTACCACTTGGACGGTACAGTAGCAGGTTTTGAAGATACAGCACTGGCGATGGCCATTGCGGCTGATTGGGCATCGCCGGCATTGCTTGCTGCAAGTCCTTTAGCATCATTTGATTTTATATCGCTGATTAGAGCTGTTAAAGCGTCTTTGATAGAGTTGGCCTCCCCACGAGGATTTGCAGGAGAATTGAAATGAAAAAGATGGGTCACGGGTTCAGTGGAGCTAGGAACTTTTTCAAAAACTTTTAACATCACTTTCTTCGCAGATTCCGGGGTTTGCTGTAGATCTAAAAGAAATCAGTTACATGAGAAGTGTCCGGTTTCCCATAAGACACCTACTAGTAATATTTGCGATAGAGATGGTGAGAAGCTTGTCAGGGGTGTCTTTGAGCGGTAACCAAAGTAGGGACCTTTGATCCTTTGAAATGGATAGAGTACCCTCATTTTTCTGATATAGAGTAGATGCCCTGATATGGGCATTGCTAGAAGCTGCCATCGTGACAATTGAAGGCCTCTCGCCTTGCAAGCAGTGTCTTGATTAGGTCCTAATCGAGCATAGGCAATTCTGTCTCAGTCACTCTCAACTTGTTAGATGGTATTCCTAATACCTGACCATCGGAATCTGTAACAATACAGATGAGAGCAACTGGAAGAGACGCTGGCCATGGATATCCACCGATTTGCTCCTCGACCCTAACTTTTTAGAGCTCTAATCAAGGCTGCAATGAACTTCAGAGGTTGGCTGGTGACTAATTTATTACGTACGCAGGAAATTTGGTCTCGTGAGTTTTCGGGTGGTACGTCACGTGCACAATGACACTACCGAGCGGAGATGACACACCTTCCCGTCCCCTGCCGAACCAGCCGTAGCTCCTTAGCCTTGAATTCTTTCTGGAGTTCTTGTGATGAAACCGAAGACTTACTCCGCCCTTCATTTTCTTCAACTTCATTGAAAGTGACCACGACGTCGTGGCATCTTCATTTGCATACCCATTCAACTGGATTGTACATTATCATCAGCATTGATAGTCCCAATGCTTCGTACATCGATCCGACAAAAGAGCTCCCAGCTCCTGCGAGCTGGTTCCTCTACGAGATTTATCGCCACAACTCCCAGAATTCCTCTTGTCCCAACTCACTCAACATCCGCGACTGCACTTGCTTCTAGACGTCGTGCTCTAGCTGTTATTTCACAGAAACGTTATGCATCCGCCGCAGCAGAAGCGCCAGACCCAAACGACAGCTTTCTATCAGGAAATACCGCAAACTATGTCGATGAAATGTACATGCAATGGAAGCATGATCCCTCAAGCGTTCATGTCTCCTGGCAGGTGTATTTCAAAAACATGGAGAGTGGTGATATGCCCATCTCGCAAGCTTTTACTCCACCTCCGAATATTGTGCCAACCCCGACAGGTGGAATACCCAGCTTCTTGCCCGGTCTAGGTATGGCTAGTGAGAGCTCTGATGTAACAAATCACTTGAAAGTTCAGCTCCTTGTTCGCGCATACCAGGCTAGAGGTCACCACAAAGCTAATATCGATCCTCTGGGTATCAGAGCTGAGGCCAAGGAGTTCGGATTCAGCAACCCTAAGGAATTACGACTGGAACACTATCAGTTTACTGAGAAAGATCTCGACACGGAGTACACTTTGGGACCTGGTATTTTACCGAAGTTTAAAAAGGAAGGGAGAGAGAAAATGACATTAAGGGATATTATTAAAGCCTGCGAGAAAATCTATTGCGGCTCATATGGTGTCGAATATATCCACATTCCAGACAGAGAACAGTGTGATTGGTTACGGGAACGTATTGAAGTTGAACAACCTTTCAAATACTCTGTGGACGAGAAGAGACGCATCCTTGACCGCTTGATCTGGAGTTCCAGCTTTGAAACCTTTTTGGCTACGAAGTACCCAAATGACAAGCGGTTTGGTCTGGAGGGCTGTGAAACACTTGTACCTGGAATGAAAGCTCTGATTGACCGTAGTGTCGACTACGGCGTGAAAGATATCGTCATTGGAATGCCCCATCGTGGTCGTCTGAACGTCCTTAGCAACGTCGTTCGCAAGCCGAATGAATCCATCTTCAGTGAATTCTCCGGCTCTGCAAGCTCGGAGGACGAGGGATCTGGTGATGTGAAGTACCATTTGGGAATGAACTTTGAGAGGCCAACACCTTCTGGAAAGCGTGTACAATTGTCTCTTGTTGCTAATCCCTCGCATTTAGAGGCTGAGGACCCTGTCGTTCTGGGAAAGACACGTGCTATCCAACACTACAACAATGATGAAAAGACTCACAATACTGCGATGTCTGTCCTTCTGCATGGTGATGCGGCCTTTGCTGCGCAGGGTGTTGTATACGAGTGTCTAGGTTTCCACTCTCTTCCTGCCTATTCAACCGGTGGTACCATCCACTTAGTTGTCAACAACCAAATTGGTTTCACTACTGATCCAAGATTCGCTCGTTCGACCGCTTACTGTACCGATATTGCGAAGTCCATTGATGCACCAGTTTTCCACGTCAATGCCGATGATGTTGAAGCTGTTAACTACGTTTGCCAATTGGCCGCTGATTGGCGTGCGGAATTTCAAAAGGATGTTGTTATTGACTTGGTCTGTTACCGTAAACACGGTCACAACGAGACCGATCAACCATCTTTCACCCAGCCACTGATGTATAAGCGCATTAACGAGCATGAACCTCAAATTGATATCTATATCAACCAGCTTTTGAAAGATGGCACATTCACAAAGGAAGATATTGAGGAGCACCGAAAGTGGGTTTGGGGTATGCTTGAGGAAAGTTTCGACAAGAGCAAAGAATACCAGCCAACCTCAAAGGAATGGACTACCTCAGCTTGGAACGGCTTCAAATCCCCCAAGGAATTGGCGACTGAAGTCCTGCCTCATAATCCAACCGGTGTTCCAACCCACACTCTTAAACACATTGGAGAGGTCATCGGCACTGCACCGGAAGGCTTCAATCTTCACCGGAATTTGAAGCGCATCCTTGCAAGCAGGGTTAAAACTGTTACAGACGGAAAAGGTATTGATTGGGCAACCGCAGAGGCACTTGCATTTGGCACTCTAGTTAATGAGGGACACCACGTGCGAGTCTCTGGACAAGATGTTGAGCGAGGTACCTTTTCACAGAGACATGCAGTCTTCCATGACCAAGAAGACGAGAAAACATATGTTCCGCTGCAGCATGTTAGTAAAGACCAGGGCAAATTCGTCATCTCGAACTCATCCTTAAGCGAATTTGGTGCTCTTGGCTTTGAATATGGCTACTCGCTCTCATCTCCAAATGCCCTCGTAATGTGGGAAGCCCAATTCGGCGATTTTGCAAACAACGCCCAATGTATTATTGATCAGTTCATTGCGTCAGGTGAAGTGAAGTGGATGCAGAGATCTGGTCTGGTGATGTCCTTGCCCCACGGCTACGACGGACAGGGTCCGGAACATTCATCTGGTCGCATGGAAAGATACCTTCAACTCTGCAACGAGGATCCTCGCATCTTCCCTGCCCCGGAGAAACTTGATCGCCAACATCAGGACGCCAACATGCAAGTTGCATACATGACAAGTCCTTCCAATCTCTTCCACATCTTGAGAAGACAGATGAATAGACAGTTCCGAAAGCGTAAGTGACACACTGGTTATGTTTGACCCCATACTAATCTGATTCGTCTTAGCGCTCATTTTGTTCTTCTCGAAATCTCTCCTCCGTCATCCTATTGCAAGATCTTCGATTGAAGAATTTACCGGTGATTCCCAATTTCAATGGATCATTCAGGACCCTGAGCACGGCAAATCCATCAGCGAACCTGAAGAAATTGACCGTGTCATCCTCTGTTCCGGCCAGGTTTACGCTGCTCTTCACAAATATCGTGGAGATCATGGCTTCAAGAATGCCGCTATTACTAGAATTGAACAATTGCATCCTTTCCCTTGGGATCAGCTGCAGCAGAACCTTGATATGTACCCCAATGCCAAAACCATCGTCTGGTGCCAGGAAGAGCCGCTGAATGCTGGCGCCTGGAGCTACACGCAGCCGAGAATTGAGACATTGCTCAACCATACTAAACATCACGATCGAAAGCATGTTATGTATGCTGGTCGCAACCCAAGTGCAAGTGTGGCAACTGGTTTGAAAGCGAACCACACGAAGGAAGAGGCAGAGCTCCTGGAGACCGCTTTTAGCGTGACGCAGGATAAGCTCAAGGGAGAATAGAGGATATAATACCTATGTAATAAAGAATAAAGTACAAAGGATGAGGCAGCTCGTAAAATAGCATTGTATTATTGAAAGGATTTGTTTCTTATGTTATATCTTCTCCTTTGTAAGTAGAGTTGTCGGGAAGTGCTCGTACATGTATTCGCATTATAATTATAAAAGTCAATAAATTATTCTATGCTTCTTTACTGTCTGATAAGCGGGGTCCATATGAACCAATAGACTAAGCCATTTAAGAGTATCTTATTGAGCCATACTTTCACAGAAATTTGAAAATGGTTCTGTCAGTAGTCAGGTCGGCCATTTGTAGCACGTGATCACTACGTCACTGCTCTATGTTGTTTTGGCTTCCCATACGTCAAAGCTTCCCTTCTGCCAGGAACTTAAATTATCCTTCTGTGAGATGAGTACCTACATATTATGAGCTCTACCTGGAGGCTAGTTACAGTTACTTGTACTATGGATTGACCGGCTGACATGTGGCGCACAATTCTCCCCTCCAGAGGATTGGCCTTCCCACCCAAAAGGCTGACTGCCCTTAAGCTCGGAACCAGGGCAGAACAACATCTGTATTACGCCCCATTTCAAAGTTCCGTTCGAAGCTTGACCGCCTCAAGGACCCTGCAAAAGATTGACTACGAACAGAGAGCAAAAGACCTCCATGAGAAGGGAGTGGGTAGTGAGCAAGATTACAGCAAAGACCCAAATAATACAATCAAACAGGCGCAAGAACTGCAGGGGAGAACGCCATGGCACAGAGAAGGATCAGATACTCCGCCCGTGAAGCGGATGAGGAAGAGTAGTATCATGACGAAAGGTTTGTCGATCGCGAGCTTGATACCTGAACTTCTCAAGCAAAGGAGATCACAGGGCTAACTGTGAAGTGTACCTGTAACAGGAAAGCTTTTGACAACACCATCTAGGTTATTGAAGCTAATTTTACCTATTACTGCACTCAAAAATGAAGGTAATCGGAAAACGGTGGAACCTCTTGCTCTATTGGTCCACCCTCAGCAACCTTTGTCTTATCTGGAGCGCCTTATACAATCTGAACTGCCATTAATCAAGACCGAAGACGGAAAAGAGAAAATCCCTGAGGTGCATTTCAAAGCTGAGGATTCTCGACAAGATGAGGATGCTGAGAATGAGCAAGAGGAGGATAGTGTCGAAACTGCAGAAGGAGATGAGGAAGAAGTCATTGATGGTAAAATCATGAAAGTAGGAAAGATCGAGAACAGTTCTTCTCAAAGTCGTAGAGAAGCTATCGAGGGTAACCTGCGTGGAGGGCCGGGTGAAGGTGGCGTAGAGTCCTACGGCGGCCATGGTCGTGAAGGCCCTTCGGATGACCTGGCAGCTGGTGAGACAAAGTTCATCCGCTGGTCCGCTTCCACAGAGATAGGGGACTTTATCAGGGATGCAGCTCGCGGAAAAGAATTCGCTGTGGAGGTTGAAGGTTCGCCTGAAGAGATACGGGTTGGTGTACCCAGCTTCAATGATAGAACCCATTATCTCAGAATCCGGTTGCGGAAGACTGCGAAAAAACTGCATGAATATGCCAGTATTAAGAATGAGTGTGATCAATTAGCTCATAAGAGTGCCCAAAGGATAGCACTCGGCGGTTTCGGAGTTTTGGTTACGTGGTGGGTTGCCATTTACCACTTCACGTTCCAAACAGATTATGGCTGGGATACTATGGAACCAATCACGGTAACCAACCTCTTTCAGGCTTCCAGGATTCTAAAGTACTGACCTCTGTCTCAAACAGTACCTTGCGGGGCTTTCAACAATAATGTTTGGTTATCTTTGGTTCCTGTGGCATAACAGAGAAGTGTCTTACCGCGCTGCACTTAATGTCACGGTTTCGAGGAGACAGAATCAGCTCTATCAATTGAAGGGTTTTGACGTTGCTACTTGGGATGCGCTTATCGAGGAAGCAAATGCTTTACGCAAGGAGATTAAGAAGATCGCCGAAGAGTACGACGTGGAGTGGGATGAAAAGCAAGATGGTGCCAGTGAAGAGGTCCATGATGCTCTGAGAAAAGAGAGAGCTAAGGAGCGACGGCGCAATAAAGATGAGAAGGATGATGAGGGAGATGAATTGGTGGAAAAGAAAGAAAAAGATACCAACAAGGAAGGGAACAAGAATAGTAAAGAGAGTGATTAACATGGTAATGCAGCATAGACAGCAACATAGAGCATATAGATAAAGTGGTTTCTTTCGTCGTTTAGCAATGATATATTACAATTAACGGTCGTTCACAGGAGATAATTTAATTATCCATTCACATAAATCAGAGCCACTAGCGGAGACACAATCGACACTAATGTATTGCCTTATCGTTTTTTGACGCTCCTCCCGTTGGAATTGGATTAACAGTCGATCCGGACCCATTTAATTCCGGTAAATAGCTGACGGTTAAAGCGCGTGCTCTAGGCCAGCCCATGCAGCCTCTCGGGGAAAAGATATCTGAGGAACTACTTCAACTTGGCAGCCGTCCGATACGCGCAATCCTTCTTCATCTTCAATCCGGTTCACGAATGACTCGCACCAAAAAGGTGCATCCAACCTTGGCTAGAGCCTTAAGAGGTGGTCCTTACCAAGGACGAACTTTCTCAGTACGGGCATGTTGACCGCCCCCTGCCTCTCGCCATCACATGTCCGCTTTCCGCTTAAGAGCGGTTTCAATTTGTTTTTATTTTTTTTCTCTTGTGGACTCAGGGTCACTAATAACCTTTCCGGTACGTCAGAACTCCACGAGTCGATCTCGTGGGAGCTTTTTACCCGCCGTTATAAGTTTCGGACGATGAGAAAGCTGAGCGTTGAGAAGTGGTAGTTGAATCAGGGGGTCGAGATAGGAAATAGCAGGGTGTGTCCGGAACACCACTACCGGCTTCAAAAGGAAACGACTTCAATGAAACAAGAAACAGGCATGGAGCGATAGGAACCTAAAGAGAAAAAGATTATGGATTTGTGTGAAATGGCTATCTATCACAGGCTCAGGAGCAGAAAGTCCGATGAACGCGTCTCAGGATCCAATTTCGAGAGCGAATCCCAAAGTTATTGCGCAGCACATACGAAATAGGCGACAAGGATCAATGGAGGTGGTAAAACGGCAGGGCAATCTGGTATCCCCAAGAGGAAGTAAGCAACAGGAGGGGAACATCCGATTACGAAATTGAGGCTGTTATTCTAGAAGCTTTCTTACCCCACATTAAAGTGTGTGCTGACATACAAGCAGACCTCAAGATCTCGTCAAGCATCGGGGAAGCGCAATGGAATATCAAATACTTCATTATATCTAAAGTCATAACCTCGTGAATGCTGTTAGTTGGTGTATCATCCTCCTCTTACAGTACAATGACTTCTCTGGACCAAAAAAAAGAAAAGGACAGGAAAAAAACATTCAGCCGGAGGCACCTGCGTAGCTAAATATCTCCATTCCGTTCTACGCATCATAGGCATTGGAAGAGGAGAACCGAACGCCTTTCCCTTTAGTTATCGCTAACCGTTTACAATTATCCTCGTGCTTCTTCCGACAATCTCTTTATATCAGCTATGTGTCGTGCTTCTATATCTCCAGCAAAGTTTCTTCACAGGTCTCTGACAGGGTCGTAAAACGCTTGCTGTTCGTATACAGGAGTTGTTACATACTGGGTCTGCCCAGTAGAACCCGAAGCTTCTATTCGAGGGTTAGGACTGCTCAATGAAGAAGTGATGACACTTGACAACCGATCCTGTGGATCTCAAATTTGGCAAGACTTACCTGGTTGTACACTGGTATCATCTGGTGAGCTCGACCCAGCCAGGCTCATTCCTGTCATCAGTCAGAATCTTCCTTGACCCCCCTTGACCTCCCTTGAAATAATATCTAAAGGATCATCCTTAATGCTTTATCAAGCTGGGATACTCTGTGCTGACAGATCTAACACAAATCTTCGCCAGCAGAGGTTGCAAGTCGCTTCACACTTGAAGCGTAACCGTAGGTGAGCAGGAAAAAAATGCAGTTTGAAAAGAAAAGGGGAAGCATTACCGGATCTCATGGCCTCATTTCTTCTTTTCTCTTTATTCCTTTCGCTTTTCCCTTTGTTTCTGCCATCGCGGTAACGGAATTTATGATAGAGGAACCACCTCGCAATCCAGTTTGGGCAGTCAGGGGTGGGAGCTGCCAGGCTCCAGTAGTAGCTAGTATACTCATTCCCGCCCTGAGCTATTCGCAATATCGCTTCGTCTTTTGATTTCTCAGCAATGTCGTTCCAGTCATATGGCGGCTGCCGTTTGCAATTCTTCTTTAGATGGGTTTCTCCCTTGGTCAGCCACTTGTAGGCGGCTTCCGCCTCTTTCTAACGCACCAAATCAGCAAGAATTCTCTCATCTGTGCCTTCTTCCTCCCTGCTTAGGTGCGACAGAGACCTGGATGGTGGCAGAAACGAGGCACGGAAGTGGAGCGGTATGGGACATCTTACAGCCATCAGAGNCATAGGTCTCTGGGTGGAGATTGAGATGGTTGACCAGCTCGTCCTTGGTTTGGCTCATCGCCAGTGGAGCTATGGTCGACATAGTGGGTGACCATGATCCGTGCAAGGAGGCAGCATGCGTAGGGAGGGTTGGCGCGAGTGAAAGCATCGGGGTTCGACAAGTTAAGAGAGGTGGAACAGAGGGTGAAATATATCTCCTCAATCCCCTTTTACAGCATACGATCCAGGTTGGATCAGCCAAGCATTACTCCTCGCAGCCAAAGTTCAAGAGTCCCTGTGGCGCCGCGGCGACCTCACCCGAATGGGGCATCGAGAAGCTTGAGACGAGTATGCATACCGTTAGGCGTCTGGGGCCCAGCAGGTTGATTCGACGGGTATGCCGCCTCGGAACCATGATTAGGATCAGGATCAACCGCAAGGCGACGGAAAAGCAAACACGCAGCAAGGGTCGGGGCAAGTGGACTTGTGCGTCACGGCAGACTGTACCGGATTAGGCGATGCAGAAAAAAGATCGAGGGGTACTGCGGGCAGCATATAGGCAGACAGTGGAGGTGGTGAGTTCGGAGATTGCTGTGAGTGGTGCCGCCCTCCATCATCTTGACGCGAGGTCCCTGAAGAGCTAGACGACCGAGCAGGCTGCCTGTGCTGGGATGACACCCTTTTTTCCTTTTGGTGTCTACGACCCATCTCGGACCTTCATTAGCAGGCGGGACGGTGCGAGTGGCTTGATGCAACGGAGAGCGCGTGCATCGGTGGCTTGGGGGCCAGACTGGAAGAGCAGGGAGAAGTCACGGTACCATCCGGCACAGAGGACGGGAATTTTGCCCAGTGCAGCTCGCCGACCTGGCGGGCAGCTGCAAAGGGCGAGCAGGACATTGGGCAGAACAGGACTGGGCCGGACTGGAGGAGAGCCAGTTTCATACGGAGCGGCACAGTTCCCGCATCGTTCAACATCGTCCAGCCCTCACTGGCATTAGGATTAGATTCCCAGGTACCTACCTGACAGGGCACGAGCTGGGTCTGGCAAAGGTGCAGAGGGGCTCGCTGCTGGCCTGGGAGGGTGACAGGCCCGCACGGGGATGACCGAGACCTGAAGTAACACAAGTGGGCAAGCCGCAATTAGGGGCCGAGGTGGAAAGACAGGCGGCCTTGCTACCGTCGTAAGACAAGTGACGGCGTGTGCGCTGCGAGATCCTACGGTGGGTTTGCTGCCCGGCGCGGGTTGACGTAGGGATGTGCGCGAGCGGTGGGTACTTGGTGAAGAGGGCGCCGCGGGGTGACTAGCTAAACGAACAGCGCACAATCCGAGCGTCCTCAACCCCGCCAACCCACGGCCACTCGAGTGCAACCCTCCGTGGGCGTTCGGCATCCTAAAGGAAGGTGCTTTTGCCGCTGCTGCACGGCTGATCGAGCATATTCTAGCTGGCGAGCCTGTTTCCTGCGCCCGCCGACCGACGAGGCTGGTGCGCTGGTCGCTTGCAGGCTGAGCCGACCTGCAACCGCTGCCCTTTCGAGCGCTACCGGCCGGGTTCAGGGGACGGATGGGCGGGTGGGCAGCCAAGCGTAGGCGCCCCTGCTGGGCTGCGAGGTTGCTGGGCTGTTGGCTCATGCGGGTACGGTGTCGCCGCACCCTTTATACCGGAGGATGGATGGATGCAGCATGGTCTTGCTGCGAACTTCTGGAAAGTCGACCGCCGCACCATGGCTTTTGGCTCGGCGACCTTCCCCTTGAAACTTAAAATGGCTTTTCTATGAAGACCGAGCTTGAGTGTGATTCATCCACCTACTCACGACGCAGAACGAAACATGATACGTGTCGTGGGGAAGGATGCACGCCGTCTCGCCCTCCGTGCCCTAATGGTATGTACCCTTGGCTTGAACCACACAACCAGGTACCGGGCTAGATGCACCAGTTCCCAGGTTTCGTGCCGAAGCTGATGGTGCGTATGTGTAGGTAGAGTGGGACAGCGGAACCGTGGGAATTCAGCTTTTCCCCTTGGTCCCCCACGATTTGGGCCAACGAAATTTTCCGGGGCGCAAATCAGAAATTAGCTCGACGGTAAGATCGGAGCGATGGGATCGACTGTGTGCCCTGGGGCTGTAGCTCATCCGGTTGGCCCTGAACTGCTGATGTTTATGTACGGTACCGTCACACGATGGACATCGGATAACTTTAGATTTCGCTCGCCTGTCGCGGGACGAGGGCAAAAGAGAGAGCAGAGCGGTACCGTTTCGGAAGTAACCGAGGCGGTGAGCTGTGCGAGGACCCGCGAAACGGGGATCGCTCTGCTTGGATCTCGGTACCCGCGAAAAGGCGATGCCTCATCGACGAGTACGGTATCTGTGCGCGAGAGCTACTCCCATGCCATCATCTGTAATCCATCTCGTTCTTTCCTAATTGCGGCATCCCGAATGCTAGTGTATCCCACCGGTACTACTCCACCCCTGCTGGCCTTCTTCCTGCCCTCTGTCACTTGCAGCAGCAGCAGCGGCCGTAGTTGATGCCGTTGTTAGTGTCGTCGGTCCCTTTTCTGGGGTCTGCTAATGTCTACATAATCCGCTTGTCCGAGGCATATCTGGGCCGAACGGTCGATCCAGCTCGTGAGCCGTGGACCATCCACATATACGACGCACTCCATCGACTCCGCGTCGCAGGCTGCCGGCAGCCATGGCGGCGAGCATGGTACCGCGGTGCAAATCAACCTTAAAGCCACTGCCGTGCAACACGAGAGGCTGGAGCTGATGGAAACTGAGACTCTGGGCTGCGGTGGTGTTGGTGGCTTGCCGCCAGGGAACACAGCGCGACTACGGCGGATCCAGCGGAGAAGCTGCTGGGGCCTCGGGCGAGCACAGGGTGCGAATAGCGGTTCTGCAGGGGCGCGCGTGGATTAATATGGCATGAGCCAACACCTACCATGACTCAAAATTATGTGATATTTAGGTATGCAGAAAACGGTATTTCGCAGGTTTGAGTAACGGTGTCATTTTCTCGTAACATTACAAAAGGAAAAGGTTATCATCTTTTACCCATTACTCGTTGTGTAAGACTTTAACATGCTGTTTTACAAATATTAGAGGTATCTTATACTTTATATACTTCAACCCTTTTCAACTGAACAATGCTATTAAGTTCAACGCTTTATCACAGATTCAAATGATGCAATAATCTTTTTTACAGGTTATTTCGGATGCTTGATTGGATTCAAACTTTAATGTCAACATCTTATTTTTTTTGCTGTTGGGCTTTACCTATAATCAAGGAATGTTAAATCAAGTGTCTAGTTGTGTTTTACGTATTGGTCAAACAGAATTGGTCCAGATGTTTGAAATTAGCAATACTAATTCGCTTCAAAGTAAGGTGATCTCAAACACGGTAAAAAAGGTATTAGTCGGGACAATAACAGAGTTAGATGCGGTTATTAGAGACGTTATGGAAGTAACGGGGATCCCTACTGGCAACACTGAAATTAATATTGGCAGGTGGCATGTAGATTTGACAGGTGGCCACGGGTAGTTTATAAAAGCTGAGTCTTTCTTGCCGCAGAATATCAAGGAATGAAAGATGGCGAGTGGTGTTGGACCGACTGAATGGAACTTTTACAGTGTGGCCTTATCACAGCTAATCAAAAAACAGTATGGAGCCGGAGAGCCTTTACTGATCGATGTTAAATTTTAAATAAACCAATTTGCAACTGAAACATCGATCAACCATAAATAAAGCTGTAGCAGGAGGCTTCTCCAGGGTCTCAATTCTCGTACATGTTTGTTCGTGCTTTGGGAGGATACGGTTGACCGACTAATAATGTTGGCTTGCTGACGAGGTGAGTGGCGGAGGGGTTGTTGGCTAGAGACAGGAAAACAGCTGATTCCCTCTTTGCATCACACTCATCAATCGCATCGCTCAACGAAACCCTCTATTCAACCAATTTCACTAGCATCGGCCAACCCTCCAGATTGACCCCGGACACTACCAATTCTGTCCTTGCGCCGCGTGTGTTCCCGCTTCAACCAGCCGCGGCGATCGGAGCATATTTTTAGGTCCGTTCGGACCATCAGCTTGTCCATCGCTCAGCGACGAACAGCTCTGACCCTACCCGTATTCAGGTGGGGTGCGGCACCCCATCCACAGCTCCTACGTTCAAAAGAAACATGCAGACAGCAGCCAACACCGTTCATCTTCCCAACGGGCAGAATTTGACTGTTCGGCCGGTGTTTGGAGGATTCTTCTTCAAGCCCAATGAGCTCAACGTCAACAACAGCGTCTTTCCGGCCGGCTGGACCGTGAACTTGCACGCCGAATATCCAAGAGATGATGCTCCTTCCAGCCAAGCACCAGATACCATATCCGCCGAGGATGTGAGTGCGTCCCCGAGTAGACGTCGTTTCATTCAAGGATTCAAGCAGCCGACGCTGCAGAATGACCACCTCTTCATATCTTCCATCTCCAACCCCTCGAGCAGCGAGTTCAAGGCGCCCACCAGTCCCACGCGGCAGATTGCCATGATGCTCTGGATTTCCCTATACTGGTACTTCCACCAACCTGAGCCGTCCGTATACATCGAGAGCGAGGCATCCAAGAATACACCGGCAGCAGGAAAGCCTAGGGGGGAATGGCGGGTGTACATCAAGAAAGAGGGCGTGTTTCGAGGGCGGAACCTAATCCAGAAGCTGGAAAGGATGGGCTTGATCACATCAGAAGATTCATCTGTCGGACTGAGTCCCGACGATAATGCGGAGGAAGGATGGGTCGACATGTTTGTGACAAGGAGGATGTTCTGGCAATTGTCGGCCAGGCTGTTTCTCTTCACTCTGTCCCCAACTGGAGCCGGCCCTAATGCGGGCTCTCCTTATAGCAGCCGGCCCAGTTCTCCGGTCCGGTCAGAGCATGCACGAGGTCACTCACCAAACAATCGAGATTCAATGGAGCTCCCTCCATCGAGCCCCGGACTGTGGTCACCATCGCCTCCAGGTCCGTTCGCATCTGGTAGCCATCTACCTACCTACTATCCGCCGCCTCCCTTGCAATATTCTCTCACGGCGGGCATTAAGCACCCGTTACGACCTAAACCTCCTCGACAAGGAGAGACCTTCTATACCCGTTACATTCCTAGTATCGGCCAATACTTATCTTTCCGCGTTGCAACATTATCCGACAGACCGGTAGCTCACAAAGGCCCAATAGCATCCGCGAATCCAGCAAAGCACCAGCCCAGTAACTCGCTCTCCTCACTACCTGCACATCTCTCCAACACCTCTGCATCGGAACCCCCGGCCTCGGCAAAAGCACCTGCCCCTGAATCTAGCGCCGATGATACAACTCTGATGACTGACTTGCAACTACTGAACAAATGGATGAACATACCACGCGTCTCAGCTTTCTGGGGTTGCTCTGGTCCCATCTCCACTCAGGAGGCCTTCCTGAAGGCCAATCTCAGCTCCAAGCACTCTTTTCCGGTCATTGGACTGTGGGATGGAAGACCATTTGGCTATTTCGAGATATATTGGGTGAAAGAAGATATTCTGGGTCGGCACCTTGGTGACAGAGCCGGAGAATTTGATCGAGGGATCCATTGCCTGGTTGGAGAAGACGAGTTCCGTGGTGCGCATCGGGTCAAATGCTGGCTGACCAGTCTGGCGCATTATGCCTTAGACGTGGATTACCGCACCAATGCTGTTGTCCTAGAGCCGAGAGTTGACAATACTAGGTATGTCTCTCGCTCCATCCACGTCACGCTTACTGTTTCTCCCCTCTCTTATTCCGCTTTCTCTCCCTTTTATTACCGTCTATTCGACTCTAGTTTAGTCCTATATAGATCACGCTACTAACTAAGATACAGATTCATCGAACATTTAAACGCAGCTGGCTTCTTGAAGGAGGGAGAGGTCACTTTCCCACACAAGCAATCCGCTTTTGTGAAGTTGAGGAGAGAATCCTTTGAGGCCCCGGCTATTTGATTTCTGCCCCAGATGACTAGTTTTATGAAAGTAACGAGGACCACGATATGATGTTTGAGATAGATGAGTTATAACATGTCAGCCTTCTGTGTGGTGGCAGAGAATAATAAAGCCCTCTATCGTAGATAGCTTTGAAATATACCCTATGATATCAGACGACAGCTTGTGCGAGTTGATAGGTAGTCCTCGAGACTGTCGTTTATTTCCATGGCATAGCCTTTTTTTATCCTCTGTTATCCTTTTTGTCTTGTCCTCTTTAACCTCCAGCTTAGACGTTTCCGGAATAGTTGGTGGCATTCTTCGGCCTCACTGTCGGCCGTTTTCAAGATCTGAAGGTATAGAGAGGCCTGGGCCACCCCTTCCAGCACGCCATAAGGCTCGGTTAGAAGCACCCAGCATCCAGTATCGAGGACGCTCTCGTCTTAAAAGGCAACTTAATTTGTCTCCAGTCTCTCTTTTAAGCCGAATAATCAGACTAATGATATGTTATCATCACAACCAAGTGAGATCATCCAAGCGACGGCAAGTGTCAGAGCTTTTCCCCGCAATCGCCCCTAATCTCCGCCAGCAATATTTTAATGGTACATGGCTCTCACTCTTCTCACCCCGCCTTTGTTCTTTTTTTGAAGACCTATCCGATAAGTATTACTAATTATTAGAGCACGTTAGCCGAGCTGTATCCAGCTCTGCTTCAGCTTGCTTTATTAATACTACTGAGCCTTCCTGAATCTTGCTAGCTGCACGCTTTCTCTATGTTCCCTTCCCTACCCATGCCGCGAAATAAATAATCCGACTCTCCAATCAGTTCACACGCAGGAGCGCATCTACTTCTTGGCATGAGCAAGATACAATTCGACGCAGGTATGCCAAGCATGCTTACAGCTCTGTTCTAATACCGGATCAAAATATCGTTGAGTTGGACCTGGTCCAATTGTCCCTTGTTCATTTCCTTATCCCCGCGGGGAATTTTTTTTAGGTTTGGTGGAGTTTCGGTGTGGCTTACGGTAAGTTGACTTCCGCTCAAGAGGCTCACGAATTTTTTTTTCCACACTCCTATCATTTATGCTTAATCCCGATGCTTATCTCTTTTGCTGTTTGAAGCAACTGCACTCTCGCTCTAGCTTGTTGTGGAGCACCATCGTCGTTAGGACATATTAGCACGGGCTTAGGATAATCGACAACTCCGGAGGAAACTGCTGCCTCCGTGCTTGAGAGTGAACTCGCGGGTCATCCGGGTTTATGAGTGAGTGAGTGAGTGAGTGAGTGGGGAGAGACCTCTCAGAGAAAGGATATGAAATGAAGGCAACTTGTGTAAGAGACCGATTGATCAAGACATAAACGGCTGTCTTGTGGATTATGAGAATTATTCGAGTGAGACAGAATAACAATGGCTGCTCAGGGTGAGAAGGACAAGAGCAAGTCGGCGGGAGCCGGAGCCCCTGCTGCTGTGGCACGGAGAACAGTCTGTGATCACTGCAGAAGACGACGTATGATATCTTCTTCTTTTGCGTTCGCTTCCCTTCATTTTCGTCATTTTCGTCATTTCTTCTCGACAATCATTCCCTCATCTTGCACCTACTTCATACTTTCCATCTTTGTTCTGCGGTATCATGTGATTTTTACGATCTCCCCCGTATACTTCTTCTTCTTCTTNTTAAGAATCCTCCTTAACCACGTCTCTTGATACAGGCATCAGATGTGACGGCGGCTTTCCTTGTGATCAGTGTTCGGCGGCTTCGCTGACTTGTAAGCGAGACCATATCCCCCAACGACGAGGCCCGAAGAAGGGTACGGGGAGAGTACTTAACCAGCTGAGAGCCCAGGAACAGGCTGGCCAGAGCGGGGGGAAGAGGAAAGTGCAGAATGCCTCTGCATCGAATAATTCTTCCCATTCGAGCTCGGATAATACCGGAGCGGGCAAAGAATCGTAAGTATACCGATATGTGGTGGATAGCTGTGCAAGTGTATATATGTCGTCCTCTGTTTTCTTTCACTTCACTCTTCTTCGTTACTGGGCAGTTTGCTAATCATGAATATATTAGCATTGAACAATGGATATCTGACACCGGAAATTCCTCAACATCGTCACCTCCTAAGCGGTCATGGTTCTCACTTTACGACGAAATGGCCAATCCTCTCATCGACGAACCTGCTGGCGTCTATCAACCTGACCAGTTTCGTCCGACAACTCGAAGTTACTTCCACCTAATCCCTACCTGTGTCGAGCTTTACATCGAACACATCTATCCTATAATGCCACTAGTCTACATACCTACACTACGAGCTGCGATGGCTCGAGAACTCACGCCATCTGAAAAGAATCTAGTCTATGCCCTCTGCGCCCTGACTTCCACTCACATGTCAGGGAAGTCGATTCAAGCACGTGGGCCTGAGTCCTGGGATGCGGCCGGCGTATTTTTTCTGGATGAATGTATATCTAATCGAAGGAAATACGACTTTGTCGAAGACCATAGTCTGTGGGCAGTTATCTCCTCATACCTCATTAGTTCAGCATTCTTTGAGTTGAATCAGTCGAGGAAAACTTGGTACTATCTCCGCGAAGCCATAACTCTAGGGCAGGATATAGGCCTTCATGATGAAAGCAGCTATGGAGTTTTTGATCCTTCGGAGTCGCTCTGTCGGAGGAGGACATTTTGGATATTATATGTGACGGAACGATCTTTTGCAATCCTTCGGCACAAGCCACTATCTCTCTCCAGCACGCCAGATTTACCCACCACCATCCATGACTATGAATCGCCAGAGATACATGCCGGTTTCAAACGTCTGATCCAGTCATTCCATCTCCTGAACTCGTCTTTTGTAGACTCTTGGAATCAATCATCCTCAACTCCTCAATCAACACAGACATATACCCTACTCCAAGCCGACCTCAACAACACCCCAGCAACTCAGTCCCTCACATCGATCCAAAAGGCAGATATCTTAATCACACAGCAATGGCTGCGCTTGATTGTTTGGCAAAGCAGTATGCGTCAAGGTCTTGTATCAGCCAACAACGAAATCGAAAGCATGACTTTTAGCTATCCGCTCAAGATAGCTTACAGCCTCCTCGGCGTAATCAGCTCACTCCCGGGACATAGCATCGAAGTACACGGTATGGGTATTTTGGAAAAGATTTTCGAAATTGGCAACGCTATGATGGATGTCATGCAAGCTTGTGGTAGCACCGGGTACCTTCGTGCAGGCTTCGCTGGGGCCGCGGTGAGCGTGGGAAGAGGAGGTGGGGTGTGGACCGATCCATTTGAGATTTTTATCCGGACTCTTAGCTGCTCACCTAATAGCCAAAGACAGTACGCAAATCTGCTGCTGGCTAAAGCAAGGGAGAAACCCGAGGTCATGCGGTTTTCAGGGGGAGTTGCACCCGCATTGACACCGCCACGTGCGTTAGCACCTGCAGGACAAAATGGTGTTTTGCCTGCTGCACGCGATAATATCAGTATTGGAATAGAAGATGATGTCCAGAATCAGAAAGAGCAGCAGTGGAGAGGGAGAGTTATCGGAGAAGTAACTGATGGTACCAGTTTTGGTGGAGTAGTGGATTTGGTTCAAGAGCCGGGCCCAAACCAAACTCAGCAGGAACCTGTAGATTCCTGGTTTGAAGGAGCTGATATTCTGGATCCCAATATCATATGGAATCCAGCCGTAGAGACCAATGATAACCTCAATACCAACCTCTTAGGCGGTGAAGAAATGTGGCCTAAGTGAGTTCTCCCAAGTTCTTTTTTTGGGGAACCACGGGCCCTTTTCAAAAAGGATTTGCCCAGAGATTTCTAGAGTATACCAAACCTGCTGCTTTGAACAGAGAACGGCTGGCCTTCATTCTTCTCTTTGATAATTTATTTTTTTTTAGCGGAAAGGGGTTTGGGGGCATTTAAGACTTGGAATGAGGTTACGGATTGATGATACCAACTTGCTTTTATGTAGATGTGAATACACATTAAACTAGTTTTGCTCAGCTGTATATTACATAGTCGAAACTTATGCGATAACTAGCCTCGTTGTGTCGTACGATTTCCACCAGAGAAATGCAATGCTACCTAATTGCTCAAATTAGAATAAGTACGCATCTAATTCCAGGATGGCTCCAGGCGACTTTAGGAATATCCCCTGATGAACAAGATCTAGACCGTACCAGAATTCCTATATTAGTCATCTAAAGCAATAGTTGGTCTAGGTAGTGAAATGAGTTAACTTTTACAAATACCCCCTTTGAGAGCTTGAATTTCAGATATGAGTTGGGAGTCGAGAAAGTGCTGTAACAGGTTGCTTTGCTCAGTGAGATTTATCCCAAGACCGCCATCTCATTCAAGGCCCTTGTCGGTAAGATTAAATTATGTCTTTATTTTCTTTTCCCGCTCTCTATGGATTCTCCGGTTTATTGTCAGTTGCAAGTTTGGTGTTCAACAGACCAGATCACTCCCAATCATGCTCTACCTTCCATGCATCATCCGGTCCTAAGCCTGAATTAATCAGGTCACACTCTCGATAGCCCCATTTCTCACCATACACAGCTCGGCCGTGATCGATCGCCATATGGATAGCGGTCTCAAATCCTGCGCTGTCTCGGTAGAAAGGCTCGCCCTTACCGCCTGTCTGGCGTGCCTGCCATGTGTTGCGCCCACGATCTGACGAATATTTGGAGGTCTGCATTGCTTCGCTGGTAGTACGTAGGATGTGAAAAAGGGTAGATCCAATCGTATCGTCTGTCCAATCTGATAAAGCTCTTGCAGGAACATTGCTGGATGATGAACGAGGTAAGAATTCATCTGGATCGCTTGAGACGCTTTCTAAGCCCTCAGCTTCCTTCCTCAACTCCTCTTCTACAATATTTGGATCCGTGAAGCTTGGCTCTGCCGTTCCCGCTTTTCGATATAGCACTATTAGATCATCGAGACTGCTTGCAACATCGAATATATGCCCTGATTCTCGGGGAAGCCTGGTCCATCCATTCATGTCTAATCGCTCATGCAAGTCACAGTCGGTATTGTAGTAAGGGATCTGTGTGTCCCAGCCGCCAACATCCATGAGAGCTTCAACATTGACAAGAGCCAGGTAGTCGTAATTAAAGTATCTCATTGCCCATTTCTGGTCCAAAGATGGGTCCGTTACGTTCCGAAGTTCGTGAACACAGAGTGCATAGAGTGAAGAGTAGTCAGAGGACGAGGATTGTATTCCAATATTTGGATGGGATTCCGCGTAGCGGTCTTCGTAAGAGAGTGCTACAATATCCACTATTGACCAAGATTAGTCAATGGTATATCTGGATGCGTTCACAAAAGTATCGGTAACCCGAAGGAATTCGAGATTCGGGGTTTTATAAGGGTAATAAAAAGTCCATTCTAAGGCACTATCTGTAGTCGAGAGCGATCAAGAAAGCAGAAGACACAGAATCTAACATGCACAATACATACTGTGACTCCAGAAGTAGTGTGTCCAATTACGTTCAAGGGCAGTCCATAGGTAAAAGTTTTGTAGTTGAGCAAACGTAAATAATGTCGGTGTGAGCATGACGTTTACGCCAAACATGTGGAGTCTTGTGTGGTTCAAGAAGAATGGGTTCTGAAGAGTGAGCAGCTTGTCACGGTTTGAATACATCACGCCTGTGTTCTCAACGACGTAGATGTCTTCTGGTGGCCATCCTGCGGTGATGTAGCTCACAACAGTTTGTTGTAGTAGCCGCCAGTTACGAGTAAATCCTATGAAAAGAGGTGTATTCTCTTTCACATGAGGCACTGGTGGTCGGATCCATGATGGTATTGGAGGAAGATCTGCTGCAGAGTGGGCTTCAAATGCCAGAGGAAAGTTCTCCACTATAGGACGTGCTGTTATGACGCTTTGCGGTTTATACTTGGGTTTCTTCTCGATAGGTTCAGGTGGCTGTTCACTTGATTCGGTCTCCGCGATCAGTTCCGTCGATTCAGCACTTGGCTCAGTCCCCTCGGGAAGTTCAGTCGATTCAGCATCCGACTCGGGCTTCTCAATCGGTGCCGGTGGTGGTGCATTTGGTCCGCTAGCTTGATCGGAAGTCCGGTAGGGTATTATTTGAGAAATATGGCTGAAAGTTTCTGGCCGCAAGTAGTACGTGGTTGAAGTAATGAAGAGGAGTGAGAAGCAGAACAAAAATATGTAACGCCGCCCTGCAGTTATCAACATAGTGACAGCAATGATGTGGCAGCCCAGGTGAGCTATAACCACCAATCCACATAAACAAGCACCGAAAAGTGCCCACTAACTGAGCTGAATCATCTGAGCGGAAAAGGTATCCTTTTGTGGCGTAAAGGCTGAAGGGCTTACTCCAGTCACAGTTAATGATGAAGCAGCCCGGCTACGAAAAATGATGATTATATATAAGTCTTAGGATAGAGCTTAAACCTTTCCAATTCTCGGCGCCCTATATGTGGGGGACCATAAATGACCAACCAAAGGGTCTAACTTAGATGGGCGTCCGTAAATGCTGCAGTAAGGGTGTATGGCAGTTCCCGAGCTCACTGGTCACGATCTAGAGATACTGGATGCCTAGTTACTAAAGAAGGGATATGGATAAGCCTGATATTACCAGAAAGCCTTTCTGCAATAGGATGGACGCGCGTACCCAGAGATATAGGAGCCCGGCCCCAGACAAAGCGAACTTGATCATGCTTTATCTCACAAGGTTTTGGGCTTGTCTAGATCAAGCTATGGGAGCCGTTGTGTACACATCAGACGCGAAATCTCTGCATCGGAGGTTATAGAAGCCAGAAACAACTCAGTTCTCATCGCCATCTCATGTAACAAAGGAGCTTGCGTGAGCCAGCAGGCCACGCGGCACGCAGTTCCACAGAGCCACCAGCATATTAGGAATACGAGAACAGAGGAAATCGTAGGGATTTCAATGACGGACTAACAACAGAGCTGGACAAGATAGAGCATGATCTCATACGGTACCACTGGAGTTCGAAGATCTAAAATCCGGCACTTCCGTTCCTCCTATTCTCACACAAATAACAATGCAGCACGCTCTCAGATTTTCGGCATTTCCTCCTTCTGAAGCTCTCCCGCGTTTGATTGCCCGCTTCGCCGAAATACGAGGACATCAGTTCGTGGCTCCAACTGTGGCTGTTCGTGGTTAATGTAAGACGTGTGGTTGGCCCCTTGCCTGATCGGGAAGTCAGCACAAAATAAGGGTCTCTCTGCTGGGTGGTGTAGATCAATATGACGCATAACGATTGGTGTGATGCTGGTTCTGGTGATGGCATGGGTAAAAGCTTAATCACATCCTGGAACTCAGTACGAATACCGGTCGTTACACTGTATAGTACACTCATTTGGCTCACACAAGCTTGTCAAGACTAGCATGTGCTTGTATAATAGCTGGTATAAGGCAGCCTAGTNTAATTTAACGATCGTAGCTTAACGCAAATCCTACAGCAGTGTACCTGGTGTACTTATGTACCAGGCCATCCCACCGCTGGAATTTACTATAAAATCGGCAAAGGTTGGGCACTGATAACTCAGGCCGACGAAGAGCTCGTAGATAGAGAGCGGGATTAGAGACTGATTCTACCCTCGAATGAAAATATTGTATGGTCACCAAAATGGCCTTTCTCTTCGGCTGATAGCAGGTACACTGTGACCGGGATTGAGGTATCATAATGCTGTGGCTTCTAATAAGGATTTCCGTAGAGCAAAGCAGAGCACACCTTGGGATAATTCATTCCAATATGATCGACTCCATCTCAGTCTCGGCAGACACGGTCTCACCGTGCATGGCACCATGTACATAAGCCTGACCCACTAGAATAAAATGGCCGTTTTCAAGGCGTCTGAGGATACTAGGACTACCCACTCCGGGGAAGATCCAAACCTCGTCATTTTTCTCTAGAGACTGATGTCCTAGTCCCAGATACTTCTTCTCGGTTAAGAAGAGCCTTCTAAAGGAGTTTGTACTACCCATGAGATCTTGGAACCCAAAACCATCACCCACTGAACGCAAAATTTCTCCTTGCTCCGGTGTACGCATTGAGCCTTGTCCGTCTCCCCCATAGAGTGCCCATTCAAATATGTCTAACACTTCTAGCTCCAACATTACCCCAGCGCTATCATAGAGCTTCAGCTTACGTATCAATTCCAAGCTCTCACACACCCGACGGGTTTCTGGGTCAAACCTCCCATACTGCTCCGCCGGCTGAAGCTTAGTCAACCTAGCGAGGAGAAAGTTGCTGAACAATTTGCCGCACTCATTGAGTGCAGGATATCGCCGCCTGATATGATCCGTGTTTGCGAGGAGTGTTCTCCAGAGCACTTCCGTAGGGCCTTCATCGGTATAGTACGGATTGATTAACTGTATGGCAAGTCTCAGCCAGTCATGAACTTGTCCTGAATCCCAGTCCTCAAATGTCTTTGTTGATTCTATAATATCGTCGAGGTGGTAACCGCGGATATGGAGATATGTACCGTTTGTGAATGTAGGCAATTCGAATCGCATATCACCAGAAGCATGGAATTTATCTTCTGCTACTAGTCGAGTGGGATATTGGGGCCTACTAAGATCCAGTACCCATGACGGGAGACCCGAAAGACCCCGAAATACAATGTCACCAATCAGTGGTAGCATAAAAAGGCTTTCCGTAATTTGGAGCATCCGCATCGTCAAGTCAGTGTACACTATCAATGCCGAGTTCGAAGGCTGATAACTAGGAACAATGGCTTCCGCGCCAGCCTTTTCCAGCTTATCGTTGAGTCCAGATAACAAAGCGTATATTTTGTCCCGTAAGTCAGAACTTTGCATACCACGCACCATTGAGAGAGAAAGGCTCAGATACCGCTTTGCTATACTCTCCTCTTCTCTGGAGCTTTCGGTGGACCACAGCAGTTCTTTGAGTCTTTCTATTTGAAAGGCGCCACTTGCGAGAGGAATTTCGTAAGAAGGCGTCCAGACGCTTGTTCTCTCGTGTGCTTCGCACCAGGCCTTATATTCGTCACTTGCCACAATCTCTGCGGGCCCAGCCTCGCTATCAAGAAGCTGTCGGTAAGTAGCAGCGGCAGCAAGCATATCTATCCGTTTGTTCGCGTCTACAAGTGCATTGTTCCAGTTTGTTATCCACAACATTTCCGAGACCTTGTAGATCTCAGCAAATTGGATCCTATAAGATCCGCACAATACAGTAGTGTATGAGGATAAACAGTATTCTTGGGCGACCCATATTCTCTTCCACCAGTTCCTTTCCATGAAAGAGACTAAAAGGAGCCATTCATCGTGGCTTATATCCTCTAACCCAAGGGATGGATAAGTTATATCCGTGAGGAGCGGATCAAATGACCTCATCTCATCATACATATCCTCAGGTATAGATCCCAAGTACTGAACAAGCGCAAGAGCTTTTTCTGTTTTGGGAAGACTGTTACCTAGCCAGATGAACACCCTTGACGCTAAAGAATAGATCTTTCCCATGATAGAGACCTGTGCAGCCCGCTCTAGGAGGTCTTCCTGATTGATGCAAATTGCATCNAATCCAGATATAGGTGGTATCATCAAAGCTGCCTCCCCTAGCAGCGTAACGTTCTTTGATATTCTGTAGGGCCTCGCTGAGGTTGCGTGTTACCATGATCTTGGCTCCATTACAAAAGATGGGGACGTTACGCTCAGGTGTATACCTTTGCGCGATTTCTTCTGTCTGAGAAACGTCGTCCAATTCATAATTCGGGGTTGAGTATGGGTTTCCCCAGGTATAGGAGAGTGTAGCAAAAGGAGGTGCTTGGTCCAGTGAAAAGGTTTCCAATTGCCCATCGTCAGTGCCGTCCTCAAATATTATTTTGAAGAGCCTGATTGAAGAAACAGCTGGCAGCGACCGATAAATGTAAGCTGGTACATCCATGAGAGTCATTGTTCCTGTCGTACAAGATTCTGACAGTATCCATCGTTAGTTAGAACTTGATGGAGAGTATCTGGATTGAAGGTGCAAGTTAGAGAGATATCAGAACTCGCCTAGCAATTTATGTACGTAAAGGTCTTAGTTGTCATGCTTGATCTCAAGGCAATGGAAGCGTGTCCTTTACAAAATGTTTAACCTGATTTGGGCTCTCAATTGAGCTTGTACGTGAATTGACATCGGCCGGTAACATCCATACTAGAATTGGTGTAAATTAATCGAGAACTGAACCTGGAATCTCATCCGATAATCTCTCAATAATTTCTTGGAAGTTGCATAGTCTGTCAAATATCGAGTTACAAGATCTGACAGATGAACTCCAGGTGCTAAGTGAATGATGATGTTCAAAAAAATGATATATAATAAAAGGCAGATTGCAGCAGCTCCTCAAAAATCAACGCCTAGCTTCGAACTGGTCCTTTTCATCTCCGTACATGCCGATACCCGCTACTATATGCAAATGTAATCCATTTCCCTCAAGTTGTAAAAGGCCCATCCTAACACCTTATCTGACCCCCATCACCGGAATTGCTCTCCTTTTCAGAAACACCAGTAACAGAACAAGCATTAAAACGCCACATGATAATATACTTTATGATTATTCAATCGGTGCAAAGAACCGACTGGCTTCGATGATCTTCTCATCGCCATTTGCAAAATCCCACCCCACAATCACAGGGGTCTGGCTACAGCAAATGATACGTCGCGCATCAAACTGCAGCTTAAAGACCCTCGACATGTTGGTAGGAATAGCTGGCCCGTGATGCTGCGCATGGTGGTGGTGATGCGGAGGCGCAGCTGCCGGTTGCACCACTGGTGGCTGCGTATGTGGCTGCTGCTGAGCAGTATGAGGTAGCGTCGCAGCTGTGGCTGGAGGTACTGGCCCTGCTGAGGGAGCCCCAAGGTTGGCATTTGCGGAGTGGTGAGTAGCACTCACAGGACCAGCTTGGTCCTCGGCCGGCTCCGTTGGCTCCGTTTGAGCTTGAGCTTGAGCTTGGGTCCGGGCTGGGCTTCCAGCGGAGGCCTCAGCACCGCTAGCTCGCAGTGCATCACGCGACGCCATCTTTGCATCTACCGCGGCGGTCATTAATAATCTCTGGCTCGGTGGAAGTTGAGATATCGATGCCGTGAGATGTGGATGCTGCATGATTTGTGGGTGTTCGTGAAGAGCCCGTCGTAAAGCCGATACACCTTGTGGGATCGTGACATCGATAATATGATGATAGAATTCCTCGGTACCTGGCGCAAACGGAGCATTGGCTCCGCTGGCGCTCGCTCCCTGATACTGTGCCTGTGTTTCTACACTGGAGCCCATGCTGCCAGGGCGGTTGTTCTGGGCCGGATTTGTAGGTGACATGTACCTGGGAGGCGAGACAGCCCTTGCTGCCGCTATCATTGCATCTTCTTGCCTTAAAACGTGCTGAGCTTTCCATACGCCCTCCTTGTCCCGTCTCCAAATAATAACAGTCTCGTCATAAGAACCTGAAACAATGCGCCCAAACCTGCCACCTCCGCCACCTGGGGGTAGTTTAGCACCATAAGCTGTGATGTCCTCTGGTTTTCTGGATCCCGCGTTTCTCGGTCTTCCACGGCGCTGTTGTACAATCCGAGAGATAGAACCAGAGTCGAGAGCCCTAAAGTATTCCGAATCGACCAATCTGGCATCTTCTTTGTCCTCCTCGGCGCTGTATGGAAGATCTCCGAACCCCGCTTGGACCGTGCGGACTAGATTGGTATGAGCTCGGAGGCTCGCTACTTCTAGGCCTGATTCCTTGTCGAACACTTTGACCTCGTTGTCACTGCTACCACTGACTATGCGTCGGCCGTCGTACTGGACACATGCGATTCCCTTCAGATGGCCAATTAACGTTCGCGTACAGGCCTGCTCTGGCCAGTTCCAAACTTTGACAGTACGGTCCCCGGAGGCGGAGACAACTTCATTTCCGTATATCTGAACTGCGTTTACAGCTGCATTATGGCCTTCTAAGCAACCGATCATAGTAAACGGAGGCTTGACAGGAAGCCCGGCAGATGGCGACGAGGGAAAGCCATAGTTGTTCAAATACATCGGGACGGGGCTGACGGCTTCAACTGCATTTGAATAACCGATATCGCTATGGGTTAGAGGCCGGCGATTGAAGATCTTGATTGTCTTATCCTTCGAGCAAGTAACTAGCACCCGCTTGTCGAACCTCACGTTTAGAACTGATTCTCGATGAGCCTTCCGCAGTCGTTGGATAACCTGACCGGTGGAAAACTTCCAGATGGCCACAGTAGCATCACTGCTACCAGATACTATTATATCCTCTTCAGGATCTGCATCGAACTGGAGACAGAGAACAGAGCCAGAATGGGCACGTAGAGGCGGCCGCACCAATCGCCGAGTTTCCAGGTCCCATATACGCACCGTCTTATCACGGCTTCCACTAACAAGGTATTTCCCAGAATGCTGGATAGNTGTAAATACACTCCAAGTGTGCTTCCTCCGGATGCCTCGGGTGGGGCAGCTGGAAGTTAGTATATTTTTCAGCCTCCCAATTCGCTTCCAGCCGCCTTCTCTGTGAGTAAATGTAATGCCAGTTTAATTTCAGCGTGTTGTCACTCCGATCGTAAACAGCCAAAGCGGAGGATCCCAGGGAGCGAGTCTGTTGTGTGATTGCGGACCGTTGGGGTTTTGGATATAGAGGGGATCGAGACGACTTCAAGTTTGGCTTTTCTGACGCATACGGAGAGTCAATCATTATTTCGTCCACATCCGTCTCTCTGGTCTTGGATACACTCTTTTCTCTCTTTGAGGGCCCAAAAATGGACTCTTGCTTTGTTGCAGAGACATCTGCATCAGTCATTTCAGAATCTCCGTCAGCGTGCAGCAGAGGCACGCGCTGCGGTGTTGCTCGTCGCTTGTTGGCATATTCACCATCATCACTCTCCAACCTAGGCCGAGTGGATGACGTCGTCGAATTGAGGGCATCCTCGAAAGCCTGCACCTCTGATCGGATGACCCTGAACCCTTCTAGATGATACAAATTCTCCCAAAGTTTCCGGTCAAGGGCCAAGTAGTTCCACTCTCGACATGCTCGAGCAGTGTTAATGAGTGAGATAGGGTCCAAGAAACTTAATATTCTTAAGCAGACTTCGGGGGGTAGATATTGAAAGAAATCGATGTAGAGCCGGGGTCGCAACCGACGAACAATCTCGCAGACTTCGGACGTGGGCAGTTGATCAAGGAGGTTCATCACATATTCTACCCGGACATTGTTAGCTATAGGTCTTAGAACAATAAGCTATGGGTTGCATACGAGTCCTTTGTGATAGAGGGATACTGGACAGCCATGTAGGCATGCTTCCGGATTCCGCAGAGACAGTTAACGGGTCTTCACTGTAGCCTTCATCCTGAGGCGATGGCTCGAAGGACGACATGACTCGGACCGTATCTTGTCTTCGCGAAGGAGGTACAGTACCAAACAGACGTCGTACCGGTGCCCCGCAATGATGAGGAGAGCTCCGTCTGGAGGCCTTTGTCACAAGGCTGGTGTCTGGCGCTGAACGAAATGTTGACGCCTGGTCTCGGTAGCTGCTCAGATATCGGCAATCCACCGTGTGGCGGCGAGGTGGTGGCGGGATTGGAGGAGCGTGTGAGGAAGCGTCATATAAGACAATCGGAAACAAAGCACACGAGCGCGAATGAGAAAAAGGGTGGCGAGCGGAGGTATTGAGTCCAGTATCGCAATCCGGGGCAGGAAGAGACAGGAAAAACCTGGTCGTGTCTGGCTTACTGTTGCACCTCGATAATTGTAGCTATTAAGTGTAACCAGGGTCCAGAATTTAGCGCGGATTCGCATAATACTGCTGCTCCTGAGACAGGAGCAGAGGCCCGGCCTCAGTCACGACTACGAGCCCCCCACAACCGCCGACGAGGTCACTCTCCTTCTTCCCTCCCACGATATCTGCCAGAGACTGCGAGACCCGGTTCGACTACTTTGAATGCTGATACAGACTGCTACCTCTCCATACTCATGTCATCAGGCAGGGTTGCCATGCAGATGGCGAATCCTTATGGACCACCACCGCCGCTCGTGAGAACCAAAACTGCACCCGTTTTCCAGACAAGAGGCGCTCCAGACGGTGCCCATGGGCTGAGCCAAACCATGAGCCATAGTTCGAGATCATCTCAGTTATCGGGGTCGACGGCAGTGTCCACGGCGTCGACGACATCGTTAGCCTCCGCGAGTACCTTGACGCCCACGGCACAACCCCCCAGCAACGGCCAGGTAGTTGCGACAAATAATATCATCAACCAGAGGGCCGATGCCTCGAGATCCCTATATCAAATTTGCATGAATTTAATCCAGCGCCTGCGGCAGGTCCCAGGCTTCGAAAGCCATCTGCCCGACCTGGATGGCAACGCCGAAGACCCCGTGGCTGCCCTGTGGGCTTGCCTTAGAAAAGGAACTCCGCTGGTGACAATTTACAATGCGCTCCAACCTGCCGAACCGATCCAAATCGATGAGTCGATGTCAGAAGCTAAGAAACCAAAGTTCGCCGCGTTCAAGTTCTACGAGGCCTGTCTAAAGGTGCTAAAGATATCATCGGGGGATTGCTTTGCCCTGAATGACCTGTTTGGCACCGATACGACTGGATTCGTCAAGGTATGTTTACAGCTTCATATACTAGTATCTCTCTGTGCATGGTGTCGGGACAGCGTTGCAACTGGATCTCGCTGCTAGTTCAGTTTGACATTCCAAGGTACTGGCTCAGTGGACGGGCGCAAGTGCATCTCCTTTCGGAGTCCGTATCCAGGCTATTATTCTGAGAAATTATATTGTCGTCATGCTGCTATATATGACTATCTAGGTTCTCTGGCTTACATATCGCCCTCCAGGTTACTCAAGTCGTCAATTTCGTCCTTGATAGGGCTGAGGAGAAGGGGTTGCTTTTGAAACCGAGCACAGAGGAAACCGCTGAGGCAAACGCCTCCTCCGGATCGCAGATGAGCTACAGAGATCATGTGGTTCGCGAATTGGTCGACACTGAGCGGAAATACGTCCAGGATCTGGAGAATCTGTATGAGCTTAAAAGAGTGATCGAGCAGAAAGGCGTCGTTCCAGGCGATGTGGTGCACGATATTTTCCTGAACATCAACGCGATACTGGATTTTCAAAGAAGATTCCTCATCCGGATCGAAACCACAAATTCGCTACCGGAATCGAAACAAGAATGGGGCCAGCCATTTATCGCTCACGAGCAGTCATTTGAGATTTACGAGCCTTTCATAGCCAATCAGCGCAAGGCAGCAGCTGTTGCAATGAGGGAATTCGATAAGCTTGCCAAAGCGGATCACCCTGTTGTTGTAGATTTCAATACGTTAGATGGTTTCCTGCTAAAGCCTATGCAACGCCTGGTTAAATATCCACTATTGCTAAAGGTATGTGGAGTGTATAAATGACCTAGCAGCCAGTACTCATTCGCCATAGGACCTACGCGACAAGACCGGGGCTGATGAAGCCACGAAAGCAGACTTAACTGCTGGTATTGATGCTGCAAACAAAGTGCTGAAGAAGGCTAATGACGCCGTTGATGAGGAATTGCGACGCGAGGCTCTCGTCGACCTAATCGGCAGAGTGGAGGATTGGAAAAATCACCAAGTGGAAAACTTTGGTGATTTATTACTTCACGGCCAATTCCCCGTGGTAACTGGTAAAAGTGATATGCCGAAAGAGGTGCGACCCCTGTGATTTAAATCCTACTATTCCAGTGTTGAAGCCTTGTATATGTATACTAACATGATTCACAGTACTCCATATATCTTTTCCAGCACATCTTACTCTGTTGCAAGGAGGTTAATCCCAATAAATCCAAAGATAGGCTTATGGGACAGAAAGATAAGAAAGCGGCCAAAACGGAGAAGAAAAAGGAACCAAATAAGAATGCAAAGTTACAGTTGAAGGGGAGGATCTTCATGACCAATGTTACCGAGGTGTTATCTCTTAGCAAACAAGGTCCGTCTATCTAGGTATTGTAAACTGTGCCATAACTAACGCAAAACAGGTTCCTACCACGTTCAGATCTTCTGGAAGGGAGACCCTGGAGTTGAAAACTTTGTTATCCGCTTCTCACACGAGGAGGCGATGAAGAAGTGGTATGATGGTATCGATACGCAACGAAAGGAGCATGCCTCGGGTCTAGGAGCGGGTAGCCCTGATTCAAAGCCAACGGAATTCCACTGGATGCGAGACAATTACGGAAATATTCAGAATCCTTATGCGCAAGAGGACGACGATGACGATGATGACGAACTTCCACCGCCACCACAAACAGAACTCCCACCCCTGCCGACCGACCTACCGCGAAATACGTCCAACAGCAATCTTCGCGCCCGATCAACAACTGAGAGTGCTCAGCCTATGCCAGGAATGGTGAGGGCGGCACCCCCCCGATTTCCTATGGCTGTAAGCCCTCCACTAAGCGTACAAACCCAAATGCAGAATTCCGTACCATCCCCAGGTCTGCGCGGTGGGGATTCATACTTCTCACCTGTTACTGAATCCCCTGCTTCGTCCAGAAGCAGCGCGACACCATCCATGAACAACGGATACCCTTTTCCAAGACAGGGGACGCCTAAGGGTTCTTGGGATGAGAATATGCGTTACACAGCGCCTGCTGTGGCGCGAGCACCCTCCCGAGAGAGTCAAAATTCACTCAATGCGTCTGTAAATGGATATCAGATGAATGGCAGAACCCCACAGAGACCTTCTCTCCCAGCCATGGCTTCTCAGTCAAACCAAAACGCTGCGGCACTAAGAAACCGATCGTACAGTACCCCTGATATCAATGCTCATCCTGGCGGACGCCGACTGCCTAGCGGGGGAGGGTCAGTACCTGCCGTCCCGGGGATCCCGTCTCATTTACATCCTGCCTATGATAATACGATCCCACGGTCTCAAACCAACTCTCCCAATGGTCTACCTCTCCGATCGAACACTCAGTCCCCTGGGGTACAGAGAGAACGCCTAGCACAAGCTGGTCAGCCTGTTCATCCTGCCTACGCTCGAAGCAACACAAGCCAGATCCCTATGACATCAGCAGACAGCCGAATGACACCGCCTGGATTAGCCAATGCATCCGCAGGTGACGAGGATCTCCCACTACCGACTCAACTTAAAGTAAAAGTCAACTGTGATGGCAATTATGTAACGCTTGTTGTAGCCTTTAATATTACTTATCAGTCTCTCATTGATAGAATCGATGCGAAGATTGGTAGGTTTTCCACCAATTCTATCGCCAAAGGGACAATGAGATTGCGATACCGAGATGAGGATGGAGATTTCGTTACGATTGAATCAGATGATGACATACAGATTGCGTTCCAAGAGTGGCGCGAAGCACAGAAGCAACAATACCAAGCCGCGCAACTGGGAGAGATAGAGCTTTTCTGCATTAGTGTAGGCAATTAGGTGTTCTACAGCATTGTCATCCAAGATTACGCATGGACGGAGGAGTTGATCTATGAGGCATATTTGACGACAGCACTAGCATTCATGGATTGCAGATTATGATTTGAATGTTCCGGATGATTACTAAATGAGATCCAGAGTGGATTATGATAGGATTTTGATAGTGTGCTTTTCCAACGGAGTTGACCAGGCAGCGTTATTTCTTTTTTACCTCTTTCTCGCAATCTCCCAGAAGGGAGGGGTTTCGGTGGATCGGCGTCACTTTCTTGATATGGATCCACGTGGAGGAAGCTCTACGTCTTTTTAACATCAGCATTCAGCAAGGTAAGATATCTTGTCTGCTAGACCTGGCAAATTTTAAATGCAAATATCTGGTGTCTGCACTCCGGTTGGGATATAATAGAAGCGTTTCATGGACAATATTGCTTTGCAAGAATATATATTTTTTATTCCTCTTGAATATCTCTAAGACCTTGCCTATGCGCCGTATATGCTACCCGCGAGACCGTTAAAATGAGACCGCTATTCTTACAACTTCAACTTTGTACCAATGTTACAATGCCTGTGAATATGGCATCCTGATCTTACAACCTCCAGCTCTCAACTAATTGGCTCTTAATCCCGCTTCCTTGGTCCCACGATCTTAGGGTACATTCGAGACAGATGGTAATTGATCGTGTTCTTCTTTTGTTGTTGAGGTCGCTAAAAGATATATCAGGATCAGGGTGTTACTTGGCAGAACCGCACAAAGGATAGTATGTCGATAGTCACGTACCTTCGCATCCATACAGGCTCGTAGTTGCGATTCCAAGGCAGCACAGCCCGCCACATTATATCCAGCTGATGCCCAACAAGCTGCAGGATTGTCAGTGACACGAAACAACAGAAATCGTCAGGAGTCAATACTTAAGACAGAGCTCATGATTGCCAAGCAAGGGTTTGCTTCAGATTGATTTGGTCGGCGGACTCGAAGTTTTGGCAGCGGAGGTAGACGCATAGGCGTCACCTTGGTAGATGCTCCTTTTGGCGGCATTGTTGTAGATATTTGAATCAAGATTGCTAGAACCTCAATTGCAGGTTACTCCTCAATGTCAGTTCTGGTGCAAGTGTCTCCTCGAAAGCCTCAAGATTATTTTTACGCTAGTCTATATTAGGTATGGTCCAGTAATATGCATCTCAAGGGTCACTAACCTCAATTCGCCAAATATAAACAAACCGAGACGCTTCCTAGCCCAAGCATACACACGACCACGCATATTTTATATTCTAGCAATTCAACATCTCGTCTAAGAATTCATATTTAGCTGAAATGAGATAACCATCTCTTGCGGTTTTAGTGTTAGGATCACGTGGAAATATCGCGTTATTGAGGGGAGTTAACGAAGATGGCAATACTGGATACATCGACGGAAGAGCTATCACGCTCCAACATGTAATATGGCCTCTATCTTTCTCAGCTTTATATACTAATACTCGCACAGAGAAGTCTACAGGGATGCGTTTGCTCCGCCACCAGCACGCGTTGTGAGGGCTTGGGAAAAGGCGCCGGTCGCGGCACAAGCTCCCAGACTGCATGGCCAGAAGATATGGAAGAAAATGAGTCGCAAGCCAGAAACAGATAAGGAGAACGGCAACGATCATGATGTCCAGCTCGAATTGGATAAAGAAGGAACAGGTTCGAGGAAAAGGGTGCGCATTCTCGGGTCCAAGGAGAACATCGGAAACGCGCCCTGGAAGCGAATAGAGGACATGCTCAACAATGCAAGGGCCGTTCTGGCTGCGAAAGATAGTATGATACTCAATCCAAACAACTCGGCTCTATTATTAACAGTCTTATAGCAAACGGCCTAGGTAACGCGAGCGAGTCCCAAGAGCTTTGTGGTAATGATCAGAACGACGGAAAGAGCAGTCTGGAATCTAATAGCCCCAACCCAAACCAATTCGTTCCTCGGAAGAGAACGAATACGAACCACGTTATTACACCTAAAAAGATAGTCCGAAAGAGCGCAGTACACGATCACCTACTAACTTCGAGATCCCCTAGCAAAGACAACCGACGCAGGTCTTCGAGGAGCCTCCGCAGACTTACCATGGATTGTACACAGGGAGCATCTACCACTGAAGTACCTGGAGCCGGAGAAGTGAAGCGTGTAGGGGACCAAGATGTTGCAGAACTACCTTCGGAGCCACAACATTTAAGGTCTATGGAAATCGTGGAACAGGAAACCTTAGGAGATACTTCTCATACACCAAACAAGCCAAGATCGAACGAACCAGCTGTTCAAAATCGGAACGATGATGAAAGAAAAGGCCGTCGTCGGAGTTCTAGGCTAGGCGCCAGGGTGAATAGAGAAAGCCTGATCAATGTGGGTCCACAGGCTTCTGAGGAACGTAGTCAACTGCCTGCACAGAGTTTTGGAATCAATAGAGAATCGTCTATTACCGGAGAATATGGGCATATTCAGCAGCAGTCAATCTTACATGACTCAAATGAGAACATTTGCCCAGATGGAGACGAACCCGAAATTCATATCGGTGTCTGTCCTGACCAGGCACCGGAGGAGATTTGTATGAGCGCATCCAGTATTCAGAGTCAACAAGCTATTGAGCAACATGACACAGCAGTTTATGAAGATTCAGATTCTCCAAGGGGATCGACATATCCAGCAACCATTTCGCCAGGCACATCCATGGCAACAGGTGACGAAGAATCAGACTCACGAAGTTCCGGATCAAGCAATGTAGAGGAGAGCAGCAATACGACTGCATCGTCTCCAAAAGAACATGAGAGTGTGTCTCCGATACTGAGTCCCAATTGCCGCCTCGTGGAAGAGCCTGCTCCAGATTCACTATCGTTAGAAGTCGATAATGAAGAAATCGATGTCTCCGGAGAGTTCGACGAAGAACTGGATACCGAGTCGAGTGTAGATGCAGATATCACAGATGATTGCATCAACGACGTGGATCAAATCGATGAATTTGCCACGCCCGGTCGCGAAGACAACGAAACACTAGAGCTCACAGGAGACATGGCTACAGCACCAGTGGGAGATGATGATGATACAGATCTCCTTCTCGACTTTCTCAATAGAATGAGGGCGGGTAAAGGAGAGAAAGAGAAGAAGGAGGCATCAAAAAAGAAGGCATCCGAGCCACGCTCCCCCTTGAGTATTCTTATCAACGTAATAGAAACCAACAGGGCACCTCCTGAGGTTCCTGGGCCTCTTGAGACTGCCCAGACACTCGATGAATTTGATGTGAGCTTAACTCCATCATCTAAGAAACCGTCCAAGCGAAACAGCGTTACAGCAGCAGAAGAAGATAATGGAGATACACGATCAATTCGCCGCAGTGGTCGGACACGAATCCCAGTAGTCAAGACTCCTGCTGCAGCCAGCTTCATGCCTGTTCGACGCTTAGGGAGCGATGGGGATAATGCTACGGCATTGAGGAAGAATGACGAGAAGGCTATGGCTGCATTGACCAAAGTCAACACCAAAAAGAACAAGGGCGAGGCTGTGCCTGCCATGGAAGTTTTGATGAGGATGCACCTCGAAAAGGAGCTCGAAAAGATTGATCCTTCTTTCCTTCGAAAATCTTTGAAAGAAGCGTTCGATGAAAAGACGAAGAGACCGCAGAATCAAAAAGGAAAGAGAGTGGCTTGGGCAGAGCAGCTGGAAGAATTCCAACAAGATGAGAATCAGGCCGAAAGGGGCAAGCGGAAGAAGGGGAAGGAAGGGAAAGAGAAGAAAACCCCCGTCAAGGTTGGTGTTCGAAGCAATAACATAGCTCGCGAGGTGTCAATCAATGGGACACCAGTTTCTAAGAGAAGGGCTAAAGGTCGTTCATGAATGATGCAAATGGCGTCTCTGGAGGGAATGATACCTTGGGAAGCAGATGTTTGGAGTATTTGGATTTAGCTTAGCTGTGCGTTTGAATATAATCCTTTGATATGCATTTTCACAGACTTAACCTCGGATATTCCTTCTATGGTGATATATCTGGACTAAATTAGATATACCAGTCCATAGGCTAGAGCATTATGATACTACAGGCGTACTCTTGACTGGTGGCATATTACGGATTTCTAGTCTTTGCTTTCCAATTCATTGTGCTCCCCTCGGGCGCAGACTTTCTGATCGCAGCAACTGTAGCTTTCCGCTGATTGCCGGACAAGAAACTCTTGCAGCATAAGCATGCTTGACTACGTGTTTCCCTATTGCGTCGTCTTGTGGTCAGAGAATTCACGCTGTGTGATTGTCCAGGGATGAAGCTACGAATCGAGTGCCTCGAAGCAAGGAAACCAAGTTACACCACCTGCAATCCTGTGTGACCAGCAGCTGCTAGAACTAGATTGCCTGCCTAAACTGCCAACCATCCCGTCAGTGAGAGTTCATAGGACACGAGATAAGTGTACCAGCTTTTCACAGCAGTTCCTCCCACGCACAGTGCAGCGATCAGCTTCATCCTGCCTTGATTTTACCAGCTTCGTACTACCATCGCAACTCTGGTTCGTGAGATGCAGAAGTTCTCGCGTGGGTGGGAAGAAAAGGCCAATGGAAGCGTGAAGAATAGAGTGCTCAAATCTGTATGGCCCATCTCTCGTCCATCAACCAAGCCCTAGTCTTTCTCTCCAATAATTGGACTGTGCATGCCTTCAAGAGTCTGGACCGTGGCTGTCAGCCACGGTAGATGAGAAGGAGGAGAGCTGCCACAGGGCTGGAACACCCGCAGGGAGCCATCCATCTTGACATGGAGAGGTACGCCGGGGAAGATGATTCCGGCTGCAAGCCAAGCTGGGGAATTGACTCGTATGCAGCGGTCAGACGTTGGGAGAAGTGACACAAAGGGGAGTCAGTCCATGTCAGCCAATGCATGGAATTTTGGCTTGGCTAGAAATCTCTGTGGTACCAAAAGTTGGAGAAGCCGATGGTGGTGGAGGAGGTGGAGGAGGTGGTGGCCTTGGAGCGTTGGAGGAGGCGCTTGCAGTCAAAGAGGGGAAGAAGCGAGCTAGGCGCAGGATGGTACCTAGTACACTGCGCGGCACCCAAGTGTACACTGTAGAATACCCCAAAGTACCGCAGAGTGCGCTGCTACTACGCTGGAGATCTGGAGATTGGGGGGTTCCACTGGACCTCCACAGGCGGCGCGGTTACTGCGGTCCTAGCGGTCCCAGAGGTTCCGCCAGCCAGAGCAACGGGTTGAAGGGGCGTCTGGGGGCCGAGACGAAATCGTAGACACAGCTGCTGTCAATATGCGCTCAAAAGGACTATTGCTGGAGCTGCAGCCAGGTTTGGGGGACGCTGGGAATTACGCCACGAAATCGTCTTTCTTCAGGCTCCGTCATTCGTAGTAGCCGTCCACTTTGGTAAGATGGTACCGAATACCAGCTCAGGAGTATGTCATCTATCACCTGTCATTTCTGCCGCGTCCCTGCTGCATCCATCGTCAACGGACCAAGAGGGTGTGGCTGGCGGCGTCAGCAGGTGGAATAAATAAAATAAAAAAAATGGTTCGAAAAAGTATTGGACAGAGAACGAAGGCACACAGGGTATCCCTACGCGGCTTGAAGCCTGGTTGAATGCCGGGCTAGGGTAGGTTGGTTTCCATTTCCTCTTCATTCTATCCCATTTCGATTTGCTCGCAACATGGTTTGACTAGATTTGCCTAAAGAGACCATGCTCTAAGATCCCCGCGTTGTATGATATACTTTCCTAAATGGAACGACTGAGTTGACGTGTAGCAGGATCAGCCTTTCGAATCGGGGTGGACTTTGCGAAGTACCACCGAATGCGCGAAGTAAACACACAGGGAGATTCCCCAAAGTGATCGACTCGGAGGGTCAGGATCAACGGTCTTATCCATGGGTCCGGAACGGTCAGGCTCAATTAGTTCACAAAAGTGTGTGTATAAAGCTTGGTGCAAGCGCATTGATCGGCAACACGCCAGACAAACCTTGAGGGGGTGTGTCCTCCAAAGATACGAATACCTGGGTACGGGGGTACGGGGGTACGGAAGTAATCAACGGGATAACACCCTTCTCCTCCCGCGTGCGCGAGAAAGCGAAGATGGTGTGACGAGAAGCCTATCACCTCTCTCACCTCTCTCACCTCCTATTTTGCCAAAAAATTACATAATCACGAAGAAAACAAAGGCTGGGTGTGTTCGAGACGACCACTTACAAATTCCTTAAGTCATCAAATTAAATACCCTGCAAGATATCCAACAAAAGCTACGCGCAAAATGGAGCGATGTTGGTATTATTCCCGGCATTGACAGTTTCCCTCGCTTCTTATCCTTATTCGTTTATCTCCTTCCTCCTTCTCTCCTTTCTCTTCTTTCCCTAACCAGAGGGAGGAGATAAAAACGGTATAGGAGATGCTACGCTGCAGGAGCAAAGGCAGAAGTCACAGAAATCCGAGTGAAAGGTAAGGATTGCGTGGGGTGTTGGAAAAGCAGTAGCGTTTCAAGAAGGAGATGTAACCTCAGAGAGATGACGCATGCGTTGCAGGTCCTTTTGCTTTTCTTTTTCACTTACTCATCATGCTTTTCTTTTCTTTTTCTCGACGTCCTCTCATACCGGTATTTCTTTTCTTTTTCTTATTCCCGTCCGTGTATGCACCTCCGGGCCGAACAGATGACGAACATCACGGCCCGAGATAAAGGAGCATGCGTTGGCGCTGTTGCCGGGCCCAGTAGTGCTGGATAGTGGGTATTCCTGGTGCGAGAGTTGCCCGAGTCTCTGCATTTCTTAACATGATTCACATATAGGGGTCCCACAGCGCAGTATTTTATCTCCAAGACGCTCTTCCCTGCATCGAGGTTTTTGAAACATGATATGTCATTTTTTGGCAGATGCGGAGCAGAGATCCAGGGCTTCCCGGTCCTCTGGACCATTGGCCGCCTCATGTGATCGGGGTGCTTTCAAAGGAGAAGCCGGGCAGCGGGTCATTGATAGATGGGATGCTTGCTGCGAATGCATTTGTTCGGTTGAGACGACCGGTCATGTCAGTAGCCCGACGTGCCTAGCACACCCCGCCGAGCCCGATCATGCGCGAAGGTCCAGACCAGGCGAAGAAAAAGAAAATATACAAAATCCAAATGAGGAAGGAGGAGGAATCCATCAAACCGGACCCGAGGAAAAAAAAAGAAAACAAACAACGTTCTGACTCGCACCAGGAATCGAAAACTGGTTCGGGACGATGAAAAGAAAGCGAGCGAGGCTTGGACAGACTGGACATACCTCCATCCTCCCCGCTTCTGCCGTCTGGTGCCAATCTCCAGCTGAGAGCTGGCAATTTGGTGGACGGACGCCTCTGTGGCGAAGTTTCCACATCTACGGAGACGGGCTATACAGAGAAAGGAGATTGCAAGATTCTGCACCATGGGAGAAATCCTGGAAAATCGTTACCGGCTGTCAGGCTGTGTAACGCATACCGCAGAATCACTTGTCTCAAGGTGGCTGCACGGGAGTCTGCCAGGCTTATCCGCGGAGGCTCACTAATCCCCAAAAAGGCCATCTTTGGCCCCCAGATCCATGAGGGTTCTCTGACGGACGCAATGTAGAAGATAAACAGGCTTTGCGAGCCGGAAGCACATTGGTGGGTTTGGATATTTTCCTTTTCTTTTGCTTCTTCTGTCTTCCCGGGCTGTCGGATCCGGAAATCAGGAGATCTTCAGGAACAGGATTTGTGGGCGTTGAGGCAGAGATTGGGTTTTATTTTTTTTTTATTATTTTTTTGGATTTTATTTAGTTGAATTTCTAGGATTCAGATCTTACGTTTGCAGTGCAGCTTGCATTAGTGCTAAATCGAAATCCTTAAATTATCTAGTGTAATTTAAGGTAGTCAAAAGTGATCCACCATATGATCAAATCTCAGAAAATATACGAGAGATGGAGAAAGAGGGAGAGAGGGATTTAACTGGTGCAAATATATACAGGAAATATCTGGTGTTTTCATCAGCCCAGAGGAGACAAAGCATAGGTGATTAAACCAGAAAAGATTGTTAGAGGAGCTCGACGTATCTGAAGGTCAATCTGAAGCATGTAACTCTCCCTGGAGCTGAAGCTACGTGCGTCATGTACTCTTCAGCTGTATAAATGATAGGATCTGGATTAGAAAGCAATCAACGCCTATCAGACAGACCTTACACGTCCTACGATTCGAGGATTTGAATTGAGATTGATCATTTATTGGTTATGGTACTTCTGATTACTGCATCGGGCGGATTACTGTACTTCTGAGTCCAGGACCAGGATTTCGGTTCCTTCGGACACGGTTAGTTGTCGCTGGCTAGCTAGCTAGCTCTAAATGTTATCAGATGGTGTACAAGTACAAATCCGTGATTCTGGCTGGACAGGATTGCAGAGACCAATCCCCTCTTCTTGGCCAATGACCTCTATAGATGCCTAATCTGGCACTGGCAACACATGCGGCTATTGGTGTCCTTCACAGGTCTGCTCTGAATTCCAGTTTGGAGTAGTTGGAGAAATGCTCGCATGCAATGATTCTGCAAGCCCCCGATGCAGCGACGCCCAAAGAGCGTGCAAGGCGGAGCCAAATCGTTTATGCAGAGGGCGCCCTTGGTGGCTGGAAATGCGCCAGGCGAGTGGTTTCGAGATCGTGATATCACTGCTTTGCGGCCCTTGCTGCCTGGGTTTTAGGGAGACCGTGCAGGCGGGCTTTTAGGCATCAAGCCCAGTACAGTACCGGTGGGTTACAGTAGCAGTGGCCGTACACCGCGGTACTCGTACGGACGAGAGAAGTTCCGGTATGGCACGCTGGAACTGCCCCGTGGAGATTTCGCCTACGGGGAAAGTGCTGAGGCTTCAACTCTGGCTCTACGCGCTACTCCGGACAAACCCAACGCTTCCGCCAAAACAGGCTTCAGGACTAAAACTACTGGCGCCCATCAGTCGTGTCTTTTACGACGCACGAAAGTGGAGCACTCCTAAGCTAGGGAGCCGGGCATTAGTTTCCGCGCGAGATCTGGGGACCAAGCTCTGTCACTTTCTGAGGCCTGCGATATCCGGCCAGCGTCCGTGGTCTGAAGCTGCTGCGACAGCCGAAGCGAAGTGGGCATCTTGGGGAGATGGGAAAGTCAGGATCAAAGGGGGGCCAACGTTACCGTCGTACCGGAGGGTAGCAGGCGCGGCGAAACCTGCCTGGGTGGTACGGGAAGGTACCTGCCAACTTCCCGTCCCAGCACTCGGCACCGCAGAGATGCAAGCAGCGCTGTGCCGGTGCACGCAGCTGCGGCGCTGCCATCCTCCAGCTCCAAGCGAGCAAATGGGCCGCTGCGAAGGCCGAAGGTGCCTCCCAGCGATTTGGGGAAGGGGAGGGCGAGGTTCGGGGGGTTGAGGGACCACCCAGATCACCGGTGGGCAGCTGCCAATCAGGGGGACCACGAGGAAATCGCGCTGGGGAGACAGGGTGGCCGGCGCCCGGAGAATATGCGTGCTTTCGCAACCCTCCCAGGACCGTTGCAGCACCGCGACCCCATGCGATGTAACCCTGGGCTGCCACCAGCAGCTTCCCCCCAGGCAATGGATGATGGCGTCTTCTCGTCGCATATAAATTCACCGGCGAGAGGCTCCTGGGGGGTTGCGTCCACCTGCACCGTGTGGCGCTGTGGGCGTCGGCCGCAGGAAGCACACCACGGTCATAGCCTGATTGGACTGGCCCATCTTCCTCTGTGTCTTCTGCTGGCAGCTTGTCCCCAGCTTGGCGGTGGGATGTGACAGTTATGGTACCTCTTTTTGCAACCATCCCAGAGCAACTGATGACATCCTGGAGGTGAACTGGAGATGTGACTGAAGCAGTGCCATACAGTTAGAGGCAGCACTTTGTAGGCAATGGGTAGTGAGCATCCGTGCACGCCCGCCCCTCCCCCCGTGGGACAGTGGCTTTGGGGACGACGGGAGCGGAAGCCAGTCGCGCTGTTCCGGTGCCATCATCAGGCCCGCCGTCTCATTCCGGGTCGTTTCGCCCTAACACCCTGGAACCACCCGTTTTGTGATTGAGAACGCCTGAGGCTGCCGCGGCCACTGCCAGAGAGGCACGCACACACGCACATCTTCATAGATGGGACAGGTAACGGCCAAGGGACACACGCGAGCAAAAAGTGGGCAGTCCCCAGTTTCTGGCCTTGGTTGCAGCTGCAATCTGGCATATCAATCGGTCATTCTGCGACGGTCCCCACATGAAATGCCTGGGTGAGGAACCGCCTGCTCGGGTTGGGGCATCGAGACAGCAGACACGCTCAGCAGACCTCCTGTGGGGACCGCCGCCCAGCCCAGACCACCCAGGCGCACCTGTTGTACGCCCTCAAGAGCCCTGAAGAGAAGAGAGACGGACCGCTCCACCACACCTAATACCTGCGCTGCTGCGTCACCCCCCTTTTACCAGACCTGCCTGGGACACAGTGGAAGACCACTGGACGCCTGGGGCTGGTTGGTGGTGATGGCCCGCAGCAAGAGAAGCAGCCCAAGGTCCCTTTGTGTGTGTGGGCACGGCTTCAGTAATGCGATCCTGACGTGCGTCACACCAACCACATGCCAGAGAAAGCCAGGGCCTCAAAAGCCGACAACCGAACGAAGGCCGAACGAATAAAATAGTAACGAGAATTAAAATTAAAACGGCATAAAATGGAACAAGGGCACAAAAAAGAGATGAGAAATTCACAAATGCGTAGTTTAGCCGATGAAGCACGCCCTGGCGACACCCGCCCATATCGGGAAGAACCAAGCCTCCCAGGGTTGACAGTGTGCTGGGCACGAAAATGTTACATGTCACATTTGGCTGTTCGACTGGGGGACCTACCCTGTGAAGCGCCTGCAGGACGCCTGCTCCATGGGCGCAAATTGATGGTGCTTCTCCCTGGGTGGTGGTGCTGCTGTAGTGGGTGCTGCTGCTGCTGCTACCATACTACTGCGGGAGGGATGGTGCTCGGGTACCTATCCTGTACCTAGGGCTGCCTAGCCCAGCAGCAGCTACAGGGAGTACCACACAGGTCTCACTCATCTACAGTGATTTCGAAGTCCCACATACCCGGGTGATCGGAGATAAGATCAACCTTGCCGCGTGCAGGATTTGGGAAAAGAGAGAGGGTTATCTATGCGACGGTGACATCTTGGGGGTGGTGTTGTGCGTGCGCGTGTGTACTACTATACTGTACCTTTTTCCAAGATAATTAGTAGGATAGACTGACTGTGGTCCCTCCGCTCCAGACCGATCATGCAAGCATGTGTGCACATCCTCCCCTTTAATCTATTGCAGAGCCCAGCCAGACGTTCGGGTGGTGCGCGTATTTTTTGGGGTGCTCCTGGCCCTCTGCACACACTGTGATGTACTGCAGTGTGCCTGCGTCGGTGGCACCGCAGGTATATGTATATGTATGTGTCTCTATGCGTAAGAGTGTATGCACAAGAGAGGGAGCAGTCCGCATAAGAAGTACATAATAGATTGATTAGAAGAGAGTACAGGCACAGTTCTGGCTTGCAGTTTCCTTCCTGCAAGTGCGCACTTGCATTTGCACACCTGCACATCACAGCACAGCACCGCAGCGCAGCGGGCTGGCACGCAAGTTTGCACCAGTTCCCGCCGGGGAGGCTCCCCTAAGGGGAAAGCAATGGGCCGTGCCGCATGAACCGGTGCTGTTGGGAAAATGGGTGGAAATTGTTCAAAGCTTCAAATTTCAATTCGTTCTGGATGCTTCCAAATTGCTAAAATAAAATTCATATCCCATAATTTCTTTCCATGGGTGGCTTGATTGCATGGTCTTGAAACATAACTGGGGTGGCAGGTTTTGGTCAGATAAGGCAGGCAAAGATATCGGCTAACGGCTAACGGTTGGAGAATGAGTGCCTTGGTCAGGAAAAAGAAAAAGTAAATATACATTTCTCTATCTGCAGCTTTTGCTGAGACATTTTCTCTTCGTGCAGTATCTGTACCGAGATTGTCACTTCTGTGGTTACCTCCACCAGCGGGGCCTCCCTTAACCCATCAGTTCGGGGTGAGACAAACATGGAAAAAGACCTGCACCCAGAGAGCCAATGACAATTTGTCATAATGAATCAATCAATCAATCAATCAATCAATAAACAGCGGTGGCAAATTCGCACAAAGCTCCAAGGCCAAAGTAAAAAGCAACCTCAGTACAATCCCCCTTTGATCTATCACGACACATGGCCCTGCGGGGCTTCTTTTGTGGGAGTGACATTCGCGCTCATCAGACAAGACAAGACAAGACACACACGCGCGCATACACACAGATGGGGTACCACTGACGTGCTTCCATGACTCACGAATCTGCATGATCGGTGTATCTTTTCTCTTTTCTTTTTCTCCCTTTATTTCTTTTAGTGTTTAATTTAAATTTAAATTTTTTTAATTTTATTAATTATTTTCTGGTCCTAACCGCATTTGATATCAACGTGAACCACACGCGAAGACCCCGCGGAACATAAGAGGTTGCTACGGATTGCTGTAGGATCATCGAATATATCTCAGCATCTTATTACTTATCAAAACGTAAACTAATATAGCTCAGGAATGGCGAGATCGATCCATGGATGCCTCGCCATGCATGGCTTGCACAGGCTTGAGCCGATTGCAGTTCCGCGACGGAAAAGCGCAGCGAGTGAAACGATAAAACCGTCAGCAGCCGAGTCAGAGGATACGTCTATTGGGCTTTTAATGCTGTCAGGCTCCGTATCGATTGGCTGCAATCCTCCATCTCCGCTCTGGATTTCCCGAGGGTTTCTCATGTGCCGTAGAGCAAGTGGACTGATTGTGGAAGGTGAACGCGATTTTGGTTGCAAGCGCCTCATAACGGGTTGATAATAATACCAACCCAACGTGCCAGCATTGCTGAGGACCGTGCTAGCCCCCAACCCCCATTCGACCCGCGACCAATCCCATCGGGAACTGATCTGAACGATCAACACCCTCTTCTGGGAGTAGCAAAACAATACATGCTTCTTGGTCTCGGTCTTGAGGTTCCGATTTAGGGCAACGCTCCTCTCTTGGCCCGCGCGCGTGGCTGGCTGGGCTGGGCTGGGCCCACTGGGAATAAACTGAAGAACGGGGGAATAAGAGCATCTTGATCTTTGCGGCGCGCTGGCGGCTACAGCACGATCGGTACGTGTCATTTTTTGCTTTACGAGGCTCAGTCCCTCTTTCTTGGCTGTCGATTTTTACAGTAGCCCTCATGGTGAAACAGGGCAGCGGATGTAACAGTAGTCAACGGTGTGGGATGGAACCCATGGCTGGGAACGGTGATCTGATGTGCGGATCCAAATCCCGGGTGATATTTGGTGCTCCCTGCTCGTGTGCTATGGTCGCATGGCTGCGGTGCTGATCGTTCGATGTGCCACGAGGGAGTAAGAGAGGGTTAGGAAAGGCGAGGAAGAAAGACTGTTGGTGGAGCGATGACGATAATAATTTGCTGAGCGACTCAGTAGTTGATCGATCTCCATGTCGTCGCGGCGCAATACCTGGGAGGAGTTTGGCGGAAATGCCATCAAAGGTGTGGTCCGACGCTTCAATGGTTCGGCATTTGGGGAAAGCCACTGCTGCATCCAACCCCTTTCGATCATTCGGCGTTCGATGCTCGTTCTCTCTTTTGTGCCTCCTTTTTGTTTTTTCTCAACATTTTGGATTAGACTTAAGTTAGTCATCGGGAGGTGGGTTAGATCTCAGCGGGACCTAGCAGTGATCGATCGTCGCGAGATCTCTCTTAGCCAAAGTGATAGATCACATATACGAAAGTTGCGGTATTACTGATGAGCGCAAGGCCACCTGAAAGATACCAAAGTAATGACAAGGCATTGTGACAATGTTACACTTCCCTCCGCAAGCCCACAAAACACGCCTGATAAGGGCAGCGCTGCTGTGCTCGCTAGCAGAGCACATCATTGCGACGGCGGTGCCCTGATGTGGTTGGCTTTCCACCTGGTGCGTGATCCTTCCTCCCCGTCCTCGCCGGCCTAATGCTGGAGGGCAGCTTCTCCACAGATGGGTTCACTGCAGCGTCCAGAATCGTCGCTCAGACGTCCCTGAGCCCCGTCACCTGGGTCCCACGTACCCGCATCAAGCCGAACTCTAATCTCGTGCGAATTCGCTCGTGCCATACCTGCTGATGCAGTTACGATCTGCCGGCGCTGCTCGGGGCACCGTGACTGATGAGTACTGCACTATGGCCCTTCGGTTCTGGCGCATGAAGTCCAGGTTTTCGACGACTTCCCTGCTTTTTCTTCTGGCCGGTGGTTTTGAGTCCTGTATACCCTGCATTCTCCTTCCCCTTTGACCTCTTCCACCCCTTCAAGCCCCATCACCAGATACCTCCCAGTGCTGTACGATTACACCATCGCGAAATGACGGACGCCTCCAGCTAAGCCGGAATGGATGGTGCCGCACCACCGGACCGTCCCTGCTACACACCCTCTTGGCCTTCGAGCTTGGGGAAGGAGCCGGTGCTCCCCCTCACACACGTCTGACGCCTTGGACGGCCAGCCAACCGGTCATCACGACATGCGAAACGCGGTATATACCTCTCACCTGCCGAATACATCATCGATTCGTAATGCAAGCCAATAACATTCTCCAGCAAGGACTACTGTCTCATTTGACGGAAGACGAGTAGGATGGGAGAAAGACACAACGCGCGCCTCTCTCGCTCTTTCTCAATGGCTTACTGTACCACCTCCTCGCTTTCGTATTTACTATTCCCACACCCAACACCCCCCTGACAATCGCTTTTCTCTTGTCCATGTCACCTTCGGGGCAGCTCGGTTCTATGTTCCCAAGCGCACGCACATCACACTTCCTTTCTCGCTCTCTGGCTCTCACAGCCCATGCATTTCTGTGCGAGGATGAATGAATAACCAATCCCTCTGTTGACTGACTAAACCACTCTTCCCCTTTCCTGCCTGCGCCGCCCCCTCATTCTGGCCTCGGAAACATGACTCCTCTGCCCTATTCCGAATTCCGGGTTCTCGTTCCGCCGGATGCAACGCTTTTGCTTACATCCTTTCCTATATCTTCCCCAGTATAAAGCAGATGTCGCGTTCAAGCATTAAATAATGAGGATAAACTGCTGGCTTCCAGGATATCAGGACCCTAGCATTCTGAGGCTGATCCCGACGCACGGAGGGCAACCGGAAATAAACCATATAAAAAACGATAACGGAAGCTCGCGAGACCAAAGCACGAGCATCGTAACGGTTACACTTCTTACTCCCTGATCCTCAAAGCTCTCAGGGGGGTTGGGAAGGTGGAAGGGGTGTCCCCTGTCCGCACTTTCCTATATCCTCGGTTGCTGCCCGAGTTGCACGTTCTACTGGTGAACCTGTTACTGATGCATGGCAATTTTCGCAAATCCCCCTTTTCTCATTCGAAAGCTCGTAGGTTGCAACCAAGAGATGAGCAGGAAAGAGGTCACGTTGTATTCTGTCTGCCTTCCCTGATTTAAGCCAACAACATTGCTGAAAAAGCGTCGAGTCGGGCGGTATTTCTCCCCGAGATGCCAACAGACCCTTCTTCCCCCAGCAGCGTCGCAGCGTCCATACCGGTACTTAATACCCCGGCGCGAACCAGGGTATTTTTCTTGAATTTATTTTATTTAATTATTTAATAAATTGTTCGTCCTTTTTAGGGAACATATCTGCCTCTCTTGACAAATATCTTTCTAGGGAAGTTCTGCTACGAGCAGGAAATATAATGGCCATCATAATTTACTTCTAAAACAAGGGCTACCAGAATCTCTCCTTTTGGAATTTATTGATTGAGCAACGATTCATTTCAGAGTTATTCCCGGGGACGGCTGCCCCCCGCCTCCACTCCGCTTCCCCTCCCGAGACATCTTTGAACAGTAAAGTAGAGGTCTTACACTACCAACTTGCGGCCCCGAACGTGGCCGGGTGGTGCTAATTAACTGGACAAAAATGGCTGGAACCCCTTTGGGGTGGCTTGTAAAAGGGTTCACCTCAGACCTCCCAACCGTACGGGATCAATTAACCACGTTTTTCGTGTCTCAGTACGGGTATGCTTTTTATTTTCTTTTTCCTTCTTCTCATTATTCACAAATCCCCCGAGCCTTATCACCTGAGCAGAAGCCCGTGGGATGTGGCAGTAGTAGGAGCAGCCAAAGGCGGGATCAAATCAAGATTGGAAAAGAGAGGTGGGTGGTGAGCAAGGCAGCAGCAGCAACAACAGCAATGACCGCGACCCGGAGCGCTCCGATAAGATAGACAGATACGGGTTAATTAGATATGAGAGATATGCGGGCGGAACACATCTTCCCATAATTATTGAGTATCTCCGGGGAGAAAGAGACGAGTTAACGGGATAATCGATAGATGCAAGATCAGATGGATACACATGATAACACATGATACACAATCTTTGAAGATCTCTCTCTCAGTGATCGACTGAGGATCCGTTCCACATGATAAGCCTTACGAGCTGTGGATTTCGGACCCAAGTCCGCTCTGGCGGTGAGGTCTACCGAATGCAGCCACGAGTCCATCATTTGCCCACCCAAGTGTACTCCTGTTGGTGTATAGCTATAGAAAAGCATGTGCGAGAGATCAATCAAGTGTGATTCACTAATTACCTCTATCATTCGCTCTGGGCTGATTGAGAAGCTCCTCGGACCTGGAGTCGGAGTTCCGAAGTCCCGCCCAATCATTCATTCGTTCGCCGAAACTCGCTCGCTTGCCCGAACCGCATCACCAACCACAATCCCAATAGTAGTAACAATTCAGTATTATGCCGCTGTTATATTATGCTTTTACGAGAGTATTATACACTTTTTCGGCATTAATTCCAATATTATTCCTTGCTGCGCATCGCATTGGGGGAGATGCATAGTTGCGTTGTGACTGAGCCGTTTCATTCCCAGACAAAGCATCAAATCAGTCTGCATAACACGGTATAGGTATATAAAAAAAATCCTCCTACACAAAAGGGATGAGTGAGCGTAGCTTAGCCTAAACGTATAGAGGAAAAAGGGAAACGGAGAAAGCTTCTCATTGGGTGGCTCGAGTAAAAAGGGAATTGAAGCTACTTTAACTGTATGTGCCTCTTTTTCTTTTCTTTTTCTCGGCAGTTGTCTTGACTAATTAGATGGGCTGAGGTCGGTAGAACGGTGAGATACTGTAGGTTCTCTGTACTGCACGATGGGGGATGGGAATAATGCGGTATGACACCGCGGCGTGCGTGCGCTGACTCGTCTCAGGAACAGCAACTAAGACATTCTGACCGCCCGTTAGTCTCAGGGAAAAGGGTCCCATTGAAGAGTCGCAGAATCGAAGATCCGGTTGGTAATTAACGGGTAGCATTTACTCGTTCTGGAAGTGCCGTACCTCGGTAAATTCCAATATACGAGGAAAAAACACGAGATCTAAGACAAGAGAGAGTTCGAGAAAGACGAGCCTCGCGGAGGCTTGAGTAAGGGTTCCCAAGAAGAGGTGAGCGTTGGGTTCGTGTTGGTGTTTTGGCTGATGTTGGTTTACTGAGGCCCTGCCTGGCGTTGGGCAGGGCGGGCGGAGTGAATCAAGGTTCACATTGGGGCCCGCCGGAAACAGGTACCCGCGTACCGCACCGTCGTACTCCGTAACTGTCCATACAACCTTGATTCGGACAACTAGGCCTGCCATGTGTTTGACAACCACCCTCCCTTTCGAAATTAAAAAAATTGTTGGAAGCCGTTGGAAAACAGGATAATCATCGTACGCACACTGATAAATTAATGTGTGACGTATGTGAAGCTTTCACCATCTATTCGCGGTTGTATGCTCTCTGAATATGTGGAAATATTTAATATATTCATATAGATAGTAACTCCGATAAAATCCCCTAATACCCATTACCAGACCCAAGCATACCAACCTATAGACCCCGGCCCAATGATTGATACCCATGATGCTTTATATACAAAAACCAAATAAATACACTGTATCCCAAAGCTGCAAAATCCTTCCGCCATAGCAGAGCCCCACCCAAGACAGAGAGAGTAGAACCAAAAGACAACTCCGTATCCCTGATGACCCTGCGATAATAGGAAAATAAAGCACGATTGTACTCCGAAATCAAAGGCCAAATGCGCCTCCCATGGAATATGCTCGCTCAAAAAGACACCAGCCAAAGAACACTGCGTCTTCGCCTGGCTACTAAAAAGTTTCACACCCGACACGCCCGCTGATAAATATCTGTTGCTTGTAATATATCACTTTTGTTGCCTTGGGTCCGACATCCTCTCGCATGAAACACCTTGGTAGTTTCATACCGGGGACCTTTTCTATTTTTCGTTTTCTTTCATCCATCCTTTTCTCTCCCCTTGGTTGCAGTAATTAACGGTGAACTGGAATTCCTCTCTTCAAGGCACAGCACAGCCCATATCGCGAGACTGATCGACATGATGTGATGGTTTATCCAGTGTGGCGGGTCTATTGAGATCCCGTTCCAGGGCCTCTTTAAAACTCGAACTGCCGTAATTATTGTGCTCATTCAAAATACCGGCTGAATGGATGTCGGTGGGGCTTTCCCGCCGCTCATGTTGGGCTTTTGTTCACAGAAAGGAAGGAAAAGGGAGTGGTGGAGGGTGGGTTGCGTTGGTTTTGTTGGCGCGAATCGTTTTTCCCGCTTCATGCGTGGATTCGGCGCGAGTGCTGGTGCTGCTGGGCGTGCTTGGAGACGCCGATTTGGTGAACCCAACTCGGGTAGATCGCTGGGGTCCTACAATCACCTGTATACCAACACCAAAAACGTCAGACGAAAGGATCCTTCGAAAACACGAGAGAGACATAAGAATATAACCAGCTCCAACATTAAGGAAAGTGTGTTTCATGGGGGTAACTAACCGCATCGCTCGTCAAGTCTGTCAAGATTCTGAATTAGCTTATGTGGTTCCAAGATCTCCTACAGGAGGGGGGAAGGCCTGGGAAGAGGGGGTGTCAGCACATACCTAAATTCTACCGCCACAACGTTTGGAGGGCATCGTTTGTGTGTTGTCTCATATGTAGTGCACCAGGCACGAACAGTATACCGGACATGACCGCATCTGAATTCGACCTGGGTATAGTCACACATGGTGAATACTGTTTTGATATTTTGCGGACCTCCTCCCAGAAAAGAATTGTGATGATCTAGAGGGAGATATATGTATCTCCTGTGGGGTACGGAAATCCCGAGGTTATCTGGAACCCAAAAGGCAGGTCCGTCAGGTAATGGAAGAATGCAGCCCTTCCGTCACTTTTGGTATGCGTGGGTCCTGAACAGGAGTGACGAAGCTGTAGTATGCTAGAGAAGGAGTGGGTGTGGTGGCGGGTAGGTCTCAATGTTCTGGAAATGGCCGCCCAGATATACTTTTCGTGGACGACTGGCAGAGAAGGATTGTCAGAAAAAAGCCCCCAGGAAAGAGGTGGTGTGGCTTCGTGGGCCAAGGCGATTGAAGACGAGCAATATTAAGAGAGGAGGTAGAGCAAGTATGCTATGCGTGTGCTGTCAAGCAGCTCGAGGTAGGTGGAGATGCAGCTTGGTGGTAATGGTGGTGGTGGCCGGCGTGGATTTGCTGTAGAGATGAGCCAGCTTGCTGCTCCCGGGAGTTGATAGGTGTTGGTGATCTGGGGAGGAGCGTGAGATGGTGGGGTGCAACGTGCATATGTATGCCCAAAGGGCGAAGCTTGCTTGGAGGCAAGAGAGAGGTGGATGGGCAACCAGGAAACCACTGGAATTGCCTTCTTTTTATTGTGCCTCTGCTGGATCCAGGCGGAGCAGCACCCTCTGTTTTTCTGCTACAGCACGGTCCCGTACGGATCGAGCCCACTACCCACCGGGACGCTTTTGGCTTCATATGTGATTTTCGGCGGGCCCTGCTGCCCCCCAGCCCCGACAGCCAGGCGTGTGCGTGCTCGAAGCCAGCGAGGAGCCTGAGGGCCTGCGCAGGGCAGAGCAGGGTTGCCGGGGCCCACAGCAGCTGGGGCCGGGGGTGCAGCAGCATATCCTCCGGGGGGTCTCATTGAGCGCGCGTATTTGGTTTTTCTCTGACACCTGCAAATCCCGCCGCTGCTGGGCCAGAGGCTGCTGCATCTGCCGTGGACACTTGGATCTTAATTACCCGACCCGGTTTAGGCTGGGAGGGGGGACAGGTGCCACCGGATGGCCGCTGGAATGTTCGACCGCGGCGTTCGGTGGTAGCTGGGAGGTACCGCAGGGGGCCACCGTCGCGCTGCTGCTCAGGCGGGCTGCTGCTAAAGTGCTGGGCGCTGGGGACGGGTGCGCCTAGAGCCAAAGGGGCAGCAATTCGCAGCGCGCCCATTGCTCCTTTAGGCAGTGGCCACCCCCCGACTCGGCCCCCTGGCCGCGCGCGCAATACGGTAATCAACCTCGTCAACCCTGCTGCAGGACGCTGGCGGTAGTGGACGGTCGCGCCCTGTGCCGGGTGCTGCTGCTGGTAAATTGCCGGGGCGCTGGCGTGCTGCTGCAGGCCCCTGGTGCCGGCAGCGACCAGGGCTTCCCAGCAACCTTCAAAGCGGGGGCTTTTGGGGCCCGGGTTGGTCCACCGGCGACCAGCAGAACCTCTCCAGCAGCCATGACTCGTCGGGGCCTAAGAGCGGTCACCAATCGATCAGCCAGCACCGGCGCTGCTGCTACTGAAAGCTGCGACGAGCTACTGAAGCTGCTCACTGAGCGACTGCCGTGCTCGACCGCGTGTGGATGGTAGTTGCGCTCTTCAGCTCACCACGGCAAAGCTAGGTACCGCTCGACGGTCCGCTGCCGAAGCTCGCTCATGGGACCGACCTCGCGAGCAGGACTCGGGCTGCGAGCACCGACGACGGTGGAGGATCCGGAATGTCAGGATCGTGTGGAATGCGCCCAAAGCACGCCTGTCCACGCCAGAGGCGTCGCTGGTCGTCGTGACATGCTTGCGGTTCGACGGCTCCGCAGCGCTGGTCTGCGCTCCTGCAAATGATGACCGCTCTTCTGAGGACGCTGTATTGCACGCCGGCGGTGGCAACCGATACAGTAGTACAGTATGTTGATTACGCGCTCTCCGGCTGGAGGAGCCAGAGATCACTAGTTCTCCTCTCGTATTCCCACCGTCTCCGTCTCCTGCTGCTCCCATTACACAAGAGGCCGAAAAAACAAAGCAAAACTGGATTCATCCAGTGAACTACTGTACCAGCATGACCGGCCGAGCCTATCTGTAGGCCCAGCTCGGTCACAAGACGCAAGAGCCGGTGGGGAGAGGAGCGCGACGGACTCGCTCGCTTCGGGCCTTTGCACCTACTGGAGTCGCCCTTTCGCTACCGCTCCTCTGCGCTGTAGCACAGAACCACCGGCATGGATGGCGGGGTGCATTTTGCACTGTGCTGTCACTGTTTCTTTTTCGCCTCCTCTTTTCTTTTTCTGCTTTTGGCCCTTTCTTTTCAGTTCACCTGATCGATGTGCCAAGGTACAATGTGACAGGTACTTTTCTGTACCCTTAAAAGGCCCCCCACGATGCTCTTACGTGCGCGGCGTGTCTGGGTCTGGGCCCACCGCTTGCCATGATGTGCGTGCTGCTGTACAAATCTGTAACCATCGCCCACGGATAGAGAGAGATAGGGTTGCCAGTACAGTATCATCAGCCCGCGGGCAGGATTTCGCAGGTGTAGGCACGGTCCTGCGCGGGTCCCCTTCGCGGGGCGGTTACTCCTCCTCGCTGTCTGCTGCCCATGCCGGCGATGGGCCGCAGTCAAAGCCTTAATTCGATGAAGAGTCCCTGGACAGCTCGATTTGCAGGGCAACCGCTGCCAACGCCGTACCAACCAAACCCAGCAGCGTCTCATGTCCATGCTGGAGAAAGATTTCGAATCAGATTGTCATGGGAGGGAGACGGTATANCAACAGCACGGTGGATGACACCTCGGCCTACTGGCACCGTGCGTCGCTGTATGGTTGCACACTCGTAAGCTGCTGCTCAGGGTGTGACGATGAAGGGCCAGGACAATGCTGGTACGGGTGCTGTGCTACGGTGCTCGAAGTTGCAGCATTACTGCCAAACAAAGCTTACGTTCCGCTTCATGGGAGCGTCCTCTCTCGACATCAGACGCCTATTAGTCGTCATGGGCTAAAGCGAACCGCCATGATTCGACGAGCGTCCTGGTACAGCAATGTACGACTGTTGCTGTATCCTCGTGGCTAGGCTCGGGCCCAATCCCCCCCCACCGTCCCTCGATTTTCTCACCCTCTGAGACACCAGGTGGAAAAGTCTCAGCCTGGCTCAAGCATTCGGACGATCCTGGCCCGCTCATTGGACAAGGCAAATGGGACCTGGGCTTTCCAGTGCCGTGCAAAGTGCCGAGCTGGAATGGAGAGCTGGTGTGCCCCGGTGGTGTTCTGAGGGTCTTCCAGAAGAAAGGAACCCGCGACCCGAGCCTAGTCAGTTAAGCTGTTGGTTTCAGCCGTTAGGGATGCCCGAGCCTGCGTTTGAAATGACAGTGAGATACAGTACTTTCGCACCCGCACAACCCCATCGCTTTCCGACGAACGAAGCTAATACTGTACGCTGGTCCAGTAAGACGGCTATCGCGACCCAGACATACGGACAGGACTGCGGATTCGCTGAGAGCCCAGGCTGGGTCGGGGGCGTGCCAGAGCGGCGCCAGGATGGCGAGCTTGATAGCGGAGTAGGGCCTAGGACGAGCCTGGCCACGTGTGAACGCCGGCCCGAGCAGGGCCAAGGGTGCGCCAGGGCGCTGCCGTCAGCAGTAGCGGATTAGTCCTGCGAAACGAGCGTGGCATGGCGCCCGCCCATCCCACTCGTTCTCGCCTCCAGTCCGGCTACGGTATTCGCTTCCTGCTTGTCCCTCTCAATTATTGCTGAGTCCTCCCCCTCTGCACCCTTTCTTTATCTCTTATCATTATCATCATCGCGCCTCCTTCCGCTCCTTCTCTTGGTGAGGCAACTGTCGCTGGTTTCCTGCTCCGGATGCTCCGGCTGCTCGGAATCTTTATCTGGCCATGCACAGTTCCGTTCGGTCTCCATCCCGTAATGTTGCGTCTGTTATGTGGCATCCAGTGGTATGCAGCTACGAAGGCATCACGGGGGGCTTCTCTAATCCACGCTGCCGATCCTGTCCACACGGTTGCATTGCATCACCCCTCGTATGATCTTGCTGTGCAGCATCCAACGCCCGACCTAGACCTTCTGGAGAGTAGACGCCCTGATTCCAGTGTGCCAATGGTACTGTACCGGCAACCTTGCTGTCTGTTTTCGCCTTCGCGTTCGTCCTGATCTTCGTTCTCTCGCCGGTCGCTCCACAGCGAATCCTCGTGCTCGACGTTGCACCAAAAGCAGGGACGAGTCATTTCAACAGCTGTCTCATCCCTAGAAGCAGTGACATCGCCGCTTGTCCGAAGCTAGACCGCCGTGGCTGAAGGCTCGAGGTCCTCCATATTTCACAGTGCGGCATTACTGTAGTATCGTGGTATGGTTGTGCTGGACTTTGTAGAGGGTCCAGGTGCGTTCTGGTGGTCCAGGGGATGCCTGGTGGCGGATGCGCCCGTGCGAGTGAGGCCCGCTGCTGCCGGCAGTCATTCGCTCCTCACCATCAGCCAGCGCTCGCGGACCGCTGCCGTCATGCCTGAATTAGGCCATTTGGACCTGTAGCACCCCGACCGCCTGCCAAACATCCCTTTCGGAGGGCTTTCCTAAATAGACGTCCTTGTCCGCACTTTGGGGTCATTCAATTCGGCGGTCTCTTTTTGTCGTGGTATCTGGATGAGTGATACGAAAACCAGACAGGGTTAGTATGGCAACTCTGCCAGCTCGAAAAGACTCGGGAGGCCCTCCGACCACAAATGTTCGAGGAGAAGTGCCTACCCTCTTCGTTTATCGTGCTAGATCCAAGGTTGCTACTAGATGATCACAGGGAGACTTGCACAAAGGAGATCCTTTCATGCTTCACTACCGTAGGTATATCCAAGGCCCCAGGAGCAACAACATCGTGGTCCTTGTAGGCGTTAGAGCTTTTGTTCGAACACTTGCCTTGCTGGATATTCCTGGGATATGATGAGTATGCCGCTGTATGTCATGGTGAACATTCTATTATGCCTTCTCTCTTGGCTCAGTTCGTAAGACGACTGTTGCTGTCCCGTAAGCATTCTATATCGGGATGCGAAAGAACGCACAAACACTGGTCAGGGGGTCACTGCGCTCCCTGCCAAGGCCTCGAGAACTACCAGGGCACGTGGAAATAGCACCGGCGATCGCTGACCCATGACACACCATGGCGCAAACGCAAGCAGCAAAGCCGTTAGACCGCGATACATAATCGGGTCTCAGCACGGCCAGGAGCTGAGGCTTGGGCGAAAATGCGCAATATCGCTTGTGCTCGAAAAATAGACCCTCTCCTGGCTCTACTCAAGTCTAATCGCAAGCTCATTGGCGCGATCGTATATGACCTTCATGCCTTGGCCTTCTACCCCCTTTCTAACACAAACCCCTGGAATCATTTCCTTCCAAATGCGTTCCACGAGAGCTTCCATTCTGGAGCGGTGCGCCCATCTTCAGTCCCACCGCAAATGTCCGCGGACGATCCGTTCCCCCCGGCCGCTGAACCGTTGCTTCTGAAATTTGGGGCTCCATCAAGGACCGACTGACTCGTCCAGGAGGCTTGCGAAATATTGGACAGCATTATTGTGGATTTTTGCTTCCAACTTTGCACGTCATGTGTGGAGTGCGCAACGGGTATCTCGTTTCTCTTTGCTTCTCTCTTTTTCGCTTTGACAACAGCTCCTTTTCTTGCCTTTCATGCCAATCTATCTGATGTGGGGAGAGAATGCTTCATCTCCAATCGTGAATACATGTGATCATAATTCCCCGGCCAAAGTTGCCTTGTATTTAGGCATTGCATAAGTACGGTGTAGAGTTCGGACTCTTTAGGGAAATATGTGTCCGATGTGCAGCATCAGCTCAACGCGTAGACTGTCTAGACAATCCATGAATGTCACAAATTAGTGCAACAACTTTTCTGGCAGTTTGCGCCGAAAAATACCTAAACTCAGTCAACAGGGCATTTTCTTGATTCCATTCCAATGCCGGGCATAATGCTTCGCTACGGGGCTGGATGTAGTGATGGTGACGAAATGCCTGGCCTTGCCCCGGCTCGGCTGTACGACATTCTCTTTTTGATATTGCCTGCTGGTTTCTGTGCGACGATGCCAGGAAGATGATTTCATCAGCACTGGGCGACCCCTGCAAATCTGATACAATCTCCATTTCCAAGTACCTGGATATGAGTCCTTGCAAAGGTGAGAAAACAATTACGCAGTTTGGGCGGGCCGTCGGTATTAGGTGGGGCCCAAAAGCTGTAGCCGTTCTCCCACAGTAAGCAGCCAACAGCCAGCTTCCAGGAGGATGGGCATATTACCGGAGTTGGCTCCTACCTGAGATGTCTGACATGAAACTTGATTTCCAGCTCGTAAGGACCAGAACGGCCAAGTACCAAAGTATATTTGCCTACGTGCTGTCAGCAGCTAGAAAGACACCCCCACATACCTAACGTCTAGCATCAATAATCCAGGGTACACAGGACTCAGTCTTGGATGATCAGGGGAGAAGTGACATAGTAGTACCAGGGATGCCCAGTCAGTCAGTCTCGAACCCCGCTGATTTCGTTATTCAAAGTTGTAGTAATAATGTAACTACTATGGGCTCTCCATTGCTTGAGTTTCAGCGACAATCTCTGCGAACGAGATCGAGAGGCCCCCAGTTGTGCGTCGATACGCCCTCGGTCGTAGTCCGATGGCGATGATCCAAGCCTGGGTATGCATGCCTGGTGCTCCCCCTGCTTGGTTTGCTGAACAACATGAAGAGCCAGTCGGAAATATTTCAGCCGCTCTCTCGCATAGGAATGCAGCAGATTGGCAGTAGAAAGTTAGCATCTAGAGGAATTATTCCATTAGTGCTTCAGCTACTGCAGTACAAGCAACTGCCATTCTCTGGACGTACCCATTTTGAGAAACATCAACTATTGCCCGGTTGCCCCACATCTCAGCTCTCCTTTTGGCACTTCTGGGGGAACGATTCGGTCTCCAGGAAAAGCACGTGCCAGAAATGCATCCCCACACGCATTGATCTGCTGCGCACCGTTGTATCGTGCTGAGTGGTGCCTCTCCTGCTTCTAGGTGCCGGGTGCTGGGTGTTTTGATCCCGCTGGGTGATCGTTTTCCGAATGACGGAGAAGACGGAGAACACTGCCCCGTATCACCGCTACCCTGTCGTGCCTGTAGACCTCCAGACACATGAACTTCCTGCTTTGCGCGGAGATCTCGTTGAAACCCGTTCTGTTCCCGTTCCGCTCGCGTTTTGACGACGGTTCACATCCGCCATTCCATCGCCCATTGATGCTTTTCTGCCGCAGCCTAAATACTAGAGTAACATTTCGGATGACATCCCCGGGGCGCCATGGGGAACGCGTCTGGACCTGGCTGCACTGCAACGCACCACTGGGCTGCAGAGAGGCCATCGTGGTTGCTGCATTTAACCTCGGAGCTTTTAGATGCAGCCCAGACCCTGCATTCGCCTAGACTCTCTGGTCTTTCTCTCTGGTCTCCTGTATGAAGCTCCTCGGAATGCTCCTGATTCCGGTGGCTTTGCTCTATACGCTACGGCTATGTGTGAGCCACTCCTAACTTGACGCGCTTATCTTTGCAATGTCTATCTTCCAGAGCAAAACATTTTACCTTTTCTTCTTGAACAAAGATGTCAGAGTCGCCATACGAGGAACCATCTTCTGCTTGTTCTGCCACATGTAGCTGTCGACGCCTAGATACAGTACGAAACTTACGAAGTAGAAGTTGAATGGCGTCAGGTGTTTTGGCTATCGATGATTTACATAACACGAAACGACCTGCCGTGAAGGCGAATACAACAGTAAGCACGATGCGATCAGCAGATTTCAGATCTCGATCTATTCGAGCAACTCCATACCGGGTAATGGGTTCCAGGTGTGATATCACTAATAATGTTGTAGATTAGCTGCGGAGGAGTGCATCCGGTGATGGGCGCACTGGTTGGACTCCTCCAGTTGGAATAATTGGGATCCCGGGGAGTTAGGGCGGATATATTCATTCGTTTCCGGGAGGAGGGACAAGACTGCAATTGAATTTTCAGGAGAACTTGGATCCCCAGCCGGCCCAGTAAGTTCCGAATTACATTTCATAGACAAAAAAAAAGTCATCACCGGAGAGAGGTATGCTGTAGGGTTTCATTACATTCATGATGTGATCTTAGATCTACATTTCTATCCGCAAGGATGAGCATGCGATTGCAAGCGACGTGCTGTCTACCTTGTCCCTTTCGAATAATATTATAATATATATACTTGTTGGGCCGTGGTGAAAGCCCCTGAGCCAGTTCTTGAGCGTAAAAAAATATGACCCAACACCAAAAACCAGAAATGGATATCAATGCCCCGAGCTTCATGTCATTACTCGCCAGGGATGCTGCCTGTAATCAGAACTAGAACATTTTTTTAGGGTATTATGCTGCTTCTCATGGTCGTGATATCCCTTGTCTGGCCTGCTTTGCCTATTGATCATGAGGATAATGTTCGTTCACAAGCGGAATAAGGAGGGGAAACTTACCTTCATCAGTTCTATCTTGGCCTTCAATGCGCTAGTGACTTCAGCGGCGCGTTTCCAGCTTTCCACTCCTTGTGTGCTGGCTTCGCTTCTAGTTCCATCCATGCTCGTTCCCGTTCCCATTCTCTCACTTCTGTAGGGTGCAGGACTTGCTCTTCCACCACTGCCACTCGCGGCACTGCTTCGTCCACTCCGTTCTATACTTGGGCTTAACTTGCTGCGTCCGTACTGACCTGCGAGGATATCACCGCTATTCTCTTTCTCTTCCCCGAGGGACGAAGTGTATGCCATTCGGGAACGATGATTTGAATTGGATCTGCTGAGGTCACTCGCTCCGCCGTATAGGCCGTTGTCTCGATAGATGTCCTCTCCATTCATCTCACGGGTCGGACTTGCGAGTGATATCGGTGGACTATTGACCCTTTCGGCCGTAGTCAAAGCTCGTTTCAACCTCTCCATCTCCCTGCGTAGCTGCCCACACATTGCCTCAGCTGCCTCGCAATCCGATCTGGCCCGGACCAGTTGCGTCTCCTTGGCTTTGATGGATAACACATCTCTTGTATGGTCTTCAATAAGCTGAGCGTTTTGATTTTTAAGCTCTTGAATTTCTGAATTTAATCGGGAGCGCTCTTGGCGAAGCTCTTCGTTCTGACGAGAAAGACGGTCCTTATCGAGACGGAGCTCTTCCAGCTCTGCTCGCTCAACAGCTGTCAAACCCGAATCAGGAGGTGGAGATATAGACGAGCTCACAGAGGGAGCATTTGATGCCGCTGGCTTTGCAAGTGAACGACCTGCCAGACCACGACCGAGACCTAGACGAGGAGGCTGGGGCGCTTCAACCTCAGCTGGCGGAGGTGCCTGTGACAAAGGTCGTCGTGGTGATGCGAGACCAGATGGTGCTGCACCGCCTGGTCCAGGAAGAGTCCGTTTCAAAGGCGCTTTTAAACCGCCTGCTGTTGGAGGAGCAAGGCCTTTAGGTGCCCCTAGCTTGGAGCTTGGAGCACTCTTCGCTGTTGGCTGTGGTGCTAGTGGCTCTTGTACTTCTGGGCTGGCTGGTCTGACAGGTTTCTTGACCGCTGCAGCTGGCTTCTTGGCAACGGGTTTCTTAGCACCAGGTCCAGCAGCTGCACGAGGAGCGGCAGCTGGAGGCGGTGCCTTCGGTTTATCCTTCGCCTTGACCTCTGCTGTGTCGAAGAACTCCTTAATTTTGGCCTTCCTGATATCGTCCAGGCCTTCTAGGTAAGGATTCATAGCACGCTCACCCATAATCTTCATGACCGTTCCCAAAATTTCAGCACCGCCCGATCTTAACACTTCGCTTGATTCTGAAAGCAGTTTCTTTGCAGATTCTGCGATCGATGCCACTTCCGGTTTAGCAGGAGCTTCTCGAGTTGTTTTCAAGCATCTAACGAGGAACTTCATCGTTCCCTCTTTAACTTGTGGGTTCTTGTGCTTCAAAAATTCAAGAATTTCTTCTAACAATTCAGACAAGCTGGTTGCAAGGAAGACTTGATCCAATGCTGCCCCAAGAGCGTCAGCCACGGAAGCCTTTTTCTCCTTGAGTCTCTCCATAATCGGGCCAGTGACAATGGAGCGATATTTGCCAAATGCCTTTCGTAAACCTTTGGCAAGAGCTTCTATACACTGCGCGGCTTGGGTGACAACCGCAATATTTGCATCCTTCATGCACTTAGCCAGTCCTCTAACGATTTCTCCATAATCCCCATCTTTGACCCTGGGAACGTTCACAACGACGTAAAGTGCATCAACTGCTTCCTTTCGTTCCTTCCATTTTGACGATGCTAATTGTTCATGAAAGTTGCCTGGTACCTTGCTCAATACCTCTTGTGGTTCTGCGAGATCAAATGCATCAATCTCTTCGGCTTCACCCTCGGGTTCGCCCTCTCCCTCATCACCACCATCTGCGCCTGGTGGTGGCGCTTGGGCCATTGCAGCCTGTTGTGACCTAAGGAACCGCTCCTGTTTTGGCGCCGGCTCTGATTTAATCTTTTCAAACTGAGCCTCCATATCTGATTGCTGGGTGGGTTTCAGATCTCCCCAGAACATCGGTTTCATAGCTTCCCTTAGCCATCTGTAGAATTCAACTGCCAAGTTGGTTGCTTCGGCACGCACATTTTTGTCAGCATGTCCGAACGGCTTTGGAAGTACTTTAAGAACCGGTTTGGGATCCACTGTCTTGCATCCGTAATTGTGGAAGATTGCTGTTAAAGCTGCAAGCGTTGCAGCTATGATCTTGGGTTGCTTGTGGGATAGGGCGGGGAGGAGCTCTTCAATAACGGGCCCCGGAACATCTAGCTCGATGTATAGTAAGATAGCCTCAAGGGCAGAAGCCTTAGTTGCAGCTCTTGTCGAGGACAAACCTTTCTCTACTAGAGGCGTGATCGTTTGACCTCGTGTCCTAGTAGTCCTATATTAGATATCTCAAACCAAACGCCAGCTACACAGCATACCTTGTGCATCCTTCACGACCACCAAATTTTAGGAAAGCACACAATGCTGCAATACCCTCTTGTTGCGCAGCCACGTTGGAATCTGCCACCGCAGCCTTCATTAATCCAGGATCTTGTAAGAATGGTCGAAATGCGGGATCACTCTCGTCCGGCGTCAGTTCGAATTGTTTGGCAGCATCTTCGTACGCGCCTTTCCGGACTTTCCATATCTACAGAAACGCCAGCCATTAGTCTAGCTCTCTCATATTTCGATCCCCGCAAGATTGAGTACCTTATGAACCCATCTATCCGTGAGCGGCAAGGAGCTGTAATCCTCCTCCTGATCCGCCATGATGGCTGATGGTCCCTGATTTAATAATCTTCAAGTGTAGGAGCCCGATCTGGAACGCGCACGGTCAGTACCCAAACGTTTATAAAGAGTTCAAAACGGGCTCGATTGCTCAGCAAAACACAGAGTAGACAGGTGCGCCAAAATCCCGCGATAGATCAGCTGAGGGGAAACACATAGAGGCATCAAATAGAGAGGTGACCCTGGAACTTGACAGTGGCGATTTTCTGTCAGTAGACTTGGGTAATGCGTACCTGGATTGAGGGGCGCAAATTAACGTGTGAGTGATTTTGGGTATCGGTGAGTTCTTTCGCGACAGAGGTCTCAGGAAATAAGGTGCGCTATGTCTCCTCAAATATGCAAGATACGGCCTCGAAAGGTTCCGGAATCGTTAGCGACTTTGCTTTTTCGTTGCGTGTCGTTGAGTGTATTGTCGTTCTCTGCTGTGTTGTTGATGCTGTCGCCAAATTTGCTTAACCGGTCACTACAGTGATACCCCTGCAGCCTGCGTCAGTCGGGCGCGTGCTTCGATGAAAGATACTGGTAGTCGGGATTTGCATGGGTAGTAAATCCACACGAACTGCAAGCAACAAAAGCACCATAACGCGCAAAATACGCTCATACCGGACTGTATACGGAGATGCAGGGTCTAAGATGGCTCTGTATTTATTGCAATAAATGTAAATCTAATCCTGGGCAAAGATGAGGAGCAGAGGATCCCTCTTCCCTCGCTTTAGGCACGGCGCTGTTATCAACAGAGTATCCAAGTTGATAGTTTTCCGCGTCTCCCGAACTCTACTACCTTCATTCCAGGTAACTGTTTACTTGAGTCATATACAACGGAGCAGAAATCAACGCGTATGCTCCACTTCAAGGGATCTGCTGTGAGAGCCAATATTAGGGTCTTGTTTTGCGTGCGGAAATGATACTGTGTACATATCTGCACGTGACCTGATCCACCAGTCAGTGACAGGGGTCTCGGGGCGTAAAGTAGGCGCATTCTGAATTTATGACGAGAGTCGCAGGGGAATTAACTGTAGCCTGCCACAGCTTCGCACAACATACAATGTCGTCGAGCATGTATGCCTTTGCCAATGAGGGCTCCTCATCAGAGTCCTCAGATGAAGAAGACTTTTTACATCCCTCTGCAGACCCAAATGCCGATGAATTTGCAGATTACAATCCTCGCAAACGACGCCGCACTGGTCGCGATGCCAAAGAAAGTGCTGCTCTTGGGATTTTTGGATCCGACACTGAAGATGATGGTCCAGGGAAGAGTTGGAAATCGAAAAATTTGAGAAGAAAAGCTATGTCTTTTGTACCCAAGGGCCAACCTACCTCAAACGATGACGACGACGACGATGATATGGAAGAGAACGAGGAATTAGCAGAAAATGGGGACAATGACGAAGCACAAGATTCCAAGATGGAAGATGACATAGACGAGGATGAAAGTGCAGCTCCTCGGGGGGGACTTGGACTCGGTGCAAGAGGCTTAGGCTTTCAGAGCCCCGCGCGAAGTACCGCTGGGCCATTTGGGAGTAGCAATACTCCTTTAGGTCGAGGATTTGTACCCTCTTCAGCGCAAGCCCCGATTCTCAAGGTCCAAGAGCAGGAAACCACCACACCGAGGATATCTAGGCCCAGTGCTTTCTCAACTCCGAACTCGAACCGCAAGAATGGACGTGGGACGCCTGTCAATGCGAACTCGTTCGCAGCAAGGATGATGGCTAAGATGGGCTACAAGGAAGGTCAAGGTTTAGGCAAGGAAGGCCAAGGTCGAAGCGGAGTTATAGAAGTCCAACTGCGTCCTCAGGGAGCAGGTCTTGGTGCCGTTGCCGAGAAGACGAAGCAGGAAAAGGAAGAGGAAAAACGGCAAGCCAAGTTAAGGGGCGAGGTCTACGAGGATTCCGATGAAGAACAGAAGAAGCGTAGGCGGAAACAGAAGACAAGCGGGACGGACAGTGGAATGAGCACACCGAGACGAGCTCCTAAGCCCAAATTCAGAACTGTTGAGGAAATGCAAAAGGCGGCGCCTGGATTACAGATTCCGGATGCATTTGCACCCATTCTTGATATGACAGCACCAGGCCAGAGGTTATTAACATCCACATCTGGTCTACTTACACCGACTGCTGGTACAGAAACTGTCGAGCAGGCTGAGAACAGGAAGCTCGCCAGACGGGCTCAAAATGATCTGTCAGCATTTGTCGAGGAATGGAAGAACCTCGAGGAGCGTAAGGCCTACGTTGAAATGCAGATTATCCAAGAACGACAGGAGCTTGAAGAAGAACAACGCCAGTATGAACAGATGAAAGCGTTTGCGGACGCTGTTCAGGGTATATCTGATGCGTCTAAGGAAGGACAATGGGATCCAGTAATCAAAGCCCTTACCGACGCTGAAAAGCTCGACCTATCTTCAGTCACTTCAGAGCTATCAAATATTGCAGTAGCTGCGGTATATCCATTTCTGCAACAGGCTGCAGAAGGCTGGCAAGCTCTTGAAGAGCCAAAGCTAAATGGCATGGCACCTGCATTGTCCAATATCCGTCACGTTATTGGAGCAGCAGCAACTGATCCTGCTCTCACCAGGACAGACCATGAGTTTGGACATGATATTCATCTTCATCGTGTCAAATCTACAACCCCTTACGAGAGTATGATTTACAAGGTCATATTCCCCAAGCTTGTTTCTGCAATCAACCGTGATTGGGATGTACACAATCCAACATCATTGTTGGGATTCCTGGATATCTGGGAAGGTCTTATTCCTCCTTTCGTACTCTCTCAGGTCCTCGAGCAAACCGTAGTGGCCAAGCTCGACGAAGCTGTTTCTTCCTGGAAACCAAGGAAGAGACATAATAGCGATCTACCGCACTTGTGGCTTTTCCCCTGGTTACAATACCTTCCCGCCCATCATGCGGACCCTAAAGCCTCGACAGGTCTGGTGAGCGATGTGAAGCGAAAATTCCGACAGCTCATCGATCACTGGGATTTCAGTCGTGGAGTTATTCCTGGTCTTGAACGCTGGCGGGAAGTCCTGCGTCCAAGTTCAGCAAACGACCAATGGACACCTTTGATTATGAATCATGTATTACCTAGCATGGCAAGATATCTACGGGATGAACGAAACTTCCAAGTTGATCCCAATGATCAGTCTCCTTACATGGCAGCTCTGCAGGGAATTTTCGCTTGGCAGGATATCCTCAAGCCACGTGTAGTCGGCCAAACAATCGTTGAAACGATTTTCCCCATGTGGCATAATGTTCTACATCAATGGCTTACTGTGGTAGGCCCGAATGAGGAGATCGGACAATGGTTTGAGTGGTGGCGTGACGATGTATTTCCCGATAGCATCAAGGACCTATCGTCGATTCAGAGGGAATTTGAAAAGGGCCACGAAATGATCGAACAGGCACTTGATCTCGGTGCTAGAGTCAAAACTGATCTTCCTGCTCCGTCTCAGACTGCTCATGTCGAAGATGTCACGCAGCCTGCAATCCCAACGCCTTCAGTGCCCGCCGCTCATGCAACACCAGCTCCTGCGGAGGACATTTCAATCAGACAGAAGGTCGAGGACTGGTGCATCGAGAACGACCTCCAATTTCTGCCCGAGAAGAAAGTCCTGCACGCTGCGGGTCCGTTATTCCGCATCACTGCGGCTGGCAACGGCAAGAATGGCACCCTTGTGTATTTCAAGGGGGAGAGCGGTCTGTATGCCATTTCGAAGAAGGGAGCCGATATTCATATCAACTGGGAGAATGAAGATGCAAGAGATGCATTGCTGGAAATGGCATGGTATAATGTTAAATAAAACCCCCAATCATGTATTGTTAAGCAAGAAGAAGAGTATAGAAAGGATGAATAGGCAACTTTTATCAGTTGCACTTTCTCTTCTACAGATTATAAAATAGGGAAGAATAATTTGAGAACCCCCTGAGAGGGGAGATTCATAAAATCATTATCTCGTTGCCTAAATCGTTTCCCCAACTCTTGAACTGCCTAGCCGTGTACCCTGTGATCCTTTTAAATGTACTTTTTCTACGCCCCATCCAACTACGGATAATCCATAAGTTAAAATCATCATCTCTGCAGCCTTGTAATATACCGCAATTAAACTCCGGTTATATCCACCCATTCGGCCCCAGAACTCTCTGCATTGGCCGAGATAACTCCTCCATCGGCCAGTATGTCCATCTCTCCCATTCTGGCCCCAGCTCAGTGAGAATTTTCTCCAGTAGATACCGTGACTTCCCTTTCACCCACCAGGTGTACTCGACGCGCCGGAGCAAAACGCAGTAACTGGCCACGAGCAACATTGCCTCGGGGGTTTTCTGCTCCACAAGGGCAATGAACTCATCCGGGATCATTGTCAGCCATGCGATGACGGATGAGAGACTACTGATCTCGCGGTTGTAAGCGGACAAGCTGAAGACCATCTTCAGTGTCATGAACGTCTTTTCAAGAATATCTTTGTGTGGTTGCGGAAGTGGGAGTTTCCTCGCCGATCGCGGGTTCCGCCATGCTTCAGCCAATTCGTCAAGATGGTGTTGCTCTTCGGGTGGGAGAGGAGGCTGGCCGCGCTTCATCTCCTCAAAGTTACGCCAGGGTTCGAGCAAGGCCTTGAACGGCCCTGTCATGACCAAGTGGAAGATGTCACCACCGATGACGGAAAACGCTCCACGGTGGAGCTTGACCCACTGGATGCCCGCATCTTCTTGCGAGTCGGATCGGAAAAAGAGATTTGAGGCGCCGTCGGGTCCCTGTGCAGCCCAGGCGTGGATATACACCATGGTCGAGAAGGCAAAGCACGCATGGCAGTTTTCTGGGCCGAGATTGCGTAGCTCAGCTTGCGCGAGGGAGAGGGCGGTTGCATGGTGACTGGTGGCAATGTTCCCATACATCGATGCTTTCTCGGGTCGCACATAGGCAAGATGGAGGGCAGAGAGGGATAGAAGCTCGTACATGAGGAAGGGGAAGTTGATGGCTTCCTGGACGAAACTGACCTGGAAGACCTTGGCTCCTTGGGGGAAGTCAAGGAACTCAAAAGCACTGGTGGACGTCCAAAAGTGCAGAAGTTCGAGGTCCAGGATAGTGAAATTGGGCGACTGGTTGCCATAGAGTTGACCAGGTCCTACTGAAGGATTTGATGCGGAGCTGCTCGGCGTTGTGTTATGAGAGGTTGTATTGGTGTCTACCTGAACGGGGAACCCTCTCTGCAGAGGGTGCGTTTGAAGATAGGAACATGTTGTCCCGTAGTGATCGCATTTGTTGCATGTGGGCTTGGTCTCGTCGCACTTGTGAGCAGTATCAGCAAGAGATCTCCTCTCTTCTTCAATAAATTTGCAGGAGTCATGATTGTAACTGCTGACAGAGGGCAGCTTGTACCCAAAGCGAACTACTTCGGGTTCTATAGTGGGACTAATCAGGTATGCAGTGTCGAAAGCTTAATAAGAGAAAGCATTGCAGCTTTAAGCCACAGGAGCTAAGGATTAATGTTTCGAGCAGTTGAATTGCAGGTGCACAGGTTCTATCAGGGGTGGGTTGCATCTCTTTGTATATTAAGCCACAACACGAGAGAGAGCACAACAGCCCAGCCAAGCAAGTCAATCAAAGGCTATTAACGGTGATCAACAGGAGCGGGCTGACAGAGAGCCGAGATCGTAAGGCCACCATACACGAAGAAAGGGGTCAATCTGGTTCATACAACGCAACGACAATGAGAGAAGGAGAGCTTACCTTAACTTTGCGCTGCTTGCATTGAAGACAGCCAGTGCGACTCTTGTGATGGGGTCTGCGAGGCTTAACAAGAGGTGGAACGGGCACCACCGTGGGAGATTGAGAAGTGGACTCGGTCCGGGCCTGGCGGTCAGCAGCAACCACAGTACCAGCTGAAGCAGTGTCCACAGCACTGTCCGTTTCACTATTGCCACCGTTTTCCGTCATATCTTGGTCCAATCCAGCACTATGCAGCAGCACGACACAGCAAACTAGACCTTCGACGTAGCGGTCGTGTGTCGGATTCAGGGCCTTCTGCTTTGCTGCTCGGAAATGCGGGTGCCTGGGCGGGTTTGAGCTATGGGGACGGAGACGATCATGGGGGCGACGATCGAATTAGAAGACGCCCTGTCCGAGGATCCCTTGGGCTGTGAACATAGGGTTTGGCCAGCGCAATGGGCTCAGAAGCGCAAAGGCTCGTCGATGGGGCGAGCCGGAAAGTCGCAGTGTTGATTTGACACTACGTCGTGCTGGTGGGCTTGGCCGATACGATAAACGACGAAGCGAGCGGAGGGCAGAGATCGCGGAGAGGGGTCCTGGGGTCCAGGCCAAAAGCAAGTTGCAGAGTTGCTTATTCCTGATAATAGCCGGTATGGAAGAAGAAGCAAACACCTGTTAAAATACGCAGGTACAGGATATTGGTAACTAATCATACTGTAATGCGTGTGATCGAACTAATACGGATCGCTGCTGCCGCTGCTCCAGGACGGGCAGAAGAGATGGCGCTACGCCATCCAACGGCGGGTGTACCAAGCTAATGCCAACTACTGACTTACAGAACATCTCTTGCTTCATTATGAGCTTATTTCTCAGATATTACTTTTCCGTCCCTTAGTAAAACATAGTCCTCGAGCATGGATCTGTAAATGGCACTGTAGTATATGTGGACTTTGACCACACTGGCTCCAAACCTCACATTATCTACAACTGTCCTGAATACTGTGTCAGCCTCACCAGACGCTAGTATCTGAGCCGTCTTCTATAGACACTTCCAGATCGCCAGGCGCACATTATTGCAATGGAACTATCGAGACGGCAGGACAATGGCAACTCTGTTGACAGTCCTGATAGTTACGTGCTCTACAGGTTGGGCACCACCAATCTTGCTTAGTTTCTTTCGTCAGTGGCGGTACTGACTTGTCTTCTGTCTGTATTAGATACAACCCCTCTCTTCCAGCAGCCATCATCTTCATCATATGCTTTTCCATATCTACTGCCATTCATATGTTCCAAGCATGGAGACGCCGAACGTACTATTTTATTCCCCTGATTATCGGTGGTTGCTGTGAGTCCAACCCCAACAACGTCCAGCCTCTTCTCACATTCCTTTTTATTCTCTATTGTGCATCATAGACACCATTGACCGAGGTCTAAATGTTTTGCCCATTAGGCGAAACGATAGGTTATATAGGCCGTGCTCTAGGTCATAACAACACCTTTGCACTCGGCCAATTCGTCATGCAGTCCCTACTCTTGCTCATTTCGCCGGCCCTCTTCGCCGCAAGCATCTACATGATTCTCGGTCGCCTCATTCTTCGTACCGAAGCCACCCATCTAGCGCCTATATCTCCACGATGGCTCACTAAGATCTTCGTCGTCGGGGATGTTCTCTCCTTTTCCATTCAGGGAGGAGGAGGTGGTCTTATGGCCAATGCCCCTACTTTTCTCTCGGGTGAGCATATGGTTGTTGCTGGTCTTCTAGTCCAGATAGTTTTCTTCGGCGTGTTTGTGAGTGCCGGAGTAGTCTTCCACCGGAGGATCCAGAAAAATCCCACATCTGCCTCGACGGAGATGGAAAATGGACTGGGATGGAGAAAATATATGTACACGCTCTACGCAGCCAGCGCACTCATCTTTATCAGATCCATATTTCGCGTGGTTGAGTTCAGCACGGGTAACGATAGCGTGTTCCAGAGGCATGAATTTTTCTTGTATGTCTTCGATTCCGTGCTCATGCTAGGTGTCATTGCGCTATTCAATGTCGTACATCCGGGGCTTCTAATAGGGAGGAAGGCTAATAAAGAAAGAAGCGGAGTGGTGGTTGTTACAGATGCATCGGAGCACGAGACTGGGCTTGAAAGGCTGGAACCGAAATAAACTGGCAACAGATGCTCCGAATTGCGAGTTCATAGGGAAATAAGATCATGACAATAAAGCACCTGGTTTCGTAAGCCGTTTAGATATTACCAACAATAAATATGCTCTGCTCTAGAATACCCCCGACGCCAAGACCGCCCATTCATTCGAGTCATTAGACCAATCTCAGGAAAAGTAAGCTTCTCACTCTATCCGGCCGCTTCTTTGACCTGATCGGGTTTCTCTGGCGCTTCGTCAATAAACTGGGGCACTTCATCTACCATAAAGCTAGGGGTACTCTCAGCACCCGCAGCCTCGAGCTCAACCTCTTCCCCAAGCGCCTCCAACTCAGCATCTAACTCGGCCTCATCCACATCTTCCGGAATGTCGTAGGATCGGCTGATGCTCTCCTGGATATCATTCCCGATATCCATCAGATCAGCCATTTCATCCTGCATCCGCTCGATCTTGTCGATGTTGATCTTGCCGTACTGCTGCTTGAGCGTCTTGTTGGTCTGCTTCATTGCATCCACCGTGGTCATCACATTCTTCAGGTTCTCGGTCATCATGCCGGCTTGCTCCATGTTCCAGACCTGCTGCTGCAGTTGGTCCCGCTGGCCTTCATACATCTTGCGCCGCTGGAGCACCTTCAGTGCCTTTTGCTTGATGGCCGTCTTCCCTGGCCCATCGCGCATCTTCGCGAGTTTCGTCTGGTAAGCTTGTAGTTCCGCATTTATGCTGGCAAGTTTTACGTCTATGGAGGCTACTCGGTCGTCAACCTAGGGAGACAGAAGGACGTTAGCTCGACCAGAAGCTGAAACATGCGGAGAGAAGAGAGAGTTGAGGTGCTGAGGGGTTGCCTGGCTAAAGCAGCTGCTGGACTTACATTTGCTATAGCTTGATTGAGATTCGGCTTGGGAGCCGAGCTCTTTGCACCAAAGAGCCGGTTCATTTTGGGCTTATGCAGTCGCAGGGGACCAATGAAGGGCTGTCGAGGGTGATGTGGAGGTTATGGGCAGGACGTATATGGTGCCAAACCGATCAGATTCTGGGGCATGCTTTAAGCCCGTGCAACATAAGGCTGCTTGGGGAGGCCGAGTTCATGCTCGTCATTGGACACGGGACCTGATGCTCTCCCGGGGCTCGGTTAGCAATCACGTGGCAGCTCCCTATGACGGATGGCGGATGACGGATGAAGGCCTAGGTTCCCTGCCCTGTCTCTTGGTCTTGCTTGTTTTCTGAAGCCGCTTCCAACTGTCCAGCTGAGGCCCTGGAGCACGCCGAATATCTTCTGACTGTAAATCGGGATTGCATCTACCGCCGTCATTCTAGTCCTCGTGTCTCTTGACTGCTCGCTGACTACGTTGCTGAGGTGGCGATCACTAATTAAAGAAAAGCCAGTCGAGAAAGGGGCAAGCCCGTGCTACGCGGACGTAATGAACGAAACCGGCAGGGGTACGCAAACCTAACCCAGACCATATCAGCAAACCTTCGGGGAAGCCAAGTTCACGCCTGCGTTTGCATCGAAACAAATCCTCCCCGAGCTTTCGTTATCGGTGCCATCGACTGCATCCTGAACACTGTAATTCTACTTCTTTTCTTGTTCTTCTTTTGATACCCGACTTTATCGCGGCCGTTCGCCGACTCATTCTAATCCTAGTCGCTCCGCGAGGTAGCGTGACTGCCCAACACACATTTCGAACCTCCATTCAGCTACCAGAGCTTCAACTCGATATTTGGCACGCACACGCGCAACCTCTGCGATTGTATGCAGCTTTTCACGTCAAGGCAACTTTTTTGTATGCCCCTCAATTCCCCCCTCGCCCCGCCTGGAGAGAGGAGCCTGGCGGAGCCGTGCTGATCCAGACGCTTTCCGGGCTTGTTGATGGCATTGCTAATGACCAACCATCCTTTACAGCCTTCCTTGTATGACCCTGATATATACCATTACGAGAACAACGATAGACGCATAGCTGGGATAGCTTCAATCTAGAACGCCGGACATTTTGATGAGATACCCTTTGGTGCCCTGCAAGGCTTCAAAACAGTTTCAACTCTCGCGCCATATCACGCTTTTACATGCCCATCGTTCGGACATCTCATATCCCTGATATTATTTCCTGTCACTATTATATCCTGCCGTATTGCCAGGGGCGATCGGCAGCTATCACATAACCAAAAATGTTCTGGCGATTTGGCGGGTACGCCAATATTTCAACTATTGATACGCTCCTTGATAAGCCTGAGGTCACGCTTGAAGAGCTTCTGGACGAGAGCGACCTGATACAAGAACTTAAACAGCATAATACAAAACTTATCGAATACCTACGCGAAGATGCCATCTTGGAGAAGCTGCTGGAATATGTTGTGGCTCCCAAGTTGAAGGCAATCTCCACCGAGACAAAGGCTGACGAAGAAGATGAAGAGGACGAAGAGTCGAAAGGAAGAAGCTACTCTTTCTCCAAATCTAGCGACGATGGAGAGGATGGAGAGGATGAGAAAGAGAAGAAGCGCAATCGATATGCCTATGTCTCAGCTGAAGTACTCTCTTCAGATAATTGGTCCATCTGCGAGGCCCTAATGGAGAATCGATCACTATTACGCAAGTTCTGGGGCTTTCTGAAGCTGCCTCCACCGTTGGATCCTCTGCAAGCGAGTTATTTCACGAAGGTTAACGAGGCCATGCTTGACAAGAAAACAGATGAGATGCTGGATCTGTTCAAGTCTATTGATGGGGTGGTTAAAGATATGCTACAGCACGTGGATTCGCCAATGGTCATGGATTTGCTTCTAAAGATTATCAGCCTCGAAAAAGTGGAGGGTGGCCAGGGGATTGTTGACGTAAGATACCCTGGTTATGGAGGAAGATTTCCTTTAGCTGACTTGACGATTTTAGTGGCTTTACACTCAAGATTTGATGCCAATCCTTTTATCTTTCTTGTCACCGGAACATTCCTGGGCTACCCAAACTTCGGCAGGTGACTTCCTGAAGGCGATTATTACCATTTCAGCAAATGCATCTCAAAATGAACAGTCCTGCATCGGTCCTAATGAACTAACGAGACAACTGGTCTCCAAACCTTGCGTTGAGAAGCTCATCTCCGATATGCTCAAGGGTGGAAATCCTTTAACGGTTGGAGTTGGTATTGTTATAGAAGTTATCCGCAAAAACAACTCTGACTATGACCCTGATGTCGGTACGGAGGCGAACTCGATCCCAACAAGCCATGATCCCATCTACCTCGGTACTCTCCTCCGGCTCTTTGCTCAGCATGTTCCAGACTTTATGGATCTGATTCTGAATCCGAGAGATACCATTGGCGGGTGTGGTGACAATCCCGTAATTAAACGAAGGAAAGAGTTAAGAGCTGCTTTCGGAGCAAATATCGAGCCTCTCGGTTTTGATAGGTTCAAAACTTGTGAACTCATGGCAGAACTGTTGCATTGCAGTAATATGGGACTCTTGAATGAGATTGGAAGTGAAGAGTTTATTAAGGCGCGGGATTTGGAACGTGAAAGACTAAGAGCTGAGGGCAAGCTCGGTTCGCTGTCAAATGATTCGGGAACTGGTCTGGACGATGATCTGACGATGAGATCCTCGACACATCGCCTTGGCACGCAAGATACACCAAGAAAACTGGAAGTTCAGAATGCCACAGACGATGATGGCTTTGAAGAAGTGACTCACTCTGCAGATCTTGGCGAAGAAGCAAGGGAGGACTTTGGTGAGAAATTAGAAACAGCGAAGTCTCTCGCGCCGCTCTCATTTATTGATAAGGATGACGAGTTTGTCGATGAGCCCCTGAGCTCTCCTAGATTGAATGCCAGTTCAGATGCGAACCCGTCGGAGCAGGCCACAGAGCCCGAGAATGCCGCGAACATTCTTTCTCCATCTAAAGAACTTAGTCGGTCTTTGGACTCCTTTGACCTTCAGGCCGAGGATACGACCATGACCTCCCCTCAGTCGCTTCCTCAGGACGTTGAGGGCTCTTCTGCTCCTGCTGATTCTGATGTCCGAGACTCGGAGCAAACCACAGGTGCAGCTGAAGTGGTGAATAAAACGGAGGAGACCGAGAAGCTTCTACAGCAGGAAATCCCGGCAAATGCAGACTTGACAAACTTAGAACAGCCCCTGGAATCGCTTCCTCATCCCGAAGATAAACCAGCACCGCTCTTTGCCAAAAAGAACGAATCTCAGCTCGAGTCTACCGCAGATGCGGATGCCTCCCGGAGTCCCCCTCAAAATTCTAATGAAGGCAGTTTCGACACCACTATGGGAGAGGCTGGGGATATGGGAAACTCGGTTCTAATGCGCGACACTGAGGACCATACACCACAAACCGGAGAGAATTCCCCAATCACCCCTGTTGTTGGAGATTATCTGAAAATGCAATTTGTGGAGTATAAAGTTGTTCCAACCATTCTAGTAAGTTTATTGCATCCTACCATATAAACTATCTGCTAATCAACTCAGGACTTCTTTTTCCGATTTCCTTGGAACAATTTCTTGCATAATGTGGTATATGATGTTGTGCAACAAGTTTTCAATGGTCCCATGGATCGTGGCTACAACCGTACCTTGGCAATCGACTTATTTGAAACAGGCAATATTACCATGCGTATTGTGGACGGACAGAAGAGGAGTGATGAGACCCAGGCGAAGGAGAAGATGCGCCTTGGTTACATGGGACATCTTACCCTAATTGCAGAAGAAGTTGTAAAGTTCACCGAACGCCATCCACCCGAATTACTCTCCGACTCAGTACTTGAGAAGGTTATGAATGGCGAATGGATCACATACGTTGAGGTCACACTTGCAGAGACTAGAGAAAGAGACAACGCTATTCTGGGAGGAGTGAGACCGGATATGTCCGTTGGTCCCCGACAAGCGGTAATGAATGCTGTTAACGCGGCAAGCTTCGGGGGTGCCTCGTCAGCTCTGATCGAAGCAGGGCTCAATGGCTCAGCTGGCCTTGATAGTGTTGATTTGGCATCTGGCAATGGTGCCACTGGTGGCTTCACCCTAAGTGGTGGGACGCTTCTCAGCGGCTTTGGAAGCTCGAGTGACGAAGATGAAGACGAAATGGATGAAGACAATGACGACGAAATCTCAAGGAGTAACGGCGGTCATGAAGTGGGTTCCTCCCTTCCTCCAGCCCCCAATCTTGATAATTTCAATGACGAGGAGGTTGATTACGCGTACTTGGAGCAGCTGGATAGCGAGATCCCCTTATTTCCTAGGGATGAAGTCCGCATCGAGTAGCTCTTAGTAATATATAGTACTTTCTGGGTCCGTTCAACCAGGCCCTGATTATCATGGTGTTCCCGTTTTGGAAGAGTCACGCGATTTAACATGTGATGAGATTCATGCTTACCAAATGTGCTTTTTAGTTCTCGCACTACGCGTCGACATCTTCGGCGGCTAATGACACTGACCTCGTACCTCCTTCACTCCCTCCTCCCCCTCCACCGGCACTTAATATTCCGCCCTCACGAGCACGCCGTCAGCTTGCAGCTCGCCTTGCCCTTCACAATAAGCAGAACCAAGAGGGAAATACTGAAAATGGTATGAGTCCGAGCAAGCTGGATAAGAGCTTGAATCCATTCGCTGCTGATGAGGACGACGAAGAAGACGGAGACTTTGCTATTGGAGATTTAGAGGTTGAGGATGAAGGAAACGGGAATTATGCTCAAGCAATGACATTCAATGACCTAGACAAGAATGTAAGTATCCCTTGTTGATCCGTGTCTATGCCGCTCAATTGTAGCCGATGCGGTCCGCTAGTCGTCGAAGAGCTATTAATAGGAGGTTTTCTATTTGTTAGCCGTGAAGCAGAACCAGTTCTTTGTGAAATGTCATTTTAGTACATAAGCTAACCCCATAACTATAGAGCTCTGATAGTGACGACTCGGATGACGAAGCATTTGGTAGTGGCAGTCTTGCGGGAGGTGGAATGCGTAATGGAAAACGGAGGCTTAGTGTGACGACTGAAGCGAAGAGAAGAACTAGCCTCGAGGATGATGACGAGGATGAGGTAGTGCACATTGGTCATGATGGTACCATTGAGAAGAGAGATAACGAGGATGACGGAGAGCTCGTTGAGGTCCACCATGCCGAGATGCAGGGCGTTGAGGGAGAAAAAACGAATTAATGAGAGGATGATTCGCTTTTGCACCTCTGTACTAATAGTTGCATATTTGGATGCATTGTTGGACTGGTTCTTGTACATTATTCATGATTATTTGGGTATATTTGAAGTATATGTCGATGGCTTAAACATATCCTTATTATCTGCTTCAATGTCGCCGTCCCTGTCCTATGATATTTTAGTGGTAATTTTGATTCATTATTGATGGAGCTAGCTCCTAAGTTTGACCATTGGCAAATAATATTCGTCCGCCGTCAACGACAATTGATGCCCCATCTACGTATGATCCTGCTTTGGAGCAGAGAAATAGGACTGTACCAGCCAGATCACCTATCTCCCCGGCCCTCTTCGCCGGAACTTTCTGGACCAGATCTCCAAAGATATCGGCATCTGATCCGGAACCCATCGGATTCATCTTACTCGGAACGACTAAACTCTATCAGCAATGATATCGCATGAAACTGGGCAATATTCCCTCATCCCAATTGCTACATGAGCTGGAATCTCAACCTGCTCTTGGATAACAAGTAGAAAACAGGACAAGAGAGACAGCTTTGAGAGGAACTTACACCCAGGATTGATTCCACATACTCTAACATACCACCGGGCAAATTTGGCAGAGAGTAATCTTATCAGATGATCGGTAGCGGCTTTCGTGGAGGCATAACTCATCATATCCACATTCGTGGCATTATGTAACGATGCGATGCTGCTGGTAACCACGACCACTCCACACCCATGGTCTCGCCCTTTTCGGCCATCAGGCATCTTCCTTTCTCCACCTGCGACTAAGAGATCCAGGAGCGATACGGACAGGAAGTAATGCGCCATGGTATTAATCTTGAACGAAGAGAGCCAGTCATCGTAAGTGCTTGAGAGCAGGGAGGTCTGGAGCTCAGATAGACTGGCGGTCAAGGGATTGCAAGGGATAGACGGATCACGACGGATACCCGCATTGGAAACAAGAATGTCGATGTGGGATTCGGTTTCTCGGAGACGTGATGAGGCTGCTTGGATTCCTTCTTTGGTTGAAAGGTCCACTGAGAAGCTAGAAAAAGAGGAAAGTTGGGTAAGCTCACGCTTCCGAGTTATTAATATTGGGAAAATCACTTTTTAGAGCCTGTGTCACTTGACATGTAGCGCTTTTCCTACTTCCAATAGATAGCCATATCGAAATGGGTAAGTAGGAGCATGAGTGAGAGATATGGAGGAAAGAGCCCAGTTGCAATTGATCAAAAAGTCATACCATTTTGCACTCCCACCAGACTTTGAACCAAGTTCGTTTAATAACTTCTCAACTTCACTTAGAGGGTCACTCGGAAGAGCAAATACGTAGACTTTTGCGCCGTTGGTAATAAGGCCCTGGTCAACAATGTTAGTTTATGTATCAGCAGAATTGGCGTGTCACAGAACTTGTGCTATCATCAGACCGATGCCACTGCCACCTCCTGTAACGACTGCCACTCGCCCAGAGATATCAAAGAGGGCATTCCTCTCTGTTGATGCCATTGATAACGATGCTGCTCTAAAGGTAATGGTAAAGATGAAGGAGTTCTAATGGGATTTGGAAATATTCTCAGACAGAGGAAACAAGTTTACTGAATCCACAAAAATGTGGACGATATTTTTGACAAACAGAATGAGACTCCAGTCATATCATCTCCATGAGGTTCGTAGATAAGTGGGGGGTAATCTAGTCCGGGCGAGCTTGGCTTTTGAGGTCGGAGTATCCAGGGGACGAGAGCAAAATTATACAATTCTATGAATTGCTGGAATTTCTAGAGTTTGATCCATTCAGCATGCATATATACATGATTTTGTTAAGTGTTGGATGTCTATCCTATCTGAGCGCTAGACGACATTCTATTGGTCAAGAGAGCTGTGCATGTCCTCGATGCACGAAGCTCTCCTATCGGATATCTCTTATCGGAGGTAGTACATCATCATCCTTAAGTCCACCCTGCAGGGGTCCCACTTCAACCTTTTTACACGTCAACCCACCACGCTCTCCTCCAATTTTCAATATTCTTCCGCTGCGTACTCTTCCTATATGCCGAGACCATATCAACAGGTCCCATATACATGCGCTCGCTGTTTGCGAGTCTTCAGACGACAGCATGGGTTACGATGGGATGAGAAAAGTCATTCGCGCAGCTTCTCCAAGATGTCGCCACAGCTGAAGCCACAGCTGAACACCTCTCAGGACAAGCCAGCTACGATAAAAGACGAATTACAAACGCAGAAAGATGGTGGCACCAGCAATTCTCAGGCTCCAGAACAGGCCAAAAATGAAGAATCTGAAATGGGCGCCATGTCGCGGCGTCTTGCGGAGGCAACGGAGGAAGCTGTCCTTGAAGGTGGCAGAGCCGGAACAAAAGCTGTAGAGGAAGCGGGGTTCTCAGATGAGCTCAAAGAGCAGTTGCTTGAGAGGGTCCGGTCACAGAAGTTCAGCTCTGAGAATGCAACTGCTTTTGCGGAGGCGAATTTGGGTTCTCATGTCGGGAGAGGCTCAAGGGATATTGCCTCAGCGCGTCCCTGGACAGATGGTGAAGCTACCGAAGATACTATCCTGCGAATGCTTGACGATGCACATAAGCCATTGGCCCCAGGACTGCGCAGAAAACCAGGTATTCCCTCCCCGGTGGTTGATCTCCGATTACGAAGAGAGCCTAAATTGTCGGCTGGGCAGAGACTTGCCAATGCAAGGGACAAGAGTTCTATATATGCGGGGACGAAAGGTAATGCCATGTCTGAGGATGAGAAGGAGGCCTGGAGGAAAGAACTGAGGGATAGGTTCAAGCCTTCCGCAAGGGCTATGCCTACTTCATTTCGAGGACTTGCGGGGCTAGCTAATGAAAGAATTGAGGATGCTATTGCCCGAGGACAGTTCAAGGTATGCGTTGTTGCTATCTGAGATGGATTCTCAGTTGAATAATTATTAACACTGATACAGAATATTCCGCGTGGAAAAGCCATTCAAAGAGACCCAAGGGCCGACAATCCTTTTATTGATACGGTATGGCTTCAATGCAGGATTTTTATGACTGGAAAATATATGCTAACACAAGCTAGACTGAATATATCATGAATAAGATGATCCAAAGACAGGACATTGTGCCGCCATGGATCGAGAAGCAACAGGAGCTGGTAAAAACGGCGAACAATTTCCGTGCTAGACTACGTAATGATTGGAAGCGACACGCAGCGCGAACCATTGCGAGCCGTGGAGGAACACTTGAAGAACAAATGCGCATGGCGGAGCGCTATGCTGAAGCTGAACGTCAATTCAATCCTAAGGTTCGACCAGTAGAGCAAATTGCTGTGCCTTCAAATGTGACGTCGGATCCGGTCATGGTCACGATCACGCAGGAAACGCCGTCGTCCACGATCGATGCACAACCCGTGAAGATAACGGTGGAAGTTGGTGATACAAGCGACAAGCCTCCTGTAGATGCTAATGCGCCGATAACTTCTGTTGCCACAGAGCCGCCTGTGGGACCTGGTTCTGAGGCAGAGATTACTACCTCTGCACCGCAAACTCCTCTTCCGCCACCATTCCGCCTACCGGAGTGGGAGAAGGCTGAGATGTCATATCTTCAGCTTGCAATCACCAATCTGAATAACCTGACGCGATCCTACAATCTGCAGGCACCTGATCTTGCCAAGAAACCGTACTTCTCCCTGGAACGGGAGTTACGTTCATGTTATGCTGATATCGCTCCACAGCTGGCGCAAGCTATCAAGGAGCGCGCTGCGCGACCCGCAAAGGACTTGACCTTAAGTATCGGCAATCGCCCCGCCGGCGGCGTGCTCGATAAGCTGGGGGCAAGTGATAATGTGTCCGTGTACGATAGTAAAAAGCCGAACTATGGGTTTAAAGAGTTCTGGAATGACTTGTTTTCAAAGAAGGATGGTGTATAAATCTTTCTGATTGCTATACAGCTAAAGTAATGCATAATGGATACACAAGCTATGGAAGAGAAGGAGCAAAAGTATTCAGAGATATAAATTACGAACGAATGTATTTATCTAGTATGTACACACTGTACATGAGTTTCTGGGACACAGATATAAACAGAAATAATTATAGTCCGGAGCTACTTTCTAACCTGGTCAGAATTCGTCATCACGAAATTAATGTACTGTAATGGATGTTGTCTGGAGGTATTTTACAATGGTCCTCTTGTTAGTTCATTCTCCCGGAGCGCCCAAGATTTCGATCTGCTTATAGGACACGGGATGAACAACGCGATCCCGTAGCTTCATATAGCGGAGAACAGATGCTGGAAAGCGGGTACCATCCATCGGCATCTGTTTATTCTCAACGTTTATTCCCGGGCAACCCTTCTGCTGCATCGTTTTAGTCCAGGACTGAATGACTCGTTGTTCCAGCTCAAGGTGCCAAGTGCTATGCCAAGTGATGGTTGCTGTGAGGATTTTATAGCAGCATCTCCCGCTTGATTACGGTGAAGAATCGAGACTCTTGGAGGACTTACCATAAGAATGACTTGAGTCGTCTTCAGCGCTGTAACGAAAGATACATCCGTGTTCGATGTCATCATCTTCGCAACCAGTTTCGCTCAGTATACACATTTTGTTCTTTCCATTCCAGATCTCCATGATGCGAAGCACCGGCATTGATCTGACAGCAATGCTTGCAGCCAGGAGTAAACCGTTGACTACTGAAGAGGACTGATTGGGAGCAACAAGCTTTGAGGTCAAAACCAATGACCTAAGATTGGTCCAATGCCAATTAATCTCTGATTCGTTAATAAAAGAGGAGGGGGACTGTCGTTGACTGATGAACGCTAGAAAGTGTTCGGCATCAACGATAAAAGACGCGGCCAAGTGCTCGATTGAGGTAGACGAATGCGGGATGAATCCGAGATATATTTTGACTCATCACGCTCGTGGTGGCTCTCGTAAATAGTGAGTGTTTTAAGGGCGGTTGGTAACCAGCTGTCGAAGGCGATCCGATACCCTGTGCGTCGTGATGTTAGCCCACGAATTATTGTCACTAGTCAGTTTTCTAGAGATGGAAGTTGGCTTACTATTACTATTATTACAATACAAGACTTTTGGCGGTTCGTATACTATATGCTCAAGACCAACCAGGCTTTCAAACAGTTGACTCAGTCCATCTGGGTGAATGTAACGGTAGTATTGCCTTCGAAAAAGGAATGAAGTTACCACGTCTACTTTTGGGAGATAGTATGAGGCAGAATGTGGTGGCCTCTCATCATCGGAGTCGTCCCGCGGCAGTTGGAAATAGAACCCAAGACCCTGAACCCTCATAATACCATGGATAAGACGATTTTCCTCATCCTGCGAGACTGGGACACGACGTCCTTGACGCCATAAGTGCCAATGATCGTCAAATTTACGCTCTGAAAGCTTTAAATCCGGAGATACTATGAAGTTCTTGCTAGGTTCACGGTAAGGATCGTGGTCAAAATTGAGGTCTCTGAAGAGGTGCTTGGAGTCGCTTGGGGAGCATGCACTGAGCTCGAGAGTCAAGCCTTCTCTGTGCAAGTCGGTCGACTTGTCCCACGTGCTCAATGTTTGGAAGAGTATCTGGACCATTTTCTTGAAAATAATATTATTATAGTCCGCAATTTCCCCGCTCTCAGACTTCGTACACTCGGGACAGGTGTAAGGTATGAGTTCGATTGTCAACCAGATATGTTTGACCAGCTTTCTCTTTGGGCCTTTCATAACGCAACTGAAAGTCTTGAGGTCCCATTTGGAGAGAACGAAGTGTTCGAAATGCTTTGGCTCGAAAAAAGTTTCGCCATTCTTGACATACAGCAGCATTGGTGCCAGTCCGACCGTTACAGAAAACAACTTCTAGAATGGCCAGGCGGACTTCTAAAGGAAACAATTCCCAAGACATTGCATTTAGTCTGGGAACCAATGGAATTGTGACCAAAGCTTTTTTGCTGACGATGGAGCCCAATGCATGAAAGAGATCTTATATCCAAAACCCTGGGATCGAAACCTCGAAGTTGAGAAATGACTGACCAACAATGGGAAATAGACCAACACCTTCAAAAGGATCCACATCTCTTCTAGATTGCTGAACATCAATATGTTTGGACTTTTAGATAGACCGTATTTCAGCCGATGAAGAGCTCGAAATGACTCACTCCCAGCCATTATTATCATACAGAATATAAATAATCAAGAGTTCTGTCTAGGATAGCTAGGCCAAGCTGCCATCTAATATGGATGAGAGCGACAGAGCCTGGATATCTCCCTAGTTTCTGAGGCACTCCATGCCTGCTCTCTCGGCTTGGGCTCCGCCACTCAGGGGTCCAGGCGGCCGGGGAAACGAAAACCCCGGGCCGCACGGTGCCGTTTCGTTTGTTTGGCCAAACACAACCGGTCAGCAGCTAGCTGCGATGGTACTAGCGCAGATCCAAAGGCGTCTGGGTTCCTGGTGCCTGAGGTTCCGATAAGCCGAAGCAAGTGCGTGTTGCCAGGCCAGTGGGATCAGACCTGTCTCTTTCTCTCCCCTTTCATGGTTCAGGGGTTGTATGCTATCATCAGCAATAATAATGGAAGACATTTAAGACCATTTTTTTGCGTTGGGCAACTATCGGGCTGTCATCCAAAAGGCGGGCAGGAAGACCGCAGATCTCCGTGGCGAGCGCTGTGAAAAAAACTACCTTGGTAGCGTTTTGATCCAGAATTCGCACGTAAGGGTACCGTAGTTGGACGGCGCTGGAAAGCTTTAGATACTTCAATAGTCAACGAACTAGAAAGAGTCATGTGGTATGCTGGATAGAAGGTCACCATTTTGAAGACTCTTCTGCTGGTTCAAAGAGAACAAGAAGGTTGAATACGGTAACCAGCTTGCCCGGGCTGGATGAGAGTGTCCGCTGCTGGGTGATAGATGACGCTCCGTGCGCGTTTGTGACGAGTTTCGGTGATGAGACCCGTGATTGGCACCGCCGTAGCTCTTTTAGGCGCACGGTTGGTGATAAAGTGTGATGGGGGCAACGTTCTGAAACGCCTACAGAAGAGGCCCTTTTTTCACTGTGCCCGCCCAGAAACCCATGCCAGACTTCCTGGTACCGTGCGCATCCCCAGCCCCCTCTCCCCTGATCTAAAATACCTATCTAGAAGCAGCGGACATGTCTCTCTCATAGGACTGCCCGTCTTCACCTTCTCCTTTCCTCTTCCTCTCAGTTGCTGCTTCAACACCCGCTTCTAGCTGCACAGTAAAATTCTGTGGAACATCGAACGAAGAGGCTTCTTGTCCCGTGCATCAGCACTATTCTTTGCTTGCATGAACGCGCGCGCACACACACACAGACAAACGCACGAACCCAAAATAATGAGAATGTGATAGCCACCAAACAACCAAACTGCTGCATAACCCACAAACACTACCTTACCCTCCTTTGATCAATTCGCATTCCCTCGAAAAGATACATCGGGTCAAGGAGAGTTCCATTCATTCTGAATCGGCGCGACCGCATTGATTGATTGACGTGGCCGCACGTCTACCTACTCCACAACCGCATTTGCTCTCACCGCTCCGACTCCATGAGCTAATGTACCCGGAGCTCCAGGATCTAGACCAGTAGCAACACAGGAACCCTAATGGTAGTTTGGCTTTCTGACCTTGCGTCGGATTTTGAGGTGTGAGCAGGAGGGCGCCAGGCGAAGTAGCGGTTGCAGACATTCCTTTTTCCCCCTAGACGGTGGGCAGGCAGGGCCGAACATTCATAATGGACGAGAGCACACAATCTGTGCGGCGAATTCGCCCTTCACGACCTGAATCCAGTGCCTCAGGAAACAGCAGGATGACGCCTCCGTCATCGAGCGCGAACAGCTCGACGGTCAACTTGCCGTCGCGCCCCGACAACATCTACAACATGCGAAGCAGAGAGATGGGAGCAGCAGCCAGCTCGAGCCTGTTGCAGGAGCGCTTGCGAGAGAGAAAAGTGGAGAGCGCGAGACGCAAGAGCAGAGCCATGGAGGACGATGCAAACTCACAGAGACAGGTGCAGAGCTCACCGGTCAAGGGCTCTGGCACCAAGGAGGAGCGACGGCCCAATTCCAGTGACACCAGCAGCACGACTTCCAAGAAGGGCATGGGGGTTAAGCAGATGGAGGAGGTAAGTGCGAACTTATGGTTTAAGCATTGATTTTGCCATGATCTGTATCACTGATGTGTTCGCAGCAAGTTTCTACCCTGCACAAACAGAATTTTGACCTCAAGCTGGAGCTCTACCACCGACGACAAAGACAGGAGGCCCTAGAGGCGCGATTGGAAGCTCTCGAGAAGGATGTGGCCGCCCAGACGGAAGTGAACGAAGAGTTGCTCGCCGAGCTGGAAAAGAGAGACCAGGCAGTGGAAGAGGCAGTCAGCATTATTTGTGACCTGGAGGAGGAGGTGAAGCAATTGAAGCGTGAAAGAGACATTGTCAGGAGCTTTGAACCGAATACTGGACTATTCAACTACAAAAGTGCGGAGGACTTGCAACCAGATGAGCTACCTGTCCCAGACAAATCAAAGACCGAGGCCACTTCCCGACCTAGCTTGGAAGCCAAGACGATAGTGAGGATGCCCTCTTTCCTGTCGGATCACAGCGAAGGAACTGAGGCACTGAGGAGCTTATATCTACCACCTTCGAGTTACCGCAGCTATAGTGATGCTACCTTACCGAAATTGCCTGAAGACGGTACAGCGACGGCAGATGGCAACAACAGCCCACGATTGAGTGTGTTGAGTGAAAGCTCGTTCCTCAGCGTGTACGGTGACAAGCATACCCCAACTGCTGCAAACGGTGGAGCGGAAGCTGAAGACGGTTCGTCACCACTGCAACCGGCTGAGCAAAAGTCTTCTTCAGTAGAAGAATGGATCCAAGCTGGGGCGCCACCAGCTACCACGCCCACGCCCTTACGTAGTCTTCAGGTCCGACCAAGTCTTGCTAAAGGTCAATACAATTCCATTCTTTCCGTTGTGGAATCGACGTCACCATTGCAGCGATTTGACCGGTTGAGAAGGAAGCTAGAGAAGACGCAAGACCTTACGGCCGCCGCTATCCAAACTCAGTTGAAGGGAACTGCGAACCCCACTGGGGAGAAGGCAAGACCAGTGAGGCTAGCTACTGGGGACATCCACCGCCAATACTCGACGGATAATAAGCAAAGCTTTGGAGTTCATCGAGGACTTCCTCCGACTCCGGATACGGCTCACAGTAGTATCCTGAGAACACGCGAGAGCTTCGACGACAGCTACACGCAGGATTCAATGGATCGAATGGCTCAGAGCCAGATCTTGGAGCATCCCGGCTCTAAAGATAGACATGCAGCTTTGCAGTCGGTGCTTGTCGCAAGACCGAGAAGTGCAGGAGAAACCGTCACCAGCAGGAGAGAAGGCCACGGCTGGGATACTGAAACTCAGGAAGATTATACCGAGACTGCTAGTATCTCTAGCAATGCAAGCAACGAACCGAACATCTTACCACACGGTTATCAGACCAGGAGGGCTATGACTCCAGATCTATTCATGATGAATGGTGACTGGGGTCGGGACGTGATGTTTAACCGTGACCCTATAACCCCTGGCCTACCTCGTCATCCCCGGCCCCTGAGATATGCAGCTCTCCAGGGAGCTGGTTCGGCAGAACCTCAAAGTGACGACACGATTCTTGCTAGCTCTGTTCCCAATATTCGCAGCCCCCTGTACAATTTTGACGACGCTGGATATCCACCCAACGCCTTCCACAACTCTCCCCGTCTTGAACTGCCTGACCGACGCTCCTCCCTCTCTGCTACTACAAAACTCCGGAAATCATCGATCTCAGGTGGTCCAAACACACCTGTTGTTTCGGCTCAGCCAACGTTTACTTCCTCACCCATCTCTCCTCGAGACTCAAGGACGTTGACTTTAAAGGATCGCATACTTGGGCGAAATAGCGAACCACCGAATGCGGGACCGCAGCAACAACTGCAAGCTGCGAACGTGTATGCTGGATCAAGAACAGCACAGCTACGTGGTGATCGACAAGAGAGTAATTTTAGAAGGAGCCAGAGTTTCGTTGGAAGCGATAGCAGCTCAGCTCGAGCTACCCCTCCTCCGATCAAGAGATCACGCACAAGCGGTGGACCAGCTGGGGCGAGACCCAGTTCAGCTGGAGTTGGGAGCGGTGCAAACGATAAAGAAAAGGGCCTCCGAAGCTTCGTCGCAGCATTCGGTGGCGACGGTGCAAGTGACGCAAAAGTCGGGGGGAGGAGGAGGACTGGAAGCGTAGATGCTGCCGCAGCTATGGTTGCTACTGCCGGTGCTGGACCAGAGGAAGAGGGCACTGGTGGTAATGGAAGCATCAAGTCCAGTGGACCGAAGCGGTGGTTTGGACGGATGGGCAGCATTCGAAAATAATGAAGATGACTCATGCTCATAATAACTCTAGAGGAGAAGACATCTTTTTAATAAGAACAGTCAACAATGAAATGACTGTCGGTTTTGTATTACTACCGGCATTTTTAGACGCTGAGGAAACAACAGGGGGAAAAGGAAATAGTTTGGGATTCTTATAGGCGTCATAGGAACGGATGCAGGAAAGGGTGTGTGGGAGGTCAGGAGGGAAGGTGTTTATAGGGGTATTCCTTTTGTTTATTTCATGGGTTTGTTTTTTGTTTAGGATCTTTCACTAGGCGTCAATTGCGTGAGCCCTTGGCCACAAGAAGCCCACTTTCTACAGGATATACTGTAGATACAGGCAAAGCAGGAGTTGCAAATAATTAGAGGTTTGCAATTGGAGCCAGCTGTTTGTATTTTTAGAATCTTCCATGCTCCCAATTCGAGCGGAAAAGGGTGAGAGGTTGAGGACAAGAGGCAGGGAGGGAATGAAGAAGGATGAGAGCAGTATGTGAGGGGATGTTTGGCGTGAGGCTGATTCGATATTGGTCTTAGCTGCCCTTAGATACACATTAGGTAGTGAAATCAAAGTATAGCCATTAGAGCTAAATTGCATATTTCCATATTGGATCTGCAGTATGATACAATTCTACTCCTGACATACCAGGCCCAGCCAACATGGGCCAGAGTTCAGTGACTAGTGACGAGATAGCAACCTTAAAGTAGCCACTATACTCTTTGTCAACATGTTCACCATCTGCTGAATCCTCATACTCAACATCAACAGCCCATACCCATGGATCTTGTCCTTCAACTGGATTCAATAGCGAATCCATTGCTAAGTTGTCAACGACTAAACACATGTTGATATCGAGACCTGGAGCAATATTACCGTTCTCTCTGCAGTTTTCGAAGGCGCTATATATATCAAATATCAGCAGTGGCAATATGGTTTCTAAGCGTTCCAGTATCCATACCTAGGAATACTGGCAAAAGGAAGACCATCCAGAGCTTCATCCACAACAAAAAGAGTCATTAGTTGCTCTCGGACTCTCTCTACCCCGCCTCCTGTGCATTGATCCATTGAAGCTTGCAGCAACACATCATATTCGGTTTCCCACTTCTCAAACTTCTCGTCATCTCCATAACTGGTGCAAAACAAGACGAATCCGAAATCATCCCAGTTATTTTGCTCTACCACCTGAACAAACTGTTCCGGCGCTTGCTCTGTTCGGAGAAACTTCTCCTTTAACTTCTCTGGAGGGAGAGGCGGCAGCCCTGCTTCTTCACGTTGAAGACGGTGTGAATGCATGAGCTGATAGCTAAGAATAAAATCTTGCGCATCAATATCATTCAAAGATGACAGATCTACGAGATGTAACGTCTGGAAGATGTGAGCGAAGAGCGGGCCGAGCGAAGATACAGTAGACATCCACTCACGTCTTCAGGAAGTGTTCCCAGATCGTCCACTGTAGCTAACATTTCGTGTCCTCCAAACTTCATACTGTGCTTTACTTATTCTCTTGCTATTTCGAGTTTCATTTAATATATAAAGAGACAGATGTCTACACATATTCCACCAGGCTGGACGGCCGAGCGCCTCTGGAAGGCTAACCGATTCCTTTCTTTTTCCATGCCTATCATTTTATATAATTGGTGTAAAAACCCGAGGACTCTCCTACATAACTGCAAGACAATATAACGATTTTTGAAAAGAGAATGATGGCGAATTTAATGTACCTGTGTGCATATCTTGATGATTAAGCTGGCATGGTCATCCATTCCTACATACTTACAAGGAGCAATTGCATTTGCAAAACTTCTTGCAACCACATGCAGTCACTCAGGAAAGGTTATGCGCTCCATGATATAACTACTCTTAGCAAGAGCGGCCTATTTTGGTATCTTTGGTTAGAGCAGGTCCAAAGAATAGTTTTATCGCAACATCCGTAAACTACGTGCGAAACTCCTGACGTCATTCCTTATCTATTTGGCGGGGCGAAAGCAGATAAACATCACATAGCAACCTCATATCAACGAAATATTCAACATTTTGTGAGTTGAATAATTTCCAATTGAGCTATGCTGTAGTGTTCTCTCTGCTCAGAGGGTAGAGGAACGAGATGGAAGCGTCGACGAATAGAATGGAAGCAGGAGGATCCGGCACTGACGTAGTGTGCAATGTATGTCATCCAACCTTACAGCGGGGATTGTCCACTGCGAGTTCCACTTCGAGCTCTGCCCCTCTTTACGTGCACAGTGTGGTACGATCGGGTGTGTGCGCGATAAGTTCAGAATGAGCTAATTCATTTAGAATCTGAATAAAAGAAAGCTAGTTCATTTGATGCGTATTTAATATACTAACCTACATCACTTCCAGTTTGGTACATTTGACTATTTTGTTAATCGAAGCCGAGCGACATAGTACTTAACACAGCTCCTGACCAATATGCCTTCAAAACCAAAGTTTCTCATTGTCCTCACCTCGCAGGATAAGTTGGGTGATTCAGGCAAGCCAACAGGATGGTACTTGGTATGTTTTGGTTGACATGATTCTTCCTATATTCCAATGCAAATCGTGCTAACCGCGCGCTTTTCTCCCGTTATAGCCCGAATTCGCACATCCCTATAATGTCCTTGCCGACCACTTCGACATCACTGTGGCCTCACCCAAGGGTGGAGAGGCCCCGCTAGATCCGAATTCCGTCGAGGCTTTCAAAGAGGATAAGCAGAGCGTGGATTTCTTGAACAAACATAAGGATTTGTGGCAGAACACCGTGAAATTGGAGACTCTGCTGGGACATGCTAAAGACTATGAGGGTATTTTCTTCGTCGGAGGTCATGGACGTAAGTCTCACTTTCGTTAATTGGGCATGCATCTATGGCTTTGGGAATGGGAAGTTGAATTATGAATGAAGAAAGAAGTGGTCGCTATCGAGGGATTTACTTTACTTCTAATCAGAGCAAAAGAGCTAACGGATGGCAGCCATGTTCGATCTTGCAATTGATGAAAATTCTCACAAGCTGATCAACGAGTTCTACACCCACAACAAGATCATCTCCGCAGTCTGCCATGGTCCCGCCGCCCTGGTTGCCGTCAAGCTACCCTCAGGGGAATATTTACTGAAGGGTCAATCCGTCACTGGTTTCAGCAATGCCGAAGAAGATCAGGCAGGTTTGACTCAACTCATGCCGTTCAAGCTCGAAGATGAGCTGGATCGCGCAAGTGGCGGGAAGTTTGTCAAAGCCGAGAAGCCTTGGGGTGAGAGGGTCGTGGTCGCAAGAGGTGGCAGGCTGATTACAGGCCAGAATCCAGCGAGTGCAACCGGAGTGGGACAAGCGATTTATGATGCCGTCTTTGGAGAGTTGACCACTGGTGATGAGGTTTAATCGTGAATGGAGCAGAGTGTAATGAAATCCTTAGCGTATTGTCCATGTGTAATGGACAATTAGTTTTAATTTAAAATGAATTCCAGTCAGCTTTACTAATACTTTCACCCGAAATAATTCTTCTGTACTGTGACGAATATCGAGAGTATTGCTCCTCTTCCTGTATGAATAAATTTCGCTACCTATTAGACCCATGCTCGTATGACGTAGATGCAGCCTCACGACTACAGAACCACGAGAACATCTTCTTCACTCCCTAGCTACTCTGCAGCACAAAACCTGAGGTCTCTTCATAAGATTTATTTCATTTTTTTATCAATCATGGTCGCAAATTTGGCTTATCAAATGATTCTCAATTCGTCAGATTGCTGAGGAGCTGGATACATGCTTGTTGCCTCGCGCCCCGGGAGCTTGTGTCAGCTTCTTCAGACTTAAGTCTCGCAGTTGGGCTAGGTCTTGCAACTGCTCGCAATTCCTTTAAATTCTCAAATATATACAGTTCAGTATTGGCAGAACATATGCTGTATATATTATTGGCCAAATCTGGCCGCCGAATACCCTCTTTTAGCAGACTCGACCGACGACATACGAAGTAATCCGGGAATCATGAGAAAGCTTCCTCCGTATTTTCGCTCTCCAAAACGATACTTATACTCAACTCGGTATCTCATAGGTAGACCTCGATTTTCCAATACCGCCTCTCATAACCATTTGTTACATCCAAAGCCTGCTGTCGGGTCGAGCAGGAGGTTACAGTCCACCTCGAGCAAGTCTCCGGTGTCACATTCCAAATCCCAATATGTGCCACTTGAAAATGTTGAAAACCTTGAAGAATATTGTCCTGGAGGGTACCATCCCATGAATATTGGCGATTACCTCCATGACCGCTATCGCATCGTGCATAAGCTTGGATTCGGTACTCATTCCACGATCTGGTTGGCAAGGGACCGGATGGCTGGTGGATACGTAGCCATCAAAGTTGCTGTTGCCAGTGGTGATCAGGGTGAAAGTAATGTTTTACGACTACTGGGTGTCGAGGGTACGAAGAAAAATGCTCATCCAGGACAAGCAGTCATCCAACCGATATTGGATGAGTTTTATGTGAGAGGACCGAACGGGAGACATCGATGCTTTGTCACAATACCAGCAAAGACCAGTTTATCTTCCTCGAAAAAAGTCTCCAAAATAAAGCTGTTTCAGTTGTCTACAAGCCGTGCGATCACCGCGCAACTTGCCCTAGCTATGGCATTCATGCATTCCCGCGGTGCTGTCCATTGTGGTGAGTAAAAGAAACTCAGCAGACGTTGGAATTATCCCTAATCCGCAAGTTAGATCTCCATCTGGGAAACATTCTACTCCGGTTTCCTAAATCAATAGATAACCTTTCCCCAGAAGAATTCTACGATAAATATGGCAAGCCAGACAAGCAACCTGTCGCAAGGGTAGACAGAGCCCCACTTCCAGAAGGCATTCCTACTCATGGTGTTAAATCAGCGTGTCTTGGAAAGAAATCTGAACACATTTCCTTGTCTGATGCAGGAATCTTTCTGAGTGACTTTGGGGAGGCATTTTTGCCGTCTATGAACCCACGTTACTACTCCCGTACTCCGGGCTTGCTTGTTCCTCCGGAGATATATTTCGAGCCCAAACAACCTGTTTCTTTTCCTGCTGATATATGGACTCTAGCTTGCACGATTTGGGAGATTATAGGGCAACGAGCGCTTTTCGAAGGAACCGCTCTATCTGTAGACTGGATGATCAAAGAACATGTTGATACATTGGGTGAGTTACCCTCCGAGTGGTGGAAGAAATGGGATAGTCGACAAGAGTGGTTCGACGAGGACGGTAAGAGAAAGGACCACCAGGGCCCTAGACGGACGTGGGATGAGAGATTTGAAGCCTGTGTGCAGCAGCCGAGGCGGCAGTGTGGATTGGGAGAGTTCGGAGAAGAGGAGAAAGCTGCCTTGTTTGTCATGCTAAAGAGTATGATGAAATTCGAGCCCGAGAAGAGGTTGACCGCTGAGCAAATCTTGAACTCCGAGTGGATGACGAAATGGGGCCTTCCGGAGTATAAGAAAATGCTGGATATACAATAACAGGGTGATGTTTGGGAACGATCATCAACCTCATGTGAGAAGGAGTTTTCAAAATATGTGTCTTAGGGAAAGAGCACCTTGTGGGATATGTGTGTTTAATACTGGAGTCTTCGTATAGACAAATGTTGGTGTCAGATTCTATGTCATTCTGTAAAGGAAGATAAGGGAGTATTTAGGGCCTTAATCTTGTGCTAGGTACTGGTTCTTGTTTGTGGAAAATAGATCCAATATAGAAAGGAAAAGGTTTAAAACATGAGGCTCATGTAAGGTATAGTCACAATTGTCAAGAAATAAATGACGCTAAATACTTGGATAAATGTGTGCTTGTCGTGGGGAGTTTCTCTTTAGGATCAATACGAATGTGGTTATGTGTTATAAGTAAATTAGACGGCTGTAATATCACAATCGACAATGGATGCGACATTGACATACTTGAAATAGTGCCAGGAAAAATGTAAATGGATGTGATCAGTGCATGGTTCTCATGAGTCTGCCTATAAAGACAATATCTTGTTCTGCAGGAAGCACCTAACGTCGTACATATCCTGTATATACTCTTCAATGCTGGATAGGAAAGTGGGAGAATACACAACCGAATTGACAATTTATACGGCCAGGTGAGCAAAAATGGTTGATGAATTCAAACATTCTATGCCAAACACGGTTTCAGAGACTCTTCCATGTATGCTCATATTCATTGACAAAGAAATACTGATTCAGCTCCAAATAGGATTTCGAAGTTAAAACAGTTTGGCTTGTACCTCGAGAGCGACCCCTTGCTTGCGAGTCTTCCTTTTAGCGGATGAAGCACCAATGATAATAGGTTCCATGTCCATTTTGGTGCCGTCACTATCCTCATCTGCTGCGGTTTTGCTCTCTACCAAGTGCTTGACTAGAACACCTGACCCTTCTATTGCAGCAAGCATCGCAGCATCTTCCTCTTCTTGCCTTTTCTCCATATATCCCAATCTGTCTTCGAGATCTTTATTTCTTTTTTCCCGTTGAGACTCGAATATTTGATCGTGTTGACTGATGATGTTCTCGTATTCAGCTTCGTCAGAATGGATTCAAAGAGCACTTGTGGTATCCGTATTATTCATCTCAAAGGCCTGAGTTATATTGCGAGCCAATACATCGGTCGCAGAGTTTGATGGTGCAACACATAAGAACCTTGAGTTCGGGTTGCTCATCTTTATTGCTGCGACACCGTTCAGCAAGTTGAGCAGTGCCATATTGACCGTGGTTTCGTCCTGGAGCGCCGTGTGCACAGCGCCATTCGCCCTCGCCCTCGGCCTCGTCGCCGTCCGTGTCAATCCTCCCCACCCTCTGACGATGCAGGTGCCCGTGGGTCCGGATTATAGAGGCGGTAACGTGAGTTTTCCAGAGCCGTCGCACCTTGGATGACACCAATCGTAGCCTCTGTGCATTATCCTGTTGACTTATCTTCTCCCGTAAGATCAAGTATCTTGCTGTGTTTCGATGGCTATAATTTCAACGATTTATTGTTCTGCAGAAGACCCAGCACAGTATGGCTCTTGGACTTGAGCCTTCAAGCGATCTAGAGTCTGCAATTTGTAAGTATGTCGTTTGAATTATAAGCCAAAGAATCACTTACTTGTTGATCAACAAGAGAAAAGGCAGTATTCTATACCTGTGCCAAGGCACTTCTTGGCCCCATCCTGGAATTGTTGTAGTCGGGCTCCATTCTACTTGGGTTCGAGGCAGAAACACAAAGTTCCTTGGTCCATTTCCTGAATATGGCTCTGGCGTTGAGATTGTGATGGTGATGCGGATAAACAAGGCTTCTGGAAGTTCATTTCGAGTGTTCACGGCTGGTCGGATCTTTCTCCAGCGAAACGTAACACCATTGTCACCACCCTCGTTGTACCAAGTGTTGACGTCGTTGGATCTTCTGGAGCTTAAAATCCGTAAGGAGTTAAAGTGCTGAGGTCGTTAAATCCTATAGAATTTTAGGACCTGGTTCTGGAGCTTTCTCGAGATTGACTTCCCACTGTGGCACAGGATACTGCCTCATCATGATTGCCTTCTGCCTCTTCTGACAAAATCACTCTCCAAGATGCTTGAGTGCCAGAGCGGTTTTCGGGGACATAGCGACTATGACTGCTGCTTGCGATATCCTATCCTGGGTCTTCTGAAAGTTTTAAGTTAGCCGCAAAAATCCCACATGTCTCGAACTGGTTCCGACTTACGAATTTGGCCATGGAGTCGGATAGTACTGCTTTTTGAGAGCGCTGATGGCATTCAAGTCATCTCTCAAGGAGAGGACGCGAAAGATCCTCGACTCTTAAAGAATAATTGTCGGTCTCCCCAACGTATGAGCTCATGTGTGCATTCAGTGCCAGCTCAAGGCTCTGGAGAGAGGAAGATGAGAAAGAAAGTGCAAGCAAGGTGGAGCAGAGCCTCGAATTTATGGACGTCTGGCTGGACATTCACCGTTTCTGGCCTATTTATTCAACATCTCTCAGGCCTATTCATTCTTATCTATCCGGGGTGAAGGGAAGTAAGTATTCAATGAGCTAAATTGCCATTCACCGTTGTCCATCTATGCGAGCGCCTTATTCTTATTGCAAATCAGTAATTGAATCTCACTTATAGAAGAATTAATGAAATCAAATATGATATTGAATACCAAAAAGAAATATTCTTATCCCAGATCTTTGTGAAAGAGGATCCGACTTACCATATATAAAGATCGAGCCTTTGGCCAGGAACGAAAGCCACCACCGCAGCAATATCAATAACCGCAATCGAAGTTCTTATGCAAGACATTCTGAAGGTATTGCAGGTGAAAGAAACTCATAGCAGGGGGCCGGGGGGAAGTGATGATTCCCCAGCCGATCCTTGTGCGGGAGAGAGTGGTGACTCTCCTGCTACTCCCGTTCGTCGAACCTTGCGTCCTCGTCCTTCCACAGCCGCCTCTACTCCTGTGCGTCGTTCTGGTCGTGTTGAGGTGATTATTCCCGCCGCTCCTGCTTCGACTCTCGCGACCTGATCTATAGATCCGGCATCGACGGGCTAGAGCACCGATTGTGCATTCCAAAGAATTGCATCAAGGATATCTTTCAAGAGGCGCACGACAATGCAGGTCATCCAGGATTTTCCAGATTATACGAAGCCATCAACAATTGAGTTTCATATCCACAGACTGTCCAAACATCTGAGGGACTATCTATCTCATGCTTTGCCCTAAATGTCAAGTCTTCCAAACAAAGCAGCACGCACCATTTGGAGTAATGCAGCCAATCATCGCCCCGCCAAGCCGTCATTCGGTTTCGCTCTCCGGGGCTTCTATGGGCGTGTCTCCCACGGCTTCTCGAGTTCTCCAAGCAGCCCCTCTCAGCCGGATCCTCTCTTCTTCGCGGTTCTATGTTACCCCCTCCAAATCGGCACACTCGATTCTCCGATGATGTAGAGATGCAAAATAACGCAAGATCAAAAAATATCCAGATCAGGAACGTCGCTCATCCCCCGGAAAACAACGCGTCGTCAGCAAAAAAGCTGATATTCGACAACAGTCAGAAAAAGTTGACAACGGCAAGGCTCTTCTTCCACTGAAACAAATCAGAGTAAAAAAGCCAGGGCACCAGCATTAGCGTAGAAATGTAAGCGGTCACAGACCAGACTTTGATGCAAGGTAAAGGGATACCTTCGCCGTATTCGAAGAAGCAGAATATGCGTCTTCGAACCGGAAAAGTCTGCAACAAGCTCAACAAGGAAAGTCAGCTCACTTTTATATCTTTTTATTTTTCAAGTATGCTGGAAAGGTGAATATCGGGGATTAAGGAAGGATTGAAATGGTGAATCAGTCTTGGGACAACTGGAAGTGCAGTCCATTGATGGTTGACTATGACGTAGATATCATTCATGATTGCGAAATTGAAGGCGAATTGGAGAAAACAGTTTCGCGCGCAATGTGGAAGACACAGCTAGTGTAGTAGTCATTTCATTCTGTCTCCATCTTTGGATTATTCATTATTTATTATGCATTTGCTTGAAGAATTGTAAGGATACACCGTGCTCGGTTCATTCTGGGAAGCCGCGGAGAAATTCAGTGGTGGTTCGACTGAGCACAACTGAAGCAGTCGCAGAAAAATCCATTGGGACAAGACCAGCTTTGAGGCAGCATCTTCTGCGAGGAATTAAAAATTAACTTGGAAGAAGGCTAAAGTGGGGAAACCAAATTCCATTGCTCTATTCCTAATCGCCATATTCTTTCCTATCTATGCCTTCCCCGCCTGCCGCCGATCCATACCCAGGCCTGCCACTAGGTCCGTCTTGGGAATCAAACGTTCGTAAATTTTATAAAGATAAAACAAAATAAAAGTGGAAATAGAAAGGGACCGAACAAAATCAAAACGGTGTATTGAATGGTGAAGAATTGAAGAATGACAAAATGTGCTTGATGTAATAGAAGAAAACACCGAGTTGAGAAGAAGGAAAGGGAGACGTGATTTGAAGTGCGGGTATCGTTTGGGTGACGTAAATGGGAGACATCTTTTTCCATGGGGTAGAGATTAAAAGCGAAGAGCTAAGCTAGACCGTGAGGAAATAGCAAGAGATTCGTCAAGACAACTTTTTTCTTTCTTCAAATCATTCCCACATCAGCAGCAGGCTAATCCCATCGTGTTTCATGTTCTAGAGGAGGAGCCGTTTAGTTGGGAGTCTTCTCTGGCACGGCTTCCTTCACGGCAACCTCAGCCTGCTCCTTCTTCTGGGTCAAGTAGTGGGAAGCATAGTTGATGAGGTCGCCCGTGATGCCCAGGCCGGTGGCGAGAAGAGCTTTGCCCTGGCCAACGAGACCCTCGTCGCCGACCTTCTTGATCTCCGACTGGTATCTGTTCAACACATATTCCTTGCCCTCGTTGCTCTTAGTGAGAGGGAAGAAGACGATGCTCTTGCCCTCGGAGTAGAGCTCCTGGGTAGGCTTCTTGATCTGGGGGAAGCGGCTGTCGATGCTGTCGAGGGTGTGGTCACCGAAGCTGTCAGCCCTCTCGAGGTAGGGCGAGATGTATTGGTAAGGAGTCTGGAAGTATGGGACAAAGGGCTTGCCGAGGCGCTCGTAGCCCTGGGATGTGAGGTCAATTGACTTGCGGCCGTATGGGTTGGCCTTGAAGGTGTCGATGGAGTCGCTGATTATGGGGTAAGAGACAAGGTGCTATTGATCAATGGTCAGCATCTTGCGAAGTATATTTGCCTGGTTGAGTTCCAAGGCAAAACAGCAGGGTGTATTGTGGTATGTTGATATGTGAATGTTTTATGGGCATGACGTACATGCAGGAAGGCTGAGGTGGGAGCCTCGCCGTTGACTTGAGGAGCAGCCATTTGACTTGCGTTGTTGGAGGATCGAGGAGCGGTAGTGGTGTCGTCCTGGGTCGTGGACGGCTTGGATGGCTTGGACTCGTCGGAGTGTTTTGCGTGTGGCATGAAGAGGATCTAGAAAGGTTGCGCTCGTTAGCTTGCAGGTTGGGGGTTTGATGGCTTTGCTTGGTCTCGATCACGTTGCACAAACGGCCTCACAAGACTTGAGGAACCCAGGAAGCAACTTACAGATGTGTCTCCGTTCGGTAGGTAGTGCTATGCACGATGCTCGTAGGACAAAGACGGCGGGTGGTGAGGATGTCGTGACCTGATCAGGTGTACAACAGCTAGATCTCGATGTGCGGCGGCCGCGGTATATGAAACAAAAAGTACTGCAGCGTATATACTCGGTGCAGCTGAGGACTGTTGTCCGGATGCAGATGGTCTCAACAGAAAAAAAGGTGAGATGGATGGTCGAGAGAAGGAGGGATGAGGCGCTGGGTGGTGTGGGAGGCTTTTTAACAAGAAGAGGGACGGGGCGAGGGAGCTCTGGGCAGCTNNGGGAGTGCAAGCTGGTGGCCCGCGCACGCTCTGATTCGTCCCGATGGGGCCGCGCCACAGTTGCTCGATGACATGTGCAAGTCGTGCTGCTGCCCTCCCTCCTGGGTGCTGGGCTGCTGGGCTCCTGGGCTCTCCTGCGTCTGTCGCCTCTGCGTTGCGCTTTCTTCTGCTCCCTTCGGGGGCGCATCTGGGCTGCATGGGTGTGCTCCCTGGCTGGGTGTTGGCCGCGCACTACGGGCGATTGGCGCCATGCTAACTGCGGTGAGAAGCTCTGACCCTGATAGCCCCAAAACGTTTATTTTTACCCTGTCGATTACGTTACGCGCGGTCTCTCAAATGTTCTGCAGTGCTGCAGTTGTTTGGTGGTTCCTGGTTACACAGATCCAGTGGCCTGATGCCACCGGGCCAGCGTGAGGACTGGCGATCGTCTGCGGGAGATTCATGCTGCGACCACCAAGGCATCGGGTGTGAGGCACCGCATCGTGGTGTGTTGGTAATGAAAATGCCCCGCGATGAATCACCTGTCGACAGCAGCCAGCAGCCAGCAGCCAGCACCTGGTCCTTGCACGACAAAAGCTCTCGCTCTGCACTGCACGCCGGCGGATCCCCCTCCGGGTGTGCCCACGAACTTGCACCATTCCAGGGCGAGTGCATCTCATGGAGCGGGCAAATTGATGGCCGCCGTGCCTCTCTACCACTCAGGGTCCTTCCAGCTCACACACGGCGGCGCGCAGAATTCTCTCACGACATGTTGCCATCGCGGCCAGGAGAGGATCGCAGAAAATCACACCCCACTACGCGCTGTCTAGCGAAGTCACGACCCCTGTGGCGCGCCCCAGCGATTGACATGTGAAAGTCGACGCTGCGTCATGTTGCGCTGCCACGCTGGGGAGTTTCGCATGTGCGTCTTGCGGCTCTGGTGTGGAAGGGTCGCAGCGAGATTTACAGCAGGTCCAGGTACACCGTCACGACTTCCAACTGCTCGTCCGGCCCCGAAAGGAGACATCCATGACATCGAAGGAAAAGACCCTGAACGGCAGCCTCGACGTGTATTGGAGAATGGCCCACGGGATGGTCGCGCAGAATGAGATGTGCAGTCCCAGGAAGTTACGCTGGCACGCTTGCTCTTCCCTGCCGTACCGACGCACCCGGAGCTCCTGGAGCCTGCGCTGGCGAGCGGGTTGGTCGTTCCGCCAATGGGCGGCGCGCCCCTCAGCAGTCTAGAGCAGCAACCAAGGAAATCCGGATTCTTGTCGTGCAGATGCATTATCGATTTGTTTTGCATTCTTCTTGCAGGTTGCAGATAGGCCCTCCTTTTTGGAGCACTCCTTCGTCGTACCTCACCCGTATTACCCGTTACGTCGATGCTTCGCTTCTCGTACTCTCTCGCAGGTCCATGATGAGAGTATGATCCAGGATGATCCTCCTACGCCCGGGCCTCCAGGTCTTATCTCTCTCGTGTCGCACGCATCCAGAGGAGTCTGACACCAAACACCAGCCCACCC